>JARHVA010000257.1:2292500-2905000 GCA_037957365.1 Torreya grandis
ACTTATGATCTAGAAGGATTATATTTTTTTCATCACCATAGTTTTGATCATGAGGTTTTTTTAAAAAAAGGGAAAAAACATTTTTTGGGTAGAAAAAATGAAGTCTAGAAACATTTTTAGCTTATGCAAATTAGTAGTCATTGGATTTATCTCTATGATATGATCACACTTGTATATTCTAATCATATAATTTTATAGGTCAAAAATTTTCACCCTTATGCACAATATCAGTAATTAGATTCATCTCAATGAGTTGATCATAATGGTGTATTTTATTGGTACATTTGTTTTAGGACTAAAACCCTCTTAGGGGTTTTTTACATGTCTAGTCCAAATAATCATGGATGTAGGAAAGGTCAATAAACTCAAAAAACTCCTCAAAAAGATGACATGGAATTTGAAACTTCTAATCCATCTATTTAAGAGGTAGTTTAACAAATTAAGTTAGAGTTGTAGGGCCTGGTGAAAAAAGATGATTTTGATATGGTTCAAGGGGACATTATAGGTGTAATGAAATTACTTCAAGAATTACATATAACAGCAGAATTATATCCAAATATTACTGAAATATATCCAAATATATGATAATAGATAAGCCACTTCAAGGGGGAAACCTCCACAAGCTTTAATAAGAGCATAATTCATAATATGATGATAAATGATTACCCACTACCTCCTATATATAGTCTAACTAAGCCATGATTACTCCATAGGCTGACCTACTAATCTAAAGAAAGCCACAAGTCGGTTAATACTATCCTCATACATGTGATAGGTTAGGGGCATAGCATACCCTTCCCCTTCAAACCAATGTTGTCCTCAACATTGAACAATTGTGGATGTTGTTACAGAAATTCTTCACCTTCCCAAGTTGCATCTTCACTGCTTTGGTTTTTCCATTTGATCAAATATTCCTTAATCTCTCTAGTTCTCAACCTCTTAGTATGTGTTTGGAGGATCTTCTCTGGTTCCAAAATGACTCGTCCTTCTTCATCTAGTTCTGGGAGCTCTGTCTGGGTAGAAACTTTCTATCCAATGACCTTCTTCAAACAAGAAACATGAAATATTGGGTGTATGTGAGATGAATGAGGTAACTCGAGCTTGTAAGCCACACTTCTAATTTTTTGTATACCTGATAAGGGCCATAATAATTTAGAGCAAGTTTGTTATCCTTTTTCTATTGCTTTAAGGACATCTACTTGTAAGGTTGCAAATGAACAAATACCCAGTCACCCACCTCAAAATTTTGCTCACTCTGATGTTGATCTACTTGTTGCTTCATCCTATTTTGTGCCAAGGCCAAATTCTCTCTCAAACTAGCCAAAACCTCTTGTTGATGTTGAATGTGCTCTTCCACATCTTGAATCTTGGTGTGCACCTTTAATGAAGAAGTGATGGAAGGTGGATGGTAACCATATAGTGCTAGAAATGGAGACATTTTAGAAGAGGTATGGAAAGATGTGTTATACCACCATTCTGCAAGTGGTAGCCATTTAACCCAATGTTTTTGTTTATCAAATACAAAACAATGGAGATACCCCTCTAAACATTTGTTAACCACTTCAGTTTGTCCATTAGATTGGGGGTGGTAAGATGAGCTATGAGCTAGCTGAGTACCCAAACAAGAAAATAGTTCAGTCCAGAAATTACTAGTGAAAATAGGATCACGATCACTTACAATTATTTTTGGGGTTCCATGTAATTTGAGAACTGCTTCCATAAAAATAGCTGTGACTATACTTGCTAAAAATGGGTGCGAGAGAGAACAAAAATGAGCATATTTTGGAAGCCTATCCACAATGATCAAAATAACATTATTACCTTCAGAACAAGGCAACCCAGTGATGAAATCCATGGAAACCTCCTCCCACCTTTGACTAGGAATTGCTAATGGTTGTAACAAACCTAGGGTCTTAACTGTTTCACCTTTATTCTGTTGGCATATCATGCATTCTTCCACAAACTTTTGTACATCTCCCTTGAGTCCTTCCCAAAATAATTCTTTCTTAATTCTATGATAAGTTTTCAAGAACCCTGAGTGTCCCCCAAGTGGAGATGTGTGCAACTCTACAAGAATCTTATGCTTAAGCTCTGAAGTTTTACACAAGTATAACCTACCCTTATACCATAAGACATTACATTTCCATTCAAATTTGTCAAAGGATAAATTACCTTGCTGGAGATTCTAAATCAACACCTGTGTAGCCTTGTCTTGCTCCGATTCTAACCTAGCTTCATCCACCCAATCTGCTTGCAATATGGACATTGCACCAAGTAATGCTTTTGTGGATGCATCCCGTCTAGATAGTGCATCTGCTACTACATTATCTTTACCCTTCTTGTAGATGATTTCAAAATCATAACCCAATATTTTGGTTACCCATTTTTGTTGTTCCTTAGATGATAATATTTGCTCCAAAAAGTATTTGAGACTATCATGATCCGTTTTCACCTTAAAGTGTCTACCCATTAGATAAGGCCTCCATTGTTTAACTGCATGAAGAATAGCCATCATTTATTTCTCATAGACAAGTTTTTGTATATTATTACCTTTGAATTGATGACTTTCAAATGCAATGGGTCTTCCTTCTTGCATTAGTACTACCCCTAATCCAGACCCAAAAGCATCACATTCAACAATGAATGTTTGTGAGAAGTCTAGAGTAGCCAAAACTAGAGTGGTGCACATAGCTACTTTTAGTTTCTCAAATGCTTTGGTGGCATCATCATTCCAATGGAAAGAATCCTTATTTAGAAATGCAGTGAATGGAGCTACTATGCTGCCATAACCTTTCACAAATCTTCTATAGTAACCTGTTAGTCCAAGAAAACCTTGAAGGTTTTTGAGAGTTTTTGGCATGGGCCATTCCATTATCACTTTGATCTTCTGAGGATCAACTTTGACCCCTTCATGGGAAACAATGTGACCAAGGTACTCTACCTCCTATACTCCAAAAGCACATTTAGATGGCTTCACATAAAGTTGGTGCTTTTCTAAAACTATCAATACCTGTTTCACATGTTGCAAATGTGCTTCCCATGTCTGACTATAAATCAATATGTCATCAAAGAAAACTAGCACAAACTTCCTTAAAAAAGGCCTAAAAATAGTGTTCATCAAGCTCTGAAAAGTAGATGGTGCATTTGTAAGACCAAAGGGCATTACCAAAAACTCATAATGGCCCTCATGTGTTCTAAAAGCAGTTTTATGAACATCTTCATCCTTGATTCTAATTTGATGGTACCCCGAGCAAAGATCCAATTTTGTGAAATAATTAGCACCATGCAACTCATCAAGTAAATCATCAATTACTAAAATAGGAAACTTATCTTTGATGGTGTACTTTCTGAGTTCCCTATAATCGAGGCACATCCTCCATGTGTCATCCTTCTTCCGCACCATGACCACTGGTGATGAATATGCACTTTGGCTATGCTTGATGATCCTTGCCTCCAACATCTCATGGACCATCTTTTCAATTTCACTCTTTTGTGCATATGGATATCTATATGGTCTGATATTTGGTGGTTGACTACCTAGATTTAGTTGAATGGCATGATCATGTTCTCTTTTTGGTGGTAGTCCTTTTGGCATGGCCTCAAAAATAGATGAGTGGTCTTCAAGAATTATTTGTAGATCATGATGTGTAGAAACCTTTGGGGGTTGAACTTCTATAGAGAATAATCATGCAATAATTCCCTCTACCCCCTTTTTTAGCATCTTGGTCATCTGATGTGAACTAACCAATTATGGAGATTTTGTATGTAATCCATGTAGTTCAATTTTCTTACCTTCAGAATGAAAGTGCATGAATAGTTCTTAGAAGTTCATCTCAATGGTACATAATGTTGTGAGCCATTGGACTCCCAAAACAATGTCTGTGTTACCCATGGGAATAGCAAACATAGGAGAGTCAAGATTGTACCTACCCATAGTAAGCTTAATACTATGGCATTTGCTTGAACAATTAATTGTGCCACCATCTACAATCATGACTTGAAATTCTGGTGCTGGGTAGATGAAATAGTTCAATCGAGTGGCCAACTTATGGTTTATATAATTATGTGTGCTCCCTGAATCAATCAACACTGTCACCTTCTATTTCTTGAGGAAACCCACCACCTTAAGAGTTTGTGGAGTGCTAATACCTAAAAGTTCATGACAAGAGATTGTAGGTTGGGAATCTTTAGGTACCTCCTCTATATCTTCCTCATCATCATTGGAGGCATCATCTGCTTCTTCATTTTCATTTGGTGCCTCAATGTAGAATAGCTTCTTCTCAGCACATCTATGTCCTTTACTCCACTTGCTATCACAACCAAAACATAATCCTTTTGCACGCTTTTCTTCAATTTACTGAGGGGTCAATCTAGTAGGCAGAGGAAATGTTGATGATGATATGCTACGATCTTTGAAGTGAGTGAATGGCTGCTTCTTGTTGGCTATGAATTTTTCCTTAGCTCTACATGCTAGGATAATAGATTCAAAAATATTAAGTGGATTAAACATGTGTACCTCATGTTGAATGTGGTCCTTGAGTCCACCCAAAAATAGGTCATTCAAGTTTGCATCAAAAATTATCTCCACATGTAAGGATAGGTTCTGAAAATGATGAATATAATCCTTGATGGAGATAGTTTGTCACAATTTTTCTAGTTGGCTGAAGTAATTATCTGTCACACTATTTCCATAGTGTAATTGTAGCTGCTCTATAAAAATTGACTAGGTGACATTGAGACTCATCTTTTTATTTTGAGCACATAACCATCGATACCAAATGAATTGATTAGGTTCAAGATACAAGGATGCTATGGTAACCATCTATCCACTTGGAATTTGATGTAGGTAAAAAAAACTCTCCATTTGGTTGAGCCAATTGAGTGGATCTTTTCCATCAAATTTGCGCATATCCACTTTTGGTAATCGGTTCTTCTATGGCCATGGAGTTGGATTTGAAGTAGACTGGTTAGGAGAACCACCCTAGTGGGTTTGTGAAATAGAGTTATCTTGATGATTTGATTGATTAATATTCAAAGCTAT
This sequence comes from Torreya grandis, assembly GCA_037957365.1. Lineage (NCBI taxonomy): Eukaryota > Viridiplantae > Streptophyta > Pinopsida > Cupressales > Taxaceae > Torreya > Torreya grandis. The sequence goes on from JARHVA010000257.1 coordinate 2,297,542, forward strand.
CATGATATATCCCAAACTATCTTGTATGGATTGCATATTAGATTGTATGTCTTGCACCTCACTTTGAATGCCTTGCACACTATAGTCAAGCTGGCTCACTTTGTGATCTATGTCAGAAAACCCTAGCACAAAAGGTATATCACACCCCCCTTCTAACTCCATCTCATCCTTTTTAGGATTTTTTCTTGGAGTTTCAGCACCCTTTCCTGCTTGTGGACCTGCCGTAAAAAGGTTTTACGATGTCGACCCTTATTGACACTTTTGACCCAACTTTGACCAAGTGATTTTGGAATTATTTCGGCCTCAATTCAAAATATACAAAGAAAGAAACATATCCAAATTTTTATAATCTTTCCAAAAATGTAAACAACTCAAAAAAATTATTTGAATTTCATACGATAGAGCAATTTTATGAAAAATAATAAAATAGATATAACTTTTGAAAAACATATCCAAATGATCTAAAATTTTAATGGAAGCTTAATGTGATTATTTTTCACTTCCATTAAAAAAATTTCAGATAAATTTGTAACTATTTTTTATATATTGCAAAATTAGTGTTTCGCCCACAAGATTGCCCAAATCGTAGCTCTGATACCACTTATAATGAAATTACTTCAAGAATTAAGTATAAAAGCATAATTATATCCAAATATTACTGAAATATATCCAAATATATGATAATATATAAGCCACCTTGAGGGGGAAACCTCCACAATCTTCAATAAGAGCAGAATTCACAATATGATGATAAATGATTACCCACTACCTCCTATATATAGTCTAACTAGGCCATGGTTACTCCATAGGCTGATCTACTAATCTAAAGAAAGCCACAAGTCAGCTAATACTATCCTCATACATGTGATAGATAAGGGGTGTAGCAATAGGTTTGAGAGGGGACTTGGATAGTGTGAAGGATCAATTATAACACATATCTAGGAAATTGGATAACTTATCAACTTAACCATTAAAAAATAATCCTCCACCACTTTAGTTTGGTTCTCCTTCTCCAGACAATACCAATACCAATTATTTCCCTAAGTTGATGTTGGAAAAAGTGGACCTACACAAGTTTGATGGTAATGATCCATCATTTAGCTCACTCAATTTCAAAAATTATTTAATCTACATTAGACTCCATGTTCAAAAAAAGTGGTTTTGGCCTCTCTATATCTAGAACCTAAGCCATTCATTTGGTATCATTGGTTATGTGATAAAAATAAAAATAAGGTTGCCCTAATTTCATAGTCAATATTTTCTAAGGATTTATAGCTCCACTATCATAATAATGTATTTGAAAATTATTTTAGTTAGCAAGTCAAGTTTCATTAGATTAGGACTATCAAGGACTACATTCATTAATTTTAAAATCTCTCCTTATGTGTGGTAGAAATCATTGAGGAAAATTTAAATGACCTATTTTTGGGTGGCCTCAAAGATAGCATCCAAATGGAGGTTCACATCTTTCACCCCAATATTATATCTAAGGCCATACCAAGGGCACATATGATTAAAGAAACAAATTTAATCAGAGGAAGACCTTTCACCAATACTCATGAATATACCTTCTCAACCCCATCATTTCATCAGCCTATAAGATTAACACCACAACAAATGGAATAAAAACATGCAAAAGGTTTATGTTTTGGCTCTGATAACAAATGGAGCAAAGGGAATAAATGTGCTAGAAATAAGTTGTTTTATATTTACAGTGCTAATGAGGAGGAATAATATGAGGAGGCTTCAAAAGAAGGTTTAGAATAACTTGAGGATAAATCTAAATATTCTCAAACTATTATTTCCCATCTTGTAATTTTAGGCATTAGTACTACTCAAACTCTTAAGGTGGTGTGGTTCCTAAAGAAATATAAGGTGACTATGTTAATTGACTCTCAGAATACACATAAATTCATTAATAGTAAGTTGGTTGCTTGTTTGAATTATTTCATTTACCTATATCCAAACTTTTATGTCATGATTGTAGATGGTGGTGTTGGATATTTTTCACCCACATACCAAGCTTATGCCTACATGGACAAGCTGAGCAGAGTTATAGAACTTTAAAGGTTAACAATAGTTTTGTGTACAAGTTTAGAAGGGCTTATAGATCTTGGAAAATCTAAGTACAAAACCTTTTTGGGCTAAGTCTTTTCTTGTAAGGATAAATCTAAATATTCTCAACCTATTATTTCCCATCTTGTAATTTTAGGCATTAGTACTAAAACTATTAAGGTGGTGGGGTTCCTAAAGAAATATAAGGTGACTATGTTAATTGACTCTAAGAGTACACATAAATTCATTAATAGTAAGTTGGTTGCTTGTTTGAATTGTTTCATTTACCTATATCCAAAATTTTATGTCATGATTGTAGATGGTGGTGTTGGATATTTTTGGCCCACATACCAAGCTTTTACCTACATAGACAAGCTGAGCAGATTTATAGAACTTTAAAGGTTAACAATAGTTTTGTGTACAAGTTTAGAAGGGCTTATAGATTTTGGAAAATCTAAGTACAAAACATTTTTGGGCTAAGTCTTTTCTTGTGAGGATAAATCTAAATATTCTCAACCTATTATTTCCCATCTTGTACTTTTAGGAATGAGTACTACTCAAACTCTTAAAGCTGTGGGGTTCCTAAAGAAATATAAGGTGACTATGTTAATTGACTCTAAGAGTACACATAAATTCATTAATAGTAAGTTGGTTGCTTGTTTGGATTGTTTAATTTACCTATATCCAAACTTTTATGTCATGATTGTAGATGGTGGTGTTGGAAATTTTTGGCCCGCATACCAAGCTTGTTCCTACATGGACAAGCTGAGCAGAGTTATAGAACTTTAAAGGTTAACAATAGTTTTGTGTACAAGTTTATAAGGGCTTATAGATTTTGGAAAATCTATGTAAAAAACCTTTTTGGGCTAAGTCTTTTATTGTGAGGATAAATCTAAATATTCTCAACCTATTATTTCCCATATTGTAATTTTAGGCATTAGTACTACTCAAACTCTTAAGGTGGTGGGGTTCCTAAATAAATATAAGGTGACTATGTTAATTGAATCTAAGAGTACAGATAAATTAATTAATAGTAAGTTGGTTGCTTGTTTGAATTGTTTCATTTACCTATATCCAAACTTTTATGTCATGATTGTAGATGGATGTGTTGGATATTTTTGACCCACATACCAAGCTTGTGCCTACATGGACAAGTTGAGCAGAGTTATAAAACTTTAAAGGTTAACAATAGTTTTATGTACAAGTTTAGAAGGGCTTATAGATTTTGGAAAATATAAGTACAAAACCTTTTTGGGCTAAGTCTTTTCTTGTGAGGATAAATGTAAATATTATCAACCTATTATTTCCCATCTTGAACTTTTAGGCATTAGTACTACTCAAAATCTTAAGGTGGTGGGGTTACTAAAGAAATATAAGGTGACTATGTTAATTGACTCTAAGAGTAAACATAAATTCATTAATAGTAAGTTGGTTGCTTGTTTGAATTGTTTCATTTACCTATATCCAAACTTTTATGTCATGATTGTAGATGGTGGTGTTGGATATTTTTGGCCCACATACCAAGCTTGTACCTACATGGACACGCTGAGTAGAGTTATAGAACTTTAAAGGTTAACAATAGTTTTGTGTACAAGTGTAGAAGGGCTTATAGATTTTGGAAAATATAAGTACAAAACCTTTTTGGGCTAAGTATTTTATTGTTAGGTTAAATCTAAATATTCTCAACCTATTATTTCCCATCTTGTACTTTTAGGCATTACTACTACTCAAACTCTTAAGGTGGTGGGGTTCCTAAAGAAATATAAGGTGACTATGTTAATTGACTCTAAGAGTACACATAAATTCATTAATAGTAAGTTGGTTTTTTGTTTGAATTTTTTAATATACCTATATCCAAACTTTTTTGTCATGATTGTAGATGGTGGTGTTGGATGTTTTTGGCCCACATACCAAGCTTGTGCCTATATGGACAAGCTGAGTAGAGTTATAGAACTTTAAAGGTTAACAATAGTTTTGTGTACAAGTTTAGAAGGGCTTATAGATTTTGGAAAATCTAAGTACAAAACCCTTTTGGGCTAAGTCTTTTCTTGAGAATTATTTTGCCCTTTTCATTGCTAAGCTAATTTATTTATGACCCTTTTTTTTTGGCTAAGTGTTGATGGTTCTTTTAGACAATTATCTAAGATAAAGTTTTTGAAGATATGTTTTATTTCAGAAAAAATGTCTAAAGCAAAAGATAAAGATAGTTTTCTCTTGAGGAAATTGTTCCGTAATAATTTCCACAAAGACCTAATTCTTTTGGGAAGATTGTTTCTAAAATTTGGCTAAGGCATGTATTTATTTTACGAGATTTGTTTCAGGTTTTTGGGCTAAGTGTCAATTTTTTTTTAGACATTTTGTGTGAAAAAAAACCTAAAGGATCATTCTATCAGAAAGTATACCAAACAAAAGTTCTGAACCGTTAGTTTTTCAGCAAAGTGGTTCATTCAAAAATGCAATTTTTCTTTCTTTGAGTAGATGGTCCAAAGACAGAAATCCCAAAGGGCATGTTTTCAAGTAAAGTGTCCTATACATTTTCCTAAAAGGCCATTTTTTTAGCAATGTGTCCCAAACACTTTTTCTGAAGGGTAATTTTTAAAGCAAAGTATCCTATACATTTCCCCGAAGGGTATTTTCTTGGGAAAGTGAAAAAAATAGAAAATACAAAGGATAATTTCAAAATTTTAGAAGGGCACTTTAAAAAATCCTAAAGGGAAATCTTGAGGGGTAAAGGGCCATTTTGAAAGGGCTGAAAGGCAAGTACGTAGGGCAAGTTTCCTTGATAAAAGTTTTGATAATAAGGTCCAAGGGCATGCATTATTTTAGGAAGATTGTTTCCAAAATTTGGCTAAGGCATGTATTTACTTTTGGGAAAATATTCCATGACAATTTTCTTGAAGACCAAATTCTTTCAAACATTTTGTCCTTGGAAAAAGACAAAACACAAATCTTTTTGGAAAATTATTTGAGATAATTTCCTTGAGGAAATAATTATTTCAAACAAATTATCTAAGACATTATTTTTGAAGAAAAATACATGAATTTTTAATTTGAAATTATTCCACAATAAATTCCATAAAGACCAATTTATTTCAAACAAATTATTTGAGACAAAACCTAGAGATGAATTCTTTTAGATAAATTATTTTGGCAAAGTTGATCCAGTAGATTGGTGATAGTTTCATAAACATACCTTTAAATTTAGGTGAGTAGATATTTGGATTCAAATGGTCCAATATGGTCCCTAAATTATCAAATTCAAGCATAATAAATAGCCATTGAGATTTAAATATCCCATGCTAGGCACATGGATGTCATGTTTGGGCCCCTACAATTATCCATTTGGATTTGAAAATCTAAGGATGTTCATGTAGAAATAAAAGTTGGTCGTCATGAAATATCCATTTAAATTCAAAAATCATTAAAGGGTCCTCAATTGAAGCCAATCTTAATAAGTATCCATATCTTGGTATCCTAGATCAAATCTAATGATGAGCAGTGACTGACAGGTTAGTGGGTCTAGGTATATATAACAAATCATGTTTAAGTGTATAATGGTAGATTAATGGCACATGATTAGAGTCAAAGAGTCAATGAGATAAGGAGATGACATGCTATGTAAGTGTGAGAGAAGATAGACTAGTGAACAGATCCAAGGAACAAACATGTAGGTGCTAAGTGTCAATAATGCATAAGCTCAAGAAACAGATCTAATTAGATACATTTAAAATATCAAGGAGATATGATGGTAATATGGAGGGTCAAGTTCAATGGTGCCTAAGTCAATTTGTTGATAACCAATGAATAAAAGATTAAGCTAGGACATTTATAACTAAATTTGATGAAGCAATTCAAATTGAGCAAAGTAAATAAATAGACCTAAGTTGGTGGAAAATACATGGAACCAAGCTTGAGCTCAACCCAAGTTGAACCAAGGTAAATGATAAGGACCAAGCATTTCTAGAAGATGTCCATAGTGGTAAGATAAGTAATTTAGACCTAATATAGGCTAAAAGGGTGGCAACTTGTTGTAAAAGGGGACCAGGCATTGAACAAAGTGCCATCTATATGGACTATAGGAAAACCAATAATCTTAGATTAGTTTTCCTCTATAGTAGGCCCAAGTCCAATTATAAAATCAAGGTGCAGCTATGTGTAATCAATGAAGGAATGTCCTAGGCCATGTTATTGATAGATAGCCTCCCAAAATAGACATAACCAAAGCTTAGTTAGTTTTATAGATATGAGGATTTTGTCCTTATACTTAAGTAGTCAAGTGGAAGATGGTGTGAAGATCAAAGATAGAGATATGATGGTTGGAGAAACAGCCTGAGTATTTAATAGAGTTTTTAAAATTCCTAGGGGTCCCTTTCATAAATAGGATCATGACTCACCATGTTTTGATCATGATGGATTATGTCTTGATTGGACCAAAGCATGGTGGAACATTCCCTTGAATGTTGTTAGCTCATTAATGGTTCTCAAAAAATTATCCCTCTTCTCTCTTCTCCCCTTCTATATTATCCCATTATTTTCTTAGAAAAGGTTACCTAGTTTTTAGACTTTTTCATATTTTTAGGAGATGGATATTCATTGAGATGTTTACAAAAGTGTGCTCGTTTGACTAGGTTATACCCATCAAAATATTGTAATAACTACCTCTTGATGTAATGAGATGATTTCTTTGCTTATCTCTTGTCTTTGATTAGTGTTTTAATATGCTTGTGATTGGTGGATTCATGAAGGAGATTATTACCAGTCTATTATCCTTATGCTTTCATCTTTAAATTATTTTCAGGCTCTTTGAGGTCTAGATTAATGTTCTTCTTAAACCTCTTCTAGTGTGATAACTTGATATTGAGACCTTGTAAGCCATAATTATCTTATGTCTAATCTAATGTGGGTTTAAGAACAGATGAGTATTCATTTAAATTTGGTTCATCACCTATTTAACTTTCTTAGGAACCCTTTTCCCTCTCTAACCTTTTTCTTTGTGAAACATTAGTATAGCTTTAGTTTTAGATGAGCATTAGAGAGGAATCCAACCTACTCCAGAGGTTTAACCTCAACATAGGTTACCCATAGCTTGGGGTTATCTAAATATTATAGCTTAGTTGGAGAGATCCTAAAGAACCCTATCTAAGGGTTTAAATTAAAGCCTACAGTAGTTTTTGGCATGCCCAATGGGACTAAGGTCCAAAGTAGTGAAATGATTTTTGATGTTGTTTTTCTACATATCAACCTTTGGAGGCATTTTAAAAACATCAATGGTGACTTTGATCATCTATCAGCTAGTTAAGAAACTTAACTAACTGCCTAATGATCATAATATAGTATGTATAATTAGGCATATTTTGATCAATATGCTTATCTTCTACCTCAACATCATAATTATTAAGCATATAATGTTTATGCATTCCCCCCAAGTGGCCCTCAAAAATCCTATCAACCCTATCATAACATTTGTCCTCCTTCTACTCCTACATATGACCAAGGTTAGCCTCCTTTGCATTCAAATTAGTCCTCTACTTTCCCTTTTCAAGAATAGGCTTACCCTATTATGCCCTTGTTAGGAGCCAAGAAAGAATTATCAATTTATATTGAGTTGATAAGGGAGATTGGTAAGGGTTTGGAGTTATCTCTAGTTATCCTTATCCGTGTTCTATAAAAATTAAAGAGCGATTTTTAGTTAGTCAAGAACATATGGTTAGTTTGTGAGGTAGAATAGTGGCCACCTTGTAAGATTGAGGATATAAAAATGATAAGAAACATGGTATAAAATGTAGATAGTATGTTAATATCTTATGAAGGGAAGAAAAATCATTTGAACCAACTTTATTTGCCTTCCCCCCTCCTAGAGCCTCAAGCTAAAACTTCAAGAGTCCTTGATCAGCCCCTTAGTCAACATTATCTAAGTTCATGCTTATCAAAATTAAGAGAGGAAATATTAGACCAAGGAAAAAAAATCATGAAAATCAAGGAGGGGGTCAATCTTGGACAAGATTTTCCTATTCATGGTATGGAAGGGATAAATATCTTCTTGCAAGAGTTCTAAAATGTATGGGTATCTATTAAAGAAGATGACTACCACATGTTGAGAAGTAAGAGATGAAAGGGTGGGTATTATCCATTAAAGAAGTGTTTGAGTAGTGGGATAAAGAATTCATCAAGCCTGAGCCAAAATGTTTTCCCTCTCCCACCCCTTTGCCCATTCCCACTCAAGAACATGAAGTCATCCCATCATGGATACTCTCCTAATTTTTTGACCCTAGCTATGTCATGCCTTCACTTGTAAGGCCACCCTATCCTATAACCATTAAAAATGAGGAAAAAGTGTCTATTCCATACTCATTTACATCATGTAAATCAATTCATAAGATCATAAAGAAGGTGGAAGTGTTAGTTAAAGCATTCCAAGAACTAGTTCTAGTAGAGGAAAGGTTATTTCTACAAGAAAGAAATCTAGTAACCATAGCTCAGCTCAATGAGCTTGGTGTATAAGAGTTTCAAAGGTCTCTCTCCTTTCCTTAGGAACTACCTAAAATATCCTTCATTGTTCCTAGTTGGAATTATAATATCCTACACTACAAGTAAGGTGAACTTCTTCACCCTCCCACCATCTCCCTCATGAAGAAGGAACCTATTTTAAAAGAATAGAAGAGAAGATTGCAGTCAAATTTGAGCCTGAAGAGGATAATACAAGTTTATATGATGAATAGATCATGATAGATAGTCCACTTCATTCAAAAGGGGAAGATTTAGGTTTTGATCAAATTTCTTGGCATGGTTATGATGAATTAGAGCTTGAAGGCAATTTTTATGCCTTCATTTTTTAAGGGGTATACACCTAGAGTGCAACTAAGAGTAAATGATATTTTGATTGGTCCCAATAGCTTCCATTTGGTGTGACTATAGATGAAGATGAGGAAAAAATAAAGAAAAAGGAGGATCAATATGAGGTATGGTAGTAGTTATACCATGACTTCATGGATCAGGTAGAAGTTCGAAACTAGCCTATACCTCCTCCAGATATTGAAGATGAACTTGCCAATCGAGTTGAAGAAACTGACCAATATTAAGATGAATTTTCCTTTAGAGGTAGTAATGATGTCATCAATAATGAAAAATAATGGTCAGATTCAGATCCATAGAAACATGACATGTTGGGCCTTAGGTGGATTGATGAACAACCTTATGGTCCCTTTTAAAGCAAGAAGAGCAAAGATGGTGTTGAAGTTGGCATTGTCTTAGATGACTAAAAAGAAGCTAACTTTTGGGATGACTTAGATTTTTTTTCCTAAGCCTAGACAGTCAACCAAGCACTAGTTCAAAAGAGCCATCACATGTTGTGCTTCATTCAGAGCACAAAATTGGGCCATCAAATGAAAAGGTTGTATATGCTTCTATAATCCAATATGAGGTAGGACTTGAAGAAATGGACCATTATGTCTATATTGGAGACATGTTTGTCCCATTTCATCCACTTGAGAGTATGCTAAAAGGATCAATAGCTAGGCATCTCAGCTCCCATATCATGAGCTCTCAAAATAAGAGTATTTTTCATCCTATTTTATCACAAGTGAATGGCACTCAAAATTTTCCATTTGACCTAGGTCAAAGGTACTGGTGAATTGAAACCTTGTACATATTAGAGTAATTTTCATTTTTTTCTCTAAGTGACTTTGTGTAATTTTGTTTTAATAGGTTAGTTGTTTTTCCTTCTTGTAAGTGATTACATGCACTTACCTTTGATTTTTTTGTTTTTTTAATCCTTATTTCTTCAAGAGGAAGTTTTAGAAAGGGTCAACATTATATCTAATTTCAGACTAGCTCAGTTGCAGAGGCTAATGACTCCATCACCAATGGAATAGAAAAGGCAAGTGGTCTAGGTTATCAAGCATAATAGGCATACTTCCCTATGAGTTTCAAAAGATGTTAGCCATTTTGGCCCACATACCAAGCTTGTGACTAGATGGACAAGCTAAGCAGAGTTCCAAAGCTTTAAAGATCAACAAAAATTTTGTGTACAATTTTAGAAGGGCTTACAAACCTTGGAAAATCTATGTACAAAACCTTTTTGAGGTAAGTATTTACTTGGTAATTCTTTCATCTTTTTCATTGCTAAGATAATTTCTTTAGGACCCTTTTTTTTTGGCTAAGTGTTGAAGGTTCTTTCAGATAATTATATGAGACAAAGTTTTTGAAGGTATGATTTTTTTAGACAGAATATCTGAGCAAAAGACAAAGATAATTTTCTCTCAAAGAAATTATTCTAGAATAATTTCATTGAAGACCTAATTCTTTCAAGAAGTTTGTTTTTGAAATTTGGCTAATGTATGTATTTATTTTGGGAGATTTGTTTTGGGTTTTTTGGTGTAAGTGTTAGGAATTGTTTAAAACATTTTGTCTAAAATAAAAAGATCGAAGGATAATTTTCTCAAAAAGTGTACCAAATAAAATATTTTAAGGGTCATTTTTTTGGCAAAGTGGTCCATTCAAAAATCCTAAAAGATATTTCATTGAGAAGATGGTCCAAAGATAGAAATCCCAAAGGGTACTTTTTCAAGCAAAGTGTCCTATACATTTTCCCAAAAGGTCATTTTTGTAAAAAAGTATCCCAAATAATTTTTATGAAGCTTAATTTTTCAAGCAAAGTGTCCTATACATTTTCTTAAAGGGTGATTTATTAGGAAAGTGAACCAAATAGAAAATCTGAATGACACTTTAAAATTTTTTGAAGGGCACTTTTAGAAAGCCTAAATTGTAATCTCAAGGGGAAAGGGACATTTCAAAAGAGATGAAAGGCAAGTCTATAGGGAAAGTGTCCTTGACAAAAGTTCTAAAAAAAGGTCCAAGGACATGAATTCTTTTGAGAAGATTATTTATAAAATTTGGCTAAGGCATGTATTTCTTTTGGGGAAAATGTTCCATGATAATTTTCTTGAAGACCAAATTCTTTGACATTTTGTCCACAAAAAATATCAAGTACACAAATATTTAAGGAAAATTGTTTGAGATAATTTCCCTGAGGACATAATTCTTTTAGATAAATTATTTGAGACACAGCCCATAGATGAATTATTTTAGAAAAGTTGATCCAATAGATTATTGAAATCTATACAAACATCAATTTTAGGCTATGACGAGTGGCTATTTGAATTCAAAAGGTCTAGGATGGTCCTAAAAATGTCAAAATCAAGCATAACAAGTAGTTGTTGGGATTTAAATATCCCATGACATGCATGCAAACATCAATTTTGGGCCCCTATAAGTAGCTATTTGGATTTCAAAATCAAATTACATTCACATAAATGTTAAATTTGGTCCTCATAAAATAGCCATTAGAATTCAAAAATCATAAAAGTGTCCCTGACTGAATTTGGTATTGATAAGTGTCCAAATATTAGGATCTTAGATCAAATATAATGATGAGAAGTGATTGGTAGGTTAGTAGGTCCAAGTAGATGTAATGGAGTGTGTTTGAGTGTATAAAGGTAGGTCAATGACACACAAATCGAGTCAAATAGTCAATGAGTTGAGGAGTTGACATGTTACATAAGCGTAGGAGTAGATAGACTAGAAAGTAGATCTAAAAACCAAATGTATGGGTGCTAAGTGTCAATATCACATAAACTTAAACAATAGATCTATTGACACACATTCAACCTATCAAAGAGATATGATGGTGTAATGAGGGTCAAGGTCAATGGAGCTCAAGTTGGTTTGCCAATAACTAATGAAAAAAAGACCAAACTGAGACATTTTTGACTAAAGTTGATGGAGTAGTTCAACTCAAGCAAAGTAAATGAATGGACTTGACCTGGTAGAAAATACATAAGATCAAGCTCAATCTTGACCCAAGTTAAAAAAGGATAATTAATAAGGACCAAGCAATGAAAACAAAGGTTTATAAAGGTAAGATAGATCTTTTAAACTTAATATAGGCCAAAAGGGTGGAAACTTATTGTAAAAGGGGACCAAGCATCGAGTAGAGTGCCATCTATATGGAATATAAGAAAACCAATAATCTTAGATTGGTTTTCCTCTATAGTAGACCCAGGTCCAATTTTCAAAGCAAAGGGAAACTATGTGTAATCAATAAAGGAATGTCTTGAGCCATGCTCCAAACATATAGCCTCCTAAAGCAAACATAACCAAAGCTTAGTCAGGTTTATAGATATGAGGATTTTGTCTTTATACTTAAGTAGTCAAGTGGAAGATGGTGTGAAGATCAAAGATAGAGATCTAGTGGTTGGATAAGTATCTTGATCATTTAATAGAGTTTTTAGAATGCTCAAGGTTCCCTTTCATAAAAAATATCATGACCTGCCATGTCTTGATCATGATGGATTACATCTTGATTGGACCAAAGCATGGTGGAGCATTCCCTTGAAATCTAGCATCTCATTAATGGTTCTCAAAACATGCTCCCTCTTATATCTTCTCCCTTTCTCCTATATTATCTCATTCTCTTCTCCTTATAAAAGGTTCCTAGTTTTTTAGACTTTTTCATCTTTCTAAGAGTTGGATACTCATTGAGACTTTTGTAAATTCATGCTCATTTTACAAGGATATACCATGTCTAAATATTATAAGAACTACCTCTTGATGTAATGAGATGATTTCTTTATTTATCTCTTATCTTTGATTAGTGATTTAATATGCTTATGCTTGATGGATTCATGAAGGAGATTCTTCCTAGTCTATTAGAATTATGCATACGTCTTTAATGTATTTTCAAGATATTTTTGGTTTAGATTAGTGTTCTCCCTGAACCTCTTCTAGTGTGTTAACTTGATCTTGAGACCGTGCAAGCCATAATTATATTGTGACTAATCTACTGTGGGTTCAATCATAAATCAACACTCATTTAAATTTTGTACATTACTTGGTTAAATTTCTTAGGAGCCATTTTCCCTCTCCAACCCATTTCCTTATGAAACATTAGTCAATATTTAGTTTTTGGTGAGCATCAAATAGGAAGTTAGCCTGCTCCAGAGTTTCAACCTCAACATAGGTTACCCACAGCTAGGGGTTATCCCTATACTATAGCTTAGTTGGAGAGAGCTTAAAGAACTTTTCCAATTATGAAAATTAAGCCTATAATAGGTGGTATGGTCAACTCTTCTATAAAATTTCATAGTATTAAGCTTTCTATGGGAGACTATTTATTATATTCCCCTATGTGTGCTATTCTCTTGGGAGGAGATGATATTATTTTGAGAGTATAGTGGCTCACCACTTTGGGTACTATTGAGATGAATTTCTAGTAATTATTCATGAGGTTCCATTCAGAGGGAATAACTTTTTAACTACATGGATTCCAAGATAAATATCTATAACTGGTTAGTTCCCACCAAATGATGAAGATACTCAAAAAGGGTTCATAAGGTTTTGTGGCATTCTTATTTTCCATGGAGGTTCAACCAACCAAGGAGTTTACACATCCTAATTTTTAAAAGGTGTTGGATGACCATTCTATTATTTTTGGTGACATGCCAAAATGAATTCCTCCAATTCATGCACATGATCATGCCATCAAACTCTTTCCAAGAAGTACACCACCCAATATGAGACCCTACAAGTATCCCTATGCCCAAAAGAGTGAAATTAAAAATATAGTACAAGATATGTTAGAGGCAGGAATCATATGACATATTCAAAGTCAATATTCCTCCCCAATGGTATAAAAAAAGGATGATAGTTGGAGAATGTGCCTAGATTAAAGAGAACTCAATAAATACACCAACAAAGATAAGTTTCCTATTCTAGTAATTGATGATCTACTAGATGAATTGCATGGTGATATTTATTTTACCAATTTATATCTTTTCTCTGGATATCATCAAATTTTCATCCATGATGAGGACATACCTAAAACAATTTTCAAAAATCATGAAGGCCATTATGAATTTATGTTCATGCCTTTTGGCCTCACAAATACACCATATACATTTTAGAGTTTGATGAATACTATTTTTAAGCCATTTTTGAGGAAGTTTGTATTAGTGTTTTTTGATGATATCCTCATTTATAACAAATACTGGGAAGACCATTTGAAGCATGTGAAATAGGTGCTTTTAGTTATGGAACAACATCAACTTATGCCAAACCTTCCAAGTGTGATTTTGGTGTCCAAGAGGTTGATTACTTGGGTCATATTTTTTCACATGAAGGAGTAAAATTTTATCCTAATAAAATCCAAGTGATGATATAGTGGTAGGCTCTCAAAACCCTTAAGAATGTCTGAAGATTTATAGAGCTAACTAGTTACTATCACATGTTTGTCAAAAACTATGGTAGTATTATATCCCCACTCACCTCTTTGCTAAAAAAATACTCCTTATAGTGAACTGATTCAGATACCAATTCATATAAATAGTTAAAAATGGTTTTGTGCATAACTCTAATTTTGGCTACTCCTAATTTTTCAAAAACTTTTGTTGTGAAGTGTGATGCATCAGGATATGGCATGGGGGATGTACCCATGAAAGAAGGTAGACCATTTTCATTTGAAAGTCACAAACTAAAGAGAAAAAATAGGATCAAACAAATATATGAGAAAGATATGATGGCTATTTTACATGTGGTGAAGCAATGGAGACTTTATTTAATGGGTCATCACTTTCATGTGAAAATTGATCATGATAGCCTCAAATGATTTTTGTAATAACACTTGTCATTTAAAAAACAATAAAAATAGATGACTAAAATTATAGTCTATGATTTTGAAATAGTTTATAAGAAATGAAAAGAGAATGTGGTGGCAATTCCCTCTCTTAGTGGGTTGAATCAGTTGAGGCAGTATGTGCCATGACCATGTGGCAGGTAGATTGCTTAGAGGAAGCAAGATCAAAATGGGAGAATGATAATGCTACCAAGGATTTGATTGAAAATATTCAATAGGGTTATAATAAATTTAAAAAAAATATATGAAAGGGGAACACATTATGGTATAAATATATATTATACCTTTGTAAGCATTCTCTCCTTAATCATAAAATTCTTTAGGAACTTCATGCCTCTCCACTTGGAGGTCATTTGGGATTTTTGAAAACATATCATAGAATAAAGTAAGATTTATTTTGGGATGACTCAAATGGGATGTTCATAAATATGTGGTTTAATTCATGGTATGAGAAAAAAATAAAGGTGAAACCATTAAGACCCCAAGTCTTTTGTAGCCTTTATCCATACCTATCTAGCATTAGGAAGAGGTATCCATGGATTTTATTATGGGGTTACCAAGGTCTAAGGGTAAAAAATTTATCATGGTATTTATGGATCAACTCACCAAGTATGTTAATTTTTTCTCCTTATCACAATCATTTGTTGCTATTACAGTTTCTTCTACTTTTCTCAATATAGTTCAAAAATTGCTTGGCATTCCAAAGATCATTATAAGTGATTGAGATCCCATATTTATAGTAATTTTTGGACTAAATTATTTGCATTTTTGGGTACCTAGTTGGCTCATAGCTCATCCTATCATCCTCCATTTGATGGACAAAAAAAGGTAGTAAAAAAATGTCTCTAAGGGTATCTTTGTTATTTTGTTTTTGACAAACAAGACAAATGGGTTCATTGGCTGCCATTTGTTGAATGGTGGTATAACACTTCTTTTCACACTTCTTTCATGATGTCTCCCTTTATGGCATTGTATGGGTATCACCCCCATCTATCACTTTAATATTTATAGTGTATCTTAAGGTTTGATATATTGAGGAACACATTCACCATCAATAAGAGGTGTTAGTCAGTTTGCTAGAAAATTTAACAATGGCACAAAATTGAATGAAGAAACAAGAATATAAAAACTATTGTGAGAATAATTTTGACATAGGTGATTGGGTATTTGTGTAATTATATAAATATAAGAAGATATATCTAAATTAATAAAAAAAGGATAAAAATATTTCACCTAAGTATTATATCCCTTACTAGATCTTACAAAAAAATTGGCAGTGTGGCTTACAAGCTAAAATTACTCTTAGCCACTCACATACATTTGGTATTCTATGTATCTTACCTGAAGAAATTAATTAGACAAAAAATTTCCACTTAGATTAAGTTACCTAAATTATATGAATAATTTCAATACATTCTAGATCCTAAGATGATCTTTCAGATGCATACTAAGCAACTACAAACTAGATCCATTAAGTAATATTTAATCAAATGGAAGAACCTACATTCTAAAGATGCACCATAAGAATATTAAGCATTCTTATAGAAACATCCTAGTTTTATTCAATGTTTAGGACAACAATATTTTGAATGGGAAGGGAATGTTATGCCCTTAACCCATAGTGTGCCTAGGGATATGTGTGGCTAACTTGTGGCTTACACACCTTCATATTAGATTGTTGCATTTCTCAATGTTCTTATTATGGTCAACCTGTGTAATAACCATGGCCAAGTAGAGTACATATAGGAGGTAATAGTTAGTCTTTTGTCACCATATTGTGACTTCTATTTTTATTTCATTATTGTGGAGGTTTCCCCTTAAAGTGGCTTAGTCAAAATATTCAAGTATTATGCTCTTTTGCCAATTATTGTCATGGATATACTTATTATACTCTTATTTCTACCATATATAATTCTATTATTGTGAATCATCTAAGTAATTTTCTTACAATGGCTTCCTAGTCAACTTGGGAATCATATTTACTATGCTATAAAAGTCAAAGACTACATTAGGTATTTCATACCCTACTATCTCTATGTCCATCCTTGCATCTATGTCTCACAACTTCTTCATATTTACATACTACACCAATTTATACATTATTTTTTGTTGCTTATGTTCCCATTACAATAGATTATGGAGTAAATTGGAAATGTTTTGTGATATGTCTTTATTTTGTAGTGTATTCAATAGTTTGAGTAAATTTGTTAGTGTAGTCACAAATCCCTATTGGCATAAAATGCACACTATTTGTCCATATATCTATGCATCAGTGGTGGCATCATTAATATCTACAGTCTCTTATTATTGTACAATTTTTATAATCTATGTATCTTCCTTCATTACAACTTTCTTAGTGGTAGGTTCAGGATACTTGTCTATATGACCCATCTTTATGTTGTGGTCATGTGGCATTTCAATAGGAGATAGTCCTCACTTTGTATGATGTCTTTGCATTAATTCTTGCATTACAATATATTTCTATGGCTCTACATTGATTACATTAATGTTCCATATTTCTTTATGTGTGCATTGTTTCTCTAGGACTGGATAATCTTTAGTGTCATGATTATTAGACATATGACAATAAGTGTAGTAGGCTTGCCATTGGGGATTTGAGGGATAATTCCTCTATACATGGTTGAATTATATACACAAATAAAATTGAACAAGATATTATTGAGAAACATTTCCCCTTCTTCTCTACATACCTCCTCGATGACCTCCCCTATATCCACTTCTTCCTCTATTAGATTGGAATCCCAAATTATAGGATTGTTGTATTCTAAACTCTATAGGATTTGGTGGGGCATTCCATGGTTTTGTTTATTTTAAACCTACATATCCACCATATTGGGGTTTTTATGAATGTAATTCCCACATAAGTTGTTGTGACTACAGGATTGTTGGATTACAAGAATTCTAATTTTGAATAGGAGGTGTCTAATTATGTATAGGTTGATTCCAACTAGGTATTTTTGTAGGTTGCTAGCCAGTATCTTTGGTGCCCAAACATTAGGATTGGTACCTTTTTTATTGTCTTCAATAATCATATTATATTAAGTTGTAGTAGTCATTTATTAGGCAATGACCACAATTTTTTTAGTAATGTATTCTTTTAGTTATTGAAGGGATCTACAATTATTTTCATCATGATTATGAGATTTGGAAAAGTTACAATACAATGTATGTGGATTATTTACATACTACTATATAAGATGACATTGAGACATCACATGCCCCACAATTATGTATATATATCATAAAAATACATTTTTACTATAGGACACTCATTTTTGTGGTGTTTTTTTTACCATAATCCATGCACTAGAGACCAAATCTTAGCCTTTATACTGCATCCTATTATTATTCTAACCTTTTTATAAGAACCTGTAACATATTCTCCATCTTTGAACTTGGAGCTAAAGTTTATCCATAATATTCAATTTGTGCTACACTAATCATAGTTATCCTTGCTTATACTTTTGTAGGATACTATGTTTATGACATGACAAACTTTATTCTTAGTTGCATACCTTCTATTAACCAAGAAAATTTATCATTGTCTTCCAAGAAAAATTAGACTTTGTTCATTACATAAAAAAATATATGGTCATAGTCATTAACAATATATTTTTTTCCTTGCTAAATTTATTTGAGGTCTTGGATAGTCTAGCTAGAGATTCTCTTTATTTTTAACTCTATAATAATCCAATTATTCACATCCTATAGACTTGATAGGTTATTATCTTTGAAAAAAATAAATTCTAAGGCTATTCTTGATAAATAAACAATCAATTCAAATTTATATATTGCCTCATTAGTGACTCCTTTGGTTTTCCACTTCATATCACAAGTTAATAGGTATTATTTAGGGTTCATAGACCCATCATACTATGCAAGATGAATAAAGGCACCCAACCATAATGCCATATTGGGATTTATCACAACTATGAAAATCTGTGGTTGTATCAATGGTGTCTGAAAAATAATAAGACTCACTAGTGCTGCCATTTTTACTTGAGGAGGAGACTTCACTATCTACTATATACGATTTAGATTTAATGATGAAGAAGTGTCTAAATTATTCCCTTCCTCATTTTCTTATATAATTTGTATTTAGGAAATCCACTCATTTAGATATTCAAGAATATGTGGATTAGTTTGAATTAATCCTAAGGATTTTATGCCTCTCTTTTGTTCTCTTGTGAAACCTTGTGCTACATTATTATATGTTTTCTCTAAAACTTTCATTATTTTTTTATGGAATTATTCAGTCATTGGTGCTCACTACTCTTCATCATCCAAACCTTCTATGGAAATATCACTATGATAAACAAATTGGGATGGGGGGATGTGTATTTCTAAGGTGAATAATCATTACCTCTATCCTTATCATTTTGGGAGCTTGAACATGTTCTTTATTAACTATGACTTTTAATTTACTCCTTAAGTGATAGTTCATGTTCCTCAATATGGAATACTCTTCTATATATCTATGATGTAGCACTAGTAACAATTTCATCTACCTCTACACTAAAAAATTCATCATCTCTTCTTTCCCTACTACTTTTATTCTCTCCTTTACAAATTTATGGTTCACTTTCCTTGATTCTTACTTCATCTTGCTTCACTTCTTTATCTTCATCCTTACTCTTTTATTATACTTTAATATTTCATTTACTCCTACTTTTAGGTACATAAATATTACTCAAATGATTCTACTTCCCATGTTATCACAATTATTTCTCTAATTATAGGGTTTTATTTCATTTTATCTCTTGTTGATCCTCCACTAAAACCTTAGATTTAAGTTCTCTCCATGTTATATTTCACCATTCACCCATCTATCACACACATCCCCATGATGAATGAAGTGACTATTCCATTTTAAAAGGATCAAGTACCATTTCTCTTTCCACAACCAACATATTAACTACAATATGGAGTTGATGCAAAAATTTACATATTATCCCTCTTACAAACAAATATTGTACCACTTCAAATTATATGTAGCCTTGTATTGTAAACTCTATAATATATTGGTTGTAGTTAACCAATGATCTATTACATGAGTCCAACTACTTTCTAGTGTCTAAAGATATTTTATTGTATCTCTAGTACATACAATGTCAATGGTTGATAAAGATCTAGAGAAATTATATTATATATGAGCCAACCAATTAGCCAAAAATCCAAGTAGTTTTCACAAGAAGATTTGTATATTTCATTGTAAATATGTTTTTGTACAATCTATCATTCAAAACACTAGAATTTATATTCTTTTTTGTGAATTATATGATTTTATTGCCTAATCAATGTTCCACATCTATTTGTCTTGATAGCCATTATAACATGCCTAAAAATAGTGAGTTTTCATGCTCACTACACCATTATTAGTAAAGATTCTTGAAATTCACTAGAACATGATAATTACAAGAACAACTTGAAACTCCACATAAAGGAGAGTGAAAAATGATAATCATAATGAGAATACAACTAAGAAGGCTTGTATAAAGACTCAAACATATATAATCTACCTATTAAAATTATTACTATTTGTTATAGCTCAAAATTGCATCCTATGAGAGGGTGATTTAAGTCCTCTCAACTTGAGCTATGCAATTGGATTGACTCTAGGTTGTGGGTGATCTCTAAGTGAGTCAAATCTCTAGATTTTGGGCTAGTTACTAAAATACAACACCTAGACTAATCCTACCACTTGATTTGACATGGAAAAGGGAAATAAGAGTATTAATCTAACCAAAAAAACTTGGAGGTGATGCAACAAACATGAAATCCATAACTTGTTGAAGATGCACTATGAAATATCAAATTACAATCTGATTATGCTAATCTAAACAACCCCTATCACATTAGTGTTTCAATATGAAGGATTAGATGATTACATGAGTAATAGGTTGATTAACCAAGAGGTGATAATATAAATACTAATGATAAATCAATTATATAAACAAGAAAACAAATTAAAAACACTTCATATGACCTATGAAAGGCATCAAACTTGCATAAGGCTTGAAACATTGATAAATGCAAAGAATATGACTATCACGTAACACTCATTAATACACCATCCTCAAAATCACTCTTTACAATATATGAATAAAATATAAAACTTGAATTCACTTCAATAGGAAAGTACAGGTCTCAATTTTGGAAAGGATTCTCCATATAAAATGTGTAGATCCTTTCCAAAGCCAAAAATGGTTCTTTAAACAGAATAATAATGAAGAGAAAAAGAGAGGGACATAGTAGATAAGGAGTGACAAGTGTTAAGCATGAGATAAATAGTTATAAAGAAAGAAAGAGTTATGAAATAGTCTATCAGGCCTTCCTTGTAATGTGTTGACCCTTTTAATATGATTTATCCTTCCAAGTGGCATAGGAGTTCTAACTTGGCTTGACACCTTGACTAGTAACTTAGAAACTACACTTATTTGTATGTAAAGAGTTAAAAATAGACTTTAAAACCATGAATTCACCTTTAAATGATCTAAAAAAACTCATTGAACATATTCCATTCCTTAGAAAACTCCTCTAACCTACCATTCCATTAGTTATATGCATATGTGTCTTGTAACTCTCCATTTCCCATGCCTAGACTGGTCCAAGTGACCTAAACCTCAAGTGAATATTATTAAACTCATAAAAACTAGATGAATGGTCTTAAAATATGTTATCTAGTATTAAAACCCATTTTTGTTCTTGGACCAACTCCTAAGAACTCATTTTGCTCCTTAAGCCTTAAATAGCCTTAATTTCCTTATATCATTTTTTCTATAAATCTCTTTATATGGGAGTTTTAATAATTATATTGAAAAAATAATCTCATATTATAGTACCCTATATGTCCTTATGTCTCCATGTGAAATTTCATCTTCAAAATCTGAGTGGAAACCCATTTTTTCTTCCTTTCTCTCTCTTGAATTAGGCCTCCTTGATTTAGATCCTAGTTTCTTTCTCTAGAATTTTGATACATGTGTTAAATCACCCAAAATAGTGTTATTAAATTTAAATAGGACATAAAAAATATACATACCAATTTTGGGGGCCTAAGACCCTATGGAGGTATGCAAACCAAGAAATGGCCTTACCACCTAGTCTCATTTTGAGCCTGTTTGAGACTACCTTGAAAAATGGGCCTAGTTTTATCATTTACATAATATATTGTGAAATTATTTTTACTATAATGGATATTATAATTCATAAATTATTTCATCCCTTTATTTACAATCTCTCCCTTTCTTAGAACACTTGTAAAATATAAAAAACATGTCAAAATAGGGTATTTTGGGTAGTCCATACAGTAGACTATACAAGTGAAGTACATGGGGGTAACATCCTTGGAGTCATAAAAAAAATAAAATATTTTTTAGGATAAAAACATGGAATTTTATGTGTATTTTAGATTAATTTTCCTAGGATTGGTCACTATTAGGGTTTAAGAGAGGTTTTAGACCTATATGGGGTCTTATTGATTGTTCATAAAGAATAAATCATTAATTGAACTATTTAAACTTGGAAAATTTATTAGCATACCAATTAAAATATTAAAAAATTCTTATACTCCCATGCATTGTTTGAGTAAAGGTATGAGAATTTGAAGTTGATCTTTAAATGGCTTGCTTAGCATTCTTGGGCTTAGAGAGAGCTCTACTTTGAGTTCTGGGTCTTGAATCTCATTCCCACTACTATGAGAGGATAAGAAACATATGGAAGAAACCTTTACATGATTTCAAATTATTTTTAATTTCCCATTACCCCTATATATGGAACTTGTTCTTTGATCAGACTATTTGGGGTTTAAGTCCTACCTTTCTCTTTCTAGCCCTCAAGGGCCTTAAAGTGAAATCAAAAGTTTTTTTACACCTAATAATGTATTTAAAACTATTATATGACATTTCACTACCTCAAAGTATCTTCATATGTTCTGGAAATTTGTTTAATGCCATTTTAGCTCAAGTAGACCCCTAAGTCTCTTGACTGCCCATTGCCAAAGAGTGGGCAAGGTTTGAGATAAAACAATGAGTAACTCCACTATTTTTATGACCTATAATATACCATGAAGGTATTTTAAAATTAGTGATGACCTTGTATACCAATTTTCAATCCTTGATAATGCCTAGAAGACCTTCAAATTTCAAATTTCTCTCGTGGCTAGACTATATGCTTACTATGTGTATTCTCCTTTTGATTTTGACTGAGTATAAGGTTTAGACTTAGTTTAGTCAAGTTTATTATTATTTAATCTTGGTATCATGATATAAGTATCATTAAATGTTTTCTTATGTTCTTCAACAACCCTTAAGGTTCCTCAATTCCTCAACCTAACTCTAATGACCATCTCTTCTTCAAAACTACCTATATTGGCCTACATATTCAATTAGGCCTATGCATTTGATAAATAGGGTTTATATCTTGTTTTTTGAGTATGATTTATTCATAAAACAATGACATAATCCTATATCTTATCTCAAAACTCTAAAAACTCAATCAATCAAAACTCCCTCATGAGGTAATTAGGCATGACAATGCATAGGTATATGACCCTTATTTTAGTCCTTTACTCCATTCCCCTATCTAGGATACCAATGGACTTAATTAATTTATTTACCTGAGGTTGATGGAAATATATCATCAATTTACAATCACATTCCATCACCTTACTTTCTCTGATTAGACATATGTACTTGTTGAAGATTGTGTGGTGGATAACAAGGCCTTGACTATGTGTAGAGATTTAAGCCTATGTTAGGTTGACCTATGTTCCTCTCTTTAATTTCAAGAAATACCTTGGTATTATTAATTTGGAAACTCAAATTTAATTTATACCATTCAAAAATTCACACAACCACTCTCTCAAGTTTGAAAGTTTGTAGCCACCTTGTAGACTTATAGGTAATGAAGACTACTTATGTGTGTATGGAACTACGTTACTTCTATTTATAACTTACCTTAATACCTTATTTAATAGTTTTGTTCTCAGTGATTTGATGACTTTAATTATATTTTACATATATCAAACACCATACAAAAATAAACTTAGGCTTTGAAAACCTTGAGTTTCTAAATGGAACTAGAAGTGACTTTGTGCACTTATTTGGAAAGGGTCTTCAGAATATGTTATATGAGTCCTTCTTGAAACATTAAACCCAAACTTCATGATTTTATTGATGTAATCAATAATTCATTTGTAACCAATGAAAACTATATATTTTTATCAATATTTTCATTATCTCAAAACAATATCTTCTAGAGGCTAGTTGTAGTTGTTAGTTTGGAGAAGTTTGACTATGTATGGGGGTTTGATGACCTTTTTTAAATGGATCAATCATGATATCAGTGATAATTCAAAACCATTTTAAAAACCTTGAATACCTCCTTACCTTATCCATATGAATTTAAAATCAAATTTATTCAATAGGTTATAAGTGATCAATTCAAGATTGACTTTGTATTCCTAGTTGCCTAGGACCTCAATCTCATGTCACTACTTTTATCTAATTTCAACAAACTTGTTTTAGATACGAAAATGAGTTAATTTTTTTTTCAAACACCTCTACGTACACTTCATTAAATTTTATTTATTTACTTGTAAACAATACTATACGGTCCTATAAGTAACTTATTAGGAAACTTATCAATTCAAACTCACTGTCATCTTTCACTTGCAATTGATCTAGTGGCTTTTTAAAAGCTTATGTCCTATGTCATTGGTGTTTTAGGACCATGGTATTCTCAATTTTATCTCTTAAATAGGTCATATACTTAGTGGGGTTTACAAATGAAGACCTACAGGCTTAGGGCATGTAGGTTTATTTTCAAATGCTTAGGCTATAAAGAGCCGTCTTATCTAGTCCTTAGTCTCTTCAATAATTATCAAGACACTACCTTCTTCATACTACTCCTCAATAGTATATAAATATTTAAATAATGTAATATTACCTTTAAATCATATTATAGGTTTGTACATACCTATAAGTTTTTATTGACTATGTGCACACTTTAAAATTAACTCACTTATTTCTCAACCATCTACATTGCATCACTTTGCCTTAAGACACTTTTATCTTATGAATAATTGTCAACAGTCATGGAAACTTGTTACCAAACATTACTTATTCCTTCACATATGTACTTTGGATGCACAGGCTGTAGAGTCGTTAGAGTTAAAAAATGGAGATTTTTGATAGTGTGTCATGAGTTTGATGGGATTTATGAGTTTGAATGAGGTTTCACTTACCTATCTATGTTATCTAGAAATTTTTAACATGGATTTGGGTCCCTAAACACATGTTGATAGACTTGCAAGCCTATAAGTGCTTGAGACACTTCATGAAATTTATGAAGATGTAAATTTGGATCATATTCCTCATTATTAAACAAACCAATAGCTTAAAATTATCTCTCCTAGTTAGAAAATGATTTTAATGATTTATATTCAAACCAAAATGAAGTTCAGACCCATAAAGATCATCCAAATACCATACAAGTCTCTTAAGAAGCAAGTCACTTAGAAATAATGGATAAAACGAGACATTTCAAACAAAACATATGAATTCCATGGATTTTAAGGATATTCCATGAGTTATGGAGTTTTAGAAACGTCTAAAAGTGACCATCATGAAGAGAAAACAAAATTTGTAGTAGGATTCATTGGAACAACTTGTATACCAAGACCTTCTTCCCTCAAGTGAAAGTAATTTATGGATATGATTAAAATAATCAAACCAACATGAAAATTAAATCTAATAATTTTAAAAACCACCCTCAAAATAATTCCTCTCCATTGATTTTTGAGTTGGAGAAGTAGGTGCAAGAGCAAACCCCTTTAGGATGGATAGGCCATAATGACCTATTATCATCTTAGTGATTGTTAATAAAGAATATGACATAATTGTGAAAAAAATTTACACAAATTTTAATCTAATTAAGATCCATAATAATTTATAAAATTTCATCTCTCTCTCTCTCTCTCTCTCTCTCTCTCTCTCTCTCTCTCTCTCTCTCTCTCTCTCTCTCTCTCTCTCTCTCTCTCTCTCTCTCTCTCTCTCTCTCTCTCTCTCTCTCTCTCTCTCTCTCTCGCGTACCATCCATTTCAATTTTGTCTTTTTGAGCTTGATGGAGGAGAAAAGGTGTATAGAGTATAATTTTGACTTTAAACTTGGTAAAAATATTCAAAATGATGTGAGGGTGACAAATATTCACTTATAAACCATTTACAACTAAAAATTGATCCTCAATGGCCATACAAGTGCCCAAAAGTGCTTTAAAATGCCATTTTTCCTATTTAGGGGGTTAAAACTGCAATTTTTTTAGTACCTGATTGAAAATAAACATTATATGACCTATTTATAACATTATGGTAACTTATAGTCTTATTTATACATCTTCTTCTTGAATTGGAACGTCTCATTCCTCTATATGGGCCAAAAGGTGGTCAAGTTGGCATTTTTTGCATTTTAGAGTCAAATAAAGGTTAGATCATGATAAGATCACATTAATGACATTGAAAATATTTTTTTATATTGAATTTAAACTATATTAAACATTTTACCAAGTTTGACACAATAAGACTTTGTGATTGACCTCTTGGACTAGACAAGTGTTCATAAGACTAGAACTTGGACAAGGCTAAGGAAGGTTTAATGTATACAATGAAAAATACATATTAATACCATATGAAAGTTTAAATTTAGATGGGTTTACCTATTTTGAATTGGAGCCAAAATTTAGTTAACATTACTTAAATTAGAACTATGCTTTCTAAGAAAATTATAATAAAAAACATATTAAAAACATAACTCTTCAAAGAAAACAAATATCCATATATATATATATATATTCATATATATATATATTCATATATATATATTAATCTATTTATGAGCCCATGCTTAGATAAAAGCTATCCATTTATTACTTGTGATTCACATATTACAATAAAACATTGATTACAAACATATTCTTGAAGAAGACTTACATGACAAATGCAATAATATCTATATAAACATATCAATAATTAATACTATGTTTAAGAACATGCTTTAAAATAATTAAAATAACAAAAACAACCTCTTTCCATCCAAAAAATGTTAACTTTTAGTATCTTCACAACTATTTATAACCTTCAAGTGATTTCTCTCATAACCCACTATCATCACATCATCCAAGTTGTTGCAGCAACATGTATCTAGTGTGAAACTAGGAATAGCCTAACAAGAAAAAAAATTAAAACCAACTATAACCCATCTGACTTGTTACCTATAATCCACATGTTGCAATACTCACACAATATCCCACTAACACCTTCATATCCTTAATGTCCATGGACACGTATCCCACTACTTGTATGGGAACTATCAACCTCAGAGAGCATACCTATACCCACCAATGTATATAGGCTGAGTGACCCCTATATTAGATGTTCCTCTTACATATGCCTAGGTAGCTCGAGGAACACTCAAATAAATCACCATGGCCACACCTCTATATATAATAGGAGTGTCCTAACTAACATCTCAGGTCATGTGGGTAAACCATCTCAGTCCCTTAGGAACATCTTGTGTGAACTTGAACTACCTACATACTAGATCATAGGAACACTAATCAATAACGTGGGATAGTCTCCCAGTCAAAAATCATATGATCATCATGTAAACCATGTACCATCCATTTGAGAACCATTGTAATTGGTATGTGAGGTAGGGCCTATAAATTAAAAAGTATAGTGTAAGATCATCAAACATATAACGATCGAAAGAATAGTCCCTACTCTTGTGCCTACCTACTCCTATTTGAACCTAGATGTATGACAATATCTCATCTAATTTATATAATAGGTGTAATCCTACTAATCACTCAATCAAAATGTGCTCCTATTTATAGACCATCAGAAGAGTGGAAGCCCCAATATTATATCCATCATAATATGTTATCATATGAATACCCCTATAAAGCTACGACAAGATAGCTATGCCCCAAGAAAATCTTGTATATTCATCAAGCATACTCTCCACTATACCTTCAAGGGCCATATGAAAGTATCAATTTCTCTTGTCAAGAAATAAGATACCACTGAAAATGGCCATGAGAAAAACTATCTCCCTAAAAATAAGTGAGGTGGTGATGGGTCTCTAGGAGGTAAATCATTAGGCTAGATATATGTCTCTATAATTTCTATATCTACCTTCCCATGAAACATGGGGATAGCTTGGTAATTGATCAAGTCATCAAGAACCACCTCCATATGTGTTGGTGGTGTCCAAAAAAAATTTCATCCCTATAGTGACAAATTGAGGATATGCTAGGTATCCTCAATTTTCAAAGTCACCTCTCTAGTAGGCAGGTGGAAGTCTCATTATTCCAATGCTCAAACAACACACTCAAGTCTGGCTAGTCTACTTAGATGACTGACATCCATAACATGTCATGAAGATTTAACACCTACAATAGGCTAAACATAACATCTATCTAGATCTAAGGGGTTTGAAAATAGTACCATTATGTATCTTAGGATTATAAAGAGTACACAAATGTTGATTAGTTTTTTGTTACTTAAAATGATAAAAATATATGCATAACAATACACTAGAACTAAATAATCTTGCTTAAGAGCTAGGGGAACATAACATAATGAACAAGATCATAAAATAGAGATAAAAACACAACTAATTTACCTCCTTTATCAAATTTCATGTTCGCATTTTGGAATAAGGATGTTCATGCTTGGTCTATGACATTAGAGACTCTTGTCAATGCTTCTCCATGGTGGTCAAACTTCTGTAATGGTCACTTGTGAATTGGTGTGAATCTTGGCATAAAATGAACATAATAACATCAATCTCAATAGCTTCTTTAAGTCGTTCCTGTATAATAAACTTACACACAAAATTTTATTGGTATATGGTGTGGGCACTTATATTTATAGCTCCAAGAACTAACTCTAAACCTAGGGAGGTTAGGTTAAATTCTAACTTTGGTTGAGTCTAAAATAACCTAGGTTGAGCTAGGCTAAACTTGGGTTGGGTCAAAGCACTCATGAAATAATGACGCCTCAGTTTTAGATATCTATAGGACATGAAAACTCACTTTAGGTATTTTCGAGGTTATGACTCAGCTTTTTAGAATATTTAGGAATTAATAAATTACTTTATTATCTCTTTTGACCATTGAATTCATATTTGGATAAAAATTCCTTTTTAGATAAATGAAATTCACTAATTTAACTTGGAATTTTTACTTAGGCAAGTTAATTAAGATTTGTAATGTAGTTAATCTTGATTAGTGAGTTTTTTTATTTTGACAAATATTTTAAATGTTTTGAATTAATAGCTTGATGGACCAAAAGTGTCAAATTATTAGATTGTAATTTGACTAGGGTTAAAACCAAACTAGGCTATTGGTGAAAATAGGGTAATAAACCATATAAACAAGCCTCATAATGTTTTTTAGTAATTAAATCCCTTACATGGATGAATTTGGGTAATTTAATTGATTTATAGGATTAGATTTCATCATGTGCTATAAAGTTAATTGAATCCTAATTTAGGCATGAAACTAGCCAAAATTGAGTGTTTACACAATTTTCCCAATTCGCCATTTTACTTGGTTGGAAAACTTGGTACCCATCTAAAAGAAATGTGGAGAAATCAAACTATGCATAGACTAATGAAATCTAAACAGACCTTTAGACAAGGATTATTATACATTTCCTTCCATCAATGAAATGATTTAAATGGTTAATGAGTCCCAAAAGATGTCCTTCTTGGATGGATTCTTGGGATATAATTAGGTCTTGGTTAATTTAGAAGACCAAATCAAAAATGCATTCCCAACAAAATATGACATATTTGCCTATAAGAGAATGCATTTTGGGTTGATAAATGTTGGAGAAACATTTTAAAGGGATATGAATTTTGCATTTCAAGGTTTAATTAGTAAATTCATAGTAATTTACATGGATGATTTAATTGTGTTTTCAAAAAATGGGTGAAACCACACCAACCACTTGAAAAAAGTGTTCAAAAGATGTAGGAGGTATGATGTTTCCCTAAACTCAAAAAAGATTATTTTTTATGTCATTAAAGGTAATATTATTGATCATATCATAACAAAATAAGGTATTTATATTGACCTTAAATAATTTGAAATATTTTATAAATTACCTTAGCCAAATAGTAAAAAGGAATTAAAATGCTTCTTTAGAAAAATTAATTTTGTTTTGTAAATTCATTTTTGAAACATTAATGTAATTTTGTGTTGATGGGATGTAAGAGGTTTAACTGGGGGACAAATTCGTTGATTATCATGAGATGATGAGGTAGTTTATGTGGGTTGATTTCGTGATAAATTTAAATAAGTGGTATTAGAAGGGTGAATATCATTGGTGATGGGTAATGAGGTTGGAGAAATTGTAGAAATGGTATGAGAGGTGTTATCTAATGGAGGTGTTGGAAAGTATTCATAAAAAAAGATAAGGTCCTCTTGTCCTAACTATGTTAGGTGAGTTGGGTAAGAATCTTGGATAACATAGAAAGTGTGAGATGATTGGTGTCTACGGGTAGCATGTGACTCAATGAAGTCAACTACCTTTCACATATTAGTCATGTTGACCACATTCTCTTCAAGAGTTGGGTCTATAAGACTATTAATGTTATTAGTGGAAGGAGTTGGCTTATCATTATTTTTCTTGATGGTTTGGAAGAGGGTCTTTTTAGATGTCCAGATGAGCATTACCCTAGTTCAAATCTTGATTTTTATATTGTGTTTCATGAGCTTTGAAAGCAATGCTATAGGATTGTTGACATTTACAAATGAGAGAATCATAATATAAATTTGAACCAAGGAAATCCATATCTAAGCTATGCAATTACCTATAAGTCTCATGAGAGTGACCTAAAATAGCATTAAACCAAAAATAACTATTTGTATTGTACCATGATTTCATAAGGCAAGTGGGATCAAGTTTTTATGGAAGAGCCCTTGGTTGATGCTTTTAGAGTTCTACTAAGGATAATGTATTATGGACATTGATGTTTTTTATTAGATAAAAATGAGGATTATGAATGTATTTTAAAGGGGAAGATTATTTTGAATCATGGTTGGGAGCAATATATTGAATATTATGAATGGTATCATAGGAATCAGTGACACCATCATTACTAATGTGATGATTTTTATTTTTGATGAGTAAGTGAGTGCCTGTAGGAGGTTAGGATGGCTTAAAATGATGCGTGGTAAAATATTAACACTTGGATTGGTTGATGGCCTCTATATACACAATATTTTCAAAATTTTATCAGTAAATGATGGTCTTTTATCTTGCAGGAACCTGTCAAGTCTCAATATGTTTGAGTACATGCCTTAAGGGTTGTACCGATAAAGGGGTAAGTAGACCATTAGTGCTTTGCATGATTATTTTCCATTTTTACAATTGATATATACACACTTATCTCTTAAAAAACTATGGCCCTAATCTTTACCTCCCATTTTACACACTCATATAGTCTTTTACCACCTTTATTATCCCTTTCCATAACCTGAACTCCTTCTTGATAGTTTACATGACTATGTCTGCCACATCAACCTTGTATTATTATTGATAAAAAATTTATTAGGGACAAGGTCAGTGCCTAGTTGACCTAGTTCATGACCTAATTTGTTTTTTTCAATTATGATACTAGGTCGATTGAGTTGACCTTGTTGACAAAAACTTTTAGAAGCATTTAGGATTAGATCTACCTATATAAACACAATCATTTTTACATTTCTAAATGAAGAGAAGAAGTAAGATATATTGCACATCTACTTATCCACCATTCTATTTGCGGTACAAACTTAGGGTTTCATACTCTCTTTGGACATATGTATCTTGTCATGTGGAGAAGTCTTTTGGATGAATTGATAGGTTGTGTATCCAAGAGCTAATTTATCCTTGTCAATCTTATATACCATAACAACCTCTTGCAAAACACTTTGGCCAAGGGAGATATTGAGGCTTGATGGGTTCATCTTCAAAGGTAATTATTCCTAACTTTTTTCTTCCTTTATAAGAATATATAGATATGCATTTGAACTTATATTCCATGAATTAGGATTTGTATACATTGGCACAAGTATATGTCTTCTATGCATGTTTAACTTTTAGTGTTTATTACCCCCACTTTGTGCCACAAGCTTTGTTGAACAATAGATTAGATTTTTACATTACTTGTTATTAGTTTAGTGAATATGAAAACATAGGACCTAATTAGGTTTATTGCATAATTTTGCTTAATTGGAGGCTTTGGAACCCTCCCTAATAATATTATTATGGTAAGAGACCCCTTGACTAGGTCTAGTAGATCTATATTGGTCATGACCCCGATTATCTAATCGAAAGTGTAAGTAGGATATATATTCTCTAAGTTAGGATTGATTTTTAGATATGATGCATTTCTCATTGCATACATTCTAGTGAACTCAAGTGAATCTAACCCTTGTATATTTTATTTCACACATTTCATTTATATCATTTTATTATTTTTCTATATTTTTGATACTAAGTCAATGAGGATGGTATAGTTCTAAATCCTTGGGTTTCATGGGTTCAAAGACATTTAGGCACTTGAGGGTGAATTGGGTATCTGGTTAAGGGACTTAGGCATATAATTTTACTTAGGCATGGGTATCATTTTGGGGTGTAGGGTCTTAACCATACTTAATGCATTTCCTACTATGGGCATATGATTCATTACTAGCTATAAGTCTACCATGAATGATTCAAGTTATACCTAACCTAATTTTAAGTTCTCTTCAAATCCTATCATGAAGGTAGTTTCATAAGAGAGAATGATTGAGGAGATTGTTATGCCACACTTGGAGAAGAGGC
Organism: Torreya grandis; assembly: GCA_037957365.1. Lineage (NCBI taxonomy): Eukaryota > Viridiplantae > Streptophyta > Pinopsida > Cupressales > Taxaceae > Torreya > Torreya grandis. The sequence goes on from JARHVA010000257.1 coordinate 2,330,178, forward strand.
TAATTTGGGATAAAATGATGTGTAAATCAGTTTCATGACATTTCCTAAACCTCATTAACATTAATTTTAACTAATTTCCAACTTTTTACACTTTTCCTTATGCAAAATGAATTCTATGACTATCATCGGGTCAATGGGCATAATCTACAGAGATGTGTCCAAATCAAGCTTTTAATTGAGATTATGTTACAAAATGGGGAGATTAATGGTGCTTCCACTTCCAATCAAACTCTTGAGATTTATCAAAATCCCTTTCTTCAACATAATAATCAGCAACAACACAATGAATAAAACCTACCAGCAATAGGACCTTTTTTAATTCTACATAGGTCTATGTCACCTGGAACTCAACCTCATACCTTGAACCAAGCCATTCTAGACTACTCACCAATAAGCCTAGAAACACAAAAAAGTTTATCATATAGAATTGAAGCATACAATCACTTTTCTCAAACAATCCACTCAACCAAATGCATTGGTTTAATACAAATTCACATCAAAATGAATCTATTATTTTTATCTAGGTCTTCATTAGATACAAATTACTAGATCAAGTAGGTCAACATAATACTCTTATTTAGTTCTAGATAGCAAACTATATCGAATAGGTTAACTTAGTCTTCCAGTCAACATCTAGAATAACAAACTAAGTCATGAAGGTCCACTTAATCTTATAGTCAACACACACACACACACACACACACACACTTATATATATATATATATATATATATATATATATATATATATATATATATATATAACTAATTCAACCAGGTCAACTTAGCCATCTTAATAGGGTTTAGCTAATAGAATTTCACATAACTAGGTTGACCTAGTCAACATAGTTGGTAGAACATGGAAGTAACATTCAAGGCACTTAAACATAAAATTTTTAATCTTAAGCATCTTATAACCCACCAAGGTTCTATTGATGCTTCCAATTTCTCGACAAAGTATTCTTTAGTGTTGATGAACACTTCTCATTTTAGGATTATAAGAATCCAAGGCATGAGTTGTAGTTTGTGACAAGTAGTGTGTCTATGGTAGAATAGTCAGCAAAGTATGAGAGCTTCCCACAAAATTTATTTGATGTGGTGTTTGGGAGACACCAAGGTCTAAGTATTTACAATATTGTAGTCTTCTTGGTAAATATTTCTAACTCTAAGCTAATCTAAGTTGATATTTATAATAATATTTAAAATAAAGGGAACATTGATAAAAAAGAAGCAAAAGGTAGGGTAAGGCAAAGAAGAAATGTAATTACAAGCATTAGTATCTAACATAATGATAAAGTTCTATTCAATTTGAGCATACATTTAACCAATCAGTGATGCAACATAGCATAAGCCCAAGCTTCACCAAAAATTAGGCAAGATTCAAAGGAAAATATAAAGATCATGAGTAAAATTAAATATTACTTAAATATTTTACAATGTCAATCTAAATATCATAAGAACATTCAAATACATAGAAAATAAAATTAATTAAACTTAGAATCCTTCAAATAGTTTAGCACATCACAAAATATAAACCTCATGAACATTAAATATAGTTCATCTATCCAAGAACCATTCAAATCTCAGACATCCACCTATAATTGTGAGAAAGAAAGAACAATATAACACAACACTAGAATAACTTTGTAGAATTCTAATTGTATTAATTTCTCTAGTATAAAAATGTTCAAAATCCCTCTATTTATAAAAGGTAACACTTGCCTATTATAGAAGGCATAGGTAGTGTACCAGTCATCTTTCTTTCAAAAGTTTATAAGAGGTAAAGACATATATCCTTTTAAAAATAAATCTATAGTACATATGGATGTTAAGTTCCTATTAGATCAAAATACTAATATATGCTAACAAACTAGCATATATAGTTTACAAAAGAATAATCTTAACTTTGCTCTTGGGATAGTGGGCCCCCTTGATCACTTAGGCTGAAGGAAGTCTTTCACCCTAGTCTATTGTTCTTTGATTAACTTGAAATTCACTATGGCATTCATTAGACTCTCTTCTTCCTATTCAACTAATGTATCATATTCTTTACCACTTCTAATAGTGACCTCTTGTAAGCACCTTGCTTTTGCTATCTAGTCTCCTATGGTAAAGATGACATTAAGGAACTTTGAATTATCTTTATTAGATTAGCTTTGGTTTTCATCCTTGATTCCTTGGATGATGGCTTGGAATCCCTACTGGAATTTCATGTCATGCATTAGGATGGTGGCTATAGGTTGAGAAGGGGTCACCAACAAGGTTCTTAGTAACTTCTCAATTCTATTCGTCAAGTCCTTATCTTCCTCTATAAATTCATTGACCTTGTTGTACCATGAAATTAATTCCTATACTTGATAAAATAGGATCCCTTGAATTTAATTCAATTTCCTTTCTTTAATGATCTTGAAATCTAAGGGCTGCTTGGTGATGTGTAGTTTGATCAACTCTATCACCTGGTCTTTGGTTTCTTGCCATTTCTGTATCAATGTTTGTGCATTTATAGATTGAATTTATAAGGTATTAAGACTAATTTTGATGGCTTTTAATAAATCAAAGGCATATAGGAGGTATTTATTTAACATCTTTAGTAAGTCCTCCAAAATTGATAGTGAGACTTGTGCCTCCAATTCTTTCTTCTCCTTCTCCAAGTTCAATATTATTTGCTTCATTACCTAAATTTACACCATAGCCATTATTGATTGGGCTTCCACTAGACTTTTAATATCTTATTGATGAATTGGGTGCTCCCCTACTACTTGGCCTTGGATTGGAGTGAGTCCTAAAAATGGCTCCACTCTTTGTAGAGTGACTTCTTCAGTTCCAATTATTACTTTCTTTGTAGTGACTTTCTCCAATCTAGTAGTATTAGGGTTAAATTATACCTTGGGCTATGCTTCTAAAATATTTGAAGCCTCTAGTGCTTCAAGACTAGCCCTACTTTATTTATTTGATTCTTAAATTTCCTTATTTCTCTCTTTCATAGCCTCAATCACTCTCCTCTCTTCTTACTTCTTCATGAGCTCTAAGATCTAGGGCTATACTTCATCATTGACTTCAACATTGGTAGTTTTAGTCAAATCCCTTAAATGCATCTGAGATGGTATCTTTTGGAAATTCTCGTAAATAAACTAGTTAGGGAAGATAGGTCCATGTATGGGAAAATCATCACTAAAAAAGTTTACCTCACTTATTGGGTGAAGCCATTTGGGTTTCTTTGGGGCTCCAAACACTAAAGCCATATCTATCTCCCTCTTTATTTTGGTCATAGGGACCAAATTTGAGGCAACTCCTTTACCTTTCTCTATCTCTTCAGCTTGAGGAACTTAAATTAGTGCCACCTTAGCTATGGCTCGTTCACCTTCATCTCCTTCCTTATCTAACCCATATGTATCTACAAGTTCCTTGAAGAACTCTTCCACTATTTCATAAGGTTCCAAGGAAACCATATCAAGGTATTCCATAGGGTAAGGGGTAATTTGAGGTAGAGCTGAGGTAGAAGGTCCCTCTCTTGGCCTATGTTCCATCTTTTATTCACTAGGTCCTTCAATTTTGGGAACTTGCTACTGAGGTAATTATTGTTGCTAAAGTGGACCTTGAGGCACTTGTGGTGGACCCAAAGTGGAAGGTAAGAAGTGGTATTTCAAGGGATTCATTTTCCATCTTTATCCTAATGGTTTTTCTTCCCTCTATAATCTATGTTCTAATTTAAATCCATGCCCCTTAAACCTAGCCAACACTTCCTCAAAGTTGGTTGTCTTTGTGTATAAGTGGTCATATGGACCCAATTGATGTTCATAAGGTACCTTATGTAATTTTTTGGATTATAGATGGGAGAGCACATTGCCCTTTGGATCTCATGTATTAAGGTCATCTAATTGGAATTATAATATCTCTCTATTCCTTACTAAGATCTCTAATTGATTCCATCTGTGAATCATTATTTTCTCAATCAGATATGAGAATAGATGTAGGATGAATTTTTGGTCTATACCGTGAAGGAGCTAATGAGCTATCTCCTACTCGACCAGTTTGATTGGGACATGTAGTGGTAACCTATAGGGCTAAGTCTGACAACCTTAAATTCTAATGACTATACAATCAAGATAGAGCTATATGTCACCAATAGGCTCTACAAATTGCCTAATGAGGGGGTGAACCCTAGGCATTAGACTTATAGTAATTATCAAAAATAGAGTGGGATATATGCAATCACAAATGATTTGAATGTGGTCTCTATACTTGAATATGTGCAATTCAGAGTAATGGTAAGAAAAGGTAATCTTGATATGAGGGGACCAATTATTGATGGAAAAGAAGTAGGTTAAGGCCATGAAGGTGTCCAAAAAGTAAAACATCATTAGGAATAGCTGACTTATCTTCCTTTTAAATCCATTAAACTACCTTCCCAAGTGGATACTTATCATTTCTCTAATGGGTGGAGTCAAATTTTCTTCTATCATGAAATAGACATAGGATACCTACCTAGGGTCAACATAGAATATGATTACTACTCTAGAATCCCTATTAAACAAAGTCATGATGATTCTAATCCCTTCCTTGAATTGTATAATTAGGATTTTACCATCATGGTTTCTCATTATATGAGTTCCTCTATCTAGGAATGGTATTAAGATATTATCTAAGTCATTCATAGTGTCCATTCCTTGATTGTAATGAGGTCTATATGAGTCTTGGGAAGCTTATAGTAGCCTTCAAAATCTACTAGAGATATATAAGTGACCGTATTTGATGTATCTTCTTTTATTATCTAGTCTCCATATACTCTACAATCAATGAACATAGGATCTAGGATATCAATACAATGGAGTACATCTAGTTTGGAAATTATGAGGTGAAGTATAGACATCTAGATTGCCACAAGATATTCATGTCTCCATTTGGTGGCTATAATTTGTTTCTCATTGGGAGCCAATGGTTGTAGAAGGTCAATTACAAAGAAGATTTCTGACTAGTTCTTCATACCATTATTCAAGGCTCCTACATCTAGTTCAATGTCTTTGTAACATCTCCCTTTAGTATCTATTGACAAGTAAACCTCTACCTCATCTCACTATTATTGTCTTACTACAACTATAATTCCTCAATTAGTTTGATTGCTCTTTAACTCTAAGATTTCATTAAGTCTTCTCGTTTCTTCTCAAGGTGATGTTTGGCTCTTTTGAATGTAATCATGATTTAATTAGGTAAAAATTAGGGATTTATGTTGGTGAGATAGGGTTTTTTGTAGCTTTAATGATGGAGGTGGTGAATTCATAAATTCACTTGTGTTACTCTTGTGAAAGTTCTTTCAGATGCTAGCCCTTAAATTTTAAACATGTCTTTTATTTTACATGATTAGATTATATCTATGAGTAGGAACAACCCATTGATCATGATCCATGAGGTATTTTATAATTATTCACATTCTGTTTACTATATCTAGTTAAAAATTCTTCAGCCATTTTGCACCATCATATCAAATCCTATGATGAAGTGCAGGTCATTGGATCTACAAATATGCACATGAAATAAGTCTTGAGATTTGATAAAAACTTAGGTTAAAAGACATTATAATAATTTTTCATGTTAAAATATATGAAGGGGTCTTTCTGAGGGTCAAGAGATACATCCCTTCATGAGGTTTTAAAGTTTAGACTATGTTAAATTTGACAGCCTCATGAATGTCAAAGACATTCTCACAGACATTGAATGCCAGGCATGAGGCTATCAAATTTAAGCTCATCTAATGTACTTAGAGGGCTTAATATTAAGCATTGTGATCATGTTGTGTTGGAAAAAACATTTTTATTTAAGTTGAAAATATGCTCTTCAAGCCATGTGACCAAATTTTTAGGCTTCAAGATCATTTAAGTCCTTTTTGATTGGCTACTTAAACTTTGATTAGGTTGAAAGCCTTCGGATAGTTAGCACCATCAGATCAAATCTTGCCATGAAGCATGGATCATCAGATCTATGAAGATGCACATGAATTAATGAGATCCAACCTTTGATATGACTTAGGTTAAAAATATGTTTCCTAAGTTTATTTATGTTAAAAAAACACATGGGGTTCTTCTAAGGGTCAAGAAATACGTCCCATTGCTAGGCCTCAAGGTTATACTACATTGAAAAGTCTTTAGTGATTTCACACTATCAAATTGGATCTATGAGAAAGCATGGGACATTTATTATGATCTATGTACTCATCAATGTTTGGTCCCTAGAAATAGTAAATATTAGGGTTAGACATAAGGCCTCAAGGTTATACTACATTGAAAAGTCTTTAGTGATTTCACACTATCAAATTGGATCTATGAGAAAGCATGGGACATTTATTATGATCTATGTACTCATCAATGTTTGGTCCCTAGAAATAGTAAATATTAGGGTTAGACATAAAACAAGGAAATTAGAAAGACTTCACATAATTGCCCTTAAACATTTTTTGAAGGTCACTTTCTTTGGAAAGTGTCTTAACCAATTATTCCAATTGGTAAGTTTTAAAAAAGCTAAAGGGTTGATTTGTTTCAAAAAAAATGTCTACAAGAAATAGTGCCTAAAATAATTTCTTTTAAGGGTACTTTCTACTAAAGTGGACTAAGACAAATTTTCTGAGGGGACACTTCAAAAAACACCTAAGGGTTACTTCAAGAAAGTGCCTCAAAATTAGTATTTCAAAGGGTATTTTTGGGTTTAGGTGGGACCATTTTATTGCATTTGATTCACACCATCTGATTAGATTGATAAAGAAGACACTAAAGTAGGAGGGGTTAAGAAACCTAAAATAGTAATGGGTCAACCAAAAAAAACTTGACTAAGTAATGAACCAATGAAAACCTGAATAAATCTAGATACTTATAAACTTTTCATAAGTTTAGTTATTTAGGAAGCCCAAAAAACTATTCCCTCTAACTTTTGACTCAAAAGTTAGGGTTTTATACAAGAGAAACCTATCCTTCTTTATGTAACTTGTAATTTAATCTTCAAAGACAAACCATTAGCAAAGTTAGTCCAAAAACATAATCATTATCATTAAGCATGAATAAAGCATATCCCTTTCAAGTGGATGATCTTAAAATTCTAAAAAAGATAACCTCTTCAAGAAAGCTTTCCAAGTTTAGATGTTTTTAAACATTCATAAGGGTCCCCCATTTGAAAAAGAAATAAAGTGGGGGGTATGTTGATCTAACAAATGGTGACTCACAGGGGAAACATGGCAATATGTTAGAACCTAAGGCTCTAGTTTAGACCAATACATAAGTATTTAGGTCCATAAGATTATCTAAATCAAACCTTGATTGGTATAAACCTCACATGTGTAAAATTCAAACTCAAAATGCTAAAACATAGACATGCATGTGTGATTTGATTCCACTTATTATTTGTCATGGAACTTTGGAAGACAACATCCAGGTCATACCTTTGGTCATAACACTTGACTTGAAGCATTTTGGATATTTGATGAGAATAGTTGCTTTTAGTTAAGGGAAGGCTTGGGCATTGATTTACTACTAGCTAGGCATCCATATCCCTGATAGAGATACCTTTGGTCCCACTCAAGGCCTTACTCCATTACCAACTAGACATCCATATCCCTGGTGGAGGTTACCAAAATCACCTTTGCTTCTTATCCATATATTTTGCAATAAGTTTCTTATTTTTTGTATTTTCTAGGTATTTTTGTAAAGGTTGGGAACTAATATAGCCTAGTTTTAGGGATTTAGTCAAGTGTTTGATTCTTGGGGTAATCACTTTTAGTTGTAACCTCTATCCCAAACAAGGATGTATTTTAAGTGATAGCATGAAATATGCCTCAACAACCTAAGTTTTATTCTAACACATATGATTCTTATTTTAACCAAACCTTGATTTAAGATTATTCTTTAAATTGCTCATGATAATTAACTTCTATATTAATCTACACCATCATGGTGCTTTGTGACAACCTATGTCCATCATTGCAAGATTCATATCTCTACATTAAAGCACTAGAATTTTAAGCAATCTCATGAAAACTTAAGCAATTAATATCTACATGACTTATTAGAAACACAAGAGCACAACTAATCGAAAGCAAATAAAACACAAAGCAAACACACAATAGAAAGCAATAATCAAAAAACAAATAAATATGTACAAGCAAAGAAAGAAGGGAAAGTAAGAAAAGAAACTAGTTAGCCTACCTACTCTAATCTAACAAGTCTTACATATATTACTCCATGAAGACCCCCAGTGGAGTAGCAAAAAATTAATGTTTGAGATATTTCCCATTGGTGGGCAAGGTGAAGTCTGCTCTTTAGAGGTCTTTTAGCTTAAAGATGTTGTTTCCCAATGTCTCTACAATTTGATATGGCCCTATCCATAAAGATGTGAATTTGCCATGCTTCCCTTTTGGTACTGAAGCTTTTCCTAGAGGAGGACTAAGTCTCTTTGCATAAATAATTTGATTTTGGATCCTTTATCAAACCACCTTTTCAGTGTTTTTTAATGGCTGCTAAAGTCAGCAAATGCTTAATCTCTGACATCTTCCATCTTAATAATGTCTAGTAGCCTTGAGCTAGCAAGGTCTTGGATTTATTCTATATACTCCTACTGAAGGTAAATGTGGGAAACTCGAGGGTTATAAGTGAGATAGGTTCATATCCATACACCAACAAGAATGGTGAAGCTTTAAGGGCATGCTTAATCTTTATCCTATCTACCCATAATGCATACTTTAGGAGCTTGTGCCATGTTCTTGGTTTGTCTTCCATAGACTTCTTGATAGCCTTCATCAAATTATTATTTATAGATTAGGAGACTATATTGCCTTGGCGATAATTATTGGATGAAATACTTATAGTGATGCCATTGTCATATTCCTATTCAATCATCTCAATAGAAGTGAAGGTAGATCCATTATCACAAACCAAAGAGACTGGGGTTCCAGATCTTGTGCAAATGTTTTATTCCATGAAGTTAATTACCTCATTTGTCCCTAAAATGTTTGTTGGTAACAAATTCACTCTACTTTGTATAATAGTCAGTGGTATTAAGGACAAATTTGTGTCCATCAAAAGAATTAGGGTTGATCACTCCTATAAATTCTAACCCCCATTGTGCAAAGGGTTTGTCAACTATCATAGGTTGTAAAGGCATGGATACCTTTGGATATTTTGTGTTGAATATTTTGCATACATGACACTTCCTCACATGGTTTTGAGCATCTTTTAAGAGGTAATTCCAATAATACCTAGCTCTAAGGATATTTTCAGTTGTGGTTCTTCTTGAAGGGTGTCCACTTCCTATCTTCTCATGGAAGGTAGTCATGATATGAGCTACTTCTTCTTTGGATACACATTTTAAATAAATTACCTCAAAGTTTATTCTATATAAGAATCTATTCTTGATGAGGTAATGAGTTTCTTTGAGCCTCAAGGCTCTCCTTTACTCTCTTAAGTCCTGGGGGACAAACACCATTGATAAGTAGGTGGATGATAAAATCGTACCACTCATTTGGTTGGAGGCTTTATTGGTTAACTTACATGACATGGAGCTTGGGATTTACATTGGTAATCATTTGACCTAAGCCTTGGTACCTTAATAACATATAAATCTTCATTTTAATGTCATATTATTGCATAATTGACATCCATTTGCCTCTCCTTTCTCCAAGCTCATTTTAGCTCATCATAAGCTTCATAGATGGGGATAGAAAGATAACATGTACCTTGTTTCTAAGGATGTCATACCTAAATTTCTTAACTACTTTCACCAATGCATAAGCTTGCTCATTAATCATAGAATAGTTTATTTTAGCATTCTTGAAATTGGTGCTCATGAAAGTTATGGGATGATCATTCCCATCAACTTTTTGAGTTATTACTACAACCATAGTATACTCAAAAGCAAATGAATATAGATATAATTCATTTGAGAAGTTAGGACTTATGAGGACTGGGGATTCAGTTATTTCCCTTTTAATGTTAGCAAAGGCTTTCTTAGATTCATCATTTCGAGAGATCTTGGCATCCTTCTTTATCATGTCATTCAAAGTCTTGAAAATTTTAGTAAAGCCTGAGATAAACTTTATTACAAAGTTAATTTTCCCAAAGAATGACTTAAGCCCTTTTTTATTGTTAGGCAACTCAATTTTAGAGATGGCCTCCACTCTGTTAGGATCTATGGAGATCCCTTGCTTGGTAATAACATAGTCTAGTAGTTTCCCCTATATGACACAAAATATACTCTTCTTTGGGTAAAAGGAAATGCCATATCTTCTACACTTTTCAAACACTTTTTGAAATTGCATGAAGTGATCCTCTCTATTCTTGAAGAAAACTATCAAATAATTTATATAGATGATGATACATTTTCCCACCAAAACTTGGAAAGCATGGTCCATGTCCCTTTTAAATGTTGCTCTTATATTTATAAGCCCAAAGGGTATCCTCTTATAGGCATAGGTTCCCCACTTGGTCATGAAAGCTATCTTCATCTTATCATCTTTGTCAACCAGCACTTGGTTATACCTTGAGAAACTATCCAAGAAGGACATCATAGCTGAACTTGAAATATATTGTATGACTTTTTCTAAAGAAGGTAGAGGACAGTTTTCATTTTTATAATCTTTTTTCAAGTTCCTAAAGTCAATACATCATCTAATCTCCCCATTCTTCTTTCTTAGTGGGACCAAGTTTATAGCCCAAGTGGAGTGTCTGATAGGAAAGACAATCCTTGCATCTAATAGTTTCTTGACCTCTTTATAGATCATAAGCTCTAAGATAGGATTGAATAGCCTTTGCTTTTGCCTAAAAGGCTTACAATTTTCTTTGAGAGGTATTGTACAAGTTATTACCCTTGGGTCAAATATCTTTAGGTCTTCATAAGATCAAGCAGTGACATCTTTATACTTTGTGAGCAACTCTCTTGCTTTCTTATTCTCCATTTCAATACATGCTTTCTCTATGTTAACGAGTTGAGGTTAGTCTTGTGGATCAAGATCTACTGGTTTATAGTCTTTTCCACTCACTTTAGCTACCTATGTAATCTTATCATGATCAAACAACCTCTCTAAAGTGATCATCCCTTTAGGTATCTTGTTATCACTAAGATGATCTTACTATTAGGATCCTTTTTATGAGAGATTTCATCCACTTCATCAATGATATGGGCTTCAAAGTCCCTAGAGTTGGTCAAGAAATTAATGATATGCTGATCATGATTGAAAAATTAGAAGTGGTTAACATTAATAGGGACTTATGGGCAAGGTACAAACTCAATGTTAAAATCAAGGGAATCTCTATTTGGCATGAGGTTAGCTATAGCAAAATCAAGATCATTAGCAACCTTGTTTTCTTCCCTTGAAACAACTAAGATGTTGAATCCATCAAAAGAATTGATCAAATCCCACACCTTAAATTTATATCTATTCAAGTAAGAAAACTTGTACTGGTACTTACTCCTCACTTGGTTGACCATAAGTTCAAAGTCTCCATAGACCAACAACTCTTTAACTTTGTGCTTGATGACAAGCTTTAGTCTAAGAATAAGAGATTCATACTCAACCAAGCTATTAGTACAAGGAAAATTAAACCTATAATAAGTATGGTATTGTTTGTCTAGAGGGTCTATTAACACAATTATAGCTCCTGATCTTGATTTGCATCTGGCTCCATCAACATCTAACTTCCATAGTCCAGGCATTAGAGGAGGCATTTTAGAATCTAGATTTTGTGTAGTCTCTAAGGTGAAAAATCCAAGGTTAAAATCAAGAAACTTCACCTCCTCATTACATACATTTTATTCCATTATCATATGTTTCATTCTTATCTCCCTCTCAACTCTTATCTGATTAGGAATAACCTTCCATGGCAACCAAAAATGAGAACAGTCAGTGGACATAGACCCATTCAAGGATTTGGTCCATTCCTTGCTTATAAGTAACCCATAAGTACTAGGTATGTCTACCACATAGATATAAATAAAATATTAAACTCTAGGTTCACTTTCCAATTGAATATGCACATTAAGTAGCTCTCTAATAACCTTGACTTTGGATTTATCTAATTATGTGACTACCTAGTCTAACTTGATTGGGTTTAATCCCAATTTCTCATAAATTCCAACTGGTATAATATTAGTTGAAGCTCTTGAATCTATTAGAAAATTATAAACATTCATACCAAACACTTTGACCATGAGTAAAAAGGGTGGAGACTCTGATTTTGCCAATTGCATAGTTACATTATCAGTATCATTTTTTTGGTGGCTTTCTAGGCTTCTTGAACAAGGATTCCAAGAGAAGGTCTCTTTGCTCAGTTATATGTGTCAGTTCATGTAGAGTGATGTTTGCCTTGATTTTATTCATGTCCTCAAAAATATTTTATTTGGTCTTATTCAAAGGTTTAGCCAAAGGATTATAAGAACTAACTTTGGGTGGCTCATAATCATTCCTCAAAGATGTATCTAGAGGAGTCCCATAGTTATTGGGAGTAGAAGCAGTCAAGGGTTGTCTTTGCTCCCTATTCCTTAGAGGGTAAGTCTTTAGGAACTATTGAAATGCTTGGATTTCTTTAGGAATATTTTTAGGCTCATTATATTCTTGAAAGTTAAATTGAAAGGTCTCCACCATGTGTACTTGATCTTGTGTTTTAGATACATAATTACTAGTAGTATTGTCCTTATCTAGGATAACCTCAAAGGTGTCAATATCTTCGTAGAAGGCTTCAAAAGCTTTACATAATTTAATATAATATATCTCACTTTGCTTATAAGTGGCATGCACTCTACAATAATTAGGTAGGGTAATATCTGTGAGATTGATGTCCATAGTCTCCTTTCTAGATGAAGAAGGCTCATTGGCTTTGTTACTGTTAAAGAAGCTATGATTTTGGAATCAATTTATAGGTCTATTAAAATTTTGAAATTTGAAGTTCCTTCTAGAGCTACAATTAGCATTACCAACTTGATTTTGCAATTTTAAGAAGTCTATACTAAGATTTTGTACCATCTTGAGTATGGACACATTTTCATTCTTAGGAGTCTCAGCAGCTTGGGATTGACTATTATTAGTAGTGTTGATGGGTATTAGAGATTTTTGACCATTGGCCTGAGATCCACTAGTAGTTTTATAACCTAATAAACCTAATTTTTGATTAGGGGTAGCATGAATAGTAGGTAAAACAATTAAAGATGGTACTTGATTCAGAGTTGGAGAAATCTAGTTATTAGTTGGGAAAAGGTTCAAGGCTAACATCTATGGGTTGATATTTGGAATAGTGTAAGCCATTTTCCCTTGAGGCTGCATTTAGTCACTAATGACAACTACTTCTGAATAAGTTTGAGCTAATGTTGTAATAGCTAGAAGGTTCTCATTAGAAACATAGAAGTCATAGGATCCACAACATCTTTGTATATTTCTAAGGCCAAAGGTTCATTAGGCTTGTAAGGATATATGGTTATGCTTAACATATTTTAAAATCTAGCATTAAAATACCTAATAGGTTCACTTTCATCTCTCTTGATGGTATTAAACTAATGATATATGACATAGGGGCTAGTGATCTTCCCAAATTGATCAATAAAGATGGTGTCAAGGTTATTTCAAGAAGTGATGCAATCATTAGGCAAGTTTAAGAACCACTCATAGGTAGTATCTTTGAAGTTAAAAGGGAATAACCTATAAGCTACATCCTCATAAATTATATTTAAGTACATTAAATAAGATTTAAATGACTTGACATGTTCCTTGATAGTGACCATACTAGTTGGATTGAAAATAGGCAAATATTTCTTAAGATTTTATGGAAAATCATGTACTATACCAAGAACATTAATATGATAACTCCCAAGCCAAGCCATATCTAGTTTATGATTGATTATAGTGATTCCTTAAAGGGGTGATGTGGGTATAGACTTTGAATGTCTATGTCTTCTTTTATCTCTTCTATCTTATTAGTGTGTCTCATCGAGCTCAAGTAAAGGTTCCCTAGTTTTTGAATGATATCTAGTCCTGATTCTCCAGATTTGAATTATGGTGCAACATGTTAATTTCTAGAAAATGATAAATAAAATGCACACTAAGATTAATTTTTAAAAATTTATGTATGAAAATGTAAAGGACACTGATCTTTAATTGAATTAGCTCAAAGATGTGCTGAATCATGCAAAGATGACCATCCTTTACATCCTTAGAATCAATTAGAATCAAACTTCATATAAATAAAACCAATATTAACCAAAATAAATCCATCCTAACCTCAAACATCAAGAACTCTATGACTTAAATCCATGCTTACTAGAGTTTGAATTGAACTTTATAAAGAACAAGGATATTTACCTTACTAAGCTCAAAGATGAGCAAGAAAACACTCACATAGAAAAGATATTTAAAAAGGACATAAAGATCCTCTAATATTAACCAAGAAAAAAATAATACTTGTAAATAATTCCCTCCTTATAACACCAATGATAACCACCTCTTATTGATGCTTTAAAGGACTTGACATTTTCCTCGATAGTGACCATACTAGTTGGACTGAAAATAGGCAAATATTTCTTAGGATTTCATGGCAAATAATGTACTATACCTAGAAAATTAATAGGATAACTCATAAGACAAGCCATAACTAGTTAAATATTGAATACAATGATTCCTTAAATGGGTAAAGAGGGTAAAGACTTCAAATGTCTATGTCTTCCTTTGTTTCTTCTAGCCCGTTAGTGTATCTTGACTTCAAGTAAAGGTTCCCTAGAATTTGAATGAGATCTAGTCCTGGTTTTGGGTAATTCCAGCTTGAGAACTCTACTTTGAAGTATGGTATAACATGTTAATTTCCAATAAATGAGAAATAATGTGCACACTAAGCTTAATTTTCAAATATTTATGTATGAAAATGTAAAAGACATTGATCTTTAACTTAATTAGCTCAAATATGTGTTGAATCATGTAAAGATGACCATCCTTTGCACCCTTATAATGAATTATACTTGAATTTCATACAAATAACACCAATGTTAACCAAACTAAAGCTATCCTAACCTCAAATGTTAATAATTCTACCATTTAAAGCCATACTTACCAGAGTTTGAACTAAACTTTAAAAATAACAAAGATATTTTCCTTATTAAGCACAAAGATGAGAAATAAAACACTCGCAGAGCAAATATATTTACCAAGGACATAAATATCCTCTAATATTACCAAGAAAATAATAATACTTGAAAATAAGGCCCTCCTTCTAGTGCCCGCAAAAACTGCCTCTTGTTGATGCTTCTAATTGCTCCATAGAGTGTTCCTTAGTGTTGATGAACACTTCTCATTTTATGATTACAAGAATCCAAGGCATGAGTTATAGTTTGTGACAAGTAGTGTCTATGGTGGAATACTCAAAAAAGTATGAGAGATGCCCACAAAATTTGTTTGATGTGGTGGTTGGGAGCTACTAGGGTCTAAGTTTTTATAGTCTTGCAGTCTTCTTGGTCAAGATTTCTAACTCTAAGCTAATCTAAGTGGATATTTACAATGATCTTTAAACTAAAGTGAGAATTGATAAAAAGAATCAAAAGGTAGAGTAAGGTAAAGAAGAAATATTATTATAAGCATTAGTCTCAAACATAATGACAAAGTTCCATTCAATTTGAGCATACATTTAACCAATCAGTGATGCAACATAGCATAAGCCCAAGCTTCACCAAAAAATAGGAAAGATTCAAAGGAAAATATAAATATCATGAGTAAAATTCAAGATTACTTAAATATTTTTCTATGTTAATTTCAATTTCATAAGAGCATTCAAATGTAGAGCAAATAAAATGAAATAAACTTAGAATCCTACAACCAGTCTAGCACGTCACAAACTAGAAACCTCATGAACATGAAATATAACTCATCTATCCAAGAAACATTCAAATATAAGACTTCCACCTATAATTGAGAGAAATAAAAAACTATATAACATAACACCAGACAATCTTCGTAGAATTCCAATTATATTAATTGCTCTTGTATAAAATTGCTCAAAATCCCTCTCTTTGCAAATGGTAACACTTGCCTATTTATAGAAGACATAGGTAGTTTGTCGGCTATATTTATTTCAAAATTTTACAAGAGGTAAGGAAAATTGTACTTTTACAAAAAAACTCTATAGTACATATGGCTGTGAGGTGCCTATTAGATCAAAAGACTAATATATGCTAACAAACTAGCATATATAGTTTACAAAAGAATAATCTTGACTTTGCTCTTAGTCTGGTGGGCCCCCTTGATCACTTAGTCTAAAGGATGTCTTTCACATTGGTGTATTTTTATTTTATTAACTCAAAATCCACTATGGGCTTCATTAGATTCTCTTCCTCTTGTTTAACCAATGTATTATAATCTTTGCTACTTTTGATGGTGTCCTATTATAGGCACCTTGCTTCTACTATCTGCTCTCATATGGCAAAGATGACATTAAGGAAATTTTAATTATATTTATTGGATTAGCCTTGGTTTTCATCCTTTATGCCTTAGATGAAGGCTTGGACTCCTTGTTGGAATTTCATGTCATGCATTAGGCTGGTGGCAGTATGTTGAGAAGGGGTCACCAACAAGGTTCTTAGTAACTTCTCAATTATATTCACCAAGTCTTTATCTTCCTTTATGAAGTGATTTTCCTTGTTGTACCATGAAATTAATTCCTATATTTGATCCACTAGGATCCCTTGAATTGCATATAATTTTCTTTCTTTAATGATCTTGAAATCTAGGGGCTAATTGGTGACATGTACTTTGATCAAATCTATCACCCGATCTTTGGTTTCTTTCCATTATTGTATCAATGTTTGTGCCTTTTTAGCTTGAAGTTATAAGGTATTAAGCCTACATTTGATGGATTTTAATAATTCAAAGGCATCTAGGAGTTATTTAACAACTTTAATAGGTGCTCCAGAATTGATAGTGAGAGTTGTGCCTCCAAGTCTTTCTTCTCCTTATCCAAGTTCAAGATTCTTTGCTTCATTCCTTGAATTCCCACCACAACCATTTCTGACTAGGCTTCCACTAGACTTGTAATATATTTTTGATGAATGGGGTTCTCCATTTCTACCTAGCCTTGGACTAGTGTTAGTCCTACAAATGGTTGTACTCTTTGGAGAGTGACTTCTTCAGTTCCAATAGTTACTTTCTTTGTAGTGAATTTCTCCAATCTAGCAATATTAGGTTTAAATTATACCTTGGTCTCTACTTATAAAATCTTTAAAGCCTTTGGTGTTTTGAGAGAAGCCCTAATTGACTTCCTTAATTATTCTATTTTCTTGTTGCTCTCCTTAGAAGCCTTAATGATTATCCTTTCTTGTTTCTCCTTCATGAGCTCTAAGATCCAGGGTCATACTTTATCATTGAATTCAACATTGACAGTGCTAGTCAAATCCCATGAATGCATCTGAGTGGGTATCTTTTGAAACTTCCCATAAATGAACTAGTTAGGGATGATAGGTTTATGTATGGGAAATTCATCACTAAACAAGTTTACCTCACTTATTGGGTGAATCCACTTGGGTTTCTTTGGGGCTCAAACACCCAAAGCCATATTTTTCTCCCTTTTTCTTTTGGTCAAAGGGACCAAATCAAATACAACTACTTTTATTTTGTCTATCTCTTCAGCTTGAGGACCTTCAATTAGTACCACCTTAGCTATGGCTCCTTCACCTTCATCTCCTTCCTTATCTGACCCATATGTATTTGCAAGTTCCTTGAAAAACTCTTCCACTATTTCATAAGGTTCCAAGGCAACCATATCGAGGTATTCCATAGGGTAATGGGGTCTTTGAGGTAGAGTTGAGGTAGAGGGTCCCTTTCCTAGCCTATGTTCTATCTTTTGCTCACTAGGTTCTTCAATTTGGGCACTTGTTGTTGAGGTAGTTACTATTGGTGAGGTAGACCTTGAGACACTTGTGGTGGACCCAAAGTGGAAGGTAAGAAGTGGTAATTCAAGGGATTCATTTTAAATCTTTCTCATGACGATTTTTTCCCCTCTACAATATATGCTTTAATTTGATTCCATGCCCCTTAAACCTAGCCAACACTTCCTCAATGTTGGTTGCCTTTGTGTATAAGTGATCATATGGACCTAATTGATGTTCATAAGGTAACTTATGTAGTTATTTGGATTGTAGATGTGAGAGCACATTTCCCTTTGGATCTAATTTCTTTAGGTTATATAATTGGAAGTATAATGTCTCTCTATTCCTTGATAAGATCTCTAATTGGTTCCATTCATGAATCATTGTTTTCTCAATTAGATATGGGAATATATGTAGGATTATTTTCTTCTTCTCTTTGAAAACATGGTCTATACCATGAAGGAGCTAATGAGCTATCTTTTGCTCAGCTAGCTTGATTAGGACATGCATTGGTAACCGATAGGGTTGAGTCTAGCAACCTATAATATTGATGACTATATAATTAGGATACAACCATATGTCACCAATAGGCTATACAAATTGCCTAATGAGGGGAGGAACCCTGGGCATTGGA
Organism: Torreya grandis; assembly: GCA_037957365.1. NCBI lineage: Eukaryota > Viridiplantae > Streptophyta > Pinopsida > Cupressales > Taxaceae > Torreya > Torreya grandis. The sequence goes on from JARHVA010000257.1 coordinate 2,348,679, forward strand.
ATTTAAGTAATTATCCCAACTAGAGTCAGATATATGTAATCATAAATGAATTGTATGCGGTCTCTATACTTGAATATGTGCAATTTGGAGTAATGGTGAGAAATGGTAATCTTGCTATGAGGGGACCAATTCCTAATGGCAGGGAAGTAAGTTGAGGCCATGAAGGCATCCAGCAAGTAATACATCATTATGAGCAGTTGGCTTATCTTCCTTTTAATTCCATTAAAATACATATCCATTTGTATACTTATCATTTATCTAATGGGTGGAGTCAACTTTTCTTCTATCATAAAATAGACATAGGAGACCCACCTATATTTAACATAAGATGTGATTACTACTCTATAATCCATATTCAAAAAACTCATGATGATTCTAATCCCTTCCCTGAATTATACAATTGGGATTTTACCATCATGGTTTCTCATTATATGAGTTCCTCTATCCAACCATGGTCTTAAGATATTATCTAAGTCATTTATAGTGGTCCATACCTTGATTATAGGGAGGTCTAGATAAGTCTTGGGAAGCTTATAGTAGCCTTTAAAAGATACTAGAGTTATATAAATGACCTTATTTAATGTACCTTCCTTTATTATCTAGTCTCCATCTAGTCTACAGTCAATTAATATACGAGCTAGGATATCGATACAATGGAGTACCTATAGTTTGGCAACTATGAGGTGAAGTCTAGACATCTGGATTGCCATAAGATCTTCATGTCTCCATTTAGTGGCTGAAATTAATTACTCATTAGGAGCCAATGGTTGTAGAAGGTTTATTGTAATTTTTTTGACCAATTCATACCATTATTCAAGGCTCCTACATCTAGTTCAATGTCTTTGTAACATCTCCCTTCAGTTTCTATTGATAAGTAAACCTCTACCTCATGTGACCATTATTTTCATGCTATATCCATAATTCCTTAATTGGTTTTATTGATATTTAATTATAGGGTTTTTTTAAGTCTTCTTGATTCTTCTTAGGGTGATTTTTGGCTCTTTTGAATGCAATCATGATTCAATTGGGCAAAAAATAGGGATTTATGTTGGCAATCTAGGGTTTTTCCCAAATTTAATGGAAGAGGTGGTGAATTCATAAATTCTCTCATGTTACTCCCATGAAATTACTTTCAAAATCTAGCCATTATCTTTTAAACATGTCTTTCATTTTGCACCATTAGATTAGATCTATGAGTAGGCACATGCCATTGATTGTAATCTACAAGGTCTTTTCTGATTGGTCACCTTCACTTTTCTTTATCCAATTGAAAGGTTTTTGGCCATTTCACACTATCAAATTAAATCCTATGATGAAGCATGGATAATTTGATCTACGAAGATGCACATGAAATAAGTCTCAAGATTTCATAAAAACTTAGGTTAAAAGACATTATACTAATTTTTCATGTTAAAATATGTGAAGGGGTCTTTTTGAGGGTCAAGAGATACATCCCTTCACTAGGTTTGATAGTTTAGACTATGTTAAATTTGATAACCTCGTGAACTTCAAAGACATTCTTGTGGACGTTGAATGATGGGCATAAGGTTATCAAAATTTAAGCTCATATAATGTACTTAGTGGGCTTAAGATTAAGCCTTATAGTCATGTTGTGTTGAAAAATACATTATTTTTTAAGCCAAAAATATGTTCTTCAATCCATGTGACCAAGTATTCAGGCTCTAAGATTGTTTAAGTCCTTTTTTATTGGCCATTTAACCTTTAATTAGGTGAAAAGCTTTTAGCCAGTTCACACCATTAGATTAAATCTTATGATGAAGTGTAGACCATTAGATCTATGAAGATGCACATGAATTAATGAGCTCTAAGATTTTATATGACTTAGGCTAGAAATATGTTTCTTAAGTTTATTTATGTTAAAAAACCACATAGGGTTCTTCTAAGGGTCAAGAAATATGACCCTTTACTAGGCCTCAAGGTTATACTGTATTAAAAATTCTTCAGAGATTTTGCATTATCAAATTGGATCTATGACCAAGTGTGGGCCATTGATTATGACTCATATACTCAGCAATGATTTTTACCTATAAAGACCAAATATTAGGGTTAGGCATAAAATAAGGAACCTAGAAAGACTTCACGTAGTTGCCCTTAAATTTTTTTGAAGGGTCACTTTATATGGAAAGTGTCTTAACCAATTCTTTCAAAGGGTAGATTTCAAAAAATCCTAAGGATTGATTTTTTCTAGACAAAATGTCCACAAGAAATAATACCCAAAATAATTTCTCTAAATGGTACTTTCTACCAAGGTAGATCGAGACAACTTTTCCAAAGGGACACTTCAAGAAACTGAAGGGTTACTTCAAGAAAGTGCCTCAAAATTAGGATTTCAAAGGTTATTTTGGGGTTTAAGTTGGTCATTTTTATTGTATGTGATTCACACCATCTGATTAGATTGATAAAGAAGACACCAAAGTAGGATGGGTTAAGAAACCTAAACAAATAATGGGTCAACCAAAAAAAAACTTGACTAAGTAATGAACCAATGAAAAAGAGATTAAATATATATACTTATAAACTTTTCATAAGTTTATTTGTTTGGGAAACCCAAAAAAGTCTTCCCTCCAACTTTTGAATTCAAAAGTTAGGGTTTTCTGTAAGGGAAACCTAGCCTTCTTTATGTAACCTGCATTTCAATCTTTAAAGACAAATCATTAGAAAAGTTTGTACAAAAACATAATCATTATCATTAAGCATGTATGAAGCATACCCCTTTCATGTGGATGATCTTAAAATTCTAAAAATGATAACCTCTTCAAGCAAACTTTCAAGGTTCAAATGTTTTAAAACATTCATATGGGTTTCTCATTTACAAAATCAAGAAAGTGGGGGGTATATTTATTCCACATGTTCCTTTATTTATATTTATTTCAATTCATTCCTTCATTACAGTTTTGTTTTTTGAAAGTTTATAGTCTTTAAAACTATAAATCCTATAAGAAACTAAGTCGACCTAGTCAGCTTAGTTTTGTACCCTATTTTCTATCTAAAAGACTAAGTTGATCTCGTTGAGTCAATTCTTAAGAACTCTTGCTTCTAAACCTCATCGACTCTATTCTATTATGTTTGCATACCATGTCATCTAAACTAACTTTTTACCATTCTTAATTTGGGAACTAATAACTATATGCTAGTAATTAATTCACACTTTCATTCTCATATGTTGCATGCTTAAAGTAGCTCACATAGTCTAATTAGGTGGTTTTTAAAAATTTCCATTTAGTTTTACTATTTTTATCTTTTTTTACACACTACCAAATCACATCATACTCAAAATGCATTTAACATTTATCTTGACAAGGCCTACCTACTTGGATTTCATCCCCAAGGGGGAAGCCAACTTGGTTTTTTGGCCATGTATAAGCATATGGTTAATGGTATATATTGGAAAAACACCTAACACCCTTATCACTATGGGATTATGAAGTGAGGGGGTAAGCCCTAGTACCAAGCCAATACCATTGCAAACAAAAAATGATTTCAACCTAAACATCCTAAAACTATATATAGATTGATTCTTAGTTCCCTATTTTCAACCAACTTCCCTATCACACTTAAAATAACACTTTATAATAGTCTAACAACACTCTGGATGACCACTTAGTTAGAATTTACTTTTCAGGTGAATGTTTGCTCTCTACTCTTGTATGTTGTATTACAAAAAATTACAATGTCTAGAATTGGTGCAAGGTTTTGTGTTATGTGTCAATTGGATCATTCTCATTGATCTAATTGTTTATGTGTTTACTTCCATTGCTTGCTTTAAATTACATTTACAAAAATATTTTCATATTTTTAGCATATTATCATTCTATTTGACATAGTCTCTTATAGACTATCTTTTTACCTGATTGTAGTATTAAGTTGATGTGGTCGACCCAGTACTCCTTTATGCTAATCAAGTTATAGTACTAAGTCAACTAGGCCAACTCTATATCCCTATCATACTATCTTTTTCCCTATTTATAATATTAAGTCAACTTGGTCAACTTGTACTCTTCTATCATATATCCAATAGTACTAAGTTGACTTAATTGACTCTATACTCTTTTACCTTCTATCTACTAGTACTAAGTCAACCTAGTTGACCATTTACTCTTATCTATCTCTTAGATTGTATAACATAGTCAACCTTGAAAAACTCTGTATCCTTCCTATATCTTTGGTTTTGCATCAAATTTTCCTTCCCTTATATCTCTCATTCATCATGAAATTCCTATTTAAAGATAACACTAAGTTGAATTCAACCAATATGATGAGTGTTACGAAACCCAAGAGGTTTCCCCATAAGCAACTTATGGTTTCTACCCTAGATGAAAGTAATGTGCATGTATCCACTCTCACTAAAAACTATGGGACCCCTCCTCATTACTCTTTACCTCACAATCCTCTCTTATCATTTCAAGATCAACCTAAATTAGAGTATACACTAAAAATTATCTTCTTTATTAATGAATTTCCTCAACATCTACGAAATTATCCTTCTTCTATTTACCATCTCATGATAAGTGGTCAAATTAAGGAACCCCATTCACCTTCTCCTACATTCTCACATTGATTTGGGGACACTAGCTTCTTTGATTCTCAACATCTTCCATCTATTTTTACCCCTTATTATAACATGACATATTCCTCTTTGATTTCCTCCACCTCCATGCCTAGTATCTCTAATAACATGGTTGTTTCTATATCTAGTGTGCCTCTTCCAAGACCGGATCTTCTCAATTCTTACACTAATGCATCATTTTCTACCCATGGTAATCATTCCTCTAGTACCACTTCCTCTTATCCCTCTACTATTACATTGTTTTCCACACAAGTAATTCATGATACTAGTGCCTCACTTCCTAAAAATTATTCTCAAGCTACTACTAACACCCATAGTGGTACCCAAGCCACTACTACCAATTTTAATGCTTCATAAAATTCCAATAATACAACTCAAACACATCGACTCCTATTAAACAATCTTAATGAAATGAATGATTTCCAAGATAACAATGAAAATAAAATGATGCAAATGCAAAATCATCTTATCCATCTCAAAACTCACCCTTAACAGATTCCATGGGGCACACATAACCAAAATGTTCCCCCACATCCTCCTTGGGATTCCTATAGAAATCATATCCCTCAACCTCCCCTTGTTAACAAAATAATCAATCATATTAAAAATGATCCTCTTACATCTGAAATTTCCAAAATTGATAGAGGTATCACCTAGGGGGTTACTTAAAATAGGTCAATTGATCCTACTCTCCACTTAAAAACGTTCAAAAATCTATATAAAGACAGGGTCAAGTTAAATACTTTTTCCACTACCAATATATTATCAAAGAATCTCATGGGTGATTATTTATATTGGTACAACTAGCTCGAATCTCATTGCATCACTAGTTTGGAAGACTTAATCAATGCTCTAGTCCAAGAGTTCCAAACTAGTGATCTGCCTAATAATACCTTGGCCCACTTTATTAATTTTAAGTAACTTGAGACCAAAATCACACAAGATTTCATCAAATGATGGAAGACCTTTTTATAAATATGGTAGATGAAAACCTCTTTCATTTGTTTACCAATGTTCTTTTTCCCAAATTACAATATCAACTTCAGACTCTTTCCATGTACTTTTCAAGAGGTCATTAACCAAGCCAAACATCAATATTTCCTTATGCATCAATTTGATCCATCTGAACCTTATATGGGTACTCACATGTTAATCAATAATAATAATTATCAATCTACAAATGATGGTGTCATCAAATCTTATGAAACCATTCATATTATTTAAGATATTGTTCCAAACCAGACTCTAAAACAAGCTTACCCTCTCAACCACATCACTAATCCTCAATTATCTTCAACTGATAACATCAATGTTCAAAAAACTTTATACTTAGTAGAATTTAAAAAAAGTTTACAAGGCCTCTTTTATGAGAACTTGATCCCACTTGACCCATGAAATCTTAGTACGATCCTAATAAATTTTGTTGGTTTCATACTAATTGGGGTTATTCTCATGAAAATTGTAGGAAATTTTGTAATTTGGATATGGGTTTCCTTCTTGGTCCCAATTTTGACCATGATTCTATCATTTTAAAACATAAACAAGTCTATGACATCAACTTCAAATCCCATGAAACACAAAATAAATCTCAATCTTTGAACCAAGCTAATGCTTATTTGGCCATCTATAAAAACCCTCTTCTAAATCACCAAGATAACCAAGATAATCCTACCACTTCTACCAATAATATTGATATTATTTTTGACCTAAATCCTAAAGAGAATATGGTTAATATGATTAATATGCCAAGGGTGGTTTCCTTCATTGATCCTCATCCCATCCACACTCCTCAATTACCTCATACATTTTATGTTATCTAAGACTCTTCTACAACTCACTTAACAGAGTTGGGGTAAGAAGACCTTATATATTTTAATGAAAAAATTCCAATACCTCACTTAGATAACAATTATCATACCATTTTTACCATTCCCATAACCTATTTACCCATCACCAATGATAATCAAACTTATATCAACACTTATTCTAATCTTTCTCAAACCAAACCTGCATCAACTAATCCATCTTCTCAAGACAATCAACAAACTTGTCCTCTAATTAAATCCTCTACATCTTATCAACATAAATTCACATGCACTTTGTCTCTTCCTTCCAAGGACCTATTTCAACACTATTACCTAATTTTGATAGTCCCCTTATGGGTTATGATGAGTGGGATCTTATTATGGAACTCACTACTCTCCCATCTCAAATCCCATTTTTTGAACTTATGTAAACCTCTTTGCATCACTATAATCATATTATGTAGCTTTTGTTCAAAATGAACATCCCTCATCCTCCCATGGTAAGATGATAAGTCACCTTATCTAGATCAAAAGATAGAATTTTATAATAGTCTGAAGAGATGTCCATACATGTTGATGAAATAATGGACACTTTTCTTTCCCTTAAATTACCCATTACTTCTATGATCCCCGATAAGATTATAATTCATACACATGATACTCCTCTTTTTATTAGTATCCAAATTGGTGATATCCAAGTCAAACATGCCTTGATTGATGAGGGTTCTAACACTTATGTTGCCTCTCTCAATTTTATCTAGACCCTTGGATATTTTGAATGTAATCTTAAATCCACAAATAGCACATGTCAAGACTATGATTGAAGGAAAATGCCTGCTTTAGGTTATGTGTGGCTCCCCATTACCATCTCACCTATCACCATTTACATGAAGGTGATGATCTTTAAATTTCCTCTATCTTATGACATTTTAATTATTAGGCCATGGACTCATCGCATGAGAGTAGTTGCCTCTTCCACTTGCCAATGTGTCAAATTCCCTCATAATGGAGATATATATAGGATTCAAGGTGATACTAATCCTTGGAATTTCAAACAATTCTAATACCATGGTGTATTTAAGATTCCTACCTTTAAAACCTTGGTAAGCATTCCATTTCATGAATCTCAATGGCTTAACTTTCCTATAAATTCCACCTAAGGTTCAAAGGTCACCCCAAACTCATCAAGAATATACCCGCTCACCTCTTAGATTCTATTTATGATGAGCTTGATGAGATCAATCTCAAGATTAAAACCTCATATCTCTCACGTCATCTCATTCCTTAGCTTCCCCCTTCTTTACAAACTCATCCCTATCAATCACCTAGTGATGATATACCTATTGTGTTAATTAAGACTTGACATTCCATTCATCATGCCACATCAGATGATCAAGTCATCCCTACCTATGTGATTGATCTTCATACACTTGAATACGATTATGACTATACCTTAGATGATCCATTTTTAGGATATCTTGTTGAGGCCTGAGATGATGAAATTATTTGTTATCATTATTTTTTTATTCAGTCTTTTAGTATATCTTTTAGTATTCCAACCTATATCATTCCTAATTATTTCATTTTTTGTCTTGATTGTAGGGTAGAGATAGTGTCCACACCTCTACTTTATGAATAACCTCATAGGAGTATGCTTATGGATCATGCTATAATTGGTCCCTATCTCTTTTCTAAATACCAATACCCTTATACACAAATTATCCTTGAGATGCTTATGGTTGTCCTTTAACCTTTAGTGTATCCCTTCCCTCCATCAAAAAATCCTAGTTTAGATCTTATTCCCACTCCCTTTCTAGTTGAGTCCATTCCTATTTTTGATCCTATTGATCCTTTAGTCACACCTTGCCTAGTATCTCCACCAGTAACCACCTTATTTTAGTGATGGTTTGAGCCCTTTACAACAACTTGATCCTTTGCCAACCAAATGGGTTAATCAACCATATTTTGAAATTCATAAAGTTGTCAATTACTGGACTAGAGATTGTTCATTATACCAACCTTCGTTGCATTCCACTTCTACTCCTCATATGAGTACACCTACCATGTCTACTCATAAACATATCTATTGCTTCCATGAAATAGATAATCATTCATCCAAAAATTATCATAAGTTGTGGAAATATATTGATACCTTGTGTCCCACTATTATTTAGCCTATAGACAAGGTTATACTTCTCCCAAAAGTGTTACCTAAATATCTTCCCAAATATGAAGAGGTATATTTTATATGGCACCAATGTGTTACTCATCATACTAATCATTGCCACATCCTTCAATAACATCTTAAGGATCACCTCATAACCATTCATATGCCTACTAATTTTTCTCCCATTTACCCTCATAAGAAGGCTCCTCATTATTTCCTATGGTCCCTTCTCTAACTACTATTTTTCCACCTATGATTCCCTCACCCATGGATCCCTCTCCACTGGTGACTCCTTCCTCAATGGCATATTCCCCACCAATGACCCCTTCATCTCCCATATAATTCACTATCATTCCTTATCATAAGAATCCCTTGCATGAAATCCCTCACAAAAATTATGCTTCATTCATTCCTACATTTTTGTTAAGGAGATTTGACGTGAAGTATTTTATCAATTTTCCTTGAAGATCGATGAGACTTTAGCTGCAGTCTGAGTTCATATTCATAGAGAATGATCAAATGTTATAGATAATGTGTGTGGATAAATATATCAATACTTATGAATAGAAACATGGTGTTATTAAATTTATTTCCACATTTTGTTTGGACATGTGCTCCAACTTTACATTTCTCAAATTTTATCATCTAACATTGTGTCAGATTCTTATCTATCTTACATGGTGACTTTTGTTTCATACCATAGGTTGTTTATGGTGTCATTTTTATTCTTATGTTCTCTTATGAATTATTTTTCATAATTTCATACTTGTTCTTCTTGAATTCATTTATTATGGTTACCTTGTTCTTTTTCATTATTGTTTTCTATCTTATATCTATAAACATGGATAATTATTACTGTGACTTCATTATACAAACTTGATCTATTTATTCATTCCTAGTTTACCATGTGATCATTTAGAAAAAAATTCATCTCATTACAATCTCCTTTTATTGATACACTTTGGATCTCCCATTCTTCCCCTTTATTCCCTTTTGCAAACTAAGCATACACATGGTTGAGACTTAAGATAACATGTTGTTTCATAGCTAAGCCTAAGGGTTCTAGTTAGTAATCTCTTTGGATATTTAAATTCCTTTTGCTAAAGCCTAAAGCTCATTCATATGTATCACTCTATCCCTCATGATTGGTAATTGTAAGTCCATATGGAGGAGGAATATTAAAATCCATAAAATATTCAAAATACAAATCATTTAACAAAAGGCAATGCTCTAAAAGGAAATATTTAATTTTTTAAAAAGTTAAATCACGCTAAAATATCTATTTATAAGCACATATCCTCTTTCTAATCAATGATAAAAATCCATAGTTAGACTCATGATAGATCTGAGGTTCATTGGGGTGTAGTAGGCTATTAGATTAGAAAAGGAGAATACAAAATCTTTTAGTGATACCTAATTTCTCACACAAGTACCTAATATTTGTAGTAGACTGATTGATCTATAAGGGGTCTTGAGGAATGGGGAACACATTATGAAAAGGTAAGTCCATTTTACTTTTCTTGACCAAAACATCCTATATGAGTTGGTCTTATTACCACACTTATTTGCCTACATAGCTTTGTACCTATAGCAGACATGTATCCTCTATATATTGATGGTCACTAGTCAATTAGTGTCTTCTCATGTCCTTAGTATTCCTCATGTCTCCTAAGGTCTTCTCATAATATTCCTGAATTATGCTTCTTACATTCCCTTTTTCACTCCCTACAATCCTAATATTTCCCCTTGAGAAATATTGTTTTTTTCAGTCATCACTCCCCCTAGGGATTCCATTTATGAGTTGCAGTGTAAGGCCATGATAAGGACCAAGCCTTCCTCATAAATTATCATATTTTCACATTACCATTCAAAACATCCTATTTTACCATATTTTCACATTGTTTCCACCTCATTGGTGTTCTTTTTATGAGTTGAAGTATAAGATGATGGATAGGACTTAGTCTTCTTCACAAAATTTTCCAATATCCAAGTCATAACAAAATTACATGTGTAAAATATGAGACAAGATGTGATTGATTGTGAGTTACATGTCATTGACATGCTTCCCATCTCAATTTAGTATGTTTTATGACTAATTCATTTATCTTTCACTTTTATCTTCTTATTTTCTAATTTCATGTAATAATCAAACCATTTTTATTAAATTTTTTATACTTCCCAACTTGAATTAGTATAATTAATTTAAGACCATTTTATTAATTTTATTTATATTTTATACTTCCCAACATGATTTAGTATGACTGATTGAATTAATTATTTTATTATTATACCATTGGTATTTCATGTGTTTTCCATTTTATTACATTATTTTCATACGTCCCAACATGATTTAGTGTGATTATACTTATTTTAACTTGGTGCCAATCTTTTTCATGGTTTAAAAACATTGTTCCCTCTTATTTACCACTTTTTTGGTTTATTATACATAGTCATATTTTGTTATTACATATTTCCCATCATGATATAGTGTTTAGTGCATTTGTTTTTGATTAATTATAATTTTCCAAGTCCTTTTTCCTATTTACTTTTAACCATGCATGTGTACTACATAATGCTAGAAAATAAAACACCATACATATATTTCATATACAATATACAAGAAAAGCAAAATAAATGTGCTAAAATGAAATAAATCCATGTATCCACAACCAAAACCAAAATATAACCTATAAGATCAACATCCAACTATGAAAATAGAATATATATATATATATATATATATATATATATCATTTGTTTTAAATACAAATAGTACAAAACTACATTGCTCTAACTCTATGGCTGAGCCCCATCATATTTATCTTGTGGCCTAGCCATGCTAACCATATATGCCTCAAACTATCCCCTCCAAATAGTTCATTGTAATAAGGCTATCTGATATCTCAATCTTGTTACTTATCCTTATAAGTTGGCTACCTAAGCCTATACCTATCCCAACTAGATAGTGGTAGCCATATGCATGGCTCTATCTTGAGCTAAGGATTTATAAGCCTATGCCTCTCCTAATCCCACCCATAATGGTGGATATAATCCATATATATATACCTATAACTACCTTATGGTCTCCCCCACCAGTCTAAACTAGCCCACCTAAGCTACGGTAGATGGTACCACAAGATCATCCAACATGGTAGGGTCATATGGTGTCAACATTCCATCCAGAATATCATGGTGTGCTCCCAGAACTAGTGATATACATATGATCTCCTCATCTATAGCATCTATAAAAATCAAACCAGATAAATATCATATCATATATATATTTCAAAATCTATCTATTTATAATCATTTGCATCTAGTATTTTATCACAAAAAATAAGATTTATAAATATGTATCACCTATCCTAGTGTCACCAATCACCATCTCTCCATATGCTTGTCTATTGAACAATGTCTCTCCATTAACCCATCCCCCAGTCACCTCATCTAAGGGATGCTTCCCATTCAAAGAAAAACCTAGAGTCACCACTCGTGCATGTCTTAGGCCTCTCCTTAATGGTGCCTCATCGACCATCTCTACCCTAGGATAATTTAAGAGTCATCCTAGATAACCACCCTATATAATTTATCCCATTATTTTCATATCTATCAGTGATGTGATTGAGGTGGTTTTTACTACTCTTAGTGCGGTGCTAGCTATGGTACCTACTACACCCCTACATCCACATCCATGCCATCTCCTCTTTTAGTTACTAATTTTCATGCTCAAGCAGTCTATGGTATCACATGCCATGGTTTGATCTCTAGTCTCTTGATTGGTGCTCCTCCTATACCTCTCCCCCTTAACTCTCTCACATGCCATGACCAAAATGTGGGCACTCATATAGGAGTCATTGAGTGTGGGAGTCTGAACTATCTTAGTAAGTATGCCAATGATTGTATCTATATCCACTAGGTATAATTTATTATGATACATAACCATGATAGGCCTAGTGTTATAGTCACCCAAGTTAGCCAAATTGTATCAATATGTGCATAAGTTTACCACACAATCTTTCCTCATGTGATTATATATTATACTATCATGTGGGGCATGACTTGCATTACCTAGTCCTATATCCATCTAGTAACCCAAGCTAACCTATCATAAACAACATGGGGGAATCCAATTTGTAGATACATTAGTAACCTCTCATACATATATATGCTTAACAACACCATTGGTCCCATAGTCTTATTTACCATTCAAATATTTACCATCAAATTTCTTATTTTTCTCATATCTTTGTCTCTTCTAAATACTTTTCTAAATTGTAAAATGTTTGGGAATCCTAATTTTGTAGAGAACATTTATAACTATTATATTCCTATTTTATAAAAACTTTTATTTTTTGCTAATATCTAAAGGTTCACCTAATGTTATTCACATTGGACACCTTCACATTTCTCATGTCTTTATTTATAGCACTAGGGTAAGTCAAGGTATGTGTTTTTAATTCTATCCTCTTATTTATCTTATTTTTTCCTTACTATACTTTATTTAGAATCAACATTAGGTGGCATCATATTTTTTTCTTGAATCACCATCCACTATTATACCTATGTGACACATGATGAGATTCAAGTGGGACATATGTATACACATAATAGTTTCAAAATTTTATCAATTACTATCTCTCTTTGTCTTTTAGGAACCCATCGAGTCTCAATCTCTATGAGTACATGCCTTAATGGATGCATCAAGAAAGGGGTGGGAAACCCATTGTTGCTTCATAGGATTATTGTCCCTTTTTACATTTACTATATACACACTTGTCTCCTAAAAACTAATATCTTGAGCTTTACCTCCCATTTTACTCACTCCTCTAGTCTTTTACCACATCCATTATCCCTTTCCCTAACCTAAACCCATTTTTTATAGTTTACATGACTATGTCAGCCACATCGACCTTATATTATTATTGATAAAAATTATTAGGGACTAAGTCAGCTCCTAACCAACCTAGTCTGTGACCTAATTAGTTTTTGGCAATTATGATAATAGGTTGACTCTATTGACCTTGTCAACTAAATTTTTTGAAAGGGTTAGGGGTTAAATCCACCTATATAAACACAATCATTATGCCATTTCAAAATAAAGATAAGTAAGATATATTACACATCTACTTATCCACCATTCTACTTGAGAATCAAGCTTAGAGTTTCATACTTTATTTAGAGATATGAATATTGTCTTGTGGATAAATATTTTAGATGCATTGATAGGTTTTGTATCCTAGAGATGATTTATCCTTATCATCCTTACATACCATAACAACCTCTTTTGAAACACCCTGGCCAAGGAAGAGATTGAGGCTTTACTAGTTCATTTTTAAAGGTAAGTATTCCTAACTTTGTTCCTCTTTTATAAGAGTAGATAACTATGCATTTTCACTTATCTTCCATGCATTAGGATTCCATATACATTGATGTGAGTATATGTATTCTATGAATGTTTAACTTTTAGCATTTATTACCCCCAATTTTCCACAAGATTTGGTGAGCACTAGATTAGATTTTTTACTTTACTTGTTATTAATTTAGTGAATATGAAAACATATGACTCAATTAGGGTTATTACATAGTTTTTCTTGATTGGAGGCTTTATAACCCTCCCTAGTAATATTATTGTAGTAATAGACCCCTTTGATAGGTTTAGCAGATCCATATTGGTCATGACCCTGATTATATAATTTACCTATAATTGGAAGTGTAAGTAGGATCTATCTTCTCTGATATAGGATTAATTTGTAGATCTGGTGCATTTCCCATTACATATAACCTCTTAAAATGTTCATGGAGAAAGAGTTAAAACCCAATATTATAACTTAGGATAGAGAGCACTGGTGAATAGATAAAATAGGTTATCATCTACCATGTTATGTTCACACTTGTTAGATAAGGTCTTTGATCATTTGATGAAAGCTTGTATAGTTTTTGTCTAAAGTTACTTGAGATTAATAAAATAAGCCAAGATATTTTTAGGGAGGTCACTAATTTGAGACTCTTGTACTAGAGCATTAACTAGATATTCCAAACTAGTGATGGAGTGAAACTTGAGTTGGTTATACCAATCTAAATCATCTTCGAAGAGGGTTTTGACTAAAATCTTGGAAGTGGAAAAAGTGTTTAACTTGACCCAATCTTTATATATATATATATATATATATATATATCTAAATGTTTGTAAGTTTAAAGTAGGATCAATTGACCCATCATAGCTAATGGTAGGGGTTATACCTCCTATATTTATGTTAGTAATTTGAGGAATAAGAGATTTGTTTTGAATATGTTTAATTTTTTGTTAAAAAGAGGCAACTAAAGGATAAGGTTGCCATGAAAATCTCTAAAGGTTGGGGGTGAGGGGGGAATTTTGGTTGTACACTCCCCATGGAACCTTTTTAGGTTGATTTTGGAGATGAATAATGTGCTTATACATTTACATTATTTTTTTGGAATTATTATCTTGGAAAGAATTCATTTGGTTGATATTTTGAAACAAAATTTGATGGGTTTGTGTGGTATTATGCACAATATGCAAAATGTTAACATTGGTATTAGTTTCTTGGGTACCATTCTGAGTAGTGGCATGTGCACTATTAGTGGCTTGAGAGAGGTTGTTGAAAAAGGAGGAACTAGTGGAATGATTAACATGTGTTGTGAATGATACACTAGTATAAGGATTAAAATAAAAAGAATCATTAGTGACATGATTACCATGGGTATAAAATGATGCACTAATGGGGGAATTTAGAAGAGTGGGTATTAAAAAAGGCCCACTAAAAGTTGAACCTACCATGTTAGTATATATACTTGGTATGCAGGTTGAGGAAATCAAGGAAGAAGAGGTCATAGTATGAGAAGGGATCAAAATAGAAGGAAGATGTTGAGAGGAAAATAAGATATTGTCCCCAAATACATATGAGAATGTTGCAGAAGGTGAATGGGGTGATTCTTCTTCACCACTTATCATATGGTTGTAAATAGTGGAAGGGTCTTTTCCTTGATGTTGATGAGATTTATTAATGAAGAAAATCATTTTTGAAATATAATATAATTCAAGTTGATCTTCTAAGGAGAATAAAGGGTTAATAATTGAGAATACATGAGGAAGAGTCCCATAATTTGTAGTGCAAGTGGCCACATGCACATTATTTCATCTAAAGTAGGAGCCAAAAGTTGTTTATGGGGAAACTTATTGGGATTGGTAAAGATCATCATATATATTGAGTTAAACTCTATGTTATCTTCAAATAAGAAGTTCATGATGAGAGGAAAAGGCTAAGAAAGGCAAGGATGATGAAAATACAAAGTCAACAAATATGACATAGAGTTGAATCAATTGACTATGTGTTATAACCCAATAAGTAGAGAAGAACATATATTCATTCAAGGTGAATCTTTATTGCAAATAATAAAGTGAAATCAATTGATAAGGATACAATGTCATTTAGGTTGACTATGTACTATTGAATAGATAATTGAATGGGTGAGTAAGAAGACACAGTCATATAGGTCAACTATGTACTATTGGAAGGACTGTAAAACATAGTCTATAAGATACTGTATTGACCTAGATATTAGTTTGATAAAATAGGTGAATTTTTTTCAAAATAATTGAATCAAAAAAGAAATCAAACACAAACAATTATATCAATGTGATTGATCCAATTTGGGCACACAACATAATACCTTATACCAACACTAGCCAATGCAAATTTTTACAATAGAAAACATAATGATCAAAGAGTAAGTAATCAATTGAAAATTAAATTATAATTAGTATTACTAGATTATTAGAAAGTTTTGATTTTAATGTGATAGGAGAGTTGGCTAAAATAGGGAACTAGAAATTAGTCTAAAGTTGGTTTTAAGATGTTTGGGTTGGAAGGGATCTATATTGATAATGGTATTAGCTTGGTATTGGGGCCTATCCCTTCACTTCACTATCCTACATTGATAAGGGTGTTAGGTGTTTTTTTAGTATATAACATTAACCATGAATTTATACTTGGCCAAAAAACCAAGTTGGCTTCCCCCTTGGTGATGAAATCCAAGTAGGTAGGTCTTGAGAAGACAAGTGTTTAAATGTGTTTTGAATGTTAAGTGGTTTGGTAGTGTGTGAAAAAGAGTAAAATAGTGTGACTAAAATATTAATTTTAAAAATAACCTATTTAGACTATGTGAGTTATTCTAATCATGAAAATAGCTATAAAAGAAATGTGAATTAATTACTAACAAATAGTTATTAATTCTTTGATTAAGAATAATATAGAGCTGATTCAAGTGACCTATATCCAAATAGTATAGAATAGAGTCAAATGGGTCACTATTTTTTTTATAGAAGTAAGGTATTTAATAATAGAGTCAAATAGGTCGACAATGTCTCTCAGATAGAAGACAAACTATAAAACTAAGTTGACTAGGTTGACCTAGTTAGCTGTAGGTTTGTAGTTTTAAAGACTACTAACTTGTGAAAAATGGAACTAAAGGAAGTAATAAAATGATAGAGAGAGAAAAGAAATGAATTTTTGTGGCATTAAAGATGATTTAGATTAAAAATTTTATTCTATAACACTTTAGTTGCTACTTTTAAATTTTATAAACTAGGTCGACTAGTTTATCAATGCTCTATAGAACCATGTATGCTAAAGAAGAATAAGGAATAAAGTCAACATGTTCGATAGTGTTTGTTGACCTATATGTTGGCATAAGGAATTATTAGATAAATTTAACTTATTTGATATTGCATGCTAATCTAGAACTAAAGAATAGTAATGTGTCAAATTGTTTGATCCATTAATCTATAGTTGATGAAGACCTATACAGAGAGAATAAATTCATTTTGAGCCAAATGTGTGTTAAACAAACACATAAAAAACTATAACTATATCGACTAGTTTGATATAGTACTGCAAATATAGAAAAATATAATTAAATGATAAAAATGATAAGACATAATTTATTTTTGTGAATAATGATATAAACGTCGGGTTCATTAGAATGTATGTAAATGGAAATGCAACTAATCTATAAATCAATCCTAGCTCAGAGAAGATAAATCCTACTAGCACTTATTATTTTTGATACATTAGATATTTGGGGTCATGACCAATATAGATCTACTAGACCTATCCAAGGGATTTCTTACCATAGTAAATTCACTAGGGAGGGTTCCAAATCCTCCATTCAAGTAAAACTATGCAATAACCCTATTTAGGTCCTATGTTTTCATATTTACTAAACTAATAACAAGTAAATATAAGTCTAATCTAGAGCTCACCAAATCTTGTGGCATAAATTAGGGAAAATATACATAAAAATTAAACATGCATAGGAGACATATACTTATGTTAATGTACATAAAATCCTAATTCATTGGAGAGAAGTAAAAATGCATATATATCTACTCTTATAAAGGAGGAACAAAGCTAATAATACTTACCTTTGAATATAAACTCATTGAGGCTCATTCTCTCCCTTGTATAAAGTGATTTTAAAGAGGTTGTTGTGTTATATAAGGATGACAAAGATAAATCAGCTTTATGCTACACAACCTATCAATGCATCCAAAAGACTTTTTCATAAGACAAGATCCTTATCTCCAAAGAAAGTATGAAACCCTAATATATGATATTCAAGTAGAATGGTGGATAAGTAGATGCATGATATATATATCTCTTCTTATTCTTCTATTTTATTAGAAAATAATGAAATAGATGTGTTTATATAGATAAATCTAACCCTAGTCCTTTCTAAAAGTTTGGGTTGATAAGGTTGACCCAATCGACATTATATCATTATTCACAAAAATAAATTATGTCTCATTCTAGGTCAGCTAGGGGCCTACTTAGACCCTAAATAATTTTTATCAATTATGGTATAAGGTCGATGGGGTCAAGAGTGTAAACCATCAAAAAAAAATTTAGGTGAGGGAAGGGATAATGAAGGCATAAATGACTAGAGGATGGTGAAAAATAGGAGGCAAAGCTTAAGGGAATGTTTTTAGGAGATGGTTGTATAGATAAAAACTAGTAGTAAGGTAAAATAATCTTATGAATCACTAATGGTATTCCCACGTCTTTTCCAATGCACCCCTTAAGGTGTACACTTAGAGAGATTGAGACTGAACAAGTTCTTGCAAGAGATAAAACATAAGTGATTGATAAATTTTGAAAATATTATGTGTATAGATAGACTATTACATGAGATGGATAGAATAAAAAGCCACAAATAATAACACAACTAATGAATTATTCAAGTTCATGGAGAGTAATGTGACCACATGATTTAGGAACTATATCTTATTAGTTTGTGATAATGGCCCTACATTTAAATCTACAAAATTCACTGAGTGGGCATATGATAATGAGATAACTTTAAGGTTATCATCCAAATAACTAACCATAAGGGAATGAATTGGCAGAATCAAATAATAATAACATGATCAAATCCATCAAGAAGTCTACAGAGAAGAAGCCTTGAGATTGGCATTCATTACTAAAGTTTTTTCTTTAGAATGAACACACTAGGCAAAAATAGACACTTAAAATCTTGCCATTCCTATTAGTCTACAAACTAGAGCCGATTTTTATAATAATACTCAATCTTCCTACATACAAATGCATTTATTAGTACAAAAAAAATGAAAATGTAAATTCTAGTCTTTTAGACATCATAAAATTGGAAGAAGCTAGAGATGAATCCTTACTAAACTTCAACAAGAATTAAAGTAATATCAAGCACTAGTTTGACAAGAAATCCAAGGTGAAGTCCATTAGGATTTTAGATTCAGTGATACTATGGGATATAGCTCATGAGAAGAAGGGTAAACATTCTAAGTTTGATTAAATTTTGATTGATCCATAACAAATATCTAAACTACTAGGATAGAATGTTTTTTGTCTTAAGGATCTCAAAAGGAATATTCTTCCACTACTAGTAAATGGAAATTTATTGAAGCATACTTCTCAGTTGTCCCTTTTTCCACTTCTCAAAATGAAGCTTCCCTAATTATTTAGGTGATGTATAGTATATAGAATAGTTTAATTTCCCACTTTCTGCTTTTCTTTTCTTAGTTTAGTCCTCTTATTTTCTATATTAGCCTAGGGTAGTTTCTTTTTAGTTATGTTTTTCCTTTGCTCTTTCCTCTCAATTAAAATCCTCTTGGTATGTATAGTTTCTCAAATTTTCTCCTCATCAAAATTTGAGGTGCACACATGAGGTGATCTCATTGAGTCATTCCCACTGCTATTTGTTAAATAAATTTAAGCACATGGTTGAATTATGCAATCTAAATTTTCTTGACAATTTATAAAACAAATTTGCCTAAATATCTGAGGGATAATTTATTATTTTTTAAAGATAACCAATATTAGTCTCTAGTTCCCTTTAGCTCTCCCAAAATCTTGCTTATAGGTTCCTAAATAATTTTTAGGCATGCTCTTTCTTCAATATCCCTATAACTAACTTCTTTTTGCTTCCATTTTCTTTTATTTTTTTATTTTTTTCTCATGTCCCTTATTGATAGTTAGGTTTTCTCTCTATGTTTTCTCATGTTTTATTTTTCTCATTATTAGTTTCAGCCTGATTGTGCCTTTTTGAGTTGAATGATTTTATTTTACTTTGAGGATTCCCTTACTTTATCAATGATTAATGAAATGAAGGGTTTATTTGTGTTGAATATGACATCAATGGTATCATAAATCCTAAGTTTAAATATTTTTTGAACATATTTTTCAAACCACTATATTTATTTTTACATTTTAAGACTTTTTATGGCCTATGATTCTTAACGAGACACATGAATTTATAAACATTGATTTATTTATTTAAAGTCATCAAATAAACTTAATATAAATATGTAGTAAACATACCTTTTATCATTTATAATTTATCTCAAATTGATCAATAATTTTATGAATTTTCCAAATAACCCATGGCTTGGTCCCCAACCCTCAATAGAATGAACAAAAAACCCCCTCTCATAAGGGAAGGAAAGAAAATGAAAATAACATGTGAAATCAAAAGATCCTCAAAAGGGTGATTCAAAAAACCTCCACCATAGGATTTATATCCTGGTTGATAGATGAGTAATGTTTTTAGGGTAACCAAAGGTATCTCTGTTGGGGTTATAGACACCTAATTGGTAGTAGAGTAATGCCCATGCCATTTACCCTAAGCCAAACTACCAAATATTATTCCCTCATAAATTTTAAATGGTTTGAGCTAATCTAAGTGATGGTGTATAAATGATTTTTTTAAAATTAATTAATCACTTAAAACACACATTGATGGTATTTGAAAATGAAGTAACTTAGTATGCATGTGTTGAAGCATACTTTAGTGCTCACTTCTTTGATTTTGTCTCAAGTTTTGCTTACAAATAACACTTGTGTTTGGATTCATAAAATGGAAATTTTGAATTCTTCAGATACTCAAGATTATCTCCCAGCATGAAGTCACCATTTTTGTTGCCTCCACCAACAGACCCCATTTTTAGTTATTCAAATAGGGACCCTCTTATTTTAACTTCACCTTTGGGTCAACAGGTTCTTAGATGTAAGGTTTTATTTTCTGAAGCTTCATTGATATTTAATCAAATATTTGTCATTGTACTTGGTTTATAAATCATGTCTAATTCTATATTAATTTAAAATCTAAACTCTATATGGGTGTTTTAATTCTTAGTCTATCTTATGATTGTGTTATAAAAGTCATTTGAAGCCTTGTTTTAGACTATTTCACTATAGGTTTGTTCAATCTATCTAAATTTTTGGAGTTTTTATGCTTCTTTTCTTGAGAAATTTTATCCATTCCTGATTAAAATTTGATCTATATTGACTAATATTTTATTTTTTTTCATATTTACCATTAGTCAATTTCACTAAAATAGATGAAATTTGATTTGAAGTGGCTTTCTTTTGATGAGTTTTTATGCATTTTATTTCATTCTAAAAGACTTAACCATTTTGATTCAAATTTACCAAGTCATTGGATTTTGAAATTATATATTACTAACTATGTGTTTTCATTAATCACTATGTGTTTTCATTTTGTTCCACAAGTGCTTAAGTTTTTCTCGACACCACATGGTAGTCCCATGTCAACTTCAACCTATTGAAGAAACTTTTGACACTTAGCTAATTTTTTAAATTTTCACTTAGTGATATGTGTCAATCTCTCCATGGTCCCAAATTTATTCAAATGTCTTTTAAAATACTTATTCAATTTTCATGAAGTTACCTAGAGGTCTCCACAACAACAAATCTCTAAGCAAGTGGAGAAATGTGATGTTTCCATGTGTTATAATCCCAATGAGCTGATGTCCTAGAATCATCCATATAAGTGAAAATACTTCAATCAAAAAAATTAGTGAGATATTACCATGTGTCATCATCTTGGTGATCCATTATCCCAGAGATATCCATATAGGATAGAAATAACATCAACAAGCCCCGAGCAAGTAGACTAATATGATTTTGCCATGTGGCATCATTCGAGTGACTCGCTATCTCGAAGGGGTCATAAAAATAAGAAATCCCCAAGAAATTAGATGAAAAAGATGATGCCACATGGTGAAATATTGATTCTCTACCCCATGGTAGTATGTACACCCCATCATTGTGTCTAAGCTCTAGGTGAGCAAGATGATGCCACATGGTCAAATATCACTTCACTATGATGTAAATAGTTTACATTCATTCTAAGATATATACAAGTAGTTAAATATCATGGTGAAACCATGTAACATGACCCAATAGACAAAGAAATTATTGGTTACATAATTATGCATGTTGTAAGCATAAATTTGATGGCATGTGATGGATTCTAGGTGAGCAACCCATTGGATTTGCTAGATTCCCCAACAAGGATGTGAAGCATTGTCTCAAGCTAAGGATAGAAAATGACATTTCCCAGATATGGTGTAAATGAACTCTGATAGTCAGTTGTTGTTTGACTTATTACATGTTCTACTGCTGAGAAATTGAAAATACAGAGTCCTGATAGGGTAGGCGCAGTTGAATTTGGAGAGAAAGGATTCAAAGGAGATGGAGTAGGCAATGGAATCAACATACAAAATCAATGGAGCTATCCTCATCTGATATTCATCAACATACAAAAATCAAAATGACCCTGCTGAGTCCATAGTTATTACCTGCTGAGTCCATAGTTTTTGGAAAGCTTTGAGGAATTGGTGTGCTGTATATCAATATCAATGCCTTGGACTAACATATACCAATTCTCTATCATAAAAATTACTGATACAAAACATAAAAATGGTGTGCATACCCTAGAGTTTACCCAAACCATTGCAAGCAAGATTATCATGGCAAATTGATGCACTTCTGATCCAATCAGGTTATTAGCAAAATGTATGGAAGTTTCCTCTATACAATCTTTCTTGTGTTCTTCCACAAATTGAACATTGCATCTCCCATTCAGGGCTATGAATAGAATCTAGCCATTGGCTTTCAAATAGTTCCATCACTCTCCACTCAGAACTACCCAGCTCGGTCCTCCCAAACAAAATATTTATCCATTCATGGACTATCTGCAAGTAAATATATAGTCACGCTTATATTGCTCACCTTGTGATGCAATGGAGAACTAAAATTATATATTCATCACTCACATTTATTTCTTGCATGGCTAAATCCATACAAAATAGAAGACCACGTAATAATATTGGTTCGGTCTACATCCTTGCAAAACATACACAATTTGCCCAAGCCTAATGGCCTTAAAAATAGGTGTCTCTATCCTTCAGCTCGAGCCTGGGCTATGTGCAATTGGATCACTATTCCATGGCTTGCCCTTGACTCTTACATTTAAATAGGGCATTAGCAACTCAGATCATGCTTTGTTTGGATCTGGCTTGACTATGGTTTTGATCTTTCCTTGCATCCATTCTCAACTCCATTGCGTGACTCTCTAATTCAAGGAATCTTTGGTAACTAGTGATTGCCTAGTCACTTTGCCCTCAACCTTGATCCCCACCATACTCAGCTCCTTGCTTGACATACAACTCTCTACATCCAGCTCTTTCTACATCTTCGACAGCCTGTACACTTCCCCTTCCTACACAATGAACTCACGTTGCACATACCGCTACCACCATGCCTCCATTTTCTTTATTTTTTTCTCCTTCTACGTACCTCTCATTCCTCCTTATTTTCCTCTTCTCTCTCCTAGAGATCCTCCTTTGAATCAACTTCCTTTTCCCAAGGAGATCCTATTTTTCCTCTCTGACTGGCTGATCAAAGACATTCGTTACATATAAAACTCTTTTCTTTCTAACTCCTATGTCCAACTTTGGACTCTAAACAAACATACATGATTTCCTCTACTAATTGAGAAAGATTATCTAACCTATACTTGGGGAATTTCAACTATTTCCTTGATCCTCTCTACAAGCCAAGATTGTCTTCCAACGTAGGAGGTTCAAACTGACTTCCATTTTTGACTTTTCACCTTTTACATTTACATTTACAATTACTCCTCCTCTAAGACAACATTTTGGAGGCAAAATACAATAATTTTAAATTCAAATTTAAACATGACTTGTAACCATGTCTTGCCAAGAAAATGAATGTAGATGCTCCTGCATCAGTATGTCTGGTCATTAAAACCATCAAAGATCGACAAGGAATTGTGCATCCAAGATGAATCATGGAATTAAATTTTGAATGGTTTCTCTCAAACTAATGAACCTAAAAGTGACATAATTCAAGTAAAATTGATTCAAAATATTTTAAAGTTAAGATTATTCTATAGTTTCATTTAATCCACCCATGGGATTAAATGCAAAGTCTATGTAGGGCATGGTAGGATGACCATCCTAAAAATATCCTAGTGACATTTTCCAACCAACATTTGGATCTATTCAAAATTAGCCTATAGATTGAATGTAAAGCACTCAATATGGAATTAGCTATTACTTTGCATGCACATTATAAATATTTATAAGAGATAAAATGCATAAAAGACAAATATTTTCCTTAAAGAATCATAACTTCTAATTGCATATCATGCTTTGGTAGGGAAATGTCTTAGAATCCCAACTACATTCTCAATCACCATTTAGTTTTATAACCACCATAGTAGTGGGTCAAGTGAGATCTATCAGTAAAATTTGCCTATATAAGGGACCTTGCTCTCCCTTTTAATAGGTCAACACTTTCCATAAATAAAAAATCTATCAAAGCTATAATAGGATTTTACTTATCTAGAATCTATCTTTTTTTCATTGAATGTTGTCCATCATTTCTAGATAAGTTTATGCTTGTGAAATAAGATTGATATTATTATTTGTTAAATAAATATAGTAATTAAATTATGTAAATCTAGTCTAATTCACTTATAAATTCTTTTCATTTCCTTTAGAACATTATTTACTTTATGTGCTTACAACTATAAAGTGATTTGAAAGCTTTATGTGCAATAACTACATATCTTTTACATTTCTATTTAATGAAGTATTATTGAGTTATGTATTCATTTTATCCCTATAATATTTCCTATTATGCCTCTACAAGCTTCTATAATCACTGATCTTGATCACAATGGTATAACTATGACTTGGCATAATTCAATTCTTAAAGCATTGACATTCATTTGGCTAGGAATCCTCTTTTATGCTCTCCTCCCCTCTCATTTTATATTTGTTTTGGAATTAAAGTACCTTACCCTTATTTTATAAAGTGGTAAATCAAATCATATTAACTTTATCAAAAATATTATAATATTAAATTACATGTTCAAATAATTAGTATTGAGCTTCTGTTGGTAGTACTACATCTTTTGGAAGCTATTCTATACAAGTTATATCATGGAGCTATATACCTAAAACCATGCCCTAAATTGATCAATCTTTGATCTTAAAATGGAAGATGAAAGCTCATCATTGTTCCTACTCTCCTCTTTGAAACACTTAATCTCATGAATGTTTTTTGATCATGATTTTGGAATGAACAACATGGGAAAATTTTGAAAGGTAAAAAACCCATAAATTGATATTCATTAACTAAGAAACATTTACCCAATACACACTTCTTACTTCTCACTTCATCTCAAATTTTTTCACAAAAATATTTAATCATCCAAGTATGTTCAAATGTATCCAATATATAAACATTAGGAGTAAAATCTATTTATAGTGAAAAGTTAAGGGAGGTAAACATTATAACCAATGGGTCCATCCTTCTTGAGAATATTTAAAATAACTAATAACTAATTTATGTTTTATTATTTATTTACATGTGGTTCTTAAGATTTGTTAGTAAGTAATAAATCATTATTATTTAATTACCTAAAATATACTAAGGGTATATATTAACACCACTTAGACATTAAATGTTCTAATAGATGTCGTAGATCTGAATACACCATAGTGAAGGTGACATAGAACCCAAAAGCATCTAGGTGGTCACATCTAGTGTTAACAGGTGTTCTATACTAGACACCTATATCTAAGCTAGACATAAATGTTGACACAATCATCTGATTCTAATGTAAGTGTCCATAGCTATAGAGTTATAATTTATACAATCAGGTGTTTGATCTAGAATCTAAATCTAGTTTATTTCCTTTTAGTTCCATAACTAGATCTATATTTGCATCAAAATCAACTAAGTATCTTAATTTTTTATTATCATTTAAATATCTATTATAGTTTTACTTTACCATTTTTATCATATCTCAACATAATAAATTTAATATATGTTTTATTTGAGTTTTGTAATTAATTGTCCTACTTTAGATATAGTCTACCATCCTTGTTCCCTAGGGTATTTCTACATGTTTAACTCTAGATTCCCCAATAAATATGTTAGGGTTAAGCACTTAGATGTGAGAAATAACATTCTCCTCCTCAATCAATTAATTCATTTATAGGACATGATAAACTCTAAAAAAAATCATAGTGGTAAATGTGGTTTTAGATGCATCTTTTAATGTAGGGTTTATTTTTTCATATTTGAATGCCAATTATGGAAATGTTAAATCCTCTCATATTTATTTTTGGAATGAAAATGAAAAATATTTTAAGTGTGTAGACACCAAAAATCTATACATGTTGATTCTGAATATCACAATTCCCCTTGACCACCTCAAGACCCCCTTGGTCTCACCCATTAGCCCCTTGACTGCAAGCCAAACCTAACCAGGCCTAACCCAAGTTAGTTTGACCTATTTAATTAACCCACATTTTAATTTGACCTTAGCCGTTGACTGTCAATGATCACCTTAATCATCGATGATCACCGTGACCATTGATGGCCAAGATCCACCCTTCACTATGACTTGTTTTTCTATAATTAAAATGTCTAATTATGTGTGAGCCAATGCATGTCAAAGTTAAAATTAGACAACAAGTTGGACCTATTATTAACATCTTGTTACACCTCTCCTTCCTTGCCTATAATAATAGAGGAGAAAGAGGTGAAAAGGGATCGATCCACAACTTCAAGAGCTTTTGCATCTAGAGTTTCCTTAGAAGTCACTTCTTCTATCAATCTAGTGATCCATCTATCACATCAGAGAAATGAACTAATAATGTACCTCAAATGATATATAAGTATCTTTACTCTATTAGAATCATGCCAAACTCTATCAATGAGCTAACCACCTCAACCATTCATCCAACCAACTTTTAGTAAGCTAAGTATTTGTTTTCAATCTATCAATTACTTTGTTTCCATTTTTCAATCAACCCAACATAAAATAATATCTCAGAATTGCCTTTTGTGATCCTATCAATCTAAATTTTTATCACCCAAACCTAATACATAGTAACCACCAATAATTACCTTGACTACCAATGGTCTGTCCTACCACCAAAGGTTACCTCGATTGCTGACTGTCACCTCAAACATTGATGGTCACACCAACCATTGATAATCACTATAGTAAAAAATAATAGTAAGCTATTTTCACCCACTTACCCTTAACCAAATCCAACTTTCATTTTTTTTGCCTATTTATATACCCTCAACCTATTTTTTTAACCACACCCAACCTATTTAGCATTAATATTGACCCACTTATTTCTATATTAGTCATTTATTAATCAAGAATTTATTGTATTCCATTTTAGTACCTTTTGATTATTTATGCAAGTACTTTATCTTCTATTTTATAAACTTAATTTTTTAAAATGTGTGGATTGATATCCCCCAAGGAAGGTCTTACTTCTAGGATCTAGCTAGTGCTAGGTAATCCACCCAACTATATATCTAACCAACCATTAGATTTAGTGCTATCTCTTAATTTAGCTCTCTGGTTGAGTATAAACTCTAAAAATTGGTATATATTGGCTAAGCACCTGACACCATTTATCATTGCAATATGTGAAGTGAGGGGTTAGGTCCTAATACCAAGCCACATATTGATTTCCAATACATATCCTTTTGAGACACAACCTAAAACCAATCATAGACTTATTTTTTAGTACCTGCTCTACAAGCTAATTTTAGTCACATGGTTCTTAAAGTTTAAGGCATAAGCCAAAAGAGAGAGACTAAAAATAACTCTAGGACTTAAAATACTTTTTAGTGTGTTTTGATTTGATTGCTCATTTTTTTTTCTGATCTCTATTTGAGTGGTGAGATTATTTTTTATTCTCTCTCCCTTATCTTGTATTCTTCTAACTCACCAATAGTGAAAGAATCTAGTAGAATAGAACCCATCACTAAGCTAATCAAACTCTTCTACTTATTCTCCCATGGAGTATGTATTTGAACTAGAATACTCCTCTCACCATTTGGGAAGTCCTCATTTCCCTCAAGTAGTTCCCCAAGGAGATACAATCTTTTCCACCTTCTTAGATAATAACCCTATGGCTCTTCAACATTATCTCAGCACCATGCCTCACCATACCTCTACTTCACTTCCACCTGTGTACCCACCTTATCGTATTCCCTCCCACCTTATGGATAACCCTTCTATTACCACATTCACCACCCAACCATTGACTATCCAAGCATCCTCATCCACTAATAATCCCTTTGATACTTCTATGGAAAACCAAGTTTCCCAATAAACCAACACCCTTACACCTTCCACCCCTACCAACAACTCATCTACCCTAGGATAAACCCAACCATTAACCACCTATACTCCCCTCACCATGAGATAACCAACTACTAACAATTTGAACCTTCTTTTAGCTACCTCAATCCATTAGTAACTAATCCACTTTAAAATATTATGGTTTTTATACCTTTTACCTTACCCCCAATTAGCACAAAGGTCACCACCTTTCCTTTAACTACAAACCTAGCTACAAATCCTACCCAACCAATCTTAACCTCTCAATAGGTGCCCATCACACCCAACCTAGGTTACATCACTAACAAATAATGGCATGTACCTATACCCACTACCCAACCACCTACATCCACCTACCCCTACATGCCATCTACCCAACCACCTGTGTCTACATATCAATATGTGGTAGTTCCTCAACCTAATAATAATTATCACTATGTCACCCAACCACCAAAATAGTATGCATCTTATAATATTTTAGGTACACAACCCCAAATAGATCTAATGAAAGTGCTCATGGATAAAATGACTACCTTAGAGTCATCCATCTCTGATGATCATAACCTCTTATCATATGACCAGATTTGTAATGAACCCATTCATCCATCTATCCCTATCATACCATATCATCAGTGGGAACTTCCCAAGTTTTTTAATTTAAAATTAAAGAGGATCCCCAATATCACCTTAGGGAATTTAGGCATTCATGTTATTTTATTGCCTAAATGATGCCCTCTTTTATACCTTTTGCATGTCCCTATCCAATCCAACATTAGACTGGTATAGTGCCATAACCAAACACTCTCTCTTTTCCTTCATCCATTTGGACCAAATTTTTTTGGACCACTTGTCAGTAAAAATCTCCAAGAAAGTCTCCATTAGTGACCTTTACTCTATCTGATAATTTGATGATGAATCTATTTCTAATTTTGTAGCTCGTTGGAGGATCTTAATCAATCAACTTTCCTTCTCTTTACCCCAACCTGAACTAATATAAATTTTTGGCTTAGGCATGTGCCAAGCACATCTCTTTTACATTACATGTCTATAGCTTTAGAACCTTTGATTAATCTTTTACCATGGCATGTAAACAAGAAAATAGAGCCATTGATGAAGGAAAGTTAAAATTTAAAAATAAAAACTCTACCTACAAAACTAATGAGGCTTCTTCCTCTAAACCAAGCAACCAAACCAACACCAATGTCTAAATCAATGAAATTATAAATTTGGTTGTCCTTAAGATAACTCCTCCACCATCTGTTGATCAACCAAACTCTTGTAACTTCTTAAAGTAAACCACTAAAAAACAAAATTGAAATAATCAAAAATAAATTTACCCCACTTGGGGAATATTATGCTTCAATATTGGATAAGTTCTTGAAATCTAATATCATATAGCATCCTCCCATGAAACCCCCTCAATAATTTTATTCTTCTCATCCTGCATCTATATGGTACAGTGAGAATGACCTATGTATTTATAATCAAGTAGTCAGGCATGACATTAGTAAGTGTCATACCTTGAAAAATGTTGTCCAAACCCTCATTAACAAGGTGGATCTTGTGTTTGACACCCCAATGTACCTTTGAACCAAGCCCTTGACATTTACAGACAAAGTTTTCCCAATCATGCACCCACCAAAAATGAGATAAATAATGCTAAGTGTTGTCATGATGCCCATATCATCAATATGGTTCTTGACATGATCATTGCTTAATAACATACTACCCAATACACCTATTCTTCACCCTCTCCACTTATTGAGGTAGTGGAGTTACCTTCTCTTCCTTTAGAGACCCAAACTAAGGAAGTAACCTTTTCCTCTCCTCTACTTATTTAGGTAATGGAGTCATCAACCCCTCCTTTAACTGACATACCCAAGTAAGTAACCATCACCATTTTACATTTTCTCAACTACCAAATAATTTAGTTCCCCTTTGGAGATCATTCCCAAGGAAAAAACCACCACATCTACACCTCCCATAGAGGAACCACCCATCCAAACCTTATATTATTTTATTGAGGAAAAGGATGAGGTCACCACTCCCCGTTCTCAACCCATCAGCTTATCTTTTGAGCTCCCTATCCAGGGAACAAGACCAGTTTATAAACCATTCTCTAGATTAGTTTAGAGATTATAATTTTTATCCAAACCTAACATGGATTAAGCCACCTTTTGGAAACAATTTGGGTTTCCTTACATCACCAAATAGAAATCTCCAACCACCTAATTGATGGACCAACCCACCACTTCTATTATCTAGCCCCATATCTTATTAACCAAACCAATAAAAACCTCTACCAACCCAACCATTTCTCAACCATCCAATGCAACTAAATCCCAAACAACTAGATCATCCTCTCTAACCAAACCAACCAAAACCCTTGGCATCTTCCCTACATTGAGCCTTAATCACCCATCCTTGAAATTAGAACTAACCTCACCAAACCCACCAATCAAGCATCAAACTAAATCAACCAAGGAGGTAAAGCCACTAAAAGGCTAAAAGGCCAAACTTATACCTAAATCAACCCTACCCTCTATCTTAGGGCCTCATCCCTCCACTTTGATTGGTAAGCCAACTATCCTACCAAAGACCACCCACCACTATTGGTTACACCAACACACTTGTTTTCTAAAACACCCATCTGCACCAAACAATCACTAACCAAATTACCTACCTTGAAACCTCCTACCTCTAACTTATCAACTTCCACCTTACCAAAACCAAAATAATCAACTAAGAACACCACCTTACCCAAATCTTTTATCACTAAGCTCATTTCTAAAAAGACTTCCATCTCACCAACCAAATCTAAGACATTTAAACCCTCACCACCTTTATCTAAGTCTTACTCAACTATTTTCCAAAGGTTACTACAAGCATCTTTCTTGACCTTACCCCTATCAGACTATTTGATCCTCTAGGTCTAAAACCAATCTGGTATAATGACTAATAATTATGCTCCTATCATAGGAAACTCATGTATGACATAGATAACTACAAAGATCTCCAAACCATAATCTAGTGGCTCTATGATGAGGACAATATATTAAAAGATGAACCTCCCATGAGCCCTCTACCAACCCAAAAAATAACATTCATTACCCAACACCTACCTACTCCCTCACTCTCACCTCAAAGTGAAAAAAACCAATCCAATCTCCTACCCTAACTCTTTCCTCTATCCATACGATCCATGTGGTCACACAATCACATGTTTAGCAAAAGAATAAGGGGAAGGATACATTATCCATCCCATAGACATACCCATCTTTCAAATCCTAACCAATTCAATTTCAGGCACCTCCACCTTCAGCCAAACCCAAGGTATTTATCTTAGGTACCTCTCAATCCAACCCCTCCAAGTCAATCAGGAGAGTGGTACTCAAACAACTTCACCAAACCTTGATAAATATGAGCCTATACAAATTGATTTCTACCTCACCTCATCATTTCCAAACAATGATAAAGGCATTACAATCAATAAAGTTCCAAATTAAAGATCCTCAAGCTCTAACATCCTTTGTTAGCACTCTCTAAATTTTTGAGTCACCTTCATGAATTCATAAATACCTTCTATCCATCATGATGACCCAGATCCACCTCTTTTCATCATTGCCTAGATCAATCAAACCTACATCAAATAGGTCATGATTGATGGGGGAGATAATATTAATATAATCTCCTCTTATGCCTATGATCAACTCAATCTACCAAATAATGTCATGTCTGACACCTTAACCATCTTCTAATCCTTCAATGACACCATGGACACTACTCTAAGAACTATTGTCCTTCATATCTATTTAGGATCTCACACACTCCCTGAACTCTTATATGTAGTGGAAGGTGAATTCTATTATAATTTTTTGCTAGGATGACCTTGGATTTATTCCATGGGTTATGTACCCTCTACCCTTCATCATTTCATCAAATTTGGACATGAAGACCAAGTTGTCATTATACAAGCTGACCCAAGTCCCTTTTCATCATAAAACATGACTTACTAACCCAATGACATCATCTTACCTCCATCTAACACATACTCATCAACCAAATACAAAACCTCAACCATAAATGATGAAGTCATATCCTCTTCTACCAATAGGGCATCCACTAGCTCATAAATCCCCTTGGACCAAATACCCACCACCAACCATTTGGAATCCACATTCTAATGTCTTTCACTTAGGGAATATAGCCTCCTTAACCTTGATGATTTCAATACTCCAAAAGAGTATAGGAAACTTGACCATTAACCTAGTTATGACCCCAATATCAAAGCAACTTGATGCTTTTGTCACCTCCTTTTGACCTTGACCATTCACCTCTAGCTTCTCCTATCTGGACAACTTGGACTTTAGCAAGACATACCTCTATAGGTGTGCTTGGAAAGGATTTAGCCTTGGACTATATGAGCATGGCCCACATGAATTGATTTTAATTGAGATACGAAAACCTAATGAGAAACATGACATCAGTTTCATTCTTCCCAATTAGAAGAAAACCAAACCACCTATCACCACCATTATTGAGGAAGACATCCCTTCCTCACCACATTCAACTCCACTTGAGTGTGAGGATGATGACATCATCCCACCTAAATTTTTTTCATTAGCATGATCAGCCTAAGACCCCTAATGTATTACAAGGATGGGGCAACCATAACCATCCCTTTGACCCATCTTGAGATGATAAGAGATGAATCTTCTACCTTTAATACCATTTAGTGTTAGGATGATGACTCCATTCTCACCTATCTTGGTGCATCAGATTCTTCCATCCATAAATCCATTCCTCCTAAGTCTTTGAATATGTTAAACAAATCTACCATGGATATCAACTTAGGAACTATAGAGAACCCCCATATTATCAAAATTGGAAAATCATTAAACTCTAAAGAACTTCAAGATTTATTCTCTTTCTTACAAGATTGTAGCATATAATTTTCTTAGTATTATAGTGAAATTTTAGGAATTGACCCATCTATAGCTACCCATAACACATCCACCAACTATGATTCCAAATGCATCAAGTAAAAACTTTGATGAATGCACCCTCGTATATCCCTTCTCATCAAAGATCTTTAACATCTATTATCTATCAATTTTATTCAACCCATTGACTATCCCCAATGTGTCTCAAACATTATGCCTATCACCAAAGTCATAGGGGGACTACATATATATGTGTAATTTCATGAACTCAACTTTTCTTGTCTCAAAGATGAATTTTCTCTCCCAAGCATCGATCAACTAGTTGATCTTAAAATTGACCATGATATATTATCTCTCAAGGATGGATTCTTGAGTTACAATCAGATCCTAATTACCCCCAAAGATCAACACAAAACTACCTTTATCACCCCATGGGGGACCTTTTTCTATAGGGTCATTCCTTTCAAACTAAAGAACATTAGTGTAACCTACTAGCATGCTATGACCTACATATTCGATGACCTTATCCATAAGATTATCAAGGACTATGTGGATGACCTCCTTGGCAAATAAAAATATTATAAGGACCATATAGACATTCTTAAGATTATCTTTTAGTGACTCATCCATTACCGTGTCCACCTTAACCACAATAAGTGATTTTTTGGGGTCTTTTCAAGAAAACTCCTTGGATTTATTATCTTCCTTTAGGGATTTGAAGTCGTTCATACCAAAATAAAAGTAATCCTTGACATACTTCCTCCAATAAACTTAAATTAACTATAAATTTTACATTCATTCATTCATTACTCTAATCCATTCATCACTTTATCTCCCAACTCTTAGACCGATGCTAACCCTTCCACCACCTTTTAAAGAAGGATGTCTCTCTCAAGTGAAGTGATCACTATCAATGGGCCTTTGATTCACTCAAAAGGTACCTTTTACTTCCACCTATACTCACCCATATTAAGGATGACTAACCTTTATACCTTTACATATCTACCACTAACCACTCCTTAGGGATAATGCTTGCTCATTAGGATGGACAACACAAGGAGAAAGTAATCTACCACATTAACTACATGCTTGTAGAGTATAAGACTTGGTACACCCATATTGAGATACTTTACTTGGATTTAGTCTTTATGGCCACAAAACTTTGCCACTAACTATTGAGTTATGGAGCTAAAAGCTTCACTAATGAGATAGATTGAGGTTGCTAAGTTTACACAATAACCAACATTAATTACATAGTTGACTGGCATCGGTAGTATTGCCGACATCAGTTAGGAATAGACATAGGACTAACCAACATCATTTAGGGGTCAGTCAACATCGGTCACCTATAGACTGACATTGACAACTATACATTTGCCAATGTTTCTAGAATTAGATTTGTTCTAATTTTAGGAGAACAATTGGTTTGCATGTAAAAACTAATTTTAGTCTTGAGTTTGTTTTTCTAATTATTGTTTGCCTTGGATCCTATTTAAGAGACCCATGGGGCAGTATTGTAATTAAGAAGAAAGAAGAGAATGGAATAACAACTCGGTTATTGAGTTGATTGTAATTGATTGAGAGAGAGAGAACTCTTGAGAGAGAAATACTGTACACCCAAGAGGTGTGGGAAGAGTGAGATTTCTTCATTGTATTCTAGAAGAGTTTAATGAAAGATTGGTTATTTCTTGTATCTCCTATTATTTGTTGTTTCTGATTTCTAGTTACTTATTACTTCTGGTTTAATTCTGTGTTTAGTTGCTTATACAAAAGTAATCAATTGTACTCCAAGTTCTTAACAAGTGGTATCAGAGCTTGCTAGTGTTTGTTGATTATAGAAATCACTCACAAGAGTTTCTGATTGAGTGGGAGTAAAGCAATGGTAGAAGAAAGTAAACTAAGAATGGAGAAATTCAATGGCAAGAATTATCAATTATGGAGGATACAGATTGTAGATTATCTATATCAAAAAGATCTATACTTACTGTTGGGTGGGGCTGTAAGCAAGCCCATAGATATGGAAGATGAAGAATGAAATGTTCTTGATAGAAAGGCTCTTGGAGCTATAAGGCTGAGCCTGGCAGCTTCTGTGTTTTCAAACTTATCACAGGTAAAGACAATGGTAGAGCTAATGAATACTTTGGCAAATTTATATGAAAAACCCTTAGCTTCGAATAAGGTATATCTTATGAAGAAATTATTTAATTTGTAAATGCAAGAAGGTGGATCTATATCTAGTCATCTTAATGATTTCCATGGAATTGTAAATTAGTTAAATTCAGTCAGAATAGTTTTTGATGATGAAATTAAGGCTCTCTTATTCTTATGCTCTTTACCTGAAAGCTGGGATAGCTTGGTAATGGCAGTTAGTAATACTGCATCTACTTCAATATCCTAAAAGTTAATGATGTTGTTAGTGTTTCTTGAATGAAGAAATTCATAGGAAAAACACAGGGGAAACATCAGGTAATGCTTTAAGTTTTGAAAGTAGGGGAAGGCAAAGAGAGAATGGAAAGCAAGGGAAATCAAGATCAAAGATGGGAAGGAGATCCAAATCTAGAAATGGAGGAATAATCTACTAGAATTGTGGAAAGAAAGGGCATGCAAAGAAATATTGTTGGTTGAAGGATAACAAAGAAAATCAGCATAAAGGTGATAAAGAAGTAAAAGTTGTAGGTATTGTTGCATAGGATGCTCTTATATTTTCTTTAGATAATAAAATAGAATCTTGGGTTTTAGATTCTAGTGCTTCTTTCCATGCAACCCCAAATAGAGAATTTTTCAATGATTATGTCCATGGAGATTTTGAAAAAGTTTATTTAGGGGATGATGAGCCTTGTCAAATTGTTGGCAAAAGAAAAGTACAACTAAAATTGCAGAATGGCAACACATGGGTGTTGAAAGATGTCATGTATGTACCCATCCTAAGGAGGAACCTGATTTCTTTAGGAAAGTTGAGTGATGAGGGTTGCACAGTAACTCTCACAGCTAAATCTTGGAAAGTTTTCAAGGGTGCATTTGTATTAACTAGAGGTAAGAGAGTAGGTACACTTTATCTATTTACTTGTATTACTGATTATTCTCCTTCTATTTTATCTACTTCAGATGTAGATGTAAAGTTGTGGCATTACAGGCTTGGTCACATGAGTGAGAAGGGAATGGATATTTTTAAGTCAAAAGGTAAGCTTTCAGATTTGAAAAGCATAGATCTAGATTTCTGTGAGCATTGTATTTTTGGAAAATAGAAGAAAGTGAGGTTTATCAAAACTGGGTCAACAAAGAAGAAACACAAGTTGGAGCTTGTTCACACAGACGTGTGGGGACTAGCTCAGGTAGCTTCTATTGGAAGATCACAGTATTATGTTTCTTTCATTGATGATGCTACAAGAAAGGTATGTGTTTATTGCATGAAGAGAAAATTTGATGTTTTTGACACATTAAAGAAATGGAAAGCTTTGGTTGAGAATGAAATAGGTTTGAGATTGATGCCTTAGATCTGACAATGGTGGTGAGTACTGCAGCAATAAATTCAATAGTTACTATTCTATAAGTGGAATACATAGGGAAAGGATGGTTCCAAGGACACCTTAGCAAAATAGAGTTGCTAAAAGGATGAGTAAAATAATAATGGAGTGTGCATGGAGTATGAGGTTGCATGCTAGTTTGCCCTTATAGTTTTGGGTAGAAGCTGTAGATACAACAATTTACCTGATTAACAGAGGACCTTCTACTACTCTGGATGGTGGAATTCCAAAAGAGGCTTGGATAGGTAAAAAGGTAGATCTTTCATTTCTTAGAGTTTTTGGTTCTGAAGCTTTTGTGCACATTGATAAAGAAAATAGAAAGAAGTTGGATGTTAAATCTATGCGGTGCACTTTCATTGGTTATGGTTTTGGAGATTTTAGATTCTGGTCATGGAATTTAGAAACTAACAAAATTATTAGAAGTTGGGATGTAGTTTTTAATGAGAAAGTGAGGTACAGTGATCAGCTCAAGAGGCTGAATAATTTTGAGTAGGGCAATCTTGATTTGGAAAAGGTTATGATCCAAAATGAGCTCATGGGTAAAAATCATCACCCACAGGAAAACACAAAAATTGACATCGATCAAGTAGAAACCAACGTCTATCAGGCAGAGACCGATGTCAGTCAAAAAAATGATGTTGGTGACCAAGAGGAATTGACATCGGTCAGGTGCAAACTGACATCAACCAGAGATGATTGAGATTGGTCACTGACAAAAATAAATTTGGGCAGACAACAAGTTGTCAATGAGTCTCAAATGCCCATAAGGAGGTCTGAAAGGGTAAGTAAACCTCTAATTCATTATTCCCCTTATTTATACTACTTGTTGCTCACTGATGGTGGAGAACCAAAAAGTTTTGATGAGGCAATGCAGGTAGAATCCAAGAAATAGTGGGAGCATGGCATGAATGAGGAAATTGATTCCTTGGAAAAGAACCATATGTGGGATTTGGTTAAGTTTTCAGTCAGAAAGAAAACACTAAAAAATAGATGGGTTTACAAGTTAAAGGAAAGAGAGAATGGACAAATGAGACATAAGGCCAGGGTGGTAGTAAAGGGATTTGTACAGAAACTAGGTATTGATTTTGGTGAAATTTTTTCTCTTGTAGTAAAGATGACTTCTATTTGGACTGTATTGTCTTTAGTTGCTATTGAGGATTTGCATCTTGAGAAGCTTGATGTTAAGACAACATTTCTTAATGGAGATTTAGATGAAGAAATATATATGGATCAGCAAGAAGGTTTTGAGGTCAAAGGTAAGGAGAAACTTGTGTGCAGGTTGAAGAAAAGCTTATATGGTCTTAAGCAAGCTCCAAGACAATGGTATTTAAGGTTTGATAGGTTTATGAAAGAGCTTGGCTTTAGTAAATGTCAATCTGACCATTGTGTTACTAGATTGGATAATGGTATTTATATTATTCAGTTGCTATATGTAGATGATATGCTTATTGTAGGTTCACACATGCAAGAAATTACTGAGCTAAAGGTGAAATTAGCTCACACATTTTCCATGAAGGATTTAGGAGCAACAAAGAAAATCCTTGGCATGAGTATTAAGAGAGATAGGAAAAATCATAGTTTGATTTTGTCTCAAGAGGAATATGTGAATAAGGTGTTGTAGAGGTTCTATATGCAGGATGCAAAACTGGTAAGCACACATATGGCTGGACACTTCAAGATGAGCAAAAAATAGTGTCCTAAATCACATGATGAGGCTGAGTACATGAGCAGCATTCCATATGCTTCAGCAATTGGGAGCTTGATGTATGTAATGGTATGTACTAGAGCTGATATTGCCCAAGAAGTGAGAGTTGTCAGTAGGTTTATGGCAAATCTAGGAAAGGAGCATTGGAAAGTAGTTTAGTGGATTCTCAGATATCTGAGAGGGACCAATAGTAGGCATTTATGCTATGGAGGGTCAAACACTTCTTTACATGGGTATGTAGATTTTGATATGGTAGGTGACTTGGATGGTAGGAGAAGCACCACAAGATATGTGTTCACTATTGGTGGAATGATGGTTAGCTAGATTTAAAAGTTGCATAAGGTTGTTGCCTTGTCTACTACAGAGGCATAATACATTGCATTCACAGAGGCTAGCAAGGAAATGATTTGGATGACTCGATTCATTGAAGAGTTGGGAAAGGAACAAGAGAGTTTTAGATTGTATAGTGATAGTCAAAGTACAATTCATTTGGCAAAGAATTCAGCCTTTCATTCAAGAACCAAACATATACAGCTTAGGTACCACTTCATTAGATAGGTATTGGAGGATGGACAGTTGAAGCTGGAAAAGTTTTGTATGGATAAGAACCTTGCTGATATGTTAACAAAGCTGGTAAAAATGGAGAAGTTGAATCTTCATTCAACTTTTGATGGTCTTCAAGATTTAACTTGAAGATGGAGAAACAAGCTAGAGGATGTTGTTGTATAGGTACAGGTGCAGCTATTTATCTCCAAGTGGGAGATTATTGAGTTGTGGAGATAAAAGCTTCACTGATGAGCTAGATTGAGGTTGATAAGTTTACATAGTAACTGACATCAGTTACACAGTTGACTGGCATCGACAGTATCACTGACATTGGTCAAGAATAGACATAGGACCGACCGACATTAGTCAGGGGTCAGCCAACATCGGTCACTTGTAGACCAACACCGACAACTGTGCATTTTCATGCATTTCCAAAATTAGATTTGTTCTAATTTTAGGAGAATAGTTGGTTTGCATGTAAAGACTAATTTTAGTCTTGAGTCTATTTTTCTAATTATTATTTGCCTTGGATCCTATTTAAGAGACCCATGGGGCAGTATTGTAATTAAGAAGAAAGAAGAGAAGGGAATAGCAACTCGATTATTGAGTTGATTGTAATTGATTGAGAGAGAGAGAGAACTCTTGAGAGAGAAATACTGTACACCCAAGAGGTGTGGGAAGAGTGATATTTCTTCATTGTATTCTAGAAGAGTTTAATGCAAGATTGGTTGTTTCTTGTATCTCCTATTATTTGTTGTTTTTGATTTCTAGTTACTTATTACTTTTGGTTCAATTCCATGTTTAGTTGGTTATACAAAATTAATCAGTTATACTCCAAGTTCCTAACACTAACTTCTTAACCACAAAACGTATGTCATAACCAATACTAACCCACTCAAGTATATGTACTCCAATCCATACCAAAACCAATGTATGGCTAAGTGGCTCATGATTTTAGCAGAGTTTGACTTTGAGTTTATTCAACAAAAGTCAATTAAATGGAAAATCATTGTTGACCAATTGGCTGAAGCACCATTAGTAGATAACCAACCTCCACCTCTTGAGTTTCTTAATGAGTCCATTGTAACCCTCTCTCAGGTAGACTTCACCTATCAAGTGACCATGTTATTTGATGGATCAAAGTGTCAAAATGGTAGGGATATTGGTATCATCCTTATTCACATTGATAATGAACCTCTTCTTTTATCTTTCAATATTGATTTTGAATGTACCAATAATATGGCTAAGTACAAATCCATAGTAATAGGTCTTCAAACTACCTTAGCCCTGGGTGTCAAAATGATCAACATCTTTGTTAACTCCTAACTTGTGGTCAATCAAATCAACAACTCTTACCAATGTAAGAATGATGTTTTGTAATAGTACAAATAACTAGTTGATGAACTCTTAACATCATTTGAACATTACCATATCCAAACCACCTCAAAATCTACCAACAATTTTTTCATCACAATGGATTCCCTTGCCTCTCAGATCATATCTATACCTTATGAATATAAACTATTTGTCATCATCCATAGACTTACCCAACCCTATTATGTAAAATTAAATTCTCCCACCATATTTAATGTGAAAGAGATCCATCCTTACCTCTATTATCAACAAAACTT
This sequence comes from Torreya grandis, assembly GCA_037957365.1. NCBI lineage: Eukaryota > Viridiplantae > Streptophyta > Pinopsida > Cupressales > Taxaceae > Torreya > Torreya grandis. The sequence continues at coordinate 2,389,637 of JARHVA010000257.1, forward strand.
TCACTATTTTAACCTTTCCATCATTCCTTATGATCTTTTCAAGAGTGCTCAAAGAGTGTTTATCCATAGTACCTCATGTTATACCATTACGGGGTGAATTATTTATAAATGTGGCTTTGATGGTCTCCTCTTCCACTACCTACGTATTCATGAATCCTTTCACACTATCAGGGAAACACATGATGGGATCTATGGGGGAAACTTTAGTGGCCTCACCATAGCTAAATGTATCATTCACCTTAGATATTATTGGCCTACCCTTGACTAAGAATATTGTGATTATGTGAAAAAGTGTGTTAAGTGTCAATAAAATAGCAATGTACATCACTCACCTAGCCATAGTCTTCACCTATCAACTAATTTATGGCCATTCTCATAATGGGGTCTTGACCTTATTGGTGACTAAACCCAATTCTTCATAGTGACACCATTCTATCATCATTGTGATCAAGTATTTTACTAAATGGGTAGAGGCTATTCCTTTAGTCTCAACCAAAGCAAAAAATATTGTCAACTTCATCAATCATCACATCATCTATTATTTTGGTGTTCCTAATAAAATTATCACTGACAATGGAAAATATTTTAAAAACAATTAAGTCTAGGGTCTTTGTGATGCATTTGATATTAAGTTAAGTTTCTCATCACCCTATCACCCTCAATAAAATGGACAAACAGAAGCCTCTAACAAAACTCTTAACAACATGCTCATTAAAATGGTCAATACATTTGGTTAGGATTGGCATTTTCACATTCTTTTCACCCTATGGGCACATCATACTAACATTTAAACCCTTAATAGTGCTACCCCATTCTCTCTTGTTTTTGGAGTGGATGCCATATTGCCTCTCGAGGTCTAAATTCCTTCACTTCACATATCCCTATAGGATATTATCTCTGAAGATGATTATAATCAACACCATTTAGCCTAGCTTGAGCTACTTGATGAGCATCATTCAGCCACCCTTAACCATCTTCATGTATAATAAGATCACATGAAATGTGCCTATATCTAATACCTTAAAGTGTGAGAATTCAACATTAGAGACCTTGTCCTAAAGGAAAATCAACATGTCACCAATATGGAGAAAAGTAAACATGGAAAGTTTACTTTCAATTAGCTTGGACTTATATCACAACCCATAAGTATGGATCAAGAGCTTACTGATTGTCCTCTCTTGAAGGAAACCTAGAACTTAATCCCCTTAATGCTTCACATCTACATCCTTTCTTTTATTAAATAGGATCAAACTCACATTTTGTTTAACTTAAGCTCATCCTTTGATTTCAAACCGAATTTATCTCCCTATTTTATGGGAAATTGATTAAAATTGAATCGTGTGATTATCCATCATAATCATAGCCTGATCTAGAACAATGGGTACCATCACTCTACCCATGGCATGATTCTCATGGTAATTTCTACCACCTTTTACCAAGATATATTCCCATGGTCATTATCACCTAAACCTCTTTAAACCTAATCAACTTTAATGATTTTAGTTTTTCCATATAACCCAAATGTGCTCATATGCTTATTAGTGTAGCAAGAACCTAAAACTAATGCCATATCTCATATGAGCTTTGAAACCCCATAGCTCCTTGTATATCTAGACTAACAGCATAAGAACCTAACCAAACATTATGTGACCTATCATAATCTCAACTATAACCCCTAGTAGCTGATAAAGAAACCTCCTATTACTCAAATCTAAAATAACAAAGTAGGATATTGTGATCATCATCATTAATAGTCTCCTCTTACCCCTTTTCCTTTGATAGAGTAGAGTGTAGCTAAATTATATAGCATGTTATTTTATTAGATCATGGTCATATCTATATAATATCTCTAAGAGCTCATCTCTCTCCTCTTACTTTTTATGATAAATAGGCTCACATCAAATAGGTAGCTATGTAATCTTGTACACATCCTCTAGTAAGATCATCATCTTACTAGTGGTAATAAAGAAGGTGTTCATAGCTACATTCGATCTCTTAATGAGGGCCATGATCATCATCCCATTGCACAAAATGTGTTGATAGTGTAACATCTCTCCAAAATTGACCTCCTCCACATGCACCTAGTCATCAGTAGTCATTCACTGATGAATCTTAACAAAGATGTGAGGTACTTGATCTTGTATGCGAATATACTCCCATTCCTATAAGGTTCATTACTAAATAAACTTAGTTCATTATGATGATTTTCCTATAAACTATACCTTTTCACCTCATTCACCCTACCTAAAAGCACCTATTTTACCTACATGAACTATATCACTCTCTTTAAACTTACCCCTCTCTTAAAACACTACCCTTAGCATCCTAATACTATCACACTCTAACTAATTACCTTAGTTTTTTTTATCAAAACACTTGCCCATTTAGTCGATCATCAGTGGTCATTATGACCACTGATGGTTAGGACACTATTTTACGTATGGTTGTTAACTATCAATGGTTGGGATGACCATCGACAATCACTATGTATGATTATCAATGGAGCATCTCAAACCTACCCCTAACTAAAACATACTCAAAGTAGCTACATTTATACACAATCCTACCTATCTCCTATCCCTACCTACTCACACTAGACTACCCCTTCACAATTTCACTTTCACTCATAAAAATTACCCAAAAACCCATTAAAGCCCTAATACCTAGGTCAACCCCAAACTCACCAACCAACACAATGATAACTAATTAAATTTCTAAAATAAAAAATTGCAATGATAAAACATATCTACTCTACCAATTTAAATACTACCACCTACCTCATTCTTTGATCATCATGGGAATCATATCCTACCCACATCTCACCCACCCTAATCCTAACTCGGTCCACCCAATTAACTTCCACCACTTAATCACAAGCATTCATCATTAGCTATTTTTTCACAACATGATAAATCTATCAATTTCAATGTGTTAAAGTCACAAAATCAAATGAGTCCAAATGACTCAAATTCACACTTTTGATTCTACCCTTTTAGGGTTTCCACCTAATTATTGATGGTTAGGATGACTACCAATAATCGATCCTAAGACCCCTAACTATTGATGGTTAGGAGATTCACACTTATAAAATTTTGGAACCCATACCAAATGCCTAAACTATGAGATCACCTTTTCCATCGACAATACCCATAACCTTGTCACCTTGCCATTAACCATATTGGCTAAACTCTCACACATTTTGAAATAATTTTGCTTGGTATTTTTGACTACACCAAAAATAATTTCTATGTTAACCTAATTTTTGAATTTGTACTACCTTTTACACACCAAAATAATTGGTTTTTTATCAAGAACATTTCCTACCTTGGATACCCATGACTACACCTAACCAGTTTATGTTTTCCTTGCGAGCACTTCTTACTTAGATACCTATAGAAATACTGACCTAGCCTATGAGACTTGTGTTTATGAGTGTTCCCAACTACCACACATAAATTCAGTCATGTAATGCACTTGTTAGTTATCCTTCTAGCACTAACCTTAATTTTTACTATGGAAATCTCATCAATATGCAATCTTGGCTATTAACTTTTGTCACACTTTATGTGCATGTTTTTACTATAGTTCCCAACCTTTGATGATCACCCTTCATCATTGCCTTTACCACTCATCAAACTTGAACTTAATTCTATTTTACCTCATTGACTCTCAATATGAGGGGAACACCTCCTCCCACGCTCAAGGCAATTAAACCTTTTAACTATAATCCATTTTTGTTTTACATCTCATTGATACAAGATGCATAACAAAAAGGGGTAAAATATAAACACTAAAAACCCACACATGATGGTTATGAATGTCATAATTCCCTTTGACCACCTTAGGACCCCCTTTGGCCCACCCATTAGTCACTTGAACATATGCTAAACCTAACCAAGCCTAACCCCAAGCTAGGTTTACCTAATAATTTAACCCACCTTTTAACTTGACCTTAGCCCTTGACTGTCTATGGTCACCTTAACCATCAATGATCACTTTAACCATCGATGATCACCTTGACCACTAATGGTCAGGTTCCATCATCTAAGCTAGCTCAACTGACCCTTCACTCTAACTTTATTTTCTATAATTAGAATGTCTAATTCATGCATGAGCCCATGCATGTCAAACTTAAAATTAGATAGTAAGTTGGACCCCTTATTAACATCTTATTGCACCTCTCCTTCCTTGCCTATAAGAAAAGAGTAATAAGAGGTGAAAATGGATTTATTTATGACTTCAAGAGATTTTACATCCAAAGTTTATTTAAAGGTCACTTTTAGAAATCTAGTGATCTAGCCATCACATCAGAGAGTTGAAGTGATTCCATCCCTTGACTGATAGCCAAATATCATTACTCTACTAGAATCATGCTAGACTCCATCAACAAGCCAACCACCTTAGTCATTCATCTGAATAACTTATGGAAAGATAAGTATTTATTTTCAATATATTAATTACTTCATTTTCATTTTTCAATCAACCCAATATAAACCAATGTCCTAGACCTAATATATAATAACCACCAATGGTCACCTTTACCATTAATGGTATATCTAACATCTGAAGGTTACCTCGACCATCAATGGTCACACTAACAATTAATGATCACTATGGTATAAAATAATAGTAAGATACTTTCACCCACTTACCCTCAACCAAATCCAACTTTCTTTTCATCTACATATTTACAGAGCCCTAACCTATTTTTTGAACCACACCCAACTTGTTTAACATTAGTATTAACCCTCTTATTTATATATTAGTCATTTCATCATCAAGAATTTCTTATATTCCATTTTAGTACCATTTGATTATTGATGAAATTACTCTATCTTTTATTTTATTAAATTAATTATTTAAAACTTATGGATTAATAGCCCCTGAGAAAGCTCTTGCATCTAGGATCTAGCTAGCACTAGGCAATCCACCCAACTATCTATCTAACCAACCATTTTCTATAGTTTTATCTTATTTATAGGTCATCCTTTCAAGCCAAAGAGGAGCTCTCTACAATCATCTGATTGAACACATTCATAACCAAATAAGTTTTTCAACCATACCTATATCTAGTTTATTTTCTCTTCCTCCTAAAGAATATAAGTGAAAATTCACTAAAACACTCTGAGGCTGAATTAGAAGCACAACATATCGATGAAAACATTGATAGTATTAGTAAATATGCTATATATATTCCTAATAAGATTTTTAAAATTATGAATATATTGAAAGAAGTTAGTTTTCATAATTTAATTTCTCATGAAGTTGTTTTAGGAACTTATTATAAACATAACCTTTAATCTATTGTTTATCCTTCCAAAAATTCTATGTTTTCAAGTTATCAATATGTTTCAATTACTATTCCTTCTTCTCAACACATAACGATTTCTACTTCTCAACATGTTTCTATTGATTGTAAAATTGATAATGCTTGTCCTTTTTAAAATGCTAAGTTTTATCAACTTCTCTAATATTATCAACATGTTCCCATTCCTTTTCAATGTTTTAAAAATTGTCAATATGTTTCTCAAATTTATCTTGTTCAATCATCCATTGCTTATGCCTCTCTAATTGATTCACATGTTTCCAATCCTTTTACTTTACAAACTTATTCCATTTCAAACTATTATATTTATTCTCCTTATATTTCCATCCCAAACACTAAAATTACTATTATGAAGCATACATTAGTTATTTACAAAATAAAATCAAAATTATTTCACAATTGTCTCAAAATATAAAAAATAGGGTCACTTCTAACTATATTATTTAAAACCCCTTGGCTTATAGAGTGCCTGTATATTGATTTCTAATTGGGTTTGCAGTTATAAATTATTATTTTTTCATTGGAAAGGGAGATCATTCACATCAAATTAATGGATTATAAACCTCTTTATTATATGTTTCTCATGTTGATAAATTGTTAACTACACTATTTAAAAGAAACTTGAAGGATTATGCATTTGATTTATACTATGCTTTACCATGTGCATCCATACATTCTTTTACAATTATAGTTGATGATTTCTTAGATTATTTTCAAATAAATATTACTCAAGGGGTTACATTGACATAATTAGTTTAACTTAGACAAACATCTAATGAATTCAATAGATATTATGTGCTTACATTTATGACTATGGTTATTAAGATAATGGAATTAAATGCATATTTGTTGATATTTTACTTCTAATTATTAAAAGAACATGTCATTTGTCATTATCATGCTCTTTTTTTGTAACTTTGTCTTATTATAGAATGTGAAATTATATTAAGGAAAACTAGATGAAAATAAACTAATAAATCAAATGCTCTTAATCCTAATCTAGGCTCAAACAATCTCAAGATGGATCAACAACAAAATGAATTAACTAAACTAGTAAAATAACTGCTTACAAACACATGAAAAGTTCATCACCTTCTCCATTGTGTGATAAATGGTATATTTTCTCTTTATGTGGAATGTGTATGCTCAATCCTTTATGAAATTCAAATGGGGAATGGGAAACATTTAGATAATTAAACATACTATTGATAGCTTTAATTCACTTTAGATTTTATTTAAAATTCAATAGCATTTAGTTAGCTTTAAGGTGGATGAATGAAAGTGATGGTTTTCATGCCTATTTATATGTTTTTGAAAGACAGATCATATAGTGGAGGATTATTTGGATATTTCAAATTATCCAAATAATCAATAGTGGAGAATGAGTCCTCATCTATATAGATGATGACTAATTCAAATGGTTGAGATAAATAGGGAGTTGGTTAGTTATGTCGTCAAGAATGAGTTAAGTTATTTGATAAATCAAGAGGTGACTCAAGGGTAGTTGAGGAAGTTAAGGAATTTGTTGGATGAGTTAACATGTGAAGGAGAGAGAGTTGGAAGATGTCTAGACGAGGTAGAAAATCTAGATTTATTAATTAATTTTGGATTGAAAGTGTGCATAATTGTTTAAATTTGAACTATTCAATTATTTAAATAAGGAAAGAAATGAAATGATTGTGAATTTAAATTATTTGAAGAAGAATTATTGTTTTAGGTACATTTTGACACTAAATGATATTTAAGTGTCTACATTTTCCCTTGTTTGAAATGATGTTATGAAATAATACTATTTGAAAGAATAGTATAAGAAGTAGAGCATTGATGATAGAAAAATTTAGCCTAGATGAATGAAAATGAATTTGATGACGCCCCCTTAAGTTTTTGTGAAGTAAAGAGAATGAACACTTAAAATGAATGAATGAATAAAAATGATGAAGTGACAAAGATCATCAATAAATCAAAGTAATAGAACCGATATCATACTTTAATAATTAAGGCATGTGTAAAGAAGTTCACCCTAGTGATGAAAAATAGAGAAATAAGTAAAAAAATAATATTTACCATTCTAAGATTTCACACTTGGTTGGTGCTCGGGACTTAGGGCTCATGTGATAGATGTGGGAATGATATATCCCAGTGATGGTAAGATATAGATCTAAAAATATAAAATATAGCTTTTATGATTTGAGTTAAAGATTTAAAAAATGGATAGTGACAAGTAGCTGATATAGATTCACAATACTTTGAATAAGTTTGTCCTAAAATTTGAATAAAATCAATTGAAAAATGTGAAAATAAGTATTTAGAGGGAAAATATTTGAATTGGGGGGAGGTAGGGTCTAAGTAGAGGAAGAGGGAATTAGAAATTCACTTGTATAATTTAGATTTCTAGAGTGATTTGTTAAGAAAATTATGAGTGAGTGATTTGGTTCTGAGTTCATGGATGAAAATGGATTAGATCCCTATTCATCTACACCATAGTGAATGTATGAGGAGACATCAAAGAACTGAGAGGAGTGGGCCTTTATTAAGTGCAATTTTGAACCTCATATCTTTAATTTTAATGAACTATTCTAGTTTAAATTTAGGATAAACAAATTCATAATTATGATATTTTTTATTTTGATAATGAAAGTTACAAAATCATCGACTATAATTATGAAATCATTGATCTAGGTAACAAAATTGGTAATTAGGGTCTTAAAATCATTAGTTATAAATATAATAGAAGATTGAAAATTCGTCATACATAGTAGTGAGATAAGAAAATTGAGTTGCAAAATCATAGATCAGGGTAATGAAATCATAGGGAGGAATGAGTTTGGTGGAATTGTAAAATTACAAGATAGAGTGGTGAAATTATTCAAATGGATAGTCAAATTGTAGATTAAGGTAACAAAATTGTAGGAAGGAATTAGTGTGGGGGAATTATGAAATTACAAGATAGAGTGGAAAAATTGTTAAAGTTATGAAATTCATGATTTTAAATGTGAAATTGGTGATTCGAGTTGTGAAATCAATGTACGGGGTAGCGACATCATCTATTTAGAGACCAAAATTGTTGGGGTTTGAAAAAGGGGGTGATTGAGCAAATAAATAGACATGTAAAAAGGGTGGATTTGGAAAGAATAATGGATTTAATGAATGTCGGGATGATAGTTTTTACATATTTATGCTGATTTTGAGCACTAACATTTTGCTACTACATTATATTATTTGTTTTTATAGGAGGTATTAATAATATTAGTGACATGGGAATGGAGGATGAGAGCATTAGTGTGTATTTTTTAGATTTATTGAGTATGATTTTAGGGTACTGGAGGTGACTAGATTATCATACACTACATAGATGCTAGAGATTTAAGATGACAAGGATTTATTGACTATATTGGATGAGATATGGCACATAGAGGTTAGAACATTTCACCTACCAACATGTGAGATGATTGTGACTTTAGAGGACATATGGAAGATCTTTGGGATCTGATAAGGGGACAAAAGTGTATTGGGGGTAGGGTGCATAAGAAACTAATCTATATAGGATATTTGGTGAGGAATTGATTCTAGTTATGAGATCAAGAGTGGATATAGATACATACATGGCCTTAGGTGTATATTAATTGACTATTGTTCTCATGTCTATTGTTAGTGGCATCAATCTACCTGACAAGAATATGTCCTATTAGTTTGTTAGATGTCATTGGGAATATGATGGAGATGGGATAGAGGTTCACATGGGGAATATGTGTACTAGAACACCTGTATAAGGATTTACATCATGTAGTGTATTTAAATGGGAAGGAGATAGGTCCTTCCACTTTATTACATGTATGGTGCTAGGAGCATATTATGGTGGAACAATCAATTGGAAACATGAGAAATAGAGTGGAGGATGGGCTGATTGCATATGTTTAGTATGTGATCATAGGTACATAGAGGCTATACTTAGGATATATATATATATATATATATATATATATATATATATATATATATATATATATATATATATATATATATATATATATATGATATCCTTGGGTGAGGTGTATGAGGATTAAATTACCTAGAGGCCATATTAGGATATAGACTTCTACTAGGCACATGATGGACTATACATGGACTATATGATGACATAGTGTTACATCATGGAAATTTATGACTATATCATTGATATATACCATCCTGATAGGGTTATGAGATAATTTTAGGTGAGGTATCACATTTAATTAGGGTCATACATGTTTGTACAATCTGTTAAAGAGAGCATAATGGGGTATTGATATTGGTCTAAGGATTTATAAGCAAAATTGGACATATGTTTATATAATTACATGGGTTGATATGAGGGATGTGATTGATATGGGGGTGGTGGATGGATATGTAGAGTGCTAGTATAGATAATGACCAATGAGACTCATAGTACCATATGCTACTTGATTCAATTGGATACAAATATTTATAACCAACTTAGGTAGAAAATCGTGGGGTACATGACCTGGAGTAAGGATTAAGAGGGATGTTATAAGATAGAGGGGAGGGGATTGAGGATAGAGTATATTCAGATGGAGGATGTGGAGGTGAAATAGCTATAGGAGGTAGGTATGGATACAAAGATGAGGGCTACTATAAATTAGCTTATTACAAGAGTATAGACTCCTTTAGTTGTCATTAACAATGATGGGGAGAAAGATGGGAGAGATACATAGATGAAACTGACACCAACGACTCACATAGAGGGTGGAGATATGGATAAGACATCAATTTTATGTAGGTTATAGGATGATGATATGTTAATTGATATATTACATGATGATATTTGAATGCAAGATGTAGAGATTATTTTCTTATATAGATAGGTGTCTAGACTATAAGGGATGTGTATATTAAAGATGGTCAGCTAGAATTGAGAGTTATAGATTTTTTATGTCTATAGAGTGAGGTGGATAGGCTATAGGTTGAGGTGGATAGGTTAGAGAGGGATGACATGGCATTATTGATTAGACTTGTGACACATGATGCAAAAACCCATACACTTGATGACACAATACTATTATAGTGATATAGGCAAGAGAGATAATAAATAGTTGGAATTGTTAGATTTAAGGGTATTAATAGAAGGATATGCACATGTGGTGATGTTGGATAGTGTCATCCAAGTTATGGATTAGGCCACATATTAAAAGAGTTTACATGAGGAAGCTATTCGATGAGCACAAAAAGTACCTTTATATAATGAGTACTAAACTAGGAGATCTATATCAGGGAGGTCAATATAGCCAATAGAGTCAGAGAGGTCTATGGGTCAAGGATCATATCAAGTCATGGGTCCTTTAAGGATTAAATCTTGGCTTTATGAGCCTAGCTCGACCAAAGATGCCCCATTTGAGGGTCAGGGATATACTTGATATACCTTAGCATGATATATCGATGTATATATATTTATGAGATGTATCATTTTATAGACACATTTGATTTTGATATATACATACATAATATAGACACACACACATACACACACACATATGCATATACATACAATATATATATATATATATTATATGTATGTATATGTATATGTATATGTATACACACACATACATACACACATATACATATTATATATATATATATATATATATATATATATATATATATATATATATATATATATATATATATATATATATATATATATATATAGACACACACACATAAATACACACATATACATATACATACATATAGACACACACACACACAAATATACATGATTCATTTTGGCTATCAGACTTATTTTATTGGTATTTGATGGACATTATGGACTGTTATTATTTTTTAATTTTATTTATAATAGATGATTTAGATGGATATATATGAAATGGATGGTAATTGCATTTCCTACTTTTTGAGTTATAATATCACATGTTAATCCTATTCAGCATTTATTATGATATATGGATAATGTTTATGGATGTATACATGGTTAGATAGCTACCTTGTATTTAATGTTTACTTTTCATTGGATTTCTAACATGAATAAGTATTGAACAACCTAAATTTTAATGTAGATAAAAAAAATCACCAATGATATAAAATAATCATGATAAATGTTTGTGTTTCATGCATAAGGATTTATAAGAATAATTTGTGAAAAACAAAGTGTATCATGATATGGATAAATCATAACCACACTATAATGTAATACAAAAAATAATATTAATAAAAAAAATAAAAAATTAAAACAAGTTAAATTTCAAATGTATAGTATATAGTGCATCATGAGATATGAAGTCATAACAACACTAGATTATAATACACAAAATGATTTTGATAAAAACACTTTCAAAATGAACAAAAAAATTTAATAATAAAAAAGTTCACATAAAAAGGCAAATAAGAAAAACAAAGATAAATGACAAAATAAAATGTCACAAAATGATTTAAGAAAAACATGATTGAACAAAATAACCAAAAGAAGTTAAAGTAATGAGAGTAAGAAAAATAACCAAGAATGGTTAAGGTAAGGAATTAAGTGAAGTAAAAAAAATGGATACGGATAAGAGGATTAAGAAAAATAGACAAAAATGGTTAAGGTAAGGGATAAAAAACTAAAAATATAATTTCAACAAAATGATGGAAAAATGTAGGTAAAAATAACACAAAAGTAATAAACACCTAAAATACATGTGAAAAGTCTTAACATCCTAGGCTAGGGTTGAGATGTTTGGTAGCCAAAATCCATGATAATATTTGAATGGTTTATGAGGAAGTATAAAAATTAGTGCATGGATTTAAAATGAAACCATGCTTGGGGGAATGGATGATGGGGATGGTAGTGGTTGAGCTGACCCTAGAGATCCCATGTCTCTAAGTGCTTCCTATGTAATCCACCCTAGACAAAGTCCATGTGGGGATATTAGGCTATATGTAGATCTCCCAATAAAATAAGTGATGAGAAAATTTCTTGAGTGATGAAACATTGAGAGTTTAATGAATATATGTATGAGTGCCCCACCCATGAAAAAGTGAGTGAATAAATGATGACTATTGGTGTGAGAGATAGGTAGGTTGGTAGATACAAATAAGTGAAGTAATATGTGTAGTTTGTGGTGTTTATTTGTATTTTTTTAATTAATATGTGTATAAATATATGTGATAAATATGGTTATATTTAAGACATTCCTTCATCATGAGCAAGGACACATGTATACAAATATAAGTATCAAACCCTAAGCTAAAATATTATGAAACAGATGATGAAACAAGTGATAAATGACAATGTGTAAATATACAATGGATGCATGTAATGGGATGATCCTAAGTAACTAGGGTGAATATGTATTATTCATGGTGCAATAAAACTTTTTTTTACTATGGTACTTGCCTAAAGCACAAGTAAACTGGTTTTCACTAATGGACAAACTAGTTTTTTTAGCTTTTCTCAAAATTTTGACTTTTTTGGATTTTTATTTATATTTTTAGCACTTAAGATATAAAAAACAACATTAGAAGAAGTTAAGCATATAATCTATTAAGGTGCATGATTTTCATAGGTTTATCAATCTCGTCTCCATCTTCTATGTACAACCTGTAAGCTCCTAATCCATATTTGGTAATAATGATATACATGTCCAACCAATTGGGTACAAATTTTTCTTTCTTTTCCCTCCCAACATTAATATTACATTGGCTTTCCTTTAGATCAATATCTCTAATTTTGATCTCCTTGCATTTTATCCTTTTATTATAGATATGATAGAGATGATTGTGGTATGCATGCAAATGGTTTAAGGCATTAAGTCTTTTCTCATTGAGAATATTGAATTCACTAAGGCATGAAGTGTGATAGGAGTATTCATCAATTATTTTTGTATATGTATGCACAAATATGGAATATTAACTTCTATGGGTGGAATAGACTCACTGTCTTCAATGAGTGGAATAGACTCACTATCATAGATAAGGGAATAAGGGGTTATCCCTATGGGTGTACAGATGCTAATGAGGTATGCCCAAAGGGCAAGATAAATTTGTGTGTCACAATCACAACCAACTTTATTGAAAAATTATTTAAGTATTGAGAAAATGGTTTTATTTTTTGCTTCATCTTGGCCATTTCCTTGTGGGTAGGATGGAGTGGATCCTTTGTGATTAACATGATAGGTTTTACAAAGAGATTTGAATTATTTATTTTTGAATGATGTTGTGTTATCATAAATAATAGTGGAAGAGATACCTAAGTGGTAAACAATGTGGATTAAAAGGAACTTAGACATCTATTTTATTGTAACATATATAAGGAGCATTACCTCAACCCACTTGGTAAATTTGTCATGTCCCCTTTTTAGTTGACATGTTCTGAGTTCATAATTAGCCTATTATGCGACCCTCGTAGGCTGATAGGGTGGTTAGAGGGTCTTGATGGAGATTGGAGTGGCTTTGTTTAGCAGTGTTTTTCCAGTTGGCTTTTATTTGGGCTCGATTGGACATGTATTGAGGGAGATATTAATATTTGATTGATTTAATCAAATATTAATTATTTAGCCTATTTTTAATTAGAAACCCTAATTCTAATTTAAGAAACCTTAATTAGGGCAAGCATATCTTTTGAGGGTATAAGGGTTTCTCATGGAGGCCATTATTGATTAGCCATTGATTATTGATTATTGATTTTGAAGAATTTCTTCTGTGAAGACTGAGCCTAGGGTTCCAGGATTCCATTTTCATTGGAGAACATTCCCTCTTCAATGTGTGCAATTAAGAGGCTATGGAATATCAGCTGATCTATTGCCAAATTGAGAGATAGCTTCATCCAGAAGTTATCACAAAATTTACAGGGTTGAGAGATAACTTCACACAAAAGTTATTACAGATATTCTAGGTATTTATTTCTTTATGTTTTGATTCAATAAATTATACAACTAGAGATCTTCTATGCTAGAAACATATATTTTCAGATTAGGGGTTGAAAACAGGGAAGTTGTGCTTAATTAGTGGCCGTACGAAGTCCGTATAGGTCCGTATAGATCCACGCAGACACCGACCTTGGTAGAAAGAGACTCCCAATGACCGACATCGGCTGACTAGAGACCAATGTAAATAGAGAAGGACCTACAGTGACTGACGTCGGTAGTATATCGACCGATGCCGGTGATTGTGTGTTTGACACAGTAAGCCGAGACAAAATTTCCAGATTCAAACCCAATTTCTAGATTTGCAAAGCCAGGGTTTTCAACACTATATTTCATATTTTATATGCATAAGAGAGGACTGTAATTGTAATAGTTTAGAAGGATAAGTGATAAGATCTGTGATTTGCTATTGAGAGACTATATTATTGTTATCATTCTGAATTTATTCAACAGAAATTGTATCTTTGTTCATAGTTTTTGTGTTGCTATATTTCCTGTTTGGAGGGGATATTACAAAATTACTCAATGGAAGTAATAATGTTCTTGTGACCATTAGATGAATTAGTTGATTTTTCCAATGAGGTTGAACCCTATGTGTAAAATACACAAGGTGTGGTAATAAGCTATAGATCTTGTGAAGGGTCATGTATAAGGTCACTGTGCTTTTGACAAGGTATGCATTTTTTAACATATGTGCATGAATTATATTCCATTGTAGGCTAATAATAACCTACACATGAAAGGTTTTTGGCTAGGACTATTCCATTATAATGTGCACCAAAAAAAGCCTCATGAAATTCTCTAATAGACAAGGTAGATTATTCATAATTTAAATATCATATAAGTGTTCTATCATAGCTTATTTAATACAAAGTATTTCCAAGGATTGTGTAATGGTATGTTCATTGGATAAATGATTTTTGTTGGTTGTGGGATAAGTTAGGTGGAAGAGTGTTATCATGGAGATATGCATAAATATGAGAATACCAAAGAGAAATGAGACTAGCCACCTTGCCGACCATTTTTAGAATTAGGCATGTCATAAACTAGTATCATTAGGTAACCTACAATGAATTTTTTGTATTTGGTGTTAAGATCAAGTAATGAACTAATGGTTTCCATAGCATCTGTTGTCCTATTATTTATTCATGGTATTTGTTCAAATTGGATAAATTCAAAATACAACTTTAAACTATCCACCATACATTTTTATGGAATTAACTTATCATCAAAATATTGGAATTCATAAAATACTTGGTTTATGATAAGTTTTGAATCACCAAAGATAATAAGATGTTGGATACCCCATTATATAACAAGTTTGGGACCAACTATGAGAGATTCATACTCTACAATGTTTTGGTACAAAGAAAATTTATTTTGAATGATTTTAGAATATAATCCCCATTTAGTGTGACTAATAAAATACCAACCCCTAAACTGTGGTTTGTTAAGGAACCATCAAGGGAAATTTTCCAAATTAGAGTTTCATTAATAGATATTATTGCTTCATCTAGGAATTCTACAACAAGAGGTGCTTTATAATTGATTAACATAATTAGGATAAAACACACTTAGAAGCATAACCTACTTAGCCATCATTCCTATTAAAGATATTCTAGATAAGAGATACTTGAGCGGGTCAATTTTTACAATGATTTTGGAATGATTGTTAAACATGTAATGTTAAAGTTTTCATGAAATAAAAAAACTATGAGACACACCTTTTCCATTTGAGAATAATTAATATCATAAGATACCAAGGTCCTACTTAGATAATAAACTACCCTTTTTGACCCAATATCATCATGTTGTGCCAACAATGCCCCCAATGCAAACTGAGTAGCTGATATGTACAATAGAAAAGGCCTATCGATAATAGGAGGCATTAAAATTGGTAGATTAGATTTTTTTTTAGAATTGTCACATGTTGTATCATAATTCTCATTCTAATCTAAAGGAGTGTCTTTATTTAACAAAAATGTAAAAAAGTGACAAATATTTGCAAGCTAGGTTATGAAGTTCTTGATTGCTTGGATTTTTCCTTGAAAACTTGGAAGTTGTTTGAAAGTTTTTGGTGGTGGCATGCCAAAATGAATGAAGGAAATCTATATGCAACTAAAATAAGAAATAAAATGCTATTAATCTTAATCTAAGCTAAAACAATCTCAAAATAAATCAACAACAAAATGAAAAAACTAAATTAGTAAAATAACTACTTACAAACACATGCAAAGTTTGTCACCTTCTCCATTGTATGATCAATGGTAAATTTTATCTTTGTGTGGAATGTGGATGATCAATCCTTTCTCCAATTCAAATGGGGAATGGGAATTATTTGGATAAGTAAATTCACTCTTGATGGTTTTGATTTACTTTGGATTTGCTTTAAAATTTGATAGAACTTTATTAGCTTTAAGGTGGATGAATGAAAGTGATGGTTTGCATACCTATTTATAAGTTTTGGAGGATATATCAAATAGTGGAGAATTATTTTAATATTTCAAATTATACAAATAATCAATAATAGAGAATGAGTTCTCACCCATGAGGATGATGACTAATTCAAATGGTTGAGAGAAACATGGAGCTGGTTAGCTAAGTCATCAAGAATGATTCAAGTTGTTTGACAAGTCAAGGGTGACTCAAGGGTAGTCTAGGAAGTTAAGGTATTTTTTAGATGAGTCAACATGTGAGGAAGATAAAGGTGGAGGATGTCTAGATGAGGTAGAAAATTTAGATTTATTAGTTAAGTTTGGATTAAAAGTGTGTATAATTGATTAACTTAAAATTATTCAACTATTTAAATAAGGAAGGAAATGAAATGAATTTAAATTTGAATTTATTGAAGAAGAATTAGCATTTTATGTGTATTTTGACAATAAATAAAATTTAGGTGTCTAAAAAAATCTATCTCCTAGATACAAATAACCTTAAACATTCTCCTAATGCTTTCAAAATTTAAGACAAGTTGAGCTTCAAAAATATAAATAATGATTTAGTGTTCCAATCGAGAATGATCATATAAATGAATTTAATGTTATAGAAAAACCATATTAGCGGTTCATATTAACTCAACAAAGGAGCATAGAAATTTACTAATTTAATGGACACCCACAAAAAATATTAGTTAAATCACTTTAATGCAATACGATTACCTTACTTGTCAAAATAGAGTTGGATCTATTACGACCCTTACCTCAATATTACGATTCTAGTGCATTTTGTGAATATCCTATATTACAATAAATTCCTAAAAATGATTTTATGTCTTGGCTTAATTTAATGCAAAGCAATATGTGAAATGACTTATCACATTCAAGGTTTAGTATGAAATTAAGCTTTGATCAATCACTTCTTGAAGACTTGCCTTTGAACACAAACTTATGTGGGTGTTCAATCCTGAATAACATAATCAATTATTACTTGAGTTGTAAAGAGAATCCATTGAAGGAAAAAATATGATCATGAAAGGAAATAAAATAAGGATCTTATAAGAATTATGTGGGCTTCACCACTTTGATTACCACTATAAAGTAACACAAAAGGCATCTATAGACCCATGCAGGTTTTCCTTTACTAAATTTCATACTGGATTATGTAAAAGACATAAGTCCACAAAAAAAATTTGAAGTTGTAATTGAGGAATTTTTTTACAATAACATAGTAAGTGAACAAAATGTTTCACTAAGACAAAATTAATCAATTCAATCTAATTAAAAAAGTCACAAGTCACAATGTCTCACCAAATATCAAACCAACTAACATAAAATGTGGAATTTTTTAACCAAAACCCTAAGATAAACACAATTGTGCACAAATTAATGTTGAGAGCACAAAAATGGAAAATCCATAAGAATAATGTCCAACATGGACATCAAGGAAACAACCTCCCAATAAAGCACACCAAAATTTAGACAAAGAGGCAAATAATGAAAATAAGAATTCACTCTATTTTTTATGATGCAATATTGATCAAGAATGTAGATTCTACTACATAGCCTCCTCATCCTTAATCACTCCATCTAATATCTTGATGGTGGGTTCATTAACTTCTTGCTTGTGCTTGATTGATTTATGTTCTAATTATAAATTTTACTCACTCAAATAAGGCCCAAATAAACCCTTCTTTCACAAAAATAAGGAACTCAAATATATCATCTAATTATGTAGTGAAATTCAAAGATATATATCTTGATCCATGCCTACATAAATAGATAGATAGGTGGTTACCAATATAATAAAATGTGTTCTAATACATTAGTTGATAGAGTGTGTTTCCCAACCTAACTTGATCTATACCTAACCCAATCTTTACCCAACATGATATAAAAATGGAATTAAGGACATGTGTCTTTATCTAGTGTATGAAGGTAGGACCACTTAGAGTTTAGACATAAATAAATGGGTCATAAAGGCCAAATTGGGTTTTTGTCATACCTTGAGTATTCCTTAGTCCCAAATATAGTATATGAAAGGATAACATAGGAATGGGGCCCATTCCATGGATATATAGGGGGTGCCATCTGAAGGCCCTATCCTAATATGAAACTTTCCCTCCCTATTAAGGTAACATAATATTTTCATACCTACTTCATATATTCCAAGGAGTAGGGAAAGGAAGCTTTCATTTTTGATATCTAATTTTGCTTCACCTAATAACATATCAAGGGAATGCTTACATCTCTATGGTTATCAAAGGAGTAAGGAACAACTATTAGTGGAAGTTTACATTAGGAGTATCTATCTTTTCTTTTATTCTAGGATTAAAACATGCTATCAAGGGAAGCATACTTTAATATAGTTATCTTTATTCTTACCCTACCTACTTAGCTATGACCTTCTCAATAAGGAAATAAAATATTCCTTATTAATATAGTCAAACTTGATTTTTCTTTCTATATTATATTCTTAGCTATCAAGGGAAGCTTGGTTCCAAATATATAGCTTGAATATATTATTTCCCTACCTACTTAGCTATGCTCTACCTACTTAGATTCTATTATTTTCAAGGGATGATTGATTCATGATAGATAAATTAATAAATGAAGTTTTAAATCATGTTTCATAGTCAAATATATATAGCCTCATAGTTGGTCAATTCAAATCAACATCTAGTCCATCTCTCCTAATCCCAATCAAACATATATATTTGTATCTATTCTAATTGATCGATAGGATCGGTTGACTATATATAACCTCATATCTAGTTAGGTAAATATTTATCAATGTAAATTAGTATGATCCACATCCTCATCCCCATTTAGATTAATGAAAGAAAAGGAAAGGGGATTGAGAGGGACCAATTGAGAATAGATTATCAAATTTGAGGGAATATCTATACACTCAATCAATACTAGATGCTCATAGCTACTCATGTGTCTAATGAGTGATCAATATTCCAATCAATAATAACCATTAAAATTTGAGTGATTATCTATATTCTCAATACAATGTAGATAGAGGGACCAATATATCTAGTTAATCCCTCTTTATTAGTAAGCTCCCTATCTAGATAAAAGGAGAGGTTCTAATTGACTATACATTAGGCTCACCATCTAGATGTAGGGTCTACATGTAGATTCCAATAGATCATTAGGTAAATACCATATATATAGAGGGACCATTCTATAATAGTTTAGTTATATATATATATATACATATATATATGTATATATATATGTATATATATATATATATATGTATATATATATATG
This sequence comes from Torreya grandis, assembly GCA_037957365.1. Lineage (NCBI taxonomy): Eukaryota > Viridiplantae > Streptophyta > Pinopsida > Cupressales > Taxaceae > Torreya > Torreya grandis. The sequence continues at coordinate 2,409,598 of JARHVA010000257.1, forward strand.
TATATATATATATATATATATGATAGTTATTTCTATTAATATATTCATTTTCATTGAAATAAAACCAAATATAGTGAATTGCCCTAGGAAGACCTTTCAACTAATTTGGTTTATTCCCTCTTAGTCATAAATATTGATGGTCATGGAAAAAAGACATGGATATGGGATATGGGTTATTCATGATAATTAGAATCAAATATAACACAACATCTTCAAGTTCATGGATTTATTATACACCCCAAAAAAGGGGTATAGATATGGCTATATATCTAATATATAGATACCACCCTCAATCAATAAAATATCAACCCCCACATATATATCTACCTAATTTTTTATTCCCTATTCCTTTAAACACTAATACCTCTCATATTCTCTTCCCCCCCATAATATAGATAGGCAAATAGAAACTACCCATCTATTTGGAATCCTACTAATCACTCAAAATGACCTCAGTATGAGATAGATGGGCATATAAAAAAGTATATAGCCATTATTCTCACCAAAAAATTCTTAAAATAATGGAATGGACTTTAGTGTAACCCTATACCATGGTGTATTCATAGTCACCACCGACAAAATACATTTATCATCTTTCTCTCCCCAAGGAGTGAACTATCTCTATATGGGCCCAATAGAGTGCACCTACCTAGAAAGAAATAGATTGAGAAGAAATGCATAGGATGGAACACAATAAAACCCTCTACCTAGAGACATTTTAATTTAGGCCCTATAGTTTTTCCCCCACTGGATATATATATATATATATATATATATATATATATATATATATATATAGAGAGAGAGAGAGAGAGAGAGAGAGAGAGAGAGAGAGAGAGAGAGAGAGAGTTAGATAGCATATAATTATCTAGACATAAAGAGAACCTTATCTATTGGGGAGGCTCATATCTAAGATAGATAGAGAGGACTTCTAGAGGTCGAGGGGGAATCAATATAGAGATTCATAAGGAAGGGAGGGATTTAGGGATAAAACCATGAGAGAGGTTAGTATATTATATAAAGGGATACAAAAACCCCTATAGTTTGGTCACCTAGGCCCAAATAAGAGGCCATAGTTACCATAGATAGGATAAAGGCCTTGCCTCCTTTATAACTTCTAACCCTCACCCACTACGAATAGGGTTAGGTGGGCCAACTAGTTATCCCTTATAGTCATTTTACATGAAAAAAGCCTCCTTAATGTTGAGGTGAACTAAAAAATAAAAGTAAGTCCACCTAAAGGGTGAGGTGTTTAGGAAGGTATAGATAAAACACCTTATGCCTAGTTGGACTTTACTACCATAGGGACAAAGACGATTGAATGTTAGTCCCATGAATATGGCCAAGTGATTGATTAGTTGGGTTGAAATTATTATTAAATAGTTTATAGACTATATCACTATCCCCTTATAAAATATTATGGTTGATAGACCATAACACTACCCTACCCATGTCATTCAAGCTGCCCTAATTGGGAATAGTGATATAAGAAAGTTTAGGTAGATAGGAATGGTCAGAATAATGGGATTTTTTTGTTTAAAAAAATATACTATATATGGATTATATGGGGAGATAAAAATTAAATTAGAATATAATTAAGTTAAATATATCCATCTTGGTCAATTAGGGATGATGTAGTGATTCAGGATGATGAGGGATAGTGAGGGTTAATAAGGGAGTGGCTAGGGACAATGAGGGAGTGATTAGAGATGATGAGGGATGGTGGGGTAAATTAGGGATTGATTAAGGATGATAGAGTGATTAGGGATGATGAAATATGGTGAGGATAAATGAGAGAGTGATTAGGGATGATGAAATATGGTGAGGATAAATGAGAGAGTGATTAGGGATGATGAAGGAGTGATTAGAGATGATGAGGGATGGTGAAGGTTAATAAGGGAGTGATTAAGTATTATGAGGGATGAGGGGGAGTGATTAGGGATTATGAGGCATGATGATAAATGATTATGGATTATGAGATATGGTGAGGATTAATAATGGAATGATTAGGGATGATTAAGGAGTGATTATAAATGATGAAGGATGATGAGGACCCATAAGGGAGTGATTAGGGATTATGGGAGAGTGATTAATGATGATGATTAATGATGAATGAGTGATAGGGATGGTGATGGTCAATGAGAGAGTGATTAGGGATGATGAGGGAGTGATTAAGGATGATGAAGGATGGTGAGGGTTAATGAGGGAGTGATTAGGGATTATTATAGATGAGTAGGGAGTGATTAAGGATGATGAGGGATGATTGATTTATTAGGGATTATGAGGGATGATATAGTGATTAATGATGATGATGGATGATATAGTGATTAATGATGATTAAGGATGGTGAGGGTCAATAAGGGAGTGATTAGGGATAATGAGGGAGCTATTAGATATGATGAAAAATGTTGAGGGTCAATGATAGAGTGATCAGGGATAATAAGGAATAATGGTAGAGTGGTTATGGGTGATGAGAAATAAGTGATTAGAAATGAGGGAGGGATGATAAGAAAATGAATTAAAAAAAGTTTTCATTTTATGTGTATAGGTCATAAATGTGACCTATGTTGCCATAATAACACCAATTTAGATTGAGTTCAAAGTGAGTGGTTTCTAAACTTTAATTTTGATAAACCTATGACTCCTATTAATGTTAGGAAGTAATCTAAAAAGCACAAAAACTAAAAAAAATGACTATATGTTTACCAAAAAAAGACATTAATTTCAAAATTTATTCTTTAAAATCCCTAAGTTTAATACTGAGACCCTAAAAATGCCTAAGTACTAACCAGATTAGATTTTGAAAAACTATCTTGCACATTGTAAGGCATGCAACTATGAGACCAAATCTATCAGATGCAAAATGACCTTCATTTATTATATTTACTAAAATAAATTTAGAGTATAAGGAAACAAATTATATTCCTTATACTTAACATTTATTCTCGTAATTAACCCCCTCCCACCACCCACCTTTTAATGCATCCACCTTTTTTATTTTTCCACTCATGGGTTTAGTACACCATAACACACACATGTTATTTACACTAATAACGTGTACACATTATTACCACTAATAACACATACATGATTTGGTTAATTTTGTATTTCACACTCACACATTTTTTCAATTTAAATTTATACACACAATAATGCATTCATGTTATAGAACATATGTATTATGTTATGTACATATTATGGTGAGTTTGAATTAAAAAACCAATCCTTTTAGCTAAAAAATGGTTTGGATTCCTGAGCCAAAGGCTTGGACCTATCAAGACTCAACACATAGTTGAATCCTAGAGTATTGAGAAAAAAAATCAACTTACATCACCAAATACACTATGAATTTAAATGGGCCAATTCATAAGATTTTGACCATGATGACGAGCACACTCTCCTATTTCCAATATATGATTTTTATAATTTTTGGAGTATTGTAAGGTTTCAATCCATGTTGATTTCAAGATATAGCTTTTTTAGGACACTACATGCCATAAATATACATGCATATATATGTTTGCATATCATTTTTTCATTTATCCAAATGCAAATCAAAATATATGGTTAGAAACTAGACATAATTCTACATGCATTAAAAAAATAGTTTTCATTTTTTTGAAGTAGTTAGGGGGCCGTATGGCTGGCTATCCATTTTTTTTGTTAATTTTCATGATCTATTTAGTTGTGAAATCAATAAAAATAACTATTCTTAAGAAAATTATAAACAAATATAAGTTAAAAAATATATAATCTTATTTAAAATATCATCAAATGGTTTTAATAAATATTAAATGATGCTTAAAAATGATGGGCCATACAGACAACTATCTACTCTATTTTCTTACAAAATAGGAGTTTCTTTTCAAATTTTAGATGTTAAAATAGTTATAATAAAACATTTAAAAAAAAAATAGTGTTTGATAAACTAGAATCAAAATGATACAATTCAAGTTCTTATAGCATCCTCAAATTTTGAGTGTACTCATCTTAAATTATCTATATAAGTTTAGATTTTTCAATTTTTAGGAAAAAAATGTCCGTGTGTAGGCCCCTTTTTATCTCTCAACTTTGTGCAATTACCCACATTTTTATCTATTCTTGGACCATAGAGGAACATTAATAACACTTGTGAAAGGTTCTTAATGAATCTAAGAGTATTAATTATATGGTAGTTTATCTAAATGTGCTTTCTTATAGATGAAAATCTAGTATTTGGGCCATGTCCTTTCAGGTGAGGGAATCTTAGTAGATCCCTCAAAGATTAGGGTGATGATCAAGTAAGGACTATTTTAGGTAATATGGACTTATCAATAGTCCAAGTTTTAGAAAACTATAAAAAATAAATTATATTGTATCAAGATTAAGATGGATTTATTACAAATAAATCACATCTATCTAATGTATTTGTAATAAGTCTAAATTATTTAAAATGACCAAATATAATTAATAGTTGAAAACTATCATAAATTAGACTTCATCAAAAATTACTTGAACTTGTTATAAATAAATCACATCTATATGATATATTTGTAATAAGTTCAAATTATTTAAAATAATCCAAAATAATTAAAAAATAGTCAAACTTATTACAAATAAATCTCATCCATCTAAATGTGTAAAATAGTCAAAATTTATGTAATGGTTCAAACTGGTTCATAGACCATGCATTTACATATAATAATATTTGGTGGTTCATTTCTTAAGGAAAAATAATTCATACATTAATTGAACACTTGGGTGATATGTGATAAATCACCTAGGATGATTGGGATGCCATGTGTTAGTAATTGATTAGATCATGAACTATCTATTTAATTTGAATCAGGTGACATCTTTGTGACCATCAAATTTTATCTTGTATTTGTGTACATGACACATGTTGATCAAGAGTGTTATATTATTATATTATTAACATAATATCCCACATAATCTAGTTACCAAGAATGTTATGTGTGTTGTAATCTTAGGGGCTTGCATTGTTTAGGAATTTTGTTTGGATTGGTCATCCTTTTGCATAGCCAAATTTCTAAGATTATGCCATGTGGCATAATCTTGGGTGTTTGTACAAAGTGTAATTTGAAAAATTGAAAAGTTGAATACCATTTGTTATTATGCATATGTTGAAGAACAAATCTTGATGTGCAAGTGGGATATCTCAAATAACTTTTCACAAACATGAGAGTTCTGAATTCTATTTTTCAATGCATAAAATCTGAACTGTAAATTTTGATGTGCAAATTATGAAGACCATTTTGAAGGGTGCAAAATGTTAAGTTTAATTTTTAAAATGAAAAATATTTAGAGGTTTTGTGATTCATAAAATGCAATCTGGCTATTTGGAATATGCAAAAGTCAAAGACCATTTTGAATCACAAAAATATGAAGTGGACATTCTAGCTATCAGATGCCATTAAATAGATTAACAATTACCAAAATACTAAATTGTCGTAGTAGAAAATATAAAACTTAAATGTTAAGTGTATTTTCCAAGACCTAAAATGTGAAGTACCACTAGAAATAAATATAAATAAATAAAAAATAAAATACTATACATTCTAAAAAAATGGACTAAATTTTGAAAAAAACAATCATATTTCTCATTCCAAAATTAAGGAAAAACCATTTAAATTTACCAATCATTTTATCACTATTTTTTATAGTGCCTAGTGGGATGATGCAATCAAATACTCTATTATAATGCCTTTTAAAAAAAAATAGTGAGAACAACCATATGACCTCTCCAACTTTTATTTGGTTTCCAAGCATAGATGATACTATCTATGACTATAGATGGTAAATATGTGTCAGTTGGGTTTGGCTTCCATTTCATGTCCAATCAGTCTAAATAAATTTATGCTTCTTTGACATCTTTTTTCCTAATATGAACTATGATGAACCAAGCTACATTGACCCTTCATTTTATATTTCAATTTTTTTAATAGTATCTTGATATTGATTTTAGATCTATAAACCCATCGTATGTATTCCACTCCTATAGAATCATTAGGTCTGACAAATAACATATCTCTAATTTATACATCTTGAACTGGATCAAATGTAATTTTTGTTCTTTTGCTTCGTGGACCAACATATATATTTGTAGATGCCACTTCAAAATCAAAGGTCCTATCATGAACCATTTTGTATATATCTCTATGTAGGGGTATGTCATGCAAATTTTTAGACCAAAAATATCCTATATGTTCAACTTTAGAAGGGAACATGTCTTCTTTCATTATGTCATGGATATTTTAGAAGTAATATTCTAAATCCTTCCACTTACTATTTTCAGTCAAACCAAATTCATTGAATTTCTCTACATACTTAATGAAGTTATATTTAATTTTTTTTTCACTCTTTTTTCTACTTCTATCTGAGACTTTTGAAACAATGGAATATTGAGACATTTCTCTATTTTTCAACTCTTTGAAATATATTTTTGTTGGATTACCTTTTGGAACATTTGACTTACCATTTTTTTCCCCCATAATGTAATTAGGGAAACCAATTTATATCTTTTATAGAGTTTTTATAGCGCATAATTGGCTGAGCTTACTCCATACATAGAAGAAAGTATTGAACTTTTGTCAATCCTACTATTTTATTTATTCCCTTCAGGTGGTAACTATTAACAAAGTCTTTAAAATCCAATGCCTCTTCAATCAAATATGGCATCAAGTTTCTTGTATTTTCACATGTCCTATAATTGCCCATCATCTCTACCATACTCCATACATCTTTCCTCCTTATACATTTAGATAGGTTTCCAAATGTGCTATCGATGTCCTCATGGGTGTGTTCTATAAGGATAAATCCAACCTTGGAATTGAGGATAAAACCTTTGTAGACAAGGAAAGATAAAAATTGCAACACATACTTGTACAAAAAAACATGATTTTATGAATTTATAAATGTAATATTAGTTCCATATAAGGTTTGATATTTTTAAAATATAATTATGGATGGAAGTACCTATTATTACTATCCCCAAAATAGTTGTCTAGTTGAAGGTATAGCCTAAAAGCAATTTTATTGAAGGCACCAATTGATTGTGATTCTTATTTTTATTTCTTGAATTTAGGGTAGCAATTGTTAGACAAAAGTGCATCATACAATGGATATTTTGAAGATCTAAGTTTATATAGTAAAGATCCATAAGTATCTAGAATTTTTGTTTCCATACCCTTGAAGCACTTGTTAAATGAGGTTATAGTAAAGTTATACCCTCCAAGAATGTCTGGTAAAAAATACCCATATGTACCTATACCATGACCATGTGTTATAATCCCTACCATTGACAACTCTAATATTCTATTGGTAACTATTTTGATTTTTTTCACTATCCTTGGAAAAAATGTTTTTTGAGATTTTATCTTGTCATGAATGACACTGAGGAATTCTTTAGGGTATTTATCTAACATTTATTTATGTGTGTAATACATTTATCTTGAAAAAAGTATCTAATTTGAGTGCATTATGAATTCTTGATCAATATGATCTTCCTGATCTCTAGAGAGGGACCCAAAGCATTTTTGTTGATTTAATAAGATGCATGCTTTTCACCAAATGAAGTCATTAGATGGGGCAATGGTCATATCATGAAAATCATCTCTCCACATGTTATTAAATTTTTGTTTGGATATTGGCTCATATTCCATATCTGCTAGTTGTGCATTGATGTGGCACCTCATAAATTCTTGAGTGAAAGATGCTGGATGATGTACAAAAATTTATCATGAGCCATCTATATATACCTAGCATGTTAGTCATGGATAAACATGTTAATAATGAAATATACTGAGAGGGAGGGGGTGAATCAATATATTATATATCTTTTACTTAATTTGATTTCTTTTCTTTAACCACTTAATCTCACATTCAAGATATGCAATAAAATTGAAATAATAACATGTGCCACATAATAGAGAGAGATCCCTGATTTTTACATGGAAACCCAAAGTGGAAAAAACCATAGAGAATAATCTCAAATATATGAATGAACACCAACTCAAATTAAAAAATTTTCAAGCACTAAACTATAGGAGCACCAAACCTTTTTTTGAGAACCAACACAAGCACTATTTGTGAGTACCAACCGATAAGAGCACCAACCCCTTGCAAAGATTTTTGAGCACCAACCCATAGGAGCACCAAACCCTCTTGTGTATAAAACAAAACTATCTCTCAATGTTACTTACTCAACAAATGATAAAACTCTATAATATCTCCCACTTTTCTCTCCTCTAAAATAAATATAAACCATTCACTCTCTTGCATATTTCAAATGACTTCTCAAGCCTTTATTTATATCTTTTCAAATGACCTTTGGCATTCACCCTTTGTGACCCTTCAATCCTCATGGAAAATGGCACCAAAATTGCATGACCCTTCATATCCTTATATTTGAAAAGTCAGATGGTGACCCTTCATAAGAAAATGCATCCTTTCCTATTTTGTCTTTATTTTGGTGACTTTTTGTTTTCCTCAAAGTGTCCCTTCATGGAAAAATGCACCATACCCTCTTTTGTCTTCACATGGTGACTCTTGGAATTCCTTAAGATGACTCTTCATGAGAAAATGTGTCTTATTCCTCTTTTATCTTTACCTAATGACTCTTTGATTTCTCCATGGGCCCTATTTTAATTTCTAAGCAACCAAAGTATTCATTAATATTAAATAAATATTAACACACATTAGCCAAGATATGAGTATTAAAAACACCATTAAATGCAATGGGGTCCTTATCACCAATACTAGACCTTTGACATCAAAAACAATATTTCAAACAATCTACCCCTTTTGCATTGATGACAACCTCAAATTAAAATTGCCACATCCTAAAACCTGCACTACACAAGCCAACCTACACATACTACCATTTGAAAAACATACAATAACTCCCCCTTACTTTAGCAACCTATACCTATTCTTTGTACCTATTTTTTCACCTATTTCTACACCTATACCTATTTCTATTCTTCTCCCCCTTTGACATCAATGGTAAAGGGCCTATCCTATAGCTAACACTTAGCTTCCCCTTAACTAATGCCAATCCTCAATGGCAGGAAGTAAAAGAAATTACTCCCAACTTCTCCCATAGATACTCAAATGTGTCTTTTGGTAATGCCTTTATGAAAATATCTACAATCTGCTCTATAGTACTAATATATTCCATCTTAACCTATTAATCTGCAACTTGCTCTCTCAAGAAGAGATATCTGATAGGAATATGTTTTTTTCTTGAATGCAACATTGGATTTTTAGAAATATTAATAGCACTTATGTTGTCACAAAAAATGGAAATAGGTTCATCATATTTTACCTTGATATCTTCCAAATTTTTCTTCATCCAAAGCACTTGAGTACAACATAATACCGCTACAATATATTTTACTTCAGCTATAGAAAGTGATACTAAATTTTGATTTTTGCTTAGCCATGATACTAAGCTATTACTAAGGAAGAAAGATCATCCACTTCTACTCTTTTTATCATCTAGGAAACTTACTCAATCTAAATGTTTATAAGCAACCAAAGTGAAATCTCTATCTATGGGATACCATAATCCATAATCTAATGTCCCCTTGATATTCTAAATATTCTCTTCACCATCTAAACATGACTATATTTTGGAACTAACTGATATCTTGCAACCATACCTATTGCATGTATGATATCTAGCCTCTATGATGTCAAATATAAAAGACTACCAATCATAGATCTATATAAAGATTGATCTATAATAGGTGAATCTTCATCCTTGCTAACCTTATTCCTTATATTCATTAGTGTGCCAACTGGTACACAATCTTCAAAACCAAATTTCTTCAACATTTCCTTAGCATATTTACTTTGAGATATAAAAATTCATTTATTTGACTAAATTATTTGTAACCTTAATAAAATTGTCAATTATCCAAGCATACACATTTCAAATTATTTTTGCATATTATCAAAAAAAATCATCTTTTTAATGTTTCCTCTAAAAATGATGTCATCAACATATACCACAATAATCAATTGATGCTCACCTTTTATTTTGATGTAGAGATTACTGCCAGCAAATCCTCTCTTGAAACCTTGATCCTATAGGTACTTATCAAGTCTTGCATACCAAGCTCTAGGAGCTTGTTTCAATCTATACAGTGCATTCTTCAATCTACATATATGACTAATAATATTTGAGAGAATAAATCCCTTAGGCTACTCCATGTATACCTCTTCTTATAGATTCCCATTTATGAAGGTAGATTTGACATCCATCTAAAATACTTTGAAATTTTTAAACATTGTATATGTAAGAAATATTCTAATAGCCTCTAGCCTTGCCACTTGTGCAAAATTTTCTTTAAAATCTATTCCCTCAATCTGAGCATATCCTTTGCATTCTAATCTTGCTTTATTCTTGGTCACTTCTCCATTTTCATTCAACTTATTTCTATAAACCCATTTTATTTCTACCACATTGTGATCTTTTAGTCTAGGCACTAATTCCCAAGTATCATTCTTTTTTTCCTAATTTAATTCTTCATCCATTGCGTTAACCCAATTCTTATCATTTCTAGCTTCTAAAAAAGTTCTAGGTTGAATTTTGGATAACAAAGAGAAATTAACTTGCTTAGATTCACTTACCATCATTCTTTTGGTGCAAATTCCTTCATTTATGTCCTTGATGATGTTACTTCATTATGATTTCTCTGGACATATTTGGATGGATTTTTTGTGTCTTTTTTCTCCTTCTTCTCATTTTCATCTATTTATTCAAAGTCTTCCTCTTCAAAGATTTTAGGAATGTCTACTAGATCACTAATTCTTTGTGTTTCATCTTCTTGTATCCTGACACTTGTACTTTCAACTATTTTATTGGTTTTTTTGTTATAACATTTATAAGCTTTAATTTTGTAAGAAAAACCAAGAAATATACCTTCATCTACTCTAGATTCAAACTTACCAAGTTTTTCATCGATTCTTTTTATGAAGCATCTACTACCAAATAATCTAAAATAATCAACTATTGCTGGTTTATCTTTCCATAGCTCATAAGGAGTATTGTCATTGTTGACTCTCAATAATGTTCTATTATAAATATGTAATGCTATAGAAACTACCTCTCTCTAATATTTATCTGGTATCTTGGATTCATTTAGCATTGTCCTTGCCATCTCTTGAACTATTTTATTTCTCTGTTCAACTACTCCATTTTGCTATGGAGTTTTGACTACTGAATAATGTCTCTTTATTCCATGGTCTTCAAAAAACTCAATAAATTATTTGACATGAATTCTCCTCCTCGATTTGATCTTAGGCACTTAATAATCAAACTAGTTTCATTCTCAACTAATGCTTTGAATGCTTTGAAATGTTTGAAAGCTTCTAATTTTTTCTTTAAAAACATTACCTAAGTCATACGTGAAAAATCATCAATAAGTAACATGAAATATTTCTCACCTTAAGTACTTTGAGTTCTCATAAGTCCACATAAATTAGTGTGAATGAGCTCTAACATTTGATTGGTTAAGTATTCTTTTTTTTAACCACCTTTTGGCTTGCTTCCCATGCTGACAAGGTTCACAAAGTGTGTCAAATGGATTTGTAATCTTTGGAAGATTTTTGACTATTTGCTTCTTTCTGATGTTGAAAAGATTGTCAAAATTTATGTGTCCCATTCTGTTGTGCCATAGCCAACTTTCTTCAATTTGACTCAAACAATAGCTTTGATCTTTGATGTCTGATAAAATATATAAATTAATACCTATTCTCTAAGCATCTACAACAACACATCTAAATATTTTCTCCTAATTTTAAAACCTTCTACATAAAACTTTAGAGTGTGCCCCTAATCACACATTTGACTTACACTCAAAATATTATGCTTAATGTTTTTAGTTTTAGTTCTATCATTATCCAAACTTAGTGTACCTTTTCTAACAATTTTAGTAGTAGTATTATCTTTTAATTTCACTGTGCCACCATTGATCTTCTTCAAGGTTATGAACTTACTCTTGTCTCCTATCATGTGCTTTGAACATACACTATCAACGAACCATAGCTGTTTCTTCATTTCTTGCATGCAAAGCTATCTATACCAACATAGATTTTTTAGGTTATTTCTTCTACCATGAGCCTATCTAACTTTCTTCTTGATGAATGGAGCCTTGAAACTCTGGTCCTTCTTGACTGACTCAAAAATGCTTCTACAGTACTAAGCTATGTATCTAAATTTGTTACATTTGTAACATATTATGGACTCTTCATTAAATCTTGATAGAAAATAAAAAGTGTTGTGACTTCTACTTGACTCTGCATGAGTTTCTTTCTCCTTATTTCTAAAATTATTATCCCTTTTTTTACATTCTATTTTCTTATGACCATATCCATTACAATAAAAATAGTAACCATAAAAATAGGACCTTTTTGTGTATCTTTGACTTGATTGCCTTTCATAGCTCTATTCCTTCCAGCCTTCTTTATTTGAGATGTCCTTTGTATTCTTAACTTTTTCCCTTTTTATTTCCTCTTTTTTAAGAGCTTCATCATAACTCTTTCCTTTTTCTATGTTAACCTTGTCTGTGAAAGTAGAGGCCTCCTCTTTTTATTTTTCAAATCTAATACCTATCTTATCTAACATTGATATTTGAATTTATAATATCTTATTCAACATATTAGTGCTATTCTCAAATTTTGAATCATTGGCTACTCTATCATTGATTGCTTTATTTATTTTCTCAAGATCTATTTTTAAAGAAGCAATTTCAATAACATACCTTTCACATTCTCCACTTAATTTTTACAATTATGCCATTAGATCTTTTTATTCTTCTTTGATTATTCAAAGTGTGCTTGTAGATATTCAATTGTTTCCTTGGACTCCTTTTTATTTTTCTCAATCTGGAGCTTTAATCTTCAATTCTTATTTTCAAGAGCTTTTAACTCTTCTAAGGAACAACTGATTTCTCCTTCTAGATTCACTTTAGATTCATCCTTTTCTTCTTCTTAATCATCTATAATTTTACTTGCATAGGCATCTTCATGTATGGCCATGAATAAAATATCTTATTTTTATTTTGAATCACTAACTCCACTATCTTCGACTGAGCTATGATATTTAGAATACAAACTCTTCTTCTCTAATCCCTTCTTGAATTTTCTTTTGAAATTGTTTTTGTATGTAGACTTTCTTTCTTCATTTTCATCATTACCCTTATCTGGGGACTTAGCTACAAAATGTCCAATATTTCAACAATTAAAACATTTAAAAGGTAATTTTCCTTGATATTTACTTGTGTTCTTTTTAGACTTGAAAATGAATAGAGATCCATTGTCATATTCATCATCACTAGAACTATCACTTGATTCTTGAATCTTAGCCTTCTCTTTATTTGATGTCTTGAAAGTAACTTATCTATTTGAGGGTTTCTCTTATTCATTCTGAATCTCATATGTCATAATAATATGATGTAGCTCATCCATCTTTATCTTGGCTAAATTATTCATCTCTTCAATTACCAAAACTTCTACATCATATCTCAATGGTAGAGATCTCAAAAATTTTTGTACCACAATTTATTTTTCTAAATTTTCTCCAAGACATTGATTCTAATCAACTATTTGATTAACCCACAAAAGATAACTTTCTATATTTTCTTCCTCTTCTATATTCAAACTCTCAAACTATCTTTTAAAAGCCTAAAACTTATCTTGCTAAACCTTCCCATCACCTTTGTAAATATTTTGAAGTTTTAGCTAAGTTTCATGAGTAGATTTACATTGCATAAATTTAATTTCTTTTGATTCACATAAACCACATAAAATAGCATTTAAATATTTATCATTATTTTCACTTGCCTCCTTTTCATTCAGAGTAGTTACAAGTGTCTATGGCTCTTCATATTCCTCTACCAGTGCTTGCCAAATGTTGAATCTAAGGGCCATCAAGTAAGTCTTCATCCTTATGCTTGAAAAATTATATTTTGTCCCATCAAACAAAGGTACCTTATTTTTATAAAAACATTCATGTGATCTAGCCATCATGCTTTCCCAATCTACCTTGAAGCTATAAAACTTTTTCCAACAGAACTTGCTTTGATATGGATTTTTAAGCACAAAATATACTAAGAGGGGGGGGGGGGTGAATCTGTATATTATATATATTTTACTTAATCTTATTTCTTTTATTTAACCACTTAATCTCACATTTAAGATATGCAATAAAACTAAAATAATAACATACATCATACGAGAGAGAGAGAGAGAGAGAGAGAGAGAGAGAGAGAGAGAGAGAGAGAGAGAGAGAGAGAGAGAGAGAGAGAGAGAGAGAGAGAGAGAGAGAGAGAGAGAGAGAGAGAGGAGAGAGAGAGAGAGAGAGAGAGAGATTTATTTTATGTGGAAACCCAAAGTAGGAAAAATGATAGAGAACAATCTCAAGCATATGAGTGAGCACCAACTCAAATTATAAAGTTTGTAAATGCCAAATTTTAGGAGCACCAACCCCTTTTATGAGCACTAATACAACAACTATTTGTGAGTACCAACCTATAGGAGCAACAACCCCTCTTGTGTATAAAATATAACTATCTCTCAATGTTGCTTACTTAACAAATGATAGAACTCTACAATGTCACCTAATTTTCTCTCCTCTAAAACAAATACAAACCATGCACTCTCTTGCATATTTCAAATGGATTCTAAAGCATTTATTCATAGCTTTGCGATGACCTTTGATATTAACCCTTTGTGACCCTTAAATACTCATGGAAAGTGGTGACAAAATTGCATGACCCTTAGTATCCTTGCATTTGAAAAGTCACATGGTGAACCTTCATAAACAAATGCATCCTTTCCTCTTTTGTCTTTATCTTGGTGAATTTTTGTATTCCTCAAAGTGTCCCTTCATGGAAAAATGCACCATACACTCTTTTGTCTTCACATGGTGACTCTTGGAATTCCTTAAGATGACTCTTCATGAGAAAATGCGTCTCATTCCTCTTTTGTCTTTACCCTGTGACTCTTTGACTTCATCATGGGCCCTCTTTTGACTTATATGCAACCAAAAATATATTCATTAACATTAAATAAATATTAACACACATTAGCCATGATATGAGTATAAAAAACACCATTAAATGCAATGGGGCCTTTATCACCAATACTAGACCTTTGACATCAATGAAAATATTTCTAATAAAACATTTTAAAAAACATCCACCAATTGGTCCAATAAATCTTTAGCTACCATTGTCTTCCTTTGTGGCTTTTATTGA
Organism: Torreya grandis; assembly: GCA_037957365.1. Lineage (NCBI taxonomy): Eukaryota > Viridiplantae > Streptophyta > Pinopsida > Cupressales > Taxaceae > Torreya > Torreya grandis. The sequence continues at coordinate 2,424,861 of JARHVA010000257.1, forward strand.
AATCTCCCTACATAGAATGCATTTCATTCCCCATTTTTGTGACAATTTGAATGTGAAAAAATATAATTATCTTCAATCCATATATTTTAATCCAAGCTTACAAATAGATCTTTGTACCCTAAAAATCAATGGTAGTTTTATTTTTATTTTTCTTATAAAAATTGACAGAAAGGGAATCCAAGACAGTTGCCTCTTATCTATTATGGTGGAATCAAGAAAATTTATCCTTGCATATTTTATCATCTCAAATGCTAATCCTAACTAAAAACATTTTTGGTACAACATTTATGTACATACATTATTAAAATATCACTATCTATGATTTCATCAAACTTCACTTGGCTGAGTGAAGTATTTGGCCGATTTCTTTTTTGACTCGAGTATGTAGGCATGAGTTAATTTTGTTGGATACCTTTTTGCTAGGAATTTTAGGAAAGGAGTGAATTCATTATCCAATACATCCCAAATCTTTCCAATTTATTTCTCCTTTGCTGTCATGTATGGTAAATTAATTTCTTTACAATTCTCAATGTCCACTACTTTGTTGGAAGGCCATCAAACAATAGATGTTTTAGTTACCTATGTACTACAAGTCTAAAAATGTTGTATATCTTGCCTTATGTAAATTACCAATTCATTTTGTAACATTGGGATATGAATGCAACCAAAAACATCCCCTAGTTATGCAAATTCAACATAACCAAAAGCAATTTTTTCATCATTTGAAAGAGCTATATATTTGTCCAATAAATATACCCTTTTTTGAAGAAAAGTTTCTCTTAGGATTTGAAATGTGGTAGTATCATTGATATATCAAAAAAATGAATCCAAGAAAGGATTTTATTGTTGCAATGGTTTTATATGCAAAACTGAATTCAAATGATTTTGTCTTTTTTCCATGTCATTGTCTATAGAAAACTTGTATGTGACATGTTGCATCATTATTGTGCTCCATATAGTAAAATTATCAACTACATCCCCCAAATTATCCATAAAATTTGTAGGAAATGGAAGTGGTAGATTTAGATCAAAATATTTAGTCACATTAAAACTTACACATTCAATATGTTTTTCCTCATTGTGGCATGTAGAAGTGAGATTTATGGGTTCCAGAGATTCAGCGTCTGGACCTGCCACTTTGTGTATTCTTATTTCACCAATGACCTTACCATAATTTATGAGATACATATAGTAACCACATTTGAAAGTGATTATCATATGATTTTTTATTCTAGACATTTGTAAAAGACATGAGAAGAGTTGTTAATTAGGCTATTTATAAAATTAGTCCAATTTATACTTGTATGTAGGAGATAAATCTATATTTATACCATAACATAAGCATGGAGATATGTTAAAACTGAAAATTGTTAAAAAGGTAATGTACAACATTTTTTTTAATAACATACTTTATGTCAATCCAAAAAAATCATGGATTTTAATATCATAGAATACATACTTCAATTCTTGTTTCATCCTACTTTGAAGGTATTTCCTAGGAGATACATTTCAAAAATGCATAAGAGTGGGATAGATGCATAGAGAAAAATATCTAATTAAGTCAATATTCAACCATGTATTTTATTAGCATATAAAATGATATTGACTCACGGGGGTTTTGAGAAAAATTATGGAAAATGATTAGCTTCTTATATTTTAGGTTCCTTTATGTGATTTGAACGTCTATTGTAGACCAATTTTTTTGAAGGTATCTCTTAGGAGATACCTCCAAACATGCATATGGATACCCTTAAAGGTTTGAAGGTAGTAATGGGTGTTACCATGAAGGGACTTACAATACCTTCATGGGTACCCATGACTATAAGATTAAGACTTCATTTTTCAATAGTCAAAGACAGATGGCACACACCCACAAACCTGTGAGATTTTAACACTTGAAAAATATTTTAAGTTCTTTGGGTGAGAAACTCTCCATGATTATGCCAAGTGTCTCCATCTTTTTTACCTAGAAACTGACATATTAAAATTAATGTATAAAATACTTGGGTGAGTAGGCAATCAAGATCATGTTAAATGTCATCATCATAATCATCTAGATATTAACTCAAAAAAGGCATTATATGAAATCTCCTAGGTAAGTGACTAGCATGATCTTGCAAAGTGTCACTATCTTGTGAGTGTGACTTGATCAAAGTGTCACCATCCCATTAATTTAATGCAATCAAAATCTCACCATCTTTTTAGTTTGATGTGATCAATGTGTCACCCTCCCATGATTCAAGTGAAATTTAGATATAAAAAATAAAAGTGATCTAAAAAATCTATTGACACCATTAATTCACATGAATTGAATATCCTTATAGGTGAATATAGTGAATCCATAGGTAATATATGCAATTTTTAGAGATAATTACACTCATATTTTCATCAAACTAACAAATTACAAGCCTAAGTTTGAACCCTCATGAACTCAAAGTTTTATAGCCATATAATCATGGCCTTATTATCTCAAAGTTCACCTCTTCAATATGCATATTCAATTGAGGGAATAAAAAAATATATTAACATAATGTTTAATGAAGCTTCCCTCAAACATGATTTCAAGAAATTCTATTTTATTTGGGAAGAAGTTGATAAGGCCAAAACTTGTAGTATGGAGGACCAACTCTCTATATTATAATGGAGGTACTAGGATGACATGTTGGTAATCAAGATAGTGGGATTACATAACACCATATCTAAACCTAAGGTAATGACCTACATCAACTTATTAATTTTTTTTTTTAAAAATGGTAAAAGTTATGGAAAAATCTTATACTTTCACCAAAATAACACACCAGTGGCCCACCTTAGTGGCAGAGAATTTGAAAGGTACTACAAGATACCTACCCCTAAGATGTCATACAACCAAAATCTAGTGAATACCTAGATACATTCCAATGACATAGCCACCATGCTACAAGAATGGGCCCATAACCCTAGAAACTTTGAAATTAAAGCCCTTATTTGTACTATCCCAATAGCCACTTTCTGACCTAGAATTAGAATTTCCATGGCCCTATTACACAAAATCTATGATTTCCCTAGAATGAATTATGTGAACAAGGTGTGGATTCCCCTACTTGACCTTATTCTCACCTCTAAAAGGATAATTGACATAGGGAAAATTTTTAGTTTCAACATAATCAACACAATAACCAATCTAAATAACTCCCTACATCACAACTTCTCTATAGTGGCCTACATGGTGGATGATATAACAAAAACCATCTATGTATCTTTCAATGAGACTTAGGATCATTTTGAAAATTACCCTATGAGTAGGATATGTTAAATTTTAAACCTCTTCCATAATCATAGGTTTAGGAGGAACATGACCAAGATTACTAAAACCTTCTACTTGATGGTATACCAGGCCATCTATGAAAAGATATGCCTAGGATCTTATATTAAATTGGGAAGAACACAGGCAAGATGGGGGATTATTGGCCCTATCCAAAATACACCATAATTTGGATAGAGGGGAACTAAAGCCTACCATATGTATCTACCTAGGTTGGTCCTATACAAAGCTATAAAACAAGAAATTACTATCTAATTAGCTGACTTAGTGGATGTTCAGCTAAGAAATAAGAGGCAGGGAACTATGTACCTGACTCCCCTTAGTATTGGCAAGATTTAATACACCAAATGGGAATACTTCTAGCTAGTGGGAAAAACATGAACCCATTATGATTTCAAGTGGGAACCCTATAAAGAATGGGAACCTAGGGATAATATGAAGAAAAACTTAAAGAGACTTAGAGGAACAGTAAATATTGACTATGGACACATCCACACTTGGCATGATGAGGTATTTATGAATTTCCTGAATAATATAAAGGTCCATGCTAGGATGAAGAAGTTTGTGATGTCAATGGTGGTGGCCAAGCACATGTAGTATAATAATGAAACCACCAAAGAGTAGGCCAAGAATATTAAAAAGGAGAACTAGGTTTTGAAGCCTCCCAAGGGGGCCCTTTCACATATGGGAACACAAGATTAGGCACCCCCTTAGGCATATCCTCATTCCTTACCACCCTCCATTTCCATCATAGTAACTATTATAGTGGAAATGATTCTTTCTCCACCCTCTATAGCATAAGGCACCGTAAATGCCATGGGTAGTGCTAGAATTTTCCCTATGTTTTTTTCCTCCACTCACCATACTTTAGGTCATCTTCCTTCATCTCCTTAGTCAATTCTCCTCTTCCACTTTCACTTATAATTAATGTAGCAACCACCATTATTGGGACTAATGGAGCCTTATCTATGTTTCCCTTTCCTCCACTCACCATAGCCTAGGAATTTACTCTTCCTTCCTTCCTCACCTTAGCTACTAGTTTACATCCATCCACTCTCCCCTCATCTTCACTCAAAATCACACTTGTTTCATTAGTTTTCTTCTCCACTTCCATCCACAAAAAATTACACCTTACCATGGAGCTTATTGTATACAAAAATAAACCTATGACTCCTCTAACCTCACCATAATTTGCACCTATCTAAGAAGCACCTAATTAGGGATCAAGGGGATGCTTGAAGGGATGGAAGGGTTCTAGAATAATAGAACCCATATAGTTATTGAATAGTAATGAGGAACTGAAGAAATTTCCCTCAGATGAAGGAGAATGGGAAGTTGAATCTGAGACAACACTCTTAGTATCTATTAGTGAGACTATTAAGATTGATCCTATGGATGAATGGATTGAAGATGAAGAGTCCCATTCAAATGGTATAGAGATTTTGGTGACTAGTTTAGTTTCCATCGAGATACTTCAAGAAAAGGGAGACACCAAGGATGAAGCAAATTTGAGACCCTTGGATTCTACAAGTTAACAATCAATGAGAGTGTCTTTAGGTCCTTCATCCCAAGAGACAATAATGAAAACTACCACAATAGTTCCCCTAGTTACTGTTATGAAACATGTAAGCACCTTAGCCAACTATTCTTTATCCTTAGCTTCTATAATTTATACTATAATAACAACTAATATTATTGCTCCCTCTCATTATTTAAATTATTTGAATGAGATTCAGGTTAGTCCACTCCATAATTTGACTAATATCACTATTTTTGTGCTCACATTTACCTTAGTCACTGATTAATTAAAAAAATTCCTTAGTACTCCCTCTACACACTTCTGTTTCAACACAACTAACACTCCCCAACTATAAAAATGAGTCCTATTTGAGAGCCTGATCTTAACCTTCATTTTTACTTCACCTGTTACCCTATCTCAAACATCCACCCAAATGGGGATGCCACTAAACTAGTATACTCACACCTATAATTTTGTGGTGAACACCTAAAATGAGATGGAAAAGGGCAAGCTAGTTTTGGATGTAACATGCCCTAAAAAGGTCACTAGTTAGAGGTGAGCAATCCCACCTTCCACACAAACAAGACCATTTTAATTTAAGCCCATGCTCCTTCTAGGAAAGCCTCAATAATCCACTCAAAAAAATCCTATAAAGGACATTGAATATTAAATAATCTTGAACATACCATAATGGCTACAAAATCTACAACAGGTAGAAGAGGGTAGGGGAACTTGGTAGTGATTGAAAAACTGGTAGTCAAGTTAAATTTTGATGAGATAAAGACTATGAGGAGGGTAAAAAGTAAGACCTTCATTAGAGAAGGACATTAGGTGGAATTGGAACAAAGGGAAGATATCTTATCTTTATCCAAAAAAATATAAGTGCATCCCTCTGATGTGAGCTCTCTACCTTAGGAGGACCCCTATACCCTTATGGATTCTAAAGGGGTGATCATGGTAATGTTCAAAGGATATGATCAAGCCATCAAAGAATTTTAATGAATAACCACCATATAACCCTTGATGGACATCATTGAAAACACATAGGGTGTAGTTAGGAAGATATATAATATCATCCAATTAATCAAAGATGTAAAAGGGGAGTCACAACCCCAATGGGGATATGTATATCTAGAGGTAGAGAAGAAGAAGAAAATGGAGGCCAAACTAAATTTTTTGAGTGGAGTATATAAGAACAAATATTATTCCCATTTTAACTTGATATCAAACTCTAATGATACTTGGGTACAAAACTATGTAGCTACCAAGAGAGATGCCTTACTTGAATGGCACCTATACATGAAGTCTTTGGTCGTATAGTTGAAAAATTAGGAGAAGAAAGCCATGGCTATTTTGGTAGAAATAAGGATCAATAATATAGTCACTCCACATAGATATTTGGTATATAAATTCATTTTTGAAGAACTTCTCCACATAGCTACAATTAGTATTAGAGCAGAGGCTAAGGGCAGTATCTTTAGAATAGTTGATGACGTGAAATAACTAAGAAGTTTTTCTATACAAAGGGTTCTTAGTGTAGAAAACCTTTACATAGATCTTGGGGCATCACTAAAAATACATAAAAATTTGATGGATAAGATTCTTAAACTTTTCAAAAGATCCCTATTAGACTTTGAGGTAGTTGAAATTGACTTCCAAGATAGTTGTACTCTCTACCTCCAAATTTAGGTGAGCAAGTAAGCCATGACATCCATGGTCACCCCACTAGTAATTATAGTTTTAACTATTGATCTAACTATGAATCATATTCTAGTTACAATATCACCCTTAATGACATGCCACACTATGATAATGACTTGTGTTTCTACTCATTTTTTTTCTTTTACATTCAGAAGATAAAAAGAAACTAAAGTTAAATGGTCAGGGGTTAGATGATACCCGAATGAAGTAGCGTACCATATCCAGATGATTGAAGGAGCTCCTCTTTAGCTATGGAGGATGACACCTATAGATAAGAAAGGCTTAAATAAAGAAAATGTTAGATAGATATATGGTGGACTACCAAGTAAAGCTCAGTCCCAGAAGTGCAAAAGACTTCCTTGAGGGATGACAATCCACTAGTTGATAAAAAGAATGTTGGATAAAGATAAATAATGAAAGACTAAGAAACAAAAAGTAGATAATGCATACTTGTATTCTACTGTAAGTCTCCCATAGTCACTGATGCTAATTAGTCTACCGTTGTTAGTTGGTAAATGTTGCCAACGTCAGTTAGGCTACCGACATCGGTAGGGGAAATGGGCCTTGATGCCGATGTCAGTAGGGGCAATGGGCCTTGGATGGGTTTTAGGGAAAGTCTGTGGTCGATAGAGGATTCTAGAAGGAGTCTGAGAGTTTAATGGTTTGTGCAGGTTTATAGGATAGTGAATATGGTTTAGAAAAGGGCTAAGGTAGAGGATAGGGGTGGAAAGAGAATAAGAATGAGAGGAAGGCTTTTTAGCCTCTCCAGAAAGAAAGCCGGGTTGTCTATCAATAGTATGCAAGAATATTCAATGGAATACTCACCAATGCATTCTAAAAATACTGAAATATAAACTAGAATAATACTTAGCTCTTGGTGGAGAACCATAAGTGTAGAAGACTTGTTCCCATTATGGTTGATGTAGGAGACCTCATGCAACATTTCAATCTAGTGTGGAGTGAATTCTATAGATTTTCTTAGCCTAGAGAGTGATGATAAAATGTTGATGCCTCATCCTAAAGCCTAGCTTTGATATGCAAGGAGTCAAGGAGCAAGAGAATTTGCATTCAGGTCTACAGTCGAGGTCAGAATTTAGTTTTAAGGAATCGATGTTGGTGATACCACTAGCGTTAGTCGACTGTTAACCAACGTCAGCAGCTAGAGAATGGGAAAAAAGGCTATTTTTAGCCTTTTGCCCATTCTTCCATCTGCCAAGTTTAGTTGTCATTGTTAAACGGTCCAAAGGCAAGTTTAATAGGCACAAGAATTAGTGGGAGATTTATAATTAGGTCTTAGGTAATTATGATTAGTCATAGGGTGATAAATGGCCTAAGAGCTAGGAATCCAAGGTGAGGTGTCTAAGGGGATTATTAATTTAAAATAAGTATTTTAAATTAATAAAGTATATGTTAGGCATGTTGAAGTTAGAAAGGGACCAAAGGGGGGGTTGACACTATTTTGGTGTCTACATTTGCCCTTTTTTGTCTTGTTGGTTGTTCTTGATGAACTGTAAGACAAAAATAGGAGTAAGTTGCCCTAGATGTGGGATGAGGCATTCCCCCTCAAAGCGGGAGTCAAGGGAAGGTAACTTGATATCAGGTGCCGATTTGATAGATAGTGGATGGATATGGTGAAGGTTGAGTGTGAACACTACAAAAGTTGAGATTTCATGTATACCACTTCACATGATAGGTAGGTCAAATTGTCACAGTCAAAGGTTGAGGAGTGCCAAAATCAAAATAATCAGTCCTTAGCATTTAGTCGTAGCTGATTGGGTTAAATGATCAAAGTTGTAGCTATAATGGTCATCGTGTTCCAAGTATCCCAGGCTTAGGAAGGGCTCCTGGAAAACATCAAAATGTCACAAGTACTGGGGCTCAACTTGGGTGTGATCCAATACTTGTGAGGGTCATGGAAAATTTGCTAACTATTCATGAGGTAGAATAAATGCAATCAAAACAACCAAGGCATAGTTATCCCAAAAGCGGTCATGGTCTGAGGAGATAGTTGTGATCTCCAAGGTCATTGGTCGAGTTAGGCTGAGATATAAGTCATCTCAAGTGTAGTTTGTTGTGGATGGGGAGATGCATGCGATCTCCAATGTGCCCCATGAGAAGTTTAGGTAACTCATTCAATGTTAGGGCTGGTTGTTTGGTCATGATTTTGGGTTGGGTATAGATAGTTGGTCCATTAGATGGACGGATGAAGGAATGGCTGAGCTAACCTCAGAAGACCCCATGTCAACTGAGTGTTGCCTACATAGCCCCTATTTGAAGGGCCTCATGCCAATGTAGTTCTCCCCAAAAGGGAAGAAGAGAGTCAATGAGGTTGATAATTGGTTTGGTCATGTTAATGGTTTAGCACTTCACATATGTCTGATGGTACATGCTTGAAATGATGAGTGTATGATGATGTTACAGCCTTTTCCATATTATGTGATGGTGTATTCTGTAACATAAGTTATATGGTTTTTCATTCCTAGCAAGTTTCCATATTAGTGATGGATGTATGCTAAAAATGAAATGAGTATGTATTTATGCTTTAACAAGTAATGGTTTATGCTTGACATAAATTGTGTTTGGTCGATAGTTTCTATGTGTATTGTTGTCCATAGAAACTAGTGTGAATGGGCTATGTCATGTTAGTGGTCTGAAAATGTTTGGTTTGGTTTGGATTGGTTGGTTAGAAAATGATTTGGTTGTATGTGACAAAGGTATGTAAGAAGTGAAAGGCACGTTGCTCTTCCATTGCCAAGGACCATAATGATAGCATAGATAGGGTTATTGTAGACAAAAACCCCGTTCATGCAGTATGTAATTGACCATTGTTTGTGTTAGAGAAGTATTCAAATCACTTGATGTTAAGTGAGCTCAAAATCCCTTGGGTATGTTGGGGTAATAGGTTTGATTATGTGAGGTATGAGGATAACGTAACCCTTTTTAGCAAGGATAACTTTGCCCCTTTTCTAGGTGACCCTGAGAACGACTATAGGCAAGTCCATGACTTAATTTTTTTTTGGGTAGACTGATCAATGCGGGAAGTCTACGTGGGGATGTTGTTTTGCTTTGTGGTCATATGTGAAGCTGATCGATGTGGGAAGCTTCTGAGAGAGTGCTATTTGTATCAAAATTTAGGCATAGCCATCCTTCGAGGGATTGGTCTATATTCTATTTTTTATGTTTTGATGTCTTTGAATAGCTATCCTTCAAGGGAGCAGTCTATCAATTATAACAATGATGTAGCTATCCTTCGAGGGAGCAGTCTACATTTATAGTTTTATGACCTTTGTATAGGCATCCCAATTTTATGTTTTTTTTGTGTTTGACTAAACTTTTGGTCATGGACTCAACTATAGAGGTTTGGGGGTTTCCCTTTTATTAAGACAAAGCATTCATGCTTTACCAAAGGGTTGACTAATGTTTGTAGGGAAAAAGGGTTGAAAGGAATAGAAATGATGATGATGGAGGTCACCCAAGGGATGAGCTCAAGTTAAACATCAAGTGAATGATTACTTGATTAACAGTAGAATGGTTGTAGATGCAAGGCATTAAGGGGCTCAGGTTTTGGCCGACCTTCAAGATAAGACAAATGATAAGTCCCTGATCCATACTTGTGTTATGATGTAAGGTCCGAGTCAATTAGGAGAAAACTTGCCCCATTTGCTTCTTTCCATATTGGAGAAGTTGGTTGATGCTTGGTCGATGTCATGATAGTCAGTATAAAGTTGAATTCCCCTAGTCGCTTTTATGACATGGACAATGTTTGACACCCATTGTGGATAATCAATGAGTTGGATAAATGAGATGGAGAGAAGATGATGAAGCTTCTCTTTAACAAGGAGTGTGATGTGAGGATGCATCTTGTGAATCTTTTATCTGGTATGATTAGTTATAGAAGGTGAGATCCTGATCTTCTAGGTTAGAGGTTGGAATCTCAAGATTACTAATGGTGATGGAGGCAATGGTTGGTAATGTTTTGATTAAAGAAGCTAGTGGTTGGGGGTCTTCAGGTTGGACCTCCACTATCTGTAAAGATTTAATTAATGCTTGGTGATGTTTTGGAGAGCTTTGAAAGAGGTCATATAAGGACATCTTTACTGGAGTTTGGTGAAGTTGTTTCACCATAGAGTCATGAATTGGCTTTGAAGATGTTGGTTGGATGTGCCCAAGATTGAAATCTTGGGTTTTGGTGGTTGAGGAGGCTTGATGAATGGATATGTCCAAGGGATATAAACCTTCTCTTTTCCTTTATCCTTCATGGTTTGTGACCTAGTGGTCACATTGATAGTGTTGATTTCAAATAATGGGGGAGAAGGTGGTAGAGGGACCATAGTCTTGCATTGAGATCCCAATTTAGGTGATGAGGTTTGAGAGGCATGGGATGGTGTCGATGGTTTGTTGAAAGGGTGGTCAAGAGGATACTTAATGAAAATGGTATCCTTATTTAGGTGTTGATGAATGACAACTTTAAGACCAGATCAATGCTCAGTGTCATGTCTAGGTGTGTGATGATATGCACAAAATTTAGTGTTGTTGAACCAAGACAGTTTTGGTCTAAGAGTTGATGAGTGTGAAGGTGAAGAGGTTTGGGAGACATGGGATGGTGTCAATAGTTTTTCAAAGGGGTCCTTAATGAGAAGAGTGCCCTTTTTCAAGTGTTAATGAATGACCACCTTAAGAGCACAACAACGCTCAGTGTCATGCCCAGGTGTGCGATGATACGCATAGATTTTAGTGTCATCGAACTAGGTTGGTTTTGGTCCGTGAGGTTGGTATGGCCTAATAGGTGGGAGGGTGATGCTAAAAGACTACAATAATTGACATAACATTGATGCATAACAACCCTTTAATGGGTTTGCACATTTTGTTGCAATAGGTGTTGGAAACTTTTGTTTAGGAGTTGTAGGAGAAGTTGGTCGTACCACCTTTTTAGTTGGTGGTATAGTCATACAAGTAGATGGCACTTGCTCGATGAGAGGTGCCAAATGTTTTGGAGGATGTATGTTCTTGATGGGTGAACAGAGTAATGGAGGCAATTTGTTTTTGTTAGGTGTTGGAGTAGGGAGCACTCCTATCAAGGTAGACAGGTGTGGGCCTAAAATAGAGGGCAATGGTGATGGTGGGGGAGAAGTTCTCTGATGTGGTTTAGTGGCCTTCTTTAGTTTGGTATGAGGACCACTATTGTGTGGGGTGAGGTTCAAATCTACCTTCACTAAATCTTCTTCAACTGAAGTAGGTGACGTGGCGAGTTCCTCTCTCTGTGGAGAAGAGATTGGAGATTGTATCTCTTTAGTTGGATAGAGCATAGGGATGTTCATGGCTTCTGTGTGTGGTCGAGTAGTAGGGAAGGTATGATCCCCCATTGATAATAAGAAGGATGAGGGTGAGGCTGCCAGCATTGGTGCCATCAAAGCATCCTCCAATATGGGAGAGGTCAAATTAGACTCTCCCACGTGTGAAAAGGGGCTGGATGGAGGACTATCCTCCATTTGTAGAGGAAAAATAGGAGAAGAAGGATCTTCTACCTGTGGTAGACAAATAGGAGAAGAAGGCTCTTCTACCTATGGTGGACAAATAGGTTGAATAACCTCTTCAGACTATGGGAGAGGTTGGTTAGGAATGATAGGAAAGACTGTGTTGACTGTGCGTATATTACGCTCTTGAAGGTCATCAGCCATGGTCTGAATGTTATGCTGACTAGGGGGATGATTAGGAAATGGTTGTCTAAAGAGATCTATATTTTGGTTAGCTAGCGCATTTGGGTTATCCAGAACAAGATCTACTTTGTCCAACATGTCTTAGACAATGTTTTTGAAGGTTTTGTAATTATCTATGTCATGCCCCTTGACGCGATGATAATTACAAAAGTCAGTTTCCCTATACCATGCAGGGATAGCTTTAAAAGTGTCAAATTGGGGTGGTAAAATTTGAGGGAGATTGAGGATCCCCTACTTTATTAATTTATCCAACATGGAAGTGTATGATTCTCCTATTGGAGTGTACTGATGCTGTACATGCCATTGTTGGAATTGTCTTGTGATATATTCTGATGTGGAAGGTTGAGATTGGTTGGTTGTTGTTGAAGATGATGGTCTAACAACCACAACATTTGCCAACCCTTTGGACTTGGAGTGGGAAGAAGAAGGTTTGGATGAAGAAGGATCATTTACATTGGTATTTTTATTACGCAATTTGACATTGTCTTCTTCGACTGCATGGAGTTCAAGCTTTCGGGCCATGGTGAAAGATTTGTCAAATGTGCAGAATGTTTTAACCTGTAAAGTGGATGAGATGTGCATGGCACATGCTCTTGAAAAGAGCTCAATGAGCTCAGTTTGAGGTAGTGAAAAGGAGAGTTGGTTAATCAAACATCTCCAATGGGCAACGAAGTCAGCTATTGACTCATCATCGAATTGTTTAATAGAATATAGGTCCGTGATAGAGACCTTCTTAGTGATGTTAATTAAAAAGTTGTCAAGGAATAATTGGGTGAGTTGAGTGAAGGAAAAGAGAGAATGACTGGTAATAGAGATATACTAGTCAAGGGCGGCCCCTAAAAGTGACATGGGAAATGTGTGAAGTAGTAATGCATCATCATGCGCTATGAGGTAACAAGTGTGTCTAAATGCTCGTAGATGTTGTTGTGGGTCCTCTTTACTCTAAAATTAAGTAAACTTGGGGAGTTCTCACTAGTTAGGATATGGTCAAATAGGCACCGAAGGGTGAATGGGTTCATTACATAGTTGTTCATATGAAAGAACATTGCTTGAACCGAAAATAGATATCTCAAGGTTGGACATCTTATCCATTAACATCTTAATTAGATCAGTTGATGAATTGGAAAATGGGGCACCCCCTAGGTTGTAAGGTACCTGGAAAGAGTTAGGAGGGGTGTATGACGTACTTGGTTGCATTTGTATAGGCACAACATATTGTTAGTTCATCATAGGGACTGATGTTGAGGTCAAGGGGACTTATGCCATAAAGCTAGAGGGCACATATTGACTAGGTGCTGCCAAAGGTGGTTGAGTGGCAGAAATGCTTGTTGAAGGATAGGTGGTCACTCTTTTATTTATGGGTGCAAGAGTGGGTGGGGTAGAGACAATCAAGTTCTAAAAATGTGTATAACTTGGTTGAATTGTTTGTAGTTAAGGGGGTATAAAAACCCTAATGGAGGTAGGTCCAGAAATAGAAGGAGAGACCACACTTTGAAAATTGGTCATGGTCAGGTTGTTAGTTGAGGCAATGGCCTGGGTGACCATGGGTTGGGTAGCAGACGCTGTTGATATCATTATTGCTTCAGTGATGAAAGTTGGCATCCTGTAAATAGGATTACCTGAAGGGTCTCGCATTTGACTTCTTACGAGATAGTGTTGAAGAGCCTTGACATTGAGGTCAAGAAACCTTTCAAAGTCTTGGTCCCCTTTAGGAACAATAGGGGGTTGAGTTGGGGTTGGTTGGATAGAAGTACGTTTAGTTTCTGAATTATACTCCATTTGGAGACATGATATAGAAGGCAAAGGTGAGAGTGGTTATTGCCTTACGTGGTCAACAAGAGTTTTGGTTTGACTATGTGTCAAAACCATCCAAGGCAAAATAGATCTAGGTTCTAAAAACTGTATGTTTCAGCCTCAGAAAACTAGAATTTGTTTTTAACAGTAAAAAGGTCAAGTTTTTAACTTGCTGTTTGAGAAGAAATTTTTTTGACAGTGGCCGATGTTGGTAGAATAGCTGATGTTAGTGAAGAAAGTTGCCGATGTCGGTCAGATAACTGATGTTGGTGAAGATCAGTTGCTGACATCGATGGAAAAATTGATGTCAGTTACTATGTATTTCTAGAAACTCAAAAAACTAAAAGTTTTTGGAAGAAAGAAGAAAGTTCTGAGTTGTTTTTGGAGCTCAGAATAATGCATCCTTACCAGCTCAAAAAACCAAATAAAAATAGAAAATTAGATGAAGGCAAGCAGCCTCTAAACATTAAATTCCTAAGAATAAATTTTAGAGTTGTGTTGGCTTATGCCTTAGAAGAATATGTTTGGGAATTGGACTTTTAGAGCGGCTCCTAAAAGAGGCAGTCTAAGGATAGTTTCGGGCTATGTTTTGGTGCTCAAAATCTATATTAGGTTTCGTACGTGACCTGGTGTTAGGAGATTTCTCCCCTCACTTCATGAGCCTAGAGCCATGATAGGTCACTGAGCCAATATATTCTTCCCCTATAGTTTATACTCTGCCAGAGAACAGAGTGGGTTCTCCCCTTGGTAGTGAAGTCCAAGTGGTATTGCCAGGAAGGGTAAGGTATCCGCTAGGTGATGAAATCCTAGTCGGGCCTTGTCTTAGGTATGTTTAGATGTTTATTTTGATGTGCTTGTGGTTTGGATGTGTAACATATGTGCACTATGATTTATTCATAATGCATTTTTAATTACTAGATGAGCTAAATATGTAATCAAGTAGGAATGAAATGCAATAGATTTTTAGCCCAAATTGAAATGTTTTGTTCAGATGTAAACAAGTGGAGAAAGGGTTAAGAGTATGAACTACTCTAAGATGTAGGAAAAAGGTGACTAAAATAAAAAGGAAGAGGTTCTTTTTAACTTGTGCTTATGATTTCTTTTCAAAATAAAAGAAGAAGAGAAATTTTCCTAATGCACCTATATGAAAGTTTGCCTTCAGAAGAAATGAACCCAAGGAAAACTCCAGGGTCCCACTGGGCATGCCAGAATGTTTCTGCTCATTTTTTTGCTTTTACATTTAGAAGATAGAAAGAAACTAAAGTTAAATGGTCAGGGGTTAGATGATACCCAGATGAAGTTGCACATCGTATCGAAACGATTGAAGGAGCTCCTCTTTGGCTGTGAAGGATGACACCTGTAGATAAGAAAGGCTTAAACAAAGAAAATGTTAGATAGATATATGGTGGACTACCAAGCAAAGCTCAGTCCCAGAAGTGCAAAAGACTTCCTTGAGGGATGGCAGTCTACTAGTTAATAAAAAAAATGTCAGATAAAGAGAAATAATGAAAGACTAAGAAACAAAAAGTAGACAATGCGTACCTATATTTTGTTGTAAGTCTCCCACAGTCGCCGATGCCAATTAGTCTACTGTCGTCAGTTGGTAAATTTTGCCAACGTCGGTAGGGGCAATGGGCCTTAATGCTGATGTTGGTAGGGGTAATGGGCCTTGGATGGGTTTCATGGAAATTTTGTGGTTGATAGAGGATTTTGAAAGGAGTTTGAGAGTTTAATGGTTTGTGCAGGGTTGCAGGGTAGTGAATATGGTCTAGAAAAGGGCTAAGGTAGAGGATAGGGGTGGAAAGAGAATAAGAATGAGATGAAGGCTTTTCATCCTCTCTGAGAAGAAAGCTAGGTTGTCTATCAACAATAATCAATAATATTCAATGGACTACTCACCAATGCATTCTAAAAATACTAAAATATAAACTAGAATAATACTTAGCTCTTGGTGGAGAACCAAAAGTGTAGAAGACTTGTTCACATTATGGCTAATGTAGGAGACCTCATGCAATGTTTCAATCTGGTGTGGAGTGAATTTTGTAGAGTTTCTTAGCCTAGAGAGTGATGATAGAATGCTGATGCCTCATCTTAAAGCCTGCCTTTGATATGCAAGGAGTTGAGGAGCAAGAGAATTCAGATCTTGGGAGCAAGAGAATTTGCATTCAGGTCTGCAGTTGAGGTCAGAATTTAGTTTTAAGTAACTGACATCAGTGATACCATTGGTGTTGATTGACTGTTAATCGACATCAGCGGCTAGAGAATGGGAAAAAGGCTATTTTTAGCCTTTTTCCCGTTCTTCCATCTGCCAAGTTTGGTTGTCATTGTTAAACGGTCCAAAGGTGGGTTTAATAGGCATGAGAATTAGTGGGAGAGTTTAAATTAGGTCTTAGGTAATTATGATTAGTCATAGGGTGATAAATGGCCTAAGAGCTAGGAATCCAAGGTGAGGTGTCTAGGGGGGATTATTAATTTAAAATAAGTATTTTAAATTAATAAAGTATAGGTTAGGCATGTTGAAGTTAGAAAGGGACCAAAGGGTGGGGGTTGACACTATTTTGGTGTCTACAACTTGAGCTATAGTCGCAATGATTTCACTTACAAGTGCAATAACTATAGTAGTCACTAGTACACAAGTGCCACCATTTACAACTACCACCTCATAGTAACCCCTATAATAACTAAAAGCCTTGTTTTGGAGTCTTTCCTATTGTAATTTTTTTTGTGTGTCTCTAACAAGATGTTGAGTGTTACTTTAACTTTGCTTGAGAGATAAAGCTAAACCCATCCCAAGCCTATAAAAAGTGTATCACCCTCTCTAATAATGTGTCATAGTAGTTCTAGTTGATAGATCTCAATCACTTTTTATGGAATAAGATCTTGTTAAGATAATTTAGAATTTGGGATATATCGTGAAGTGCATTATAATACCTGTAAGAGTACGTATGCATGTTTGAAAGGTATTACCTATAAGATACCTTCAAGGTACCCTTAAAGTTACTACAATGTACTTCAAGGGTTCTCTTAGGAGATACATTAAACATGCATATTATTAGAATTTTATTTCAAGGTACCTCTTAGGAGATACCTTGAATGGCCTTATAGTACCTTATAGGGGTCTCCTCGTATCTACCTTTAATATGTATATGATTGGAATTTTCTTTCAAATAATCTCATAAGAGATACGTTGAAGGGCCTTATAATACCTTCAAGGATAACCTTATGCATGTTTGAAATCTATCTCCTAAGAGATAATTTCAATGTACCCTTCAAGGTAATACAAATCCTTTCAAGGTATCTTCCAAGAGATACCTTGAAGGGTCTTGTAGTACCTTCAAGGGTTCTCCTAGTAGATACATTAAACATGCATATGATTTGAATTTTATTTCAAGGTATTTCCTAGGGGATACCTTAAAGTGCCTTGTAGTACCCTCAATGTTGATTGTAAAGGTTATTGTAAGGGATTTGATATAACCTTGGCATGCAGGGGGCAGTCAAGTTATGTCTATATGAGTGAATGTGTAGAGATATTTAGAAATAATAAATAGAACACCTTATAAAGTGGAAATGCATTTTATATTCATCAATGGTGAATTTATTATTTTAATACTTGTTCAAACTCTGATTCAAAAGGCATGCCATGATCACAACTTTTGATCTAAAGAGTTTAATCTAAAACATATACTATTATTATATGATAACAGGTTTAAAAAATTTCTAGGGAAGATACACACTAGATGGAAAGGACCCTACATTATTAAATAATTCTCACAATAGGGTACCATTATGCTAAATTATTTTTAGGGAACCATATTGCCAGGATGTATAAATGGTTGTAGCCTTAAGCCTTATCATATTTAATCTCACATCACAACATTCAAGAATAGAAATTATCTAAGGACAAAATCCTTCAAAATAATGTTAGATTAAAATGTATGAATAGATCCTCCAAATTTAATGTTTCAATATCAAAATCTAAAAAAAACCAAATCCTTTAGAACAATGTTCAAACAAAATATCCAAAAAAATGTTTTGATCAAAATCCTAGAAGCTCAAAGTTTCCAAAAAGAAGTTCTAAGAAAAGGCCCCAAATCACAAAGTTTTTGAAAAATATGTTCCAAGAAAAATGTCCAATAAACAAGTCCCAAACATTTTCCCTGATGAACAAAAATATGAACTTCATGTTCAAACAAAATCTTGAACAAAATAGTTCTGAATAAAACTAAGTCCCAAAACCTGCATAGTATAACTTACTAAATGCATTTAATAAGTTAGCTTGAAATGTAAAATATCATTATTTGTACTTTAATAGAGAAGGAGACTAAGGATAAATATTGTGAAAAAATTACATTGAGCTCAAATTAAGTCCAACAAAATGGAGATGACAATATTGGTGTTTTAAAAGATTAAGGAGAAAGACCGTTAATGATATTGTGTTTCAAAAGATTGCATCTTGTTTGAGGCAAATCAAGTTAGGACATGATATGTGGATTCATTAAAAAAAGTGGCTACATGAAGTGACATAGGGTCACATAAAACACATGTTATGAGGTAATTTAAATATTTACAAGACAAAAAAGGTCACTATCAAAGCCAAAATATTAAAGATGAGGAATAAAACTCATGCATAGGCAGTCAATGCATTTAAAGAGGTTAAAAAGAACAAGTTAGATGATAAAATCCATAAAATAATGGGATGAATAATTCCAAAACATTATAGACTTTGGTGAACAAGAATATTCTACTATCTACTCTTGATATACTCATGTGTAGAAAAATTGAGACCCAAATTTTGGTATAATAATGTAATCAAACAATGTAGATTAAATGTTTAGTCATGGATAGGAGCAAGTTATTGATCCTGATCATAGATGCATATAAGGTATAAATTAAGATTAGGATAGGTATTTTATAAACCAAATTAAGTGACCTATATCCCTTTGAATTAGTGGAAATGATTAAAGTTAATCTCTTCACCCCATCAATAGAACCAGGTGCACAAGCAAGAGCTCTTACATTTCAACATCTACTTTAAGGTTATAATGAAGATAGGATAATCATGTTACCTACATTTAGGTAAATGGATGAGGTCATGTATACTTTGTTAAGAATATTTAACTAAGAAGATATTAATTTGTCTTAAGATATCACTATTTGGATTAATGTGTAGACCATGGTGAGAGTCATAGGCCTCCTAAATTGTGGAAAATCCTTATTTCCAAAAAAGTCCATCACACCACCAATACATTAATTTATTAGGGATAAGTTCACCACTTAGGCCAAAAAAAGAACACTAATTGAATACATTGAGGATGTTGCAATGTGTATTTCTGTAGAGTGTATCACAAATAGGTTTTGGAAAATAATGAAATGAGCCAAGTAGGAAACAAAAGGATTACTTGACATTGTGTATCACATGATAAAATTGAATGAGAAATTAAATTTGCCCAAGTTTCTTGAATCTAAGCTTAAAACTAATATTAACAAGGTACTTTTAGGTAGCTCACAAAATTTCCAATATTATTTTCTAGTTTTATTGTTATGTTTCACCCAATTGAAGTCCCTATCAGGCTAAGTTAATGTTATTATGGACTTTTATCCTAATACTACCCTCATAGGCATCACTTGGACTAAGACATGGCAATATTATGAAAAAATAGGGAGGTTTAACACATGGTGGCTTGAGGCTCTATCTTTCATCAGGCTGTACCCTCAAATTCCATAGGATGTCATGCAATATTTGGGGTAACATGCATTGCTAACCAAGTTGTATAATAGTATTAAAATTAAGGTGCATGAATTGGCCATGCCAACTATGATTCCAATGCCCTTTTTCATCATAATGGTTGAATAATAAGCTAAAGTATGAAGGTAGAGAGCCCTAGTCATGAGGTCAATGAAACCTATTCAAACTATCACTCTAGGTGCACAATAATGTAGTCATGAGTAAAAATAACCATAGTCAACTACACAACCACAAGCCTCACCACAACAGTCCGTAACTACCCCATATTAAGGAAAAGGTAAATGGAAGGGACTTGCATAGAGAGCCTCAACATGATTAGCCATAAAGAGATCAATGAAAATCAGGTCTTAGTTAGACAACCCACATGTGTCAAGGTAACTTGTGAGTGTAATCTATAAATGTTGGGGGTTGCTGAATAGGAAGTTCTTCAATGCATGATCAAAGACATAAAAAAAGAGGTCTATGAGAAGGAGAAGGAGAAGGATTAATTTTTATGGAAAGTAGTGCACACTTACCAAGTGAGGAATAAGGTAAGCAATGACCTTTTAGTTGACATTACACAACCCCTTCCCTCTATTATTGTGGATACTATAGGTCAAGAAGAAGTTCAAGAGGAAGGGATCCTAGTATGCCCACTGATTCAAAAATAACATACTCATCATTGGGTTATGTTTTCAACCACCATACAAGAATGTATGGTACCTTTTAGAGATCCAATCATAACAATTAGTGCCCATCAGGAGAAGTCTAAGGGCATGAGGAGACATAAGGATACACATATCCCTTTGATAGAGTCAATAAATATTTTTGTGTGGAGGTGTGGTTATCAAATTCAAATATTTAGAGCACTCATAATATAATATGGAAATAGATGATGTATATGTAATAGAGGGATCTCCAAATACCACTATGATAGATCTAGTAAAAGAAATGGATGTTGTGAAAGATACCCAAAAATCATGATGAGGAGGATATGAAGAAAGAAGAGAGGAAAAAGAGAAAATCAAAGAAGAAAGAAGAAGAAAGATACCATAGAATAAGTAGCTACATAATTATCCCGATGTGCATAATAGGAACAAGAAAAATAACACACTAAGAAATAATAACAATAAAATAAGTCTAAAGAAGTTAAGTTTGGGAAAAATAAGGCCTAAGAATCTCATACCAAGATAAAGAAAGCCAAGCAAGCAGGAGTGAAAAGGAAGATAAGGAAACACAAAGAGGTATTATGAAAGTATAAAGAGGTGTAAGTTGAGTAGAGACAAAAGTAAATAAAACAAGAGATGTGAGATAAATATGACAAATAATAGTGCCAAAATGAGGAGGAAACCAAGCATGAGGAAGAAGTGCAAGATGATAAGGAAAAATTAGAGGCTATTGCCAAAGCTAAAGCAGAGGTTGATGCTAAAGATAAGGTTGAGGCAAATTCCAAGTCCAAAATTGTGGTGAGAGCCAAGGTCAAAGAGGTAGATTTAATTCACATTGAGGCAAAAACCAAGGATAAAGCTAAGGAAAAGGTACAATCAAAACACATAAAATCACAAACTACAAAAGAAAATAAAGCTAAGGAAAAGGTAAAAGTAGTATATGTAGCATCCCATAAGTATGTGAGCTAATCAGGTACACTAGAGGAGACTTCACTATCAAAGTCTATCCATTTCTACCCAATAATTTGGGATGTACCTACCACATCATCTCATCACAATAATTTCTTACTTTTGTTGGCTCAATTTATGCCATCTTCTACCCTAGTCAAAATCACATCCATCATGCTTACTTCCACTTACATTGAGATATCTTTACATGTTTTGTAGCTATCATTATCCAAGTAAATTGAAGGAGCATCTAAATTCCAAAAATCAATTGAAAAAAAGGCTATATACTTGGAACATATTATTTTTTGACTATGTAAGGAGAAAGTGAAAGCACAAAATCAAATTATTAAGGCTAGGTAGCTCATCAATGCCACTTGTCCTACTCTAGTTATGTGAGTCCTTAGTGATAAAGTAATGTCTAAGAACAAAACACATACTACATTGTTGACTCAATAAATAAAGGATTGGGTGAGTGCACATAAATTGGGTACCCAAGGGAAGGCTATCAACATTGAAACATAAGGCATTTATAAACTAATAGAGGAATATGTATAGGTTTTGGATACTAAAGTGCATTAGGCTAAGTAGACATCACATAAATATTGATTAGAGTTAGTACCTTGACAAACCCTTGGATTATGTAAAAATATATTTCACAATGGCATATAAATCTAAATATATATTGAGTGATCGAATGGATACTAGAGAAATACTGAATGATGCATTTCAATAATTTTTAGCTGCTAGGGATACCATGATGAAGAAGTTCTAGGTCTAGTAGAATGAGATAATGCACAATACATTTGCATCTACTCAATCCCAAAATATTGTATACAAGTTATATTATATTGTGTTAGATATCCAAATTAAGCTATCAAATGCCAAAAACTTCCATATCATCATAAAATAAAAACATGTGCATAATTTGATGGTCATTCAGATTGCACTACACACTTTGTTTACTATGGTATGAGAAGTACTTAATAATTGGAAAATACTCAAGCATGAACTGTCACAGGTTAAACTAGTTATTTCACATATCATAGATGAACTTAAGTTCATTCCACCATAGAATCTCCAAGAAATTTTTTAAAATATAAAGATGGATACAAAGGTGTAGTCTAGGTAGCCACAACCTACACAACTTCTTGGATAAACTTTGGGACCACCTCCATAGTAGGTAAATACATAATTCATTTTTTGTAGTTTAAGAAAAAAAATTGCTTTGTAACATAGTCATAAGAATTTAGAGTGGGTCCAAGTTGGTTGAAAATACCTAAACTGGATGGCCACCTGGTTAAGCTAGTCTATGGAAAATTGTAAAGGGTGATAGGAAAGTATGTTACTTTGTTGAAAACCCAAAAGGGAAGATAATTAGTCTGTAAAGGGTTTAAACTATTAAATAGAACCAATAGCAATTACTACTACTTTTATGAAAGGATAATCTTTTCTAGCTTTAGCTGAGATTAGAGTTTAGCATTTGTTTTAGGACAGAATAACAATTTAAGTCTAGGAAATTGTTGGATGTGGAGCAGGGCCTCATAAATCACAATTTTATAATTGATGAACACATGTTTTTAGAGTATCATTTTGTCATTTATCTGATCCTTTTGATGTCTTTTGACTTGTTGGCCAAGTGATAGATATAAGAATGCCAAGACTCTTTTCTTTTTGTATGCTAGAAAGCTATAATGTAAAGAGATAGAGCAATGTAGAAAGCTATATATAGTTATCTGATGTGATGTAATATGGTTCTGATGTCTAATATAGGTTAATAGACTAACTATTTTAGCATTTTCCTAAGATTCTTTTACGTATGCCTAGTGCATAGTGTTTACTCAATTTTATTTTAGCTTGTTCTATCTTCTATTATGTTATTTACGTTTCAAAATTACTAATTCCATGTTAGTTTATAATTATATTTGTTTTTGTGTATAAAATTAAAAATTCTATAAATTCACTCATGCTATTATGATTCTTTTCTACTTCTTGATTTGCAAGCTATCCTTATACTTTACATGTTCTAGAGAATTTCTAGGAAACTATGCTAACATTCCTTTAACATGCACATGATTGAAATTTTATCTCTAAGGAAATATCTTGAAGGAATTTTTAGTACCTTTTAGTGTACCCTAATGCATGTTTGAAAGATATAAGTTATCTCATAGGAGATACTTTCAAATTACGTTAGGGTACCCTTGAAGGTAGTACAAGGTCCTTCAAGGTATCTTATAAGATATACCTTGAAAGAGATTATAGTACCTTCAATGGGTATCCTAGTAGATACCTTTAAAATTCACATGATTAGAATTGTCTTTCAAGATATCTCTTATGTGATACCTTGAGGGCCTTGAAATACCTCCAATGGTACCTTTATGCATGTTTTAAAGTTATTTCTTAGGAGATACCTTCAAGATAGCCATGAAGGTACTATAATACCCTTCAAGGTATATTATAAGAGATACCTTGAAGGTTCTTGTATCACCTTTAATGGTTCTCTTAATAGATAGAGATACCTTGGAGGCCTTATAATAACTTCAAAGATAAATTTATGCATGTTTTAAAGGTATATCTTAGGAGATACCTTCAAAGTACATAGAGATACCTTGGAGGGCCTTGTAGTACATGGAAGGATACCTTAAAGGGCCTTATAATAACTTCAAGGATAAATTTATGCATGTTTGAAAGGTATCTCTTAGGAGATACCTTCAAGGTAGATAGAGATACCTTAGAAGGCCTTATAACACCATCAATGATACCTTTATTCATGTTTGAAAGGTATCTCTTAAAAGATATATTCAAGGTAGATTTGAATGTACTATATTTCCCTTTAAGGTATCTTCTAGGAGATACCTTGAATAGTCTTATATTACCTTTAAGGGTTCTCATAGTAGATAGAGATACCTTGGAGGGCCTTGTAACACCTTCA
Organism: Torreya grandis; assembly: GCA_037957365.1. Lineage (NCBI taxonomy): Eukaryota > Viridiplantae > Streptophyta > Pinopsida > Cupressales > Taxaceae > Torreya > Torreya grandis. The sequence goes on from JARHVA010000257.1 coordinate 2,449,166, forward strand.
AGGATACATTTATGCATGTTTGAAAGGTATATCTTAGGAGATAGCTTCAAGGTAGCCTTAAAGATAATATAATGGCCTTCAAAGTATCTTATAGGAGATATATTGAAGGATCTTATAATATCTTTAAGGGTTCTCCTAGTAGATACTATTGTACCCAACATCGGCCTTTTCTTCTTCAAGAAATGGGGACTCACTTTTAAATTTTTGCCTTGTTTGTTTAACCTTTATTCTATTTGTCTAAGTAAAGTTATAATTAGATTACTCAGCCTTTATAGTTAGAATAATAAATCATGGTATTATACATTTTATGGACTAACTTTATTAATGCACATGATTTAAATTTTATTTCAAGGTATCTCCTAGGAGATACCTCAAAGGGCCTTGGAATACCTTCCATGTTGATTACAAAGGTCCTTACAAGAGATTTGATATAACCATGTCACCTTTTTATTTAGCAAGAATCCTGATGTCAATTCATCTTTAAAAGACACCTTCAAGGTAACCTTGAAAGTACTATAATGCCCTTCAAGGTATCTTCTAGGAAATACCTTGAAGGATCTTGTAGTACCTTAAGGTTTTCTCCTAGTAGATAGAGATACCTTGGAGGGATTTGTAATACCTTCAAGGATACCTTTATGCATGTTTGAAAGGTATCTATTAATAGATACCTTCAAGGTAACCTTGAAGGTATTATAATGTTCTTAAAGGTATCTTCTAGGAGATACCTTGAAGGGTCTCGTAGTATCTTCAAGGGTTCTCCTACTAGATACCTTGAACATGTACATGATTTTAATTTTATTTCAAAGTATTTCCTAGGGATTACCTTGAAGGGACTTATAGTAATTTCAAAGGGTCTCCTCATAGATATCTTGAACATGCCCATAATTGGAATTTTATTTCAAGGTAATTCATAAGAAACACCTTAAACATAAACATGATTGGAATTTTTATTTTGAGGTATCTCTTATGAGATACATTGAACATGCACATGATTGGAAATTTATTTTAAGGTATCTCCTAGGAGATACCTTGAACATGCACATGATTGTAATTTTATTTCAAGGTATCTCCTAGAAGATACCTTGAAGGGCCTTGGAATACCTTCCATGTTTATTTCAAAGGTCCTTGTAAGGGATTTGATATAACCATGACACCTTTTTATTTGGAAATAACCCTTATGCCAACTTAGTTTTAAAAGATACCTTTAAGCTATCCTTGAATGTATGATAATTCCCTTAAACGTATCTTCTATGAGGTAACTTTAAGGCTCTTGTAGTATCTTCAAGGGTTATGGGCCTTGTAATACCTTCAAGGATACCTTTATGAATGTTTGAAAGGTATATCTTAAGAGAAATTATTATAGGATTAATTTTCACCCTTAGAGAGGGTTCTTTATGGTCTCTCCAACTAAAATATAATATTGAGACAACCCTAAGCTATGGGTAACCTATGTTGGGGCAAAACCTTTAGATAAGGTTGGCTTCCTCTTGATGATCATGTAAAAATAATGATAAACTAATGTTTCATAGGGAAAAGGGTTATAAAGATAGTCAAGGGATCCTAAAAATATAAAAGGGTGATGAAACAAAGTTAAGTAGACACTCATATAAGCTTAAACACACACTAGATTGGCAAAATGACAACTATGGCTTACTCAATCTCATTAATTGTACAAATATGTCATGGAAGAGGATCCAAATAGATTAATAATATAGACCTACAAGTTAAATTGAAGATACCTTCAAAGATGCAAGTAGAAGGGACCAATGGATCAAATGGGTTTGTCCTCTTTGACCTTAATAATGTTTCCTAAAAGTTTGGGGTCTCCATGAATTTTTATCTTCAAGTTATAAGACTATGAAAATGGACCTACAATATAATACATTCAATGCCAACATCAAATTAATGCTTGGGAAAAATGCTATATGTGCTTAAATTTGATGGTCCATAATACATCAATCACATTATACAAAACATCAAATGATAGTCGATAAGATGTCAAATTTAAAGAAAGAGCAAGGCAAATCCTATCAAGGTTAAATTTGATGGTCATATGACTATCAATGATGGTTGTGTGACCTTCATTTGACAAGAGTGAAGACATAAATTTTAGTGGTATAAACTAGCTATTAGCTTTCAAATAATAGGTCCTAATAGATTAATGACTTGCATTTGATATAAAATTCAAATCTAACAATGAGTGGTGGTCAAAGAGTTAGCAAATCTCAAAGGTGAATGTATGCATGACAAGTGTCAAGGATGCCTTCAACTAGGAGAATATAGATGAGCTACACGCCTTCATATAGATTGAAATCAATAGGATGAGTTGAGTCAACATGTTAATGATCCAAGTCAAATTTTTGACAACCAGTCAAATTAAAGATGAGCCCAATATTCTTAATAGAGGCTGAGAAAGCTATTTTTGACCATGAAATATAGGGTTTTAAAGGGTTTTTCTATGCTTTTGGAGCTATTTGAAATGACACAAAATGGTCCAAGTGATGAATTAAGATACAAGGAACATATATGGATCACCATTAAGGTTAAATATGGACCACTAGTTCATTTTTTTTCTTAGGTAGGGTTTTTTTAAGCAATGTTCGACCCTTTAAGAAAGATTCATGTATGTATATATGGGTTTTGATTCCTGCAAATAAAGGATGGGTTTGTGTGGACCTATTATAATATAGGTGTGTGATTTATAGTCTATAGGTTTGTATTGATATAGAAACTACAGGGAAACTAATAGCCTTATATTGGTTTTACAACTATAGATAGACCTATGATCTAAACATGAAGATAAAGTAGAGATATAACTAATGAAAAAGATCTTCAATCTTTAGCATCGTCATATTCTTGACAAGCAACCACCTAAAATAGACTGAGCCATGACCTAGTTAGATCCATGACCATGAGTTTTTCTCTTCAAGTGAGAGATGACATGAAAGATTAAAAAAGGTATAGTATTGGGAACTATAGCTAAGAGCATTTAATGCATCCTCAAAACCTTTGGGAACCTTATCACTCAACAAGCCATAGGTAGTATTCTGATTGATAAAGGAGATGGAAATATATCCATTGAGTAAGGAGAAAAAGGTGGTAGTTAAGGTTCATTTAATGACCCAAGATATGTGTTCTCTTTTTGATAGTGTGTTTTCACATCCTTTCTATCTTTTTCTCTTCTTCTATATATCTTGGTCTCATTTCCATTGAGGAGGTTCTCAGCTTTTAGAATTAAGAATTTTCTCTTTTGAGACAAGGATACTCATCAAGACTCTTGTAAGAGTGTACTTGTTTGATAAGGTTAAACCTTATCAAAATATTATAATAACTACCTTTTGAAGCAATAGGATCAACTCTTTGCCTATCTATTATCTTTAATTAGTGTTTTAGCATGCTTGTGTATGTTGAATTTGTGAAGGAGATTCTTCCTAGTTTTCTATCCATTCTACTTGCCTTTTTAAAGGTGTCTTGAAGCTAACTTGCAAGTCCATATTAGTGTTCTATTTTGAACCTCTTCCATGAAATATTTTTTCAATTAATGAGATTGTGATATTGAGTAATCCATAGTTGTATTTTTTGTCGTATTAGTGTGTGTTTAATCATATATGAGTGTTTAATTAAATTTGGTGCATCACCATTTTAACTTTCTTAAGATACATTAACCATATTTCTAACCCATTTTCCTTATAAAGAATTAGTCTAGCATTAGTTTAGGTGGGCATATAAGAGAAAGCCATACTAATCTAGAGGTTTGTCCCCACCATAGGCTACCCATAGTTTGGGGTTGTACCAATATTATATATTAGTTGGAGAGAGCCTGAATAACCCTCTCTAAGGGTGAAAATTAAGCCTATAATAGTTTATAACACCCTGATGGGACCCACTTCTTTCAAAAGGAAGATTGATCAAAGTTGATGTTGTTTTGATCAAATTTACAATAGTTAAGCTCTAAGCAACAACATATAGTGACTCCAAAAATAAAAAATCAATTCTATGGTGTAAAATAATATCTTCATCTCATGCCAAAGGTAATAGTAAGGTTATCTTTAAGAGGTATTCCTTTTGATTTTGTTGAACTACTTATAAATTCAAGAAAAATATTAAGGTTTATAAATACTCATCCATTTCAAGGAATTTTTTCTCATAAATCATTTCCAAGGTCTACACATGTAATAAGACCTTTATTAACCCCTTACACAGACACTAAACATTTTGTGACTTTTAATGGCCAAAGTCCTCTAACACTTGCTAACTATGATCCTATCTTAGTTACAACCCTCAAAATTTATCCCTATTACATTATAGACCAAGCTATAACACCCTCTAAACACCTCATGGATGTATCCATGTTTTTCAATATCCATAATGTCACTAAGTAAAATATAGCCATTAGGATGCTAGCTACTTATTTCAAAGGAAAGTCCCTAGATTAGTATAGAGGACTTGTTAACTCCATTCAAACATGAGACAAACTAGGGGAAGCCTTGTGAAAAATATTTGAGGATAAAACTGACCATTTTTCACTTGCATAGAAACTAACTACCATTAGAAGAGGTCCTCATGAAGTCATGCAAAACTTCAACACAAGGTTCTAGAACACTTGGGACAAAATCCTAGTCGCAGTTAGACCAAACCCTAAGTTTGATTTCTTATATTATTTAAAGGCTTTAAATAGTGACATAGTAGTGATGGTCCAATCTATGGGAGGATATATACTTCTAGATGCATATGAGGTGGACATTAAATCAAAAAATTGTCTCGTTCAAGCTGAAAAAATTACACCCAAACCACTAATACCCTTATTTCTTGAGAAAGCCATACTAATCTAGAGGTTTATCCCCACCATAGGTTACCCATAGCTTGGGGTTGTACCAATATTATATATTAGTTGGAGAGAGCCCGAAGAATCCTATTCAAGGGTGAAAATTAATCCTATAATAGTTTATAACACCCTGGTGGGACCCTCTTCTTTCAAAAGGAATATTGATCAAAGTTGATGTTGTTTTGATTAAATTTACAATATTTAAGCTCTAATTAACAACATATAGTAACTCCAGAAATTAAAAATCAATGCTATGGTGTAAAATAATATCTTCATCTCATGCCAAAGGTAATAGTAAGGTTATCTTTAAGAGGTATTCCTTTTGATTTTGTTAAACTAGCTATAAATTCAAGAAAAAGACTAAGGTTTATAAATACTCGTCCATTTCAAGGAACTTTTTCTCCTAAATCATTTCCAAGGCCTACGCATGTAAGAAGACCTTTATTAACCCCTTACATAACCACTAAATATTTTGTGACTTTTAATGGCCAAAGTCCCCTAGCACTTGCTCACTGTGATCCTATCCCAGTTACAGCCCTCAAAATTGATCCCTATTACATTATAGACCAAGATATAACACCCTCTAAACACCTCATGGATGTATCCATGTTTTGCAATATCCATAATGTCACTAAGGAAAATATAGCCATTAAGATGCTAGCTACTTATTTCAAAGGAAAGTCCCTAGATTAGTATAGAGGACTTGTTGTTAACACCATTCAAACATGAGACAAACTAGGGGAAGCCTTGTGAAAAATATTTGAGGATAAAATTGACCATTTTTCACTTGCATATCAACTAACTACCATTAGAATAGGTCCTCATGAAGTCATGCAAGATTTCAACACAAGGTTCTAAAACACTTGGGACAAAATCCTAGTCACAGTTAGACCAAACCCTAACTTTGATTTCTTATATTATTTAAAGGCTTTAAATAGTGACATAGTTGTGATAGTCCAATCTTTAGGAGGAAATAGACTTCTAGATGCATATGGGGTGGACATTAAGGCCAAAAATTATCTCATTCAAGTTGAAAAAATTACACCCAAACCACCAATACCCTTATTTCTTTAGATTAGACCATTACTATCGATCCATTATATGTCATTCTTCTTACACCAAAAATTATTGCAATCCCTATGCCAAATCAAGATAAAGCTTATACTAGTGGATCTAGTGATTCACTAGAGCAAAAAAACTTTCAAGAGATCAAAAGTTTGTTTCAATCTTTGGGGAATGAGCTAGTAAATGTCAAAAGGAAACATTCCTTCAATAGGACTTAATAAAGTTCATAGGAGCCTAAATAGTAGGTTTTTCAAGAAAATAGGCCTTCATATAAGGGAAACTACCAATATCAGGGCTAGGGTCAAAACCAAGGACAAGGGAATTATGGCTATAATAGGAAAAATTACTACAATCCTAATGTTACTAGTACTTACAACACCTTGGTCCTAGTTAAAAATAATGTGGGTCAAGAAGTAGAGGGTACCATGCCTTGGAACAAATTCTTTGGTTAACATATTTTGCCAAATATTGACTTTAACCAATCCTTTAATGAACAATGACAACAAGCTACTAATTTTGGATACAACCAAGTTATCATGGGCCAAAATGTAGAGGCACCTATGATGAACAAGATAGAGTAACCTCCACAAGGTCAGGGGTCTAATTAGGGACCAAATTAACTAGATGATACAATGATGAAATATGAATAGGAAGAGTGATAATTAGGCCTATTTTCTAGTGGCAATGAACACAAGATTTAAAAGAAAGAGCATGGATAGTAGTTGAGAAGTATTCAAAGAGCCTCCCACAATTATTATTTCATTGAAAAATCCAAGTGAACTTGTTGTCACTCCAAAGGTTATGTTACCTCCAAAAAATTAGAGCGAAAGGAATATTTTTGTACCCTAAGGCTCATAAGTTCAACAAATAATAGTGATGGTTCCCAAAGTACAGGCAAAGGTTGGTGGTTCACCCATCAATATTTTTAAAATATTTGAAAAAGTCAAATGTGAGTGTGCCCATGTGGGATATGCTCTCCATGCCAGACCAAGTAGACATCCTTCAAGAAGGGATGCCAAAGATTAATTTTATAGACAAGGCATCAAACAAGGTGAATGAATTTCTCACCAATTCAGCCAAAGGGCTAGAGGAAGGGAAATCAAGCCTCCTCCCTTCTATATTTTTGTAATCATTGGTAACTCTCTAGTGCATAATTATTTAGTGGATAGTGGGGCTAGTAACTCAGTGATGCTAAATTCCATAGACTATGAAATTTGTTTAAAATATGAGCCATAATCCAAAGGCATGTTTTAACTTGATTGTTCTTATCCTAAACCATTTAGTCTAATTAGGGACCTCAATATGACCCTATAATCTTGTCACAATGTCTCAATGACTCAGGATGTATTGATCTCAGATGTGCCTCCTTGATTTTCACTATGTTTATCCAAGGAGTTCATAACAAAGATATATGGATATCATATAATATTTTGTTCCTATATGACATTTATGATAAGGTATGGGACCAAAGTGTCAATCAAAGTTGAGCCCCTTACACAATTATATATAGAGCCATATGGATAAGATAGTGTCAACATCAATTGCATCATCATTGATGAGGATGAATTTGTAATGGGTCAAGATTTGAATAATCATCCGTAAGAGGTACCATACATGTTCCTAGATGAGATATGGAATGATAACTAGTTGGTGGACCCCTCAAAAGGTGTTGAAGAAAGGGACTTGGGTGTTTTCTATTTGCATGAAGAAAACTAGCCTATACCATCCCTAATAAATCTTCAAAAAGATCCTTGTGGTTCATGGAGTTGTTCTTTGATGTCTCAAGGAGAAATCATAGGGTGGGTGTATCTATCATGCTAATATCCCATTTAAATGATAAGTACTTATCTTCATATAGGTTCTTATTCAAATTCTCTTGTAATGTAATAGAATATGAAGGTCTCATCCATGGCCTTCAATGGGCAAATAATAGAAAGATCAAGAAGTTTCAAGTCTATGGGGATATCTAATTGGTTGTACACCAAGTTGAAGGTTATAATTTCACTAAGAACCCTATGATGAAGTCATATATGTTGGGGGATCAAACCAACAATAGATTACAATTGTGACAGCAATAAACGTGGAAATAAATCAGATAGATAAGTAACTGAAATGATAAATAGCACAGAACAAGATATACAAGAAAACACCCTGAAAACTTGTATTAAAACTCTTTACAATAGGAATACAATTGAAGAAACTTTGTTCTTCCACACCTCTCTCAGATGCACACAAGATCTCTCACTAGATCTCTATTCCTCAAGAGCTCTCTCTCAAGTACAATCAAATCCAACAACCTGGATTGATGCAACTCAGTACTGTCCTTCAAACATTCACAATGTTCTACTCTTACAGTTCTACACTTCAACATACTAAGCTAAGAAGATCTTTCCTACATATAGAAATAGGAAACTTGAGCATGCTCTTACAAGAGAGAGTTAAGCCTCTTCAATAAGGGCTCTAAAAATAGTAATGCTAATAATAGAGACGCAAGCTTGAGTCCACGACTCAAACTTATCATGCAGACACTCGCTTCTATCCATGAAAATAGCTTTCTGGATGCGCAGGTAACCGACGTCGGTTCCTACCTATTCACCTGTGACCGTTGCCAGCCGACCCTACTGCCGACATCGGCACCTCTGTAACTGTAACTGATCGATGTCAGTCACTCCTGATCGACGTCGGTGTTTGTGTAGACCCGAACCTATTTTGTATGCTCCTTGGTGAAGCTTTTAGCTCCACACCCTAACAATCTCCCACTTGGAGATAAACCAGCTGCACCAATTTGTACAGCAACATCTTATAGCTCCTCCATCTTCAACTCAATCATGAAGACCAATAGAAGTTGAATGAAGATTCAACTTCTCCTTCGTAACCGGCTTTGTTAGCATATCAGCAGGATTCTTGTCTGTATGGATCTTCTCCAGCTTCAACTCACCATCTTCCAATACCTGCCATATGAAGTGGTACCTTAGATGTATGTGCTTGGTTCTTGAGTGAAAAGCTAAGTTCTTAGCTAAATGGATTGCACTCTAACTGTCACTATACAATCTGCAACTCCCATGCTCCCTTCCAAGCTCTTCCATGAACCGTGTCATCCATATCATCTCCTTGCTAGCTTCTGTGGCTGCAATATACTCTGCTTCTGTAGTTGACAAGGCAACAACCTTCTGCAACTTAGATATCCAGCGAACCGCCGTTCCACCTACAGTAAAAACATAACCTGTGGTGCTCCTCCTGCCATCCAAATCCCCTGCCATATCTGAATCTACATAGCCATGTAGAGAAGTATCTAAACCTCCATAGCACAAGTGTCTACTACTGGTTCCTCTCAGATATCTAAGGACCCATTGAACTACTTTCCAATGTTCCTTTCCTGGATTGGCCATGTACTTACTTACTAATCCCACTGCTTGGGCAATATCTGGTCTAGTACACACCATTGCATACATCAAACTTCCTACTGCGGAAGAATATGGAACCTTACTCATGTACTCTACCTCATCATGTGAATTGGGACATTGTTCTTTACTTAACTTAAAATGTCCAGCCAAAGGTGTGCTTACCGGTTTTGCATCCTGCATATTAAACCTCCCCAACACTTTGTTCACATAATCTTCTTGAGACAATATCAACCTGTGATTTTTCCTGTCTCTACTAATGCTCATGCCAAGGATCTTCTTCGCTGCTCCCAAATCCTTCATAGCAAACATTTGAGCTAACTTTACCTTAAGCTCTGAGATATCTTGCATGTGAGACCCTGCAACCAGCATGTCATCTACATACAACAATAGAATAATATATCTATCATTATCAAATCTCTTGAAATACACACAATGGTCTGATTGACACCTACTGTAGCTGTGCTCAGTCATAAACCTATCAAATTTTAAGTACCATTGCCTTGGAGCTTGCTTGAGGCCATACAAGCTTTTCTTCAACCTGCACACAACTTCTCCTTACCCTTGACCTCAAATCCTTCTAGTTGTTCCATATAAATTTCCTCATCCAAATCTCCATGAAGAAAAGTTGTCTTAACATCTAGCTGCTCAAGATGTAAATCCTCAAAAGCAACCAAAGATAATACAACCCTTATTGAAGTCATCTTAACAACAGGAGAAAAAATCTCACCAAAGTCAATACCTGGCTTCTGTGTAAATCCTTTCACTACCAATCTGGCCTTATATCTCATTTGTCCATCCTCACCTTCCTTCAACCTGTAGGTCCATCTGTTCTTTAGTGTTCTCTTACCAGCTGGCAATTCAACCAAATCCCATGTTTGGTTCTCTCTTAAGGACTCCATCTCCTCAACCATGCCACGCTCCCATTTACTCTTGGACTCCACCTGTAATGCTTCTTCAAAACTCTCTGGTTCTCCACCATCGATTAGTAATAAATAATATAAGGAAGGAGAATATCTAATTGGAGGCTTACTTACCCTTTTAGACCTCCTGGTGGGTGTCTTGGACTTGTTCTCAACAATCTGTCCACCCAAATTTTCTGACAGTGACCGACCTCGGTCACCTGTAGACCTGTCTCTAGCCGACGTCGGTTGTGCATGACCGACCTCGGTGCCTGGTCTGTCGACGTCAGTCTCTATATGACCGACATCAGTTTCTGTACTGTCAACACCGGTTCCTAACCTACTGACGTCGGTCTCTGTGTTTTCCTGCAAGTGATTATTTATTTTTCCCGCGAGCTCATTTTAGACCATAACTTCGTCCAATTCACTATTGCTCTGCCCAGATTGATCCAGCTTCCTCCTCTGATCACTGTACATAACTCTTTCATTGAAAACAACATCACGACTCCTGATTACCTTGTTAGTTCCTAGATTCCAAAATCTGAAACCAAAATCATCTGAGCCATAGCCTATAAATGTGCACCTCATAGACTTAGGATCAAGCTTCTTTCTATTTTCCTTATCTATGTGCACAAAGGCTTCACAACCAAAAACTTTGAGATATGAGAGATCTACCTTTTTACTTGTCCATGCCTCTTCTAGAATTCCACCATCCAGTGATGTAGAGGGTCCTCTGTTAATCAGGTACACTGTGGTGTCAACTGCTTCTGCCCAAAACTCTAAGGGCAACCCTGCATGCAATCTCATACATCTTACACGCTCCATGATAGTTCTATTCATCCTTTCAGCAATACCATTTTGCTGAGGTGTCCTTGGAACCGTCCTTTGCCTTCAAATTCTGTGAGTGTAACAATACCAGTTAAACTTAAGACTGTAAAACTCACTGCCGTTATTAGATCTCAAGCACTTTAATCTTCTGCCTGTTTCATTCTCAACCATGGCTTTCCAAATCTTAAAAGTCTCAAAAACATCAGATTTCTTTTTAATACAGTAGATCCATACCTTTCTTGTGGCGTCATCTATGAATGTAACATAGTACCGTGATCTGCCAATAGAGGCTACCTGAGCCGGTCCCCACACATCTGTGTGAACAAGCTGCAACTTCTGCCTTTTCATAGTAGACCCAGTCTTGAGAAAACTAACCCTTTTCTATTTTCCAAATACACAATGCTCACAAAATTCTAGATCCATACTTTTCAAATCTGAAAGCATACCTTTAGACTTAAGAATTGACATCCCCTTCTCACTCATGTGGCTAAGCCTTGAGTGCCACAATTTAGCATCCACATCTGAAGTAGATAAAACTAAAGGAGATTTGTTAATAACACAATTACACAAATAGAGAGTACCTTCTCTCTTACCTCTAGCCATAACGAGTGCACCCTTGGTCACTTTCCAAGAATCTGCTGTGAGAGTTACTGTACAACCCTCATCACCTAGCTTATCTATAGAAATCAAATTTCTCTTCAAACTAGGAACATGCATCACATCTCTCAACACCCATGTGTTGCCATTCTACATCTTCAACTGCACTTTACCTTTGCTAGTAATCTTACAAGGCTCATCATCCCCTAAGTACACTATTCCAAAATCTCCATGGATATAGTCACTGAGATATTCTCTGTTAGGGGTAGCATGGAAAGATGCACCAGAATCTAATACCCAAGATTCTATGTTGTTATGCAAAGAGAAAATTAAAGCATCCTGTGCAATACCTGCAATCTTGGCTTCTTCCTTTCCTTCGTGCTGGTTGTCCTCCTTAGGCTTTGAACAACAATCTCCGCTTATGTGCCCCATCTTTCCACAGTTCCAGCACTGTGGCTTCCTGCTATTTCTGGATTTAGATCTGCCTTTCCCCTTAGACTTGGATCTTGCTCTGCCTTTCTTGCTCTTCTCTTTTTGCCTTCCCCTGCTCTCAAAACTTAAAGCGTTCCCAGATGTCTCTTCTATGCTTTTCCTGCGTATTTCCTCATTCAAGATAACACTAACAACATCCTCTACTTTTAAAATATTTGATGCAGATGCAGTATTAGAAACTGCCATTACTAAGCCATGCCAGCTTTCAGGCAAAGAACATAATATTAAAAGAGCTTTTATCTCATCATCAAACACTATATTTACTGAGCTTAATTGATTCACAATACCATTGAAATCATTCAGATGAGTAGAAATAGATCCACCTTCATTCATATGCAAATTAAATAACTGCTTCATAAGATATACCTTATTTGAGGCTGAGGGTTTTTCATACATATTTGCTAACGTAGTCATCAACTCTACCGTTGTTTTTACCTGTGACAAATTAGATATCACAGTGGAGGCCAGACTCAGTCTTATAGACCCAAGAGCCTTTCTGTCAAGAACTTCCCATTCTTCATCCTCCATGTCCTTGGGCTTCTTTGCTATCCCACCTAACGGTAAGTAAAGATCCTTTTGATACAGATAGTCCTCTATCTGCATTCTCCAATGTTGGTAGTTCTTGCCATTAAACTTTTCCATTCTCAACTTACTTTCTTCTGCCATTACTTCTCCCACTCAAACAGAAATCCCTGCAGAAACTCCTGTGAGCAACCTGTAATCCAAACACACTACACAGATTTGAACCACCTGTTAGTGAACCTGCAACCAAGGCTCTGATACCACTTGTTGGGGGATCAAACCAATAATAGATTACAATTGTGACAGCAATAAACGTGGAAATAAATCAAATAGATAAGTAACTAAAATGATAAATAGCACAGAACAAGATATACAAGAAAACACCCTAAAAACTTGTATTAAAACTCTTTACAATAGGAATACAATTGAAGAAACTTCATTCTTCCACACCTCTCTCAGATGCACACAAGATCTCTCACTAGATCTCTATTCCTCAAGAGCTCTCTCTTAAGTACAATCAAATCCAACAACCTGGATTGATGCAACTCAGTACTATCCTTCAAACATTCACAATGTTCTACTCTTACAGTTCTACACTTCAACATACTAAGCTAAGAAGATCTTTCCTACATATAGAAATAGGAAACTTGAGCATGCTCTTACAACAGAGAGTTAAGCCTCTTCAACAAGGGCTCTAAAAATAGTAATGCTAATAATAGAGACGCAAGCTTGAGTCCATGACTCAAACTTATCATGCAAACACTCGCTTCTATCCACAGAAATAGCTTTCTGGACACGCAGGTAATCGACGTCGGTTCCTGCCTGTTTGCCTGTGACCATCGCTGGCCGACCCTACTGTCGACGTCGGCACCTCTGTAACTGCAACTGACCGACGTCGGTCGCTCCTGATTGACGCCGATGTCTGTGTAGACCCAAAACTGTTTTGTATGCTCCTTGGTGAAGCTTTTAGCTCCACACCCTAACAATATAATCATAGAGTGTGGGACCTCATTAAGGACTTTGAGGCTTTCAACATTCAATCAGTGTTGAGATGCCAAAAACAACATGCTGATAAGGTAGCAACTATGGGGGCTAATTTTAACATCCCTAAATAATTTAAAAGGACCAAGGTTCAACCACATAGCAAAGTGGTAATAATACCATTAATTCTAGATAATGAAGCTCATTGGTAGGTCTTTAAAAATGACAAATAGGTTGCATGTTTCTTGTAATAAGAAGCAGAGTTCTCCTCCCTCAACCAAGAAAAAATACAACATTAGTATAGGGAGAATATTGTTCAATTAAGGTCCAATAATATTCCTAAATGGATAGTCACCCTCGAAGTCCTCTTTCATGAAGGGGACCATATGAGGAAGGATAAAGCATTGATGTCAACTAATGAAGACAACTATGAAAGATTTCTTATCTTCGAAGAGAAACTCCTCAAGCTTGGAAAGGTAAGTACTAAAGGTGAAAGGCATGGATTTCATATAGATCTATAAGGAATATGAATACATATTTCAATGAAAATATAGTGACCTAAAGAGATTTGATCCTGATCTATCACAACACACAATAGATCTAGAGGTTAATGCCAAGCCTATTAGGCAGAAGTAGAGACCCATAAATCCCAAGATTGAAGAGCTCATGAGAAAGAAGTCAAACAAACTTGTGGAATCCAAGATCATATTCCCAATAAAAAACTCCTCATGGGTAGCTAACCGAGTACCTATTAGAAAGAAGAGTGGGGACATCAGATTGTGTGTGGAATTTATGAACCTTAATAGGGTCTCTTTGAAGGAACATTACCCTCCACCATCCATGGAGAAAATCCTACAAGTAGTTGCTAGTTTAGAATGCTTCTCTATCTTAGATGAATATTTAGGTTATAACCAAGTGCTAGTGAGAGAAGAGGACCAATACAAGTTTTCCTTTACCACAAAGTGGGAGACATTTGCTTATCAGAAGATGTCTTTTGGATTAACTAATGTTGGGGTAACCTTTCAAAGAGAAATGGGCATGGCCTTCCAAGGAATACTAAATAAAATGATGCTGGTCTAATTAGATGACATTATATTCTTTTCCAATAATGTTAGTGAGCACATAGACCATATGAGGTTGCTATTCCAGAGATGTAGAGAATATGGGATCTCTTTAAATCTTCAAAAATCTGTGTTTTTTGTGCATGAAGACAAATTACTTGGTGATATTGTTTTAAAAGAAGGATTATCCATTGATCCTAATAGAGTAAGTTTTATCTTAGAATTATTCTTAACAAATAATAGAAAGGGGATCCAGAGCTTCCTTGTTAATATCAACTTTGTGAGAAGGCTCATACCTAGTTTTGAAAACTTGGTCAAATCCATCACCACCATGCTGAAGAAGAGCTAAGTGTTTACTTAGTCTGATGAAGGCAAGGAAACTTTTGAATCTATCAATTAGGCCATTTCCCAAGCACCCTCACTCTTAAATCCTAATTTCTCTAAGGAATCCATCTTGTACACCTTTACTAACATTGATAACATATCAACTATGTTAATGCAAAAGAATAGTGAAGCAATGGAATAGCCAATTGCCTTTTTTAGTCAAGGGTTAGAAGGATATGAGGTGAGGAAAAATTTTATTGAGAAATAAATTCTTGTATCCTTGATAATCCACAAGAAGGTCAGACCCATTTTTAGACACCTAAATCTAGCCATCGATGACCTCCAACTAGGCTTTTGACCAATTTCCACATAAAATACACAATTTGGCATAAGAACACTAAAACATGCTAAATGATGTGAAAATGACATATTAAAGTGCTGATTTTGGCCAAGGTATCATTAAATGGGGCAATGTAATTTATGGGATAGCTAACTTTGATCAGATCATTTAGGTTTAAAATGCCAAATTTACACTTGGGTGCTCTAGATTGCTCTTTCCTATCAAATATCTTGCATGAGACATGTGTCTTTGTTATTTTCTATTGGTAACATCGTAAATGGGATAATAGATCTAATGTATCTAACATTAACTTCCAATTCCAATTTAGTCAAATTTTAGACTAATAATAAAGCATTCTGATCAATTGTAGTAATTTATGCACAAAGTGCTTAAACATGCTTAGGAGCTAATTAAACCAAATTAGAGCCTAATCAAGAATTCCATGGAAACTTGATGAATACTTGTTTTTTAGAAATGAATATTGAATATCTGCATCATTAGGTGACCTCATTTCTTGGGAAGATATCCCTAGGCCATAAATGTTATAAATATAAGGATTTATGCCTCTCATGTCTCATGAAATACCTCCATGCCTCTTAATTGTTCCTCTATCCCAAATATTTATGAGGCTATTTATCAATTTTAATTATAAAATTGGATTAATCCTTAGCCACACCTCTTAATATTGAGATGGATGGTTTAGGTTGATTCTGATCAATCTCAAAAATCTATAAATAAGAGGCCTTACCACATCATTTCTAGGCTTAATTTGTGCAAAGTTATAATGCAAGATTGGTTCCAAAAGCTTCATGAAACTAGTGTTACCATGCCAAATTGATTCCAAGCCAAGCCAAGCCACAAGCTAAAGGTGCCAAGGAAAGATGGAGGTAGCCAAGATTCCATTGCAAAGGACTTTATGAGCACAAGCTGAGCAAGACACTAAAATAGGAATTTTGGAGCATCCAAGGAAGGTAAAAGAGGGTTTCTTTTGCATTTTAGTTGTGTAGTTTATTCATGTTTGTTAACTAACTTCTCCCTAGTGTCTAGGCCTATAGATGTTATTCTAGTTAGTGTGCTTCTTTCATCTTATTTTCATTTTGAAACTAACACCATACTAACCATCTTCTCTTGAGTCAAATTCCAAGATCACATATGGCATGCCTAGTGGGACTAGATTCATCCCACACATGAAAAAGATCATTTTGTAGCTTTAAAATATTCATTTGGATCACTAATAATCTTAACAATTGATTTTCTAACTTTTTTTGGCCATTTTTGTTTGCCACAGGTTTACACAATAACTGGCATTAGTTAGTAAAACCAACATCAATTGGATAGCTATAGCTAGTCACATTGGTATAATTGATGTCGATTAGATAACCATCATCGGTTAATAAATGTAACTATCATCAGTTATATAAATGATGTTGGTCACTGTGTTTTTCTTAAAATGTAAACTTGAGAGCTCATTTTTTAAAGTTCATTATTTCAAACTTAAAAGAGATTCAAGGCTAAAGGACATGCTAACATCTTTTTTGTAGGACCAAACTTGACATTTGATAAAAACATGTTTTAGATCACCTTTTGCATGATTAAAAATCAATTAAGAACCTTGTTTTGGTGTTTAACAAAAAATTTAGATGTTTATGGTGAATGTTTTCAAAGTTTTCAACTAAGACCAAGGGGTCAAATGTATACCACCTCATTTTCTATTTGGGCTTAAAAATGAACTCACCTTTTCAAGGTTTTTATATTCACTTAGTTTTTTAAATTAAATTTTTGTTTGGCACAAAGAGGGATGTTGCATGTATGCTCTTCCATTTGTCCCCTTTTGGTTACCCTTGGAATCAAAATATCTATTTCTATTGCAAGTATCCTAGTCCAAGGCTTAGAAAGAAAGTCATATAAAGCACTCCCTAGAAACTCATCAAAATTTGGGTGATCTTGAAAATGACCCTAAAGTCTTTCTACTTTCATGCTTTCTTTGTTTTTATGCAAACTTGTCTTGTGAAGGGGATTTCATTACCTCCCATGAGATATTTAGGGAAGCTTTGACCTAGGGTTTCATCTCCAGACATTGACTTCACTTACTCATTCTAAGTTGCACATGAGACGTATCTACATTTGGACATCATACTATACGAAGTGAACAATAGGATGTAGTGGTTGTAAAAAGGATTAGACCTTTTTACAAGTAGCTAATGATGTTGTAAACTAATTTCCATGATTTTATGTTTCATTATTTGATGTGAAAGTCATTGTGCAATTGATTCCCCTAGAGATGTTCGAAGCTTGATAGTTTAATCAACCCCACATTGACATACCCTTGCTAGGATTTAGATTATTAAACTTAGTGTATTTTGGTCATTTATCTTACTTAGTGTTTTTGAGACTAAAAATTATTTATTTATTCATAAGTCCATGTCAAAACCAATTTGTCTATATGTCACTCTTTTGTCTAAAAAGGCGTTATGCTAGCCATTTTACACCACACTTGTGCCTTGAAATTTTTACTAAAATGGTTTGTGTGTGTGTCATTTAAGTTGAGGAGGGTAGTGTTATGCTACCCAAATCATGTCAAACCATTTTTGATTTTGAGTCTTTTGAAACATAGCATTGATCAGACCATTTGAGCATGCTTATGCCATTAGGATGCTCAAATTGTTTTGAGACTAGTTTACCTTGTATCAAAAACCATTTGTTTCAAACCATGTCATGTATACCATTTGTACCTTTGTCATGTGTCATCCTACTATCTGATCTTGTCTACCTTATTTAATCAAATTATAGTCTTCAACATTGAGTTTTCAATTAGCCTTGTCAAGTTTGGATTCAAACATTGATTGATTTATATTTAGGCCTTAATTCATGGGGTTGATACATAGATCTTTCTATTTTAGGTTGCATAAATTTGGTTAATCGATTACCCAAATTTGAAAACTATTGATGGTTTGTTTGTTTAGTACCTATTCTTATCATTGTTTGTGCCTTTATTTGGGAAAACATAGTCTTTATTCAAAGAGACTTTTTTCTTATGCCTTATGCTAACTAATCATGTTTATGTTTGATTCTGTGTGTGGGGTTTATGTCAAAGTTATTTCCAAACTTGTTAGATTAAATAAAATCACATCAGCATTTATTTCAAGTCTAACATTTGATGCCATTTAGCCAACATTCCTAGCATATGCCTATTTGTTTGAGCCTAGATTTTGACTCCACATTTGGACAAAAGACCTAGTAACTCAAATTTTCCCTTTCCTAGTTTAGACCTTATTTGGATCACTTGACCTAAACCTTTGACATGACAATTTTTATTCAGATGCTTGACCTTTTGTGCATATAAAATTTGAAATTAGACATTTGATGTTAGACTATTTTATGACAAGTCTTATTGCAAACCATTTTGGAGATACAACTCCACTTTAAGACCATATCTGAGATACAACTCCACCCCTTCAACCAAGTTAGATCAAGTTTGAACCATTTGTCCTTTGGATAGTTTTTTGTATTTTATATAACTCTAAGCCTTTTTGTTTTAGATATTTAATCATTTATATAGATATGTCTAGCTACACTTATATTGGAGTCATGTACAATCTAACTTATGATAAAATGGCTACACAAAATCCCATTAGGAACCCCTATAGAGAAATATTTTCTAAGGATTTTTATTATTCTCCCTAAAATACTCCATATGGGGAACATAGTCAAAATCCACAAAATCCAAATCAAAACCTTGATTGGCATGAAGAGGCTTGTGAGGAGAACTTTAAAGACCCAACTACAAATAATGTTGTTTGTGATATGTATCCATACCCTCTTTGTAATAATTAGTACATCGAACAAAGTCAAGAACTAGCTTATGATCCCACTCATGATTGGGATGATATGGTTTATAAAGAGGACATGGATGCTTTAGCTTATGTAAGCAATAAAATTCTACAACATCCTTTTGTTATTAGATCATCACTTATCCCTAACCCTCCTTTGGATTATATGAGCTATCATGGTCCACAATATCCAAGGAATACCATTACCATTCTAAGACCTCATCCTTTGGCTTATGCAAGAAATCAAGCTCCACAAAGTACCTTCATCATTCTAAGATCTAGTCCTTTGGCTTGTGTGAACAATCATGCTCCACATTTCCCTATCATTACCATTTTAGGACTTCATCCTTTGGCTCATGAAATCAATCATATTCCCCAAAGCCCTACCATTATCCAACCACAAGCCATTCCTCATCTATAACTAATCCCATCCAAACCTCAATCGATCCAATCCTTTGAAGACCAAGCTATGTTCAAAACTAGTATCTTCTAAGTCATTAAAAGCCAATTCCAAGAGAACCAACCAATCCAAGATATTTTTATTGAACCAACCACTTTTGATAAGTCAACCTGTGATGAATCACCTATTGATCCTATACCAGTTGTTGAGGAGTCTCACTCTAACGAGCTAGTTTTTGTTGAGTCACTTCTTAATAATTATAACCACCTTTGGGTGAATCATTACCTTGACCATATTTCTATTTTTCAAGAGCCACCTATTGAAAAATCAATATTTTAGGAATTATCTCTTGACCTTTTTCCCATCTTAGAGAAGTGTCACTTTGATAAACTAGTCTTAGTGGAGCCCATCATGCTATTACAGGTTGTTACTTATCCAATACTAAACATTCAACAAGACATCATTATAATAGAGTACCCATTTGATGAAGAATCAGAGTCATAATCAGGTTCTATTCTTGAACTGACATCAGATTTAGCATCAGAATCAAAATCAACATTAATCTCAACATCAAATTTAGAGTCCCTTGAGTTAGAATTAGATTCAAAAGAAGAATATGTTTGTGGTTGTAAAAACATTGGTTACACATGCCTTGTAGATCAATTTGAATACATTTGTGATCCTTCTATAGTTTTTGAATGTGATTACTTTAGATTCAACACAAGTTATCCTAGTATCTTCTATGTGAATTATGTAGCCTATCCCCATTCCATTACTATTCCACATGCCATTACCATTAACCAAAATAGACATATCATTGACATTCCATCTCCCACAAGTGCCAATTGAGATCAACATAATCACACTTTATTGAACTGAATCCATGGTGACATATTAGTTGAAGAAGAGCAAGGAGGCCAAGACCACATTCATATATAAAAAGAGCACTCTCCTAGTGCAACTTTTTTGGAGGCACTCAGGAACAATGAAAGTCATAACTCAACATCTTCTACTAATTTTTTTTGAAATCACTATAAGACAGTCAAAGTCAAAAGTTAACATTCCTTAGTGAAACCTTCTCAAAGGCACTACAGGACAATCAGGACAACTTCATTACTGAAAACCTCATTGAGGCACTAATAGCTGAGCAAAAAAATTCTTCACTGCTTGATGAAGACAAAATCAAAGATCAAATCAAAATAGCTTCCAATCTATAGACTAATCAGATGGTAGCTACTCTCAAGATCAAACAACAAAAAATTGTGGTGGTCTTATTGAGAAAACAAGTCTTCAACCTTGCCACAACTGAAATTATGTTGAATTCAACATCAACAACATTACGTGTGACTGAACATCTTGATCTTCATTTGTTTCCTAACCATTACCCTTTCCATTATCATCTACAATTCTATTTCACAATAAAACCTATCATCCATTATTTGTCATTATTTACCATCCATGATCGCACTTTCCTTTGCAAAAGCTATAAAGATACATTGTCTTGATGTTTGAAGGAATCAGAATTAATGACCAATGATGATCACAAAATAATTCTTGAGAACCAAATCTGCATTGAGTTCTTGAAAGAGCAACTATTTAGATAAGGTGTGGGATAGAAATTAACATGATCAAGTATTCTATTTGTATCATTTTTTGATTAGGATGTGCATCTCCCCATCAATAAGAACAACATAATCAAAAACCACACCTAGGCCAAAAACATGTACCATACCATTTCATTGTCATGCCATTGCCATTGTTATATATGCCTATTTAGCATTATTGTAGATTCCAACCATTTAAAACATCACTTAGGGGAAATCCTCTTACCATTTTATCTAATTTATCAAAAACCATCATTATCCTTAGCAAGACCATACCATCATATCATTCCATTCCTATCTAGACCAAATCTTATTTTTAGTCATCCTATTCAATCCTATTTTGATCTTGGTTAATTTGTTTCATCCTGCCTCTTTTGTGAGGGGATTCTGATCAAGTTTAAATAATCAATCCAATTCATTTTTATAATGACAATATATGAAATTATTGTGATATTTGATCTAGCAAGATATCTTTCATCCTATCAAGTTTGTTTATGTGAGCCTGATTATAACCACCTATGGGCAAATTAATATTTCCCTAGTCTTGCTACTAATTATAACTACCTATGGGACAATTAATATCATTGACCTATTCCATTGTATCCTAATTATAACCACCTATTATCAAACTAGGGGCAACACTTATTTATCATGGATTGTCGCATAGCCTTACCATGATTGCTTTCATTTGACTAGCCATTTGCCAGATTTGAGAACTTGTTGGGACCTAGTTGGTTTTTTCTCACCTTTTATGTGGATGAAATTAATATGAATTGAGGTCATTTTAGGAATACATGGATCATTCTCAATTCATGTTGAGGTCATCTCAGTCCCCCTTTCTATATGCTCTCACCATTTTGTGAGAAGGTATCTTTTCATTATCTAACGAGTTAAGATACATCAAAATTCCAAAAACATTCATAATATTCCAAAAATACCAAAAATATTTATCCTATCTAATCCTAATCAATTATCCTTGATCCACATTACTAGGGCATTAGCATTGTTAGAATGCTTTCTTTTAATTTTGTTTTTAGGCTTTCTATTTATTTGTTTATTTTAGTTAGTTAGTTAGTTAGTTTGCTTGTTTATCTATTCACTTGCCTATTTGTTTGCTTTCAACACTATTTCCTTGACTCAGTCTATGTGTTCATTGGGTGATTACTTGAGCATATTATTCTTGAGTCTATCCATGTTCATACCTCAACATTGTCATCATGGTTTTTATCATTGGTATATTATTTTTGAGTGTTTATTGGATTGAGAGTTAGTCCTTATGTATATTTTGGGATATTATTCATGGTGTTCTATCATAAATCCTACCATCACATGTTATAAAAAAATCTAGCTTTAGGAAGGTCTACAATCAATGGAGACATAGAAGTTTCTCCTTGACACCTTGGTGAATCCTCCCATCCTACCCTTGATTAAATCAACTCATTAACCATTCTATTTGTATCATTTCTAATAAGGATGAACATCTCCTCATTAGTAGGTACAATTGAATCATTTCTAATGATCAATTTTCTTTCTCTATCTATCTCTTTCATCAATTTGCACCCACTCATATTTAATCTGTATTATAGGTTACATCCTTGAGTTATGCTCGCTAATCATCCCTAACTAGGGCACAATAATCTTTAGCCAATATAGGTCCTCTTAATGATTATAACTACCTATGGTTATATCATTATTTGGACTTTTATTCTTGATTATGACAGCCTATGGGCAAATCGTTATTTTGACTTTTGTTCTTGATTATAACCACCTTTGGGTAAATTAGTAATCCTATTTACATGAATGTATACAAGAATTTTCTTATTTGGATTAATCTCAGCCATCGGTTAATTACACCTTTATTCTTATTTCTTTTCAAGGGATCATCCATCAATAATGTGATAGCCACTCCCTCGAGGGGGAATCATCATAGGCTTCCCAAAACCATTTAGAGATTTATTCTTCAGCGATCCTCTTTTTGGTATACAGACCATCTCTCATTATCTAAGAAGACATTGCTTTGCCTATGGTTTGAAACATCTTCCCAAATAGGGGTAAACTATAGACAGCTAAATCTGGCCACTGATGACCTCCGACCAGGCTTTTGACCAATTTCTATCTAAAATGCATAATTTATCCTAAAAACACTAAAATATGCTAAATGATTTGAAATTGACATATTCAAGTGCTGATTTTGGCCAAGGTATTATTAAATGGGGCAATGTAATTTATGGTCTAGCTAACTTTAATTAGATCATTCTGAGTCAAAATGCTAATTTTACACTCAGGTGCTCTGGATTGGTCTTTCCTATCAAATCTCTTATATGAGACATGTGCCTTTGTTATTTGTTATTGATAACATCCTAAATGGGATAATGGATCCAACACATCTGGAATTTACTTCTAATTCTAATCTAGCCAAATTTTGGACCTATAACAAAGCATTCTAATCAATTTGGGTAATTTGTGCATAAAGTGCTTAAACATGCTTAGGAGCTAATTACACCAAATTAGAGCCTAATAAAGAATTCCATGGAAACTTTTTGAATACTTTTTTTTAGAAATTAATATTGAATATCTGCATCAATAGGTGACCTCATTTCTTGGGAAGACATCCCTAGGCCATAAATGCCATAAATATCAGGATTCATGCCTCCCATGCCTCATCAAATCCCTTCATACATATTAATTGTTCCTCTATCCAAAATATTGATGAGCCTATTTATCAATTTTAATTACAAAATTGGATTAATCCTTAGCTAGACATCTCAATATTGAGATGGATGGTTCAGTTTGATTCTGATCAATCTCAAAAATCTATAAATAAGAGGCATTACCACATCATTTCTAAGATTAATTTGTTCAAATTTATAATGCATGATTGGTTCCAAAAGCTTCATGCAACTAGTGTTACCATGCCAAATTGATTCCAAGACAAGACAAGTCACAAGACAAAAGTGCCAATGAGAGATGGAGGTAGCCAAGCTTCCATTTCCAAGGACTTCATGAGCACAAGATAAGAAAGCCACTACAACAAGCATTTTAGAGCATCCAAAGAAGGTAAAAGAGGGTTTCTTTTTCATTTTAGTTGTGTGTTTTATTCATGTTTATTAACTAAGCTTTTCCTGGTGTCTAGGCCTAGAGATGTTATGTTAGTTAGTTTGTTTCTTTCATCTTGTTTTCATTTTGAAACTAACACCATACTAACCATCCTCTCTTGAGCCAAATTACTAGATCACACCATTCTCTCCAATAGTAGGATTTATCTGATGGTGTCTCATCTTGAAGTTAGGGATTTCCTCCTTAATAAAGATTTGAATAAGAATAAATCAAGCTAGATCACAAAGGTCATAGAATATGATGTAAAGATCAAGGTCTCCAAGTTGGTAACAAAAAAGGGGCTATGTGAACAAATGGTGAATTACCTCCAAGAAGAAATGAAGCTATTTTGGTGACCCAAGTCAACCCACAAGCAGGTACTTCCACTTCAAAAGAGTTAGCTTCAAGTTATGGCCCAAAGTTTAGATAAATCCAAAAAAAGGTATTCTAGGATCCAATATATACCTTATACATTAGTTGATGGTGTTATTTTTAGAAAAGACCTTAATACAGTACTCCTTAGATGCATAGATGATGACTAAGAGACCAAAAGCTTGGATTAGTTCCATGATGGACCTATAGGAGGTCATTTTTCACCCAACACCACCAAAACAAAAGTAATAAAGGATGGTTATTACTATCCCAACCTTTTCAAATATGCTTATGCATAGGTTAAAATGTTCCAAAAGTGTGACCTCTTTATAAGAAAGCAAAAACTAATAACCCTTCCACTCAATCCTATTCAGGTGGAACAAACATTCATGCAATGGGGGTTAGACTTCATAGGGATGATCAATCCACCATGAAGTGTAGGTCATAAATGGCTGCTCACTACAAATAGATACTTCACCAAGTGGGTGAAATACATTACTTTGAAGGAGGCTAGTGAAGGTGTAGTCTTGGATTTCTATGACAACCTTGTGACTAGGTTTGGTGTCCTAGTCACCATAATTTTTGATAATGGATTGGCATTCCTTGGCATGAATATAGGTGAGTGAGATATCAAGCTGAGCATCCACCTTAACACTTCTTCCAATTGCTATCCTCAAGGAAATGGACTGGTAAAGTCCACAAACAAGAATTTGTTGAGGATCATCAGGAGGACCATGGAAGAGAACCAAAAAATATGGAACACCAAGATAAAGACAATTTTGTGCATTGATAGGGTGACTCCTAAAAATACCATTAGAAATTATCCATATGTTCTTATGGATGGAAGGGAACCAAAATTTTCTATCTCCCTTGAGATGCTTACATTGGAATTATCCCATCATCTTGAGTTGATGGAAAATGAGCCCATGAATGTGAGGATGGTAAAACTCATGGGGATGGAAGAGACCAAGGACCTTGCCATGAAAACTTTGGAATCATGCCAAGATTAGGTCTAGAAGGATTTTGACAAAAAAGATACAATAAGGAGCTTCAAGGAAGGGGAACTAGTCCTCAAATCGGAATCAAATAAGGCCAAGCAAGGTAACCACACCAAGTTTGATAGCTTCTAGAGTGGTCTTTATTTGATCCAATGAAAACAAGGAACATAATTATTTTTAGCTTGGCCAACTAGATGGATAGGTATTAACCATCCCAATCAATGGAATTCATTTGAATCCCTATTTTTAAATAGAATTACATCCATTGTAACATATTATACATAGTAGAATAGCTTTATGGTTTCCTCTAAGTTCCTTGTGAACTTTTCTTTTTTGTTCTCTTATTCCCTTTTCCAAAGTGCCTTGGGAATTTTTTTGTGTTTTATTTATTTATATCCTTATTACTTCAAGAGAGATTTAACTTAGTTTTAGAAGATAATGATTCCATGCCAATGGACTAGGTAAGATAATGGTCTAGGTTCTCAAAGCATATTAGGCATGCTTCCCTGCAAATCAACAAAGATGTTGGCCTTTTTTTTTGCCCATATAAGAAGCTCTTACATAATTTGATGAATAATATAGGTTCCTATGTGTTTTAAATATTTAGAGCATGGACTATATTATAGATACCCTATAAGGTATCAAAAGTTCTTGGGACAAGTGTATGAATGCAAGGGATCCATCTAGTTCTTTATTGAGTTCACCTTTACATTTTGGATCTAGTGGTAGAAAGTAAAAGTAGGTAGTTTGTTGAGGCTAGATATCATATGTGTAATAATTTTATAGGAAAGTGGTCACATGGGTTTATTCATCTTGGTCCCTAGTTTCTATGCACTAAATCTTAGGTCCTCAATTGAAGTTGAAATAAATTTATGTGTATGTAAAGTTAGATCTTAGGATTTCACTAAGCTTCCCAGGATGTCACAATGGAGTAGAGATGGACCATCCATCTTGATCATTTAATATCTTCACTTTTGAAATCTCTCAAGATGAGTGAATCAAATGGGTTGGTCCTCTTTGACCTTAGGAACATTTCCTAAAAGTTTGGGGCTTCCATGAATTTTTCTATTCAAGTTATAATCCTTTGAAAATGGACATGCAACATAAGATGTTTGTGCCAACATCAAATTAAATCTTGGCCAAAAATTTATTTATGCTTAAATTTTATGGTCTATGGGATGTCAATCACATTTTGAGGAACATCAAAAGATGGTCAGTGGGATGTCAACTTTAAAGACAAAGAAATACAAATATTATCAAGATTAAATTTGATGGTCATATGACTGTCAATGATGGTCACATGAACATCAATTGGTGGAAGTGAGGACATCAATTTTAGGGGAATAAACTAGCCATTGGCTTTCAAATAGTGGGTTCTATTAGATCAATGGTTGACATTTGATCAAACATTTGGATCTAACAATGAGTGGTGGTCAAGGATTCAAAGAATCCTAAAGGTGAATGTATGCATGAAAGTGTCAAGGATGTGTTCAACTGGTAGAATATTGATTATCTATAAGCCTTCATACATATTAAAATTGATGAAGCAAGTTGAGTCAACATGTCAATGAGCCAAGTTGAATTTTTGACAACCAATCAAATTAAAGACAATCCTAATATTCTTGATAAAGGTTGAGAAGGTTATTTTTTACCATGAAATTAAGGGTTTTAAAGGGTCTTTTGATGCCTTTATATTTATTTCAAACACCACAGAGTATTCCAAGTGATGTAATAAGATACAAGGAACATATATGGATCACCATTAAGGTTAAATATGGACCATTGGTTTGTATTTTTTCTTAGGTTGGGTTGTTTTTATAGTAGTGTTCACCCTTTTAAGGAGGATCTGTGTATGTATATATGGGTTTTGGTTCCTACAGAGAAATGATGGGTCTATTTAGACCTATTATAATACATAGAAGTGATTTATAGTCTATAGGTTTGTACTAATAAAGAAAATACAAGAAACCCAATAGCCTTAAATTGGTTTTCAACCTATAGATAGACCTATGATCCAAACATGAAGATAAAGTAGAGATATAATTAATGCAAAATATATTTGATCTTTATCATGGTTGTAGTCTTAAAAAATAACCACCTAAAATGGATTGAGTAATGACCCAGTCAGATCCATGAGAATGAGTTCTTGTCTTTAATAAAAATATGGTGTGAAGCATCGAATAAAAGGTATACTATTTGGAATTTTAGTTAAAATCATTTAATGTATCCTTAGAACCTTTAGGAACTTTCTCACTTAATAAGCCATAGGTAGTGTTTTGATTGATCTAAGAGATGATAATGTTTCCATTGACTAAGGAGTAAAAGGTGGTAGTTCAAGTTAATTTAATGATATAGGATAATTTTTCTCTTTCTAATAACATGATCACATATATTTTCTATCTATATCTCTTCTTTTATATATCCTTGTCTCATTCCCATTGAGGGGGTTCTCAGCTTTTAGAATTTAGCATTTTCTCTTCTGAGACAAGGATACTCATCAAGACTCTTGAAAGAGTATGATAATTTTATAAGGTTAAACCCTATCAAAATATTGTAATAACTACCTTTTTAAGTAATAGGATCAACTCTTTGTCTATCTATTATCTTTAATTAATGTTTAGCATGCTTGTGTATGGTGAATTTGTGAATGAGATTCTTCATAGTTTGTTGTCCCTTCTACTTGCCTCTTTAAAGGTGTCTTCAAGCTAACTTTTAGGTCTATATTAGTGTTATATTTTGAACCTCATCCATGAAATATTTGTGTAATTAGTGAGATTGTGAGATTAAGTAAGACATAGTTATGTTTTTTACCAATCTAGTGTGTGTTCAAGCATATATGAGTGTATACTTAACTTTGGTGCATCACCCTTTTAGTTTTATTAGGATCCCTTAGCCATATTTATAACCCTTTTTACTTGTAAATAATTAGTCTATTATTTATTTAGGTGAGAATAAAAGAGTAAGTTGGCCTACTTTAGAGGTTCAGCCCCACCATAGGTTACCCATAGCCAAGGGTTGTCCCAATATTATATCTTAGTTAGAGAGAGTCTGAAGAACCCTATCAAAGGGTTCAAATTAAGACTATAATAGATACCTTCCAGAAAGCCTTGAAGGTAATAGAATTCCATTCAAGGTATCTTCTAGGAGATATCTTGAAGGGTCTTCTAGAACCTACAAGGGTTCTCTTATTAGATACCTTGAACATATGCATGATTGAAATTTTCTTTCAAAGTTTCTCCTAGGGGATTTCCTTGAAGGGCCTTATATCACTTTCAAAGGGTCTCCTCGTAGAGACCTTAAACATGTAGATAATTGTAATTTTCTTTCAAGGTACTTCTTAATTGATATCTTGAACATATACATGATTATAATTTTTATTTTAAGGTATCTCTTGGGAGATACATTGAACATACACACAATTGGAAGTTTCTTTTGAGGTATTTACTAGGAGATACTTTAAACATGCACATGATTGGAATTTTATTTCAAGGTATCTCTTAAGAGATACATTAAAGGGGGGCCTTGGAATTCCTTCCATATTGATTTCAAAGGTCCTTGTAAGGATTTGATATAATCATGGAACCTTTTTATTTAGAAAGAACCCTGATGCCAACTTAGCCTTAAATGACATGTAGTAGTGTCACATACATTGGTGACTCAATCACGTAAGTTTTAAACTTTTTCTCATATCATTACACCTTTTAAAAATAGAGTGATAATATGATCTAATGGGATTTCACCACTTCTCATCTAGTCACATCATTCTAACTTATGAATAAATTACAAAGCTCATGAATGCATGACTCAAATCAAAACACTCCACATGGCATTTGATCATGGTCATCTGAGGCTTATGTTATCTTCTAATTCTCATGACAATAAAATATTATCACATTGTGCTAAGGAACATTTGATCATGACCCAGAGTCAAGATGTAATATTTCAATTTCATAATATAGATATTACACAACAAGATGAAACTTGTAGTAATTCTCTAATCTTAGGTAACTAGATGTGATGTGGAAGCCACATGGCATTTGGGAGAAATGGGCTGATGACACATGGAACCATACATTTCAATAATAATATGATCAAATGAAGCAATAAAACTAAATTATTTCATAATCATATGGAAACATGACACTTGGAAAAGTGGCACAACATTTGGTTCCATGAAAAATTTCATATAACAAAACCACATAATAATGCGAGTAAAGAAGAACTTGCCACTTGGAAAACTAGCAAAAGTTTCAAGGCCACATCAGTCTAAGGATGAAATAGGTTTATTCATATTAAAATTTAAGATGAGAAATATAATGGAAGGTAAACATGTGGCAAGGTGTCATAATGGATGGGTACACCAAGAGTTTCATGTAATACAACATCATGATAGTGCGATGCACTAAAAGCCTACCAATTGGAAAAATAGTAGGTGTCCTAAGATCATGTTAGCCTAAAAAAATGGGTCAATCTAGGAAAAATTAAAATGAGAAGCAAGCCAATCCAAATATTCCACATGCTAAAATATCATACTACCCACCTAGATATCCCAATATCTAAAGTAAGAGATTAGAATGCATGAATAGACACCAAGTGTTAGGCACATGTTAAGTAAGACACCTGAAGGACACATTAATATCCAAAGAATATGGCTATTGGTATGAATTAAATTCTAATGGAGGATCATTTTAGTGCTTATAAATCTAAGTCACTTCAAGAAAAGGTCAATTCTATGATGAGAAGACACGTGGACAAACCAAAAATGATGAAATGCCAATTCCCAGAAGTGAATTCTTGAAGCCATTAGAACGAAACCAAAAAGCCACCCAAGATTTATGTCAAAACAAATGAAATATACTTACCATTTATGGCCCTTATCTTATAATTCAAAATCTTGACAAAAATCCAAGGTTTATACAGCCAAAGCTTAGCATTCACCATTACTATCTATTGAAAACTCCAAATTAGTCTGTATCATTTGCTAATAAAATTTTATGCATTTGTTCAAATCTAAGAAATTTATAGGATCATCAATAAAAAATTAAAATTCATGTCCAATGTAGGAGAATCAAGAGTTTCCAAAATAGATCAAGTCATATTCCTATATTCCTATATAATAAATATAGTCTTCCATCACACCAGCTTCAATGCAATTGCATTGGTCACAGATGATAAACATGACAATGACTTATTCTACCATGTGGAGAGGATGGTAAACTAGGATAGTAATGATGAGGAGGTTTCTAGAGCTAAAAACAAAAGGAATAACATCTTGGTTATTAAATATAAAGGATTACACAAACCTGTATCTAATCCATAGGTGCTCCCTTGTGTTGACTTAGACCACTAAATTTTAATTCACTCTATGTGTGTGGATCATATGATCAAATATTTTAACTTCAAAAAAGATATCACTTATATAAATGGATTGGCCTTTCAAGCCTATTATGACTTCCCCAATCCTAAAATTATTTTCAATCAAGACACCATGACCCAATGAATCAATTTACACAATATCAAAGAAGTCTTGAGAATTTGGGTAGAGAACCCAAGGAGGTTCCTCTGCAAGTCTAAAATAAATTGAATTCCCATCACCCAATTTATAAAATGGGTGAGAATGGGGATGGCCATGATGAATAGGTTGAATAGAGTAGAATAAACTAGCCATGTGGATGAGAAGTGGGTTCTACTATTGTTTATGATTATGTAAAACTCCACAACCCCTCCCCTCGGGGAGATCATCTCCCATAATTTGGATGCCAAAATCAAGAAAACCATAGCCAAGCAAGGAAATCATTTTTATATGATGTTCTACTTGGTTGATGTCATCTATGCCACTCTCAAGTTCCCCCAATTCACTAATTGGGACCCAAACATGAGATGGACCATCCCTCATGTCATTACAAAGGTTAGAATTTACAAATACATGCAGGAGATGTGAGATCTTACTAAGCAGTTCTACCTAATTATATACAGAGTCATCCATGAAATAACTATACCCAGGTTATTAGTAGAGATTAGGGTAACCCTTAGCATATTGGGAGCCCACAATTACTACCTAGAATACACCATAATTAGAGATGATGGAATTAAGATAGCCCCATTCACATTGCCCACCATAGTATTATACAATTTGGTTGAGCAAGAGATTACCTTCCAAATACACATAATAGTAGATGGACTATACAAAAGTAAGAAAAGGGATCTGGTCCACCCCTAATTGGTCAACGTGGTGGATTCAAAATTGAAACTTGACACTAAATCATAACTACTACCAAACATAGGTCTACTTTTAATATGAAAAAAGATACCAATAGGGAATGGGACCCTATGCATTTAACATTTGATCATTGTGTCAAACACAATGAAACTCCTAGTATCACATATCATCATGAACCCAAGGATGGAGACCAATTCTAATTTAATGTAGTTGATAAAAAAAAGTCAAGTAGAGGCTAAAGATTATTGGGATGAAGAAGATGAAAGGAAGACTGCATGGTGTTGGTTTTTAAGGAAGTTAAGCACTAGGATACTCAATCAGGTACATTGACATCTCTTATACATAATATTAGTGTTTATGAAGAAGGGACAACTAAAATACAACTCAATCATAGAATACTTTAGGCATTATTTCCTAATTTGGAGATAGGATGGACTGGAACTAGGAAATAAGTTAGGTAGTCTTCTACCTTAGGGGTCCTATCTGGAAACATATCCTAGGTGTAAAGTGATAATACAATGTAAGCCTCACATTTAATAAGAATGACAATATCTCCTACTCTAAAAACTTCTTGAGCATCACCTCCCCTTCCTCCTACCAAAGAAGGACTAAGTGCTATAGGTCAAGAACATATTTCCTTACCTCCTCTTTCTTAGACAATTATCACTTGAGCATATTTGAACCACCCCCCACCCCAAATCTAGGTCATGTCCACCTATAACCTTATAGGCCCCTCACTAGACCATTAATTAGGCTTATAACCATGTCATTACCCACTGTTACCTATTTCACCATATCATCTACCTCTATGGTCTTTATGATATCCAATTTTCCCTAAGTCATGCCTAAGCCTATACCTAGACTCAACTGACAATTGCCTAAGATGAGTCCTACTATCATCCTTCCACATGTTCCATTGTACTCCACTAGTTCTTCAACTAGCACTAGTGCTTCTTCATCCCTTAACTCTACATTCACATTGATCATAACCACTAATACCTCCCAAAAAATTTCCTTCCAAGGGATAACTCCAGCTCAACCATTGCCTCCTTAATTAGATCTCCAAAGTGGCTCTTCAAATAAATAATGGATTAAGTAGATGCAACTAGTTGTTAGGGATAACCTAGATTAGGTCATAATGGACCCTCCCCAGGTTGAACTAAAATTTGACAAGGATTCAAGGGTAATGAAGAGGGTAACCCAAAGGAAGGTCAACTACTCTAACTAAACAATCTTATATGAATCAGAAGAAACCTTATTTGAGCTAACAAAGATAAGGAAGCCAAAGAAGGGACAAGATTAATAATATGAGGATGACCCCCTATCAAATCTCTAAGTAACTATCGATGTGGCTTCCATATTGGTTAAGGGATTGAAAAAAAGAATGGATAACTTAGAGTAGTAGACCATAACAAGAGTGAAATGGGTCATGGAATAAATGTTTGATATTTTAAATACCTTAGTTTAATACATGGTAAAAAGGAGATTAAATATATAATAAAATCCTCAAGTCAAAATTTTCATATGAAGGATATGATAATAAGATAATCGACCTACTGGGGTTGATTAGAATGAAGAAATTTGAGGACCTAAACCTAATTCCATTGGAAGACTTAAGCATTTCTTAGTCTTATGTAATTAGAAGGAGAAAGAACTTGAACAAGTAGATTGATGATATGAGGTCCCTGGGGAGATCCCTTATGCAACAAGGTGAAAACATTATCATCTTACTGAAGGATGTCAAAATTATGTACTTTGTTAACAAAAATGTCTCCATCATTAATTGGGATTCCTTTAGGGCTCAACTATAGAACTTCATGGCAAACTTCCAAAAGTAATCCATGCCCAAAGGGGTGACCTTCAAATAAGAGATGGAAGATTTAGTAGTCTCTACTAATTAAAAAATAGATAAGGTTAAGGTCATCAACAAAGCTATAATACCTCTCTTAAGTAGGCATCATGTAATAGCCAAGCTAACAACCAAGCTATTAAAGGAGCCTATCATCGATATGAGATTAATTGATAGTGATTACAAGAAATTCTCCCAAGTATGGAAAGGGTAGGTTGGGGCCCAAAAATAAACTTCCACCTTAGGAGCAACCACCTCGTCAACCCTTCCTCAAATGTCTTCTTCCTCACCCAACATTAGTAATACATATTATTTTATAATAGGAACTTCATCATCAACAATACCAATAGGATTCTATCCCAGCTCCTTAAGAACAAAATAACCACGTATTAGGTTCCTTCTAAGTAGGAAACATTTCCCATGGTCCCTCAAATTGCATTGTAAAATATTCCCATATTTTGAATAGGTAAAATATAATTTAACTTTAGGACATAAGAGACCCTATTTGCTGATAGGTGTCATGTTACCTAGTTCTTTTTGTAATTGATGAAGGTATTTTAATGGCCTAAATATAGGGGTTCTCCCCTTCATTGTAAACTAGAGAGAAAATTTTGTGAAGTAATGCAAAGAGATAGAAAATTCTAGTAATTAAGTCACTGTTTCCACTATTTTCATGCCTTCCTATTTCTCAACCTTTTTTAATAATACATGATCTCATTTATTTAATTTTTAACATCTAGCATTAGTGTTTTGAATGCATTTTTTTATTTTGTACTTTTATCTAGGCTAATAAAGTCTATTATGTATGCTCTATTTTCATCCTGCTCTGCTAGTGAATGTGTTTAAGGAAATTTACTATAGGTAGTATTTTAAATCATCCTTTTTAGATAGGTGCATTATATTCACCTTATAATCCTCACTACACTTTGATATTCTAGGTCTAAGCACTAGGATTTCATAGTTGTTAGTTTCATTTGCATTATTATTAGAAGAAAGTATTGGTAATTTAGCCTGTCAAGGCTAAATTCCAAACCCTATAATAAAAATATTTTCATTTTCATCATAGTGTCTTATCTATCAAGTGAAGATTAAGTTGTTCAGTGTCATTTAAATGTTTAAAAAAAAATTCAATTGGTTCTATAATCTAAAAGTGTTCGAAAGAAGATGGAAAAAAGAGTATGATTGAGGACTTATCATTAAGTTTCTTAGCATAATTAGATATATGGAATGTATTAAATGAGATATAAAATAAAAAATGTGATCAAAATTCATCAAAAGTATATTTTAATCCTTTTATAAGGGTACGATATGCTTATACAACATTCTGTGGTAATTGTCCTTTGAAAAACTATGCTTATTTTACCTACAAGGATAAAATTTGATATTTAAATGTAAAATATGGTAATAAAAGTCCATTAAATTAGTAAAAATACCCTTTAAAACATTTTTATATATGGATTTAAATTATTTATAAAGTTTTATATTTAAAAAAAGTCATTTTATGCAAGTTCAAGTGTGAAAAGAGTCTTTTTAAGGCTCCCACATGCCAATTGTGGAAATATAAAGGTGTAAAATGACTTAATATTTATCCTAAAATCATTTTAGAATCTTGGTTCCATTCTCATGATCTAAGTTTGGTGGTGGAAGCTTAATTTGTGAATAAAAAGCAAAGAAAGGTCATATTTAATACATATTTCAAGAAATGTACGAAATTGTATGGTAATTTCATATGGTGGAGCTCATGAGAAAGATAATAAGGGAATTAAAAGGTTTAAAAAATAAATCCATGTAAAAAGGAATAAAAATAGGCCCAAAACTAGTCTCTTCCATTCACCTTGTTAGTTTGCACACAGGAAGAGCTCTTTAGGTTTACAGGTGGTACGATCATGAAAGAGAAAATCCTAGTCTACAATTTTTACCAAAGAAAGTAAACTCATATTTATTATATTTTGATCAAGTGGTTTTCAACTTGGACATCTCTCCCTCATGAATCATCCCTTTGAATTCAAGGCATACATCAGTAGTCCTGCATCTACAAAGGTAGTCCATTTTCTACATTTTCTCCTCAATAGAGCATCATATCAATAAAATTCAAGTTTTAAATGATTCTTAAGGACATTAATCACAATTATATTTCATTCATCACCTATGTTCCACATGTGTGAAGACAAAATAGTGCTTAATAAATCAAAAGAGTGTAATTCTATAGTTTACTAGCAAATGATGAAGAATTATATAGTCTAGGAGAGAGAAAGGGTTTCAAAATTTCTTATTTTATTCTTGTAAAGGATATCCATAATATTAATATTTACCTCATGAAATTTTATCAATATATTCTCTAAAGATTCATATTAATATCCCATCATTATGTTTTCAATCATTTCAAAATCCATGTTTATGAAGTGTTAAGGTTGTTTAGCATTTATTAAGGTACTTATCATTTTCCTAGGTTTCAAATTTAGCTTTTTATGTTTCAATTTATTTTATTCATTTTTTAGTTTTGAAATTCTATAAAATAAAGTGAGTATTAGGGTGTGTAGATAAATACCTGATAGAATGCACATATTGATGACACGACATAGTGGGAACTCCTTTTTGGCAAGGAAGGACTACCTGCATTAAGACCACACTAAACAAACTCATTTTTTAAATAGGTATGAAGGGTGGACTACCTAAAAATTCTAGATCCAAGAAGAAAAATATACTTTGGATGGTTTTCAATCCACTCCCCTAATGATATAAG
This sequence comes from Torreya grandis, assembly GCA_037957365.1. Lineage (NCBI taxonomy): Eukaryota > Viridiplantae > Streptophyta > Pinopsida > Cupressales > Taxaceae > Torreya > Torreya grandis. The sequence continues at coordinate 2,485,616 of JARHVA010000257.1, forward strand.
TGTTTTAAAAATATAATTGCAAGATAATAAACTAATACGAACTTAAATGCATATACAAAGAAATAAATGATATACCTATTTGATAGAAAATTTAGCAATGGTGGGTCAACACCATGCAAAAATGTACCAAGGTTAGGCTCAGAGGGTTTGGGTAGGGTCTTCAGGTAGAACATGGATAGAAATATGGATTTTATTAGGTAAAAGGGGAGAAAATAACAATATATTATTTTCTTCAATACTAACTATTGGTGGTTAGGGTGACTAGTGATAGTTGGGTATGATTGGCAATGGTTAGGTAAAGAATGATAGTTTGGGTAACTAACAATGGTTGTTACCAACTGACAATAGTTTCTTATAAAATTTGGTGAATTTTAGGATGGAGATCAAAATGGAATTATTGATGGCTAGGATTTAGAGCATGTATTATTAGGTGAGGGATAGTGTACAGGTGAAGAGAATGAAATAAAAGAACCTGATAAGGAAAGGAAAGCACTAAAACAAAAGGAGGATACTTGTGTTATTTTAAGTGAGTGATAATTGAAGACATAAAGAGAGTTAGATAGCATAATAGTGCTTGAACATTCAAAAACTACATGGATAGAGCTTCAAGATACTAAGTACCTACATAAATAAAATAAGAGAGCCTAGATTTAGATTTTTTGGATCTACAACTCCTCCAAGAGCCCTATATTTACAGCATAAAGTTGCTAAGGAGAGAAAATCTTGAGGGAAAGTTACTAATTTAGGAGGAGATGAAGATTCCAATTCTAAGGGCAAGAAATCTATGAGGTATGAATGGGAAAGTTTTTATTTTGCCCTTGCAAGCTCACCCACAATTAGATGTGCTTTTAGTTTTGTAGGAGTGGGGACCCAACCATCAATGGTTAAGGGTAACCATCAATAGTTAGGTGTAGCCGTCAATGTTTAGTATACTGTTGATAGTCGATCCCTGCATGTAAAAGGGTTAAATGGGTTAAAAAATAGGATGCTTTTGAAATGTTTGCCAAAAGGGTGGCTAAGTATAAAGGATTTTTATAAGGGTGAGGTGATTAGGTGATTAAGTAATTAAGGTCAAGAATAGGTCTAAGGTAGAGTGTCATCAAAAACTACAGGGGGCATTTTTGAGTGGCTATAATTTGGCCCTTTTTGTTATGTGGCTTTAGGTTAATAAGCCATAAAACAAAAACAAGATGTTGTCTGATCAAGGTTTGATTGACTTGAGTATGAGAGGAGGGTATCCCCCCTCAAACTAAGATTCGATGAGGTAACATTGAAATCAGGTCATGGGTTGATAAAAGGTAAAATAGAGGTCACAAGGCTATTGATGCCACCATGCATAACGTATGAATAAGTGTGAGATCAAAATCATGCAAAGACTATTAGTGCCATTTTGGTAATAATAAGGTTAGGTCCTAGGATAAGTGAGAAGGTAACTAGTCCCCAACATTTAGTAGAGCTAATTGGGTCACACTTGTTAGGTGTGCTAGAAAGGGTTGGTGTTGGCTCAGGTATCCAAGGTAGGAAGTTCACTTGAGAGAAATAAAAATGGTTAGGTCATGCATGAGGTGGTACATTATGCAAAAGTTTCATCATGGAAAAATTGGTCTAGGTAGTCATTATGACCAAAGAAATGTTAGCACAAGGTGTGTGAAGAGGTGGGTACAAACATCAAGGTAGGTGAAGGCAAATGGGTCAGGTTATTGGTTAGATTAGGGGTTGCTTGAGCTAACTCTTAATACATGAGGCAAGATGACACTACCTAAATAGTCTAGTGGATAATGAATCCAACATGGAATTTAGGCCCAATGTAGTTCTTGGGAGGTTGAGGGAAAGGGAGAGAAAAGTGTGTTATAAAAAATAGATGTTGAACCCTAACCAATGATAATTGGGGTTTATTGATGATGGTTAGGGAACCATCAATGGTTGGGGTTAGATATGGAAGTGGTTTCAACCAGCAATAGTTAAGGTCAATCATTGATGATTAGGAAACCATTCATAGTTGGGGAAAAACCCTAATTTCATGGATAAAAAGGTCAACTAGGCCCATTTGGGCCACATTTGTAATTTGGACACTTGTGTTATTTTTGTCTAGTATTGGTATGAAAATTATTTGTGAGTGTTTGGGAGTATTTGTGACTTGAAGATAAGATATTGGCTTGTAGGAGGAATAGTTGGGGTAAGATGGACGTAGGTGGTACTCCAAGACAAGTGGTTGGGTGTGGATTGAGGTAGTGCCATTGATCAAAAAATGAGGTAGGTCATGTTTTAAATTAAAAATAAAGAATAATTAGTGAATTTCATGGGAAAAAATGGAATGTATTTGAATAAATATAGGTGAGATGAAATTAGGTGTTAGGGTTTTGGGATTTGTATTGCGTGCTTGTAAAAGGAAATAGGTTGGTAATAGATGTATGTGAAAAGTGTTTAATTGTGTAAGTACTCATTATAAAAAGGTTGTAGTAGAATAAATGGAGTGTAGGATTGTGGGAAGAGGTTAGGTGGTTGAGGATCATCACCTATGATCACCTAACATTGATCGTCAATGATTAACCTCAACTAATGACAGTTAACCTTAGGGGCAAAAAGGTCCAAGGTGACTATTGACAGTCAAAGAGAATTGGTGGTGATCGATGAGGTGGGTTAAGAGAATAAGAGTTAGGATGGGAGGAAAAAAAGGGGGGGAGTTGTTTTGGATAAAAGAGTTAAGGGGATGGTTTGGTGTAGGATAAGATAGGTAGGAGTGGATTAGGGATGGGTTACTTTAAGGAAGAGGTAATATAAATAGGACTAGTGAATCGCATATGGTAGGCTTGGTGGAGATGCTTATAGGGAAAAGTAATAGATATAGATAGAATAAGGGATAATAGGATAAACATGTATAATAGTTATTACGTATATAGGTAGTGGCTAAGATAGGATATTTATTTATTTGATTTGTGATATATGTGTTGTTGCAGGCACATGAGTAGATCCAATTATGGGATTGATTTCTTGAGATTTTTTTCAAGGTGAGGGATGCCATGTCTATAGAGGACTGGTGTCACATGGAGGTAATGGGATTTAGAGTGATGTGCCATTATTAGTGCCTTCTTAAGGATACCACTATGATATTCACCCTCATCAAGAGATAGGACCCAATGACTAACACCTTTTAGTTATCGACATAGGAGATGAGCATCGTATTAGAGGATATCCACCAGATTACATGCCTACCTATTCACATAGATCCTATCTATCACATAGAGGGGGAGGAGATTGATGAGTGTATGGAGATCTTATACAGAGATGATAGAGCTGATGCATAATTTCACTAAGGAGGCTTTATCATCAGGTTTTTATATCAGAGGGTTCCTGAAGATAGGCATTTGTTGATGATGTTATAATTGATAGTTACCTATTATACACTAACAAATTTTATGGGAATGATATTCCTAGGTGTGATTTTATGGGTATTGGTAGAGTTGATACTTGGGAGGACAATCTTTGGATGGGGATAGGTTTTGTTGGTAAAGATTTATAGGGAGTTATGGGGTTTTGAGTTCATAGGTGATATGGTATTAGTGTTGGATTTATTTTTCACTACTAGACATATGAGCACATACATGTGCTAAGGACTTTGGGATTGCCTATGGATTCATATCTATTGATAGACTATAGGGTTGGGTTTTTGAGATGGAGGAGAGGAGGCATGATCATGGGAGCAACTGGTGGTATGAGGGATCTATAGTGGTTTTAGGGTACTTTGGAGAGTCCTGCACTAGGATATATAGTATGGATGCCATATATGACTTGGTCTATATGGGATGGATACATGAAGCATATATATACTTTATAGATATAGAAATGGGTATATGTTAGATGAGATGGTGAGATAGAGCTCATTCTTATAGAGAGTGTGATGACATTTTAGACTCTAGTAGGGTATTCCACCAAATTTTCCTCATTACAGGAGAGAGGATGCCAAGTTTTTATTACCAGAACCATAGCCTTAGGAGGAGGTATTAGTTTATGAGGATCTTCCTCATAGGATGAAAGATGATAATAGTGTTACTATAGATTATCCAACATGGTTTTAGTGTAGATATGCAGTAGTAGACTTTGGTTGGGGAGATGGAGGCTAGGGGCCTATGGATGTTAACCCAGTAAGAGTAATAACATAAGGTGACCCATAGGCAATGATAGCTCTTGTGATGGCATAAGATTAGATAACCACTTTATAAGGGTAGATTACTAATTTTTAGTGATAGATTACCACTCTTTAAGGCTAGTTAAGAGGAGTGACAGTATAAAGAGACTAGGCACAAACATACATCACCATTTTACATGCTCAAGTGGCCACTTTATAGGGTCAAGTGGTTAGTTTACAAGGGTAGATTATGTTAGTTACAAGAGATAAAGATTAGGTAGGGACCTCACTTAGCTTGGTAACATAGGAGAGACTCTCTATGGTGGATAGGTGGGGCAATGGTGACACCAGTAGGTTTTTTGACATAAGCTAGGTATCTAGTAACCATACGAGAGTTATGCTATTATGAGGGAATTATGGTAGCATAGTGTCTTAATGAGTCATGATGGGGAGAATACCAAGTTGGATTGGTAGGTAGAGTAGTGATTATGGCCCTAGGTTAGTGGGTGATGGAAGTAGGCTAACTGATAGGGCCTCCACTAGGGATAGGTGTGGATCGGGCCAGTAGAAGTGGTGCAGGTGCTCTTACGTCATGATACATATATGCTAGACTTTTGTTTATGATTTTGATACCAACCTACACACCAAAGATGTGAGATGTATTTATGAGTGATGTGTGTTTCATGTATAGACACATTTTGATATTTCATGATGTTTAGATGTATTGAGATGTTTTTTGGATTCATATTTTGATGAGATGGATCCATATGTCTTGATAAGATGTTGAATATGAGTGATGATGTTTTTAGATGTTATAGATGATGATTATGGTATAGTTGTGTATATTTATTTTGATTTAATGTTATTTATTATGGATGGATTATAGATTTTGTTTAATATTTATTACTTGATTGATAAGGAGTATGATTGTTTGGTTATTGATGATACTTTTTTGCATGATGGTAATGTTGATGAATATGGTTATGGGATAGTGTGAATGTAATGCTTGATTAATGGATGTTGGATTGGTATAGGTAGAGGAAATGTTCACATCCACATTTTGGATAAGAAAGTGGGTAGTGCTTACTAGCAAGAACTGAACAATAGGAATCAATAGTTAAAATGTCTAATGAACACAAACTGATCAAACACATCATAGTAGTGTGATTTATTGATAAAACTAATATATTGACCACTTTATGACAATTAATCTCATAATCCCTTAGGTTCATTATGGATGTGAACTGATGGGTAGAGGAAAATGGAATTTATAAGTAATGGAGTGATTAGATTTTCCATAGGTGACTAAAGAAACCTAGCAGACCAATCCATATAATTGGTATGTCGTATAATATTGTGTAGACTAATCAATGTAAGAAGTCTTATTTTTCTATAAAATTTGATTACAACTTAATTAGATAGTAGGTAGTCTGATAGAAGTGAGAAGTCTACATTCATTCACCCTAAGAGATGATTGTAGCCTATTGATTTTGGATTTTTATTTATCACTTTTATGTTATAAGTTGTTGAAGCTGATCAATGCAAGAAACTTATAATGAATATTTTTTTTAGACATCCTTCAAGGGAGTGGTCTAATATTTTATTTTGGCATATCTATCCTTCAAGGGATCAATCTAAATTAAATAACTTTTGATATGATGTGGTAGCTATCCTTTAAGGGAGTAGTCTGCTATTTACTCTTACAGTATGGATATATTTTGGACTAAAATTAGGCATGAACAAGTCTATTCAGGTATAAAAATTCTACCCATGTAAAAATAGGACCTAAACATTGAAGGTTAGAGAAATGTGCTTTGAGAAACAACTAACCATCGGATTTCATCTATGAAAAAGATGAAAAGTATCCATGAAAATCATACTATGGGTAGAGCCAAGGTTCCCATATTTAGGATTAGGTTATTACTATTATGTATGAATCACATGGCTCTATATAATCAATTGATCTCAAAAGAGATAAAAAATAAGGTTAATGGACCAAGGGATGAGCTTAAGTGAGACATGAAAGTGCATTTGAACCTTGTTTTAATAATGAGAGAGATGCAAATGTGAGGCATTGATAAGATTAGGTTTTGGCCTACCTTCAAGAGAGGATAAGTGATAAGCACCTGATCCATATTTATGGGTGATAATGTAGGGTCCTGACCAATTAAAATCAAACTTACCTTTCTTGGTCTTTTTCATGTTAGTGATGTGTTGGTTTTCCTTAAGGACCAGATCTTTGATTTTGAATTCTCATGTTTTTAGATGTTTGTTGTATGTTTATTTGATATGCTCTTGATAAATGTGAAGGTGATTAAGGGAAACAAGGTGATGCTCATTGATTAATTCAAGGTGTGAGAGTCATTCTTGATAATAATCCTCTTTAGAAATGATATCATGTAAGGAAATACAAAGAGATGGAATTTGGACTTCAAGAGGTAATACAGCCTCTATGCTAAAGACCAATTAAAAAGGTATAACCCCTATCATAGTTCAGATACTAGTATAGTAAGCCCATAAAGCAAATGGGATATGGAGGTGCCAATCCTTACCTAAAGCACTGACTACCTTAGTGAGAATTTTGATGAGGGTTTTGTTGGAAGCCTTGGCCTGTCCATTGGCTTGTGGATGATAAGGTGAGGAAAAGCTTAGGTTGATACCAAAAGTGTCACATAGCTCTTATACCCTTTTATTTTTAAAGGATTTACCATTATTAGTGATGATTTTGTGAGGAACACCAAAGTGATAAATGATGTGGTGGTTGATAAAACCAATGATTTTCTTAACTTTGATTGAGATTAGCAGGATGGATTCTACCCATTTGGTGAAATATTCTATAGTGGTGATTATATATTGATGTCATTGTGAGGAATATAGATTGATTTCTCTAATAAGATCAAGAACCCATTCTAAAAAAGGCCAATAGTTAGTTGATACTTGACCATGAGGAGGTACATGATGAAGGTTAACATGTTGTTGACATTTGACACATTTCTTGACATAGTCACAATAATCCTAATTGAGTGTGAGCCAATAGTAACCTAGGTGAAGGATACGTTTAGTAATAGCTAGACTACTAAAGTTCCCCCCATAGATGCCATCATGTGCTTCTTTGATTGTGTGAGAAGCCTCATTATTATGAAGGTAATGAAGGAGGATATCATCAAAGCCTCATTTATAAATAATTCCCCCTAATATTAAGTAATGAGAGGTACTTTGAATAAAATACCTATGAGTATTTCTAGATAGGTATGAAGGGAGGATATCGATGTTAAGATAATCAAAGATTTGATCATACTAAATGTCAAAAGATGATGTTTCTATTTAGTAAATGGTAGGAAGATCAGGATTGAGGTAAGATGGTGTGAAAAAATGGTGGATGGTGATAAATAGCTTAGAATCAGTAGGTTGAGATGGAATTTAGAATTCAAGGGAAGCCATTATGTCTACAAATTTATTCATAGAACAAAGGACTGATTAGATTATATAATGATCAAATGATGCAAATAGTTTGTTGATAAGTTGTTTATATTATAGAAGAACATCATTTTTGCATTGATAGGCTCTTATGACTTGGTTAATGATGAGTTGAGAGTCTCTAAAGATGCTAATGATTTTGACTCCCAAATCTAGAGTGGTTTGGAGACCTATGACCAAGGCCTCATATTGATCTATATATTGGTGCATTTAAAATTGAGTTTGAAAGATAGGGGAAGAGGTTCCCCATTAAGAGAAATAAGGATTATGCCATCACCCCCACCATTTTGACATTTAGAGCCATCAAAATATATAGTCATTTGGTAGGTGGGTTCTTCCAAAGAAAGGGTAGCTATAGACTCATCTAGAAAGGTAAGAGGGGGAGTTTGATTATCAAGGAGTGGAGCTTTAACTAGTTGGTTTGCAATCACCTTCCCCTTAATAGACTTTTGTGTAATAAAATCAAGATAAAAATTTGATAATAGTATGAGCCACTTAGCCATACGATTTTTGTGATATGGCTTGGAGTGCATGTATTTTAAGGGGCTAGTATTAGTGATGACATAAGTTTTATGGTTGAGAAAGTAGTGACAAAGTTTAGAGGTAAGAAAAACTAAGGCAAGGCAAAGTTTTTTAGGTTGTGTGTATCAGTTTTTATAGTCAATGAGGGTATGGATGGTATAATAAATGGTTTTCTCTTTACATTGGTCATTGTGATGAGTGAGCATGGCTCCTAGGGAATGATCGATGGTAGATATGTATAGATAAAAAGGCTAATCCTCTTTTAGAGGAATAAATATTGGTGGAGAGAGAAGATACTCCTTAATTGTAGTGAAGGCCTATTCAAATTCTTTGGTCCCTTTAAAGGAAGTGTGTTTTTTAAAGAGGTGGAGAAAAGGCTGACAATGATCAGATAGTTGGGAGATAAAATGATGGATTGACTAAATTTTGACTTGCAGGCTACGAAGTAGTTTTAGGTTAGTAGGGGGAGGCATTTATAAAATGGATCAAAATTTTATGGGGTCTATTTATATTATACAAAGGGAAATGATAAAGCCCAAAAGTTTTCCTGATAAGACCCCAAAGATACACTTCTTTAGGTTGATCTTGGCATGATAATAGATAAGTCATTCTAAGATGATAGCGAGAATAATGAGGTGATCTTGGTGGTGTTTGGATTTTACCGAGCAGATCATCAACATAATCCTTAACTACTTTGTGGATGAGGTCATGAAAAATGTATGTCATGGCCCTTTGATAAGTGGATTCCACATTCTTTAAGCCAAAGGGCATGACATGATAGTATAAAGTTCGCCATGGAGTGATAAATGATGTTTTATGTTGATCCTAAGGGGTGATCAAAATTTGGTTGTATCCTAAAAATCCATCCATAAAGGATAGCATTTTATGGAAAGTAGTGAGATTAACAAGTTGGTCTATGTTAGGTAGGGGAAAGTCATCTTTAGGGAATACAAGGTTAAGATCATGGAAATCCACACAAATGCAGAGTCCCCCCAGTGGGTTTGGTAATAAGAACAATGTTGGAGACCCATTATGGATAGTCAATAGGTTAAATGAAATTAATAGATAGACAGTGTTAAAGCTCTTATTTAATAAGAAGAGATATGTGAGGGTGCATATGATGAAGCTTTTTCAAACAAGTTTAACTTTGGGATGGGTAAAAATACTATGAAGAGGGATGGAAGGGTCAATGTTGGGCATATCCTAATAAGACCAATCAAATGTTATGTTATGGTCATGAAGAAAGGATTGATAGTCTCATTTTTCCTTTAGGGTTAAGGATTGGCCAATTTTAATAAAACAAAGGTCCTATTATGTTCCTAGATTAAATTATATGGTTGATTCATTTATCATTGTTTAGTTTTTGGATGGGAGAGCTTTTTGAAGAGAAGAGTCCCCCACACCCAGATAGGTAAGAACAAAATTGTCATCTTGACATTGGATAGTGTTAATAATGGGTGAGTCATGTGTAATCATTTCAAGGTGGATAAGAGGAATAGTTTTGGTTTGGCCTTCTTATTGATAAGTTAGGGGACTCAAATTGATGGTGTTGTTTAAAAAAAAAATTAGGTGGGATGATGTCAATGTCTTTGAATTGGAGAGATGGGGTTGGTGAGGGTAGAGATTCGTTAAAGTGGAAAAGTGGGGTTAGTGAGGGTAGAGGTTCTTCAAATTAGAAAAGTGAGGTTGGTGATGGTAGAGGTTCTTGAAAAAGTGGGATTGGTGAAGGTAGAGGTTCATGAGTTTGTAAAAGTGGGGTTGGTGAGGGTAGAGGTTCGTCAATAGTGGTGAGAACTAGTTTGGGTGATATGGGCTCTTTTGGGGGATCGTATCCTAGGCCAAAGAACTCATGAGGTTTTTGGGTTTTGATAATGGGAAGTTTTTGGGGTATTTGTTCATAGAGGCCAAAACCAAACCCTTTCTAAGTGCACCAATGAATGTATGTTTGGGCAAAGGTGGGGTTTCTAAGATAAGAAAATTTAGAAGTGAATGGTTGGATATAAGGCATGATGGTGGGAGCAAGGAGTGGTATATCAAGTTCCCCATAGACAAAATATGTTATATTGTTGGGAAGGCCAAAGGGGATAAAGGTACTAATATTATGATCATAAGATGGATCATTTTTAAGGTTCCCAAATTAATATGGAGAAGGGAAAGCATCTAAATCTAAAAGTTGATATTCCCCTAGTGTAAGATGTTGAAATGTTGGTTGCAAGGGGTGTTTAACCAGGATTTGTGATGAAAGAATAGTTAAACTAGTGGATTATTCATCATTATTAAAGATATAAGTGTTGGTGGGTTAGGTTGGTGTGGTGGCTTGGCTAGAGGTTGGTTGTGAAGAGGATGAAGGTGGAACAAGAACATCATTGGGATGATATGTCATATTACAAGAAGTAAAGGGACTTGGATCAGATTTGATTATAATGACTTGTCCCTCATGTTCAAATTTGACACATTGGTGAAGGGTAGAAGGGATGTATCCCATGGAATGGATCCAAGGGTAACTGATTAACACATTATATTGAAATTCACCCTCTATGACATAAAATAGTTTAGGAATAGTTTGAGGCCCCAAATAGATATGGAGAATAACTGTTCCCAGAGTGGTGGATAAGGTATCATTAAATGACTGAAGAACTACCAATATTTTTGACATGATGATTTTAGGTAGTTGGATTTTATCATATACAATGGAGGAGATGATGTTGATACTCACTCCCCCATCAGTCATAACTCTTTTGACATGTGTATGATTGATGGATGTTGTGATAAAAAGAGGGGGATCAAGGTCTTCACTATGATATGGTAGAATTTTATACTCTTAAAAGGTGACCATGGTATCATGTTAGATAGCTTCAATCAAAGATTCAAGAGGTTGGGGATCATTTGATTAAACCTCTATAGAGCATAGTGCTTCGATTAAAGCTTGATGATGTTGAGCCAAGGTTTTAATTAAGTCATAAAGACTTATTTTGACTAGCATTTGGTAAATTTATTTTAATACTAAGTGTTAGACAAATGGAGATGCATTGGAAGATGAAGGGGATCCTAAAATGGAGACTTTAGTCTTGGATGGTTGTGAGGGTGAAGGTGAAGCTATAGTTTTTTGGGTTTGGTTGGTTGGTTATGGAGTTGAAGGGTAAGACCATGGAATGGTGGCCTTGGCTTTGCCACTTTCATTCTATTGGAATGTTTTACCCTTATCCTTTTGTTGGACTTGATACCAAGTCACCATATGAATAGTATGGATAAGGGGACTGGTTGCTTGCTTTAGTTCCTCTATTTCACTCCTTCTTAGGAGTAGAGAAGTAGATGATTGGTAGGTAGATTGAATAGGTGGTAAAAGAGGTAAGGGGCTTACATAAGTTTCATCCAATAGATCATCCTACTCTAGAAAGTGATGGATGATAGTTTGGAGAGATTTACAATTCTTTGTATCATGCCTAGGGGTCCTATGGTAAAGACAAATTAGATTGTCATTGAACTGAGTTGGCTTTTGGAAACTGGGGTCAAAAGGCTTGATTGGTGGTAGGCTAATGGTAGAAGCTTACATGAGCCTTTGTAAAATAGTTGTATAAGATTTTGATAAATATTTTAGAGGTGATAGAGTTTGGATTTTTAGTGTAGGAAACTTATTGGGCAAATAATTCTTGATAAGAGGTATGGTTGGTGGATTGAGCTTCGCTAGTATCTTATAAAGAATTGGCTTAGTTATAATTGGTTTAGGAAATGGGGATCTAGATGATGAGGATTTAATGGATGGGAAAGTGGATGGAGAAAGGTTGGTAAGGAATGATGATGAAATAGGAGATGGGGTTGTTATAGGTGGAGAAAGAGGATATGGTTAATTAGAAGAAGAGTAAGTAATGGTAATGGTAGAAGGATGTGGTCCTAAAATAGAAGGTAAAGGTGAAGGAGTCACTATGGTCCTTCCTCGAGGTTGTGGTCTAGGAAATTCTTCCTTCTTAATGGGATTGATTGGATAGGTCTTGGTTGATTTGATGTGGTTAAATACAATATCAAAGGAGGGTGAATAGGATTGGGCATGGGAAGGATCCCCAAGTTCTTGATTGGCTTGATAAAAGAATCATAAGGTGATTTGACAATTTTATGTGGGGTTAATTAAAATGGTTTCATGGTGAATTTAGGAGGGGTAGTTGATGGAGTTATAGAAACAGGGAGAGTGGACTCTATTGACGTAGAAGGTTTGGTTTTATTTTGATATGGGAGTCTAAGTTGATGCCAAAAGGCGGCTCTATCAAAGTTAGGTTGGGAGGTGAATTCCAAACTTTGAACTAGTCAGGAAAAAGGTTTAGAAATGGGTTTTGTTCCTTGATCATAAAACTTTTGGGGAAGAAGAAGGAGTGGTTTTAATGTTGTTATCCTTGGTGGAAGGTAAGGGTATGGTACCATGGGAAATGGTTTCCAATGGAGGTACAAATAATTATGTAATTGGTGTGGTAAGGGTAATAGTTTCAAGTAGAATGGTTAGTATAGCTTCTTCCTTGATTTGGTTGTATAAAGAAGTAGGTGGTTATTTTATTTGGTTTGGAGGAGTGGATATAGTGGTCGATAAAGTGGTTATATCTTTGGGTATTTCCATTATAAGAGGGGTAGATGGAATCATGGTTTCATCTAAGGAAGCAAAAGGGGTAGCTACTTCCTCCATTTGGTCATTAGAAGAAATAGGTGTTTGTAGGTTGTTTTCCTCTATTTGGGTGATAGAGGTGGTGATTTATTTAATAGTGGGCACATTACTGATGATATTAATTACATGTGCCTCATGTGAGTTGAAGGATTCAAGTTGGACTTCATGGTGTTGGGTTGAAGGTGGATGATTTGGGAATGGTTTTTGGAAAATATTAAGAGATTGGTTGGAAGATGAATTTGGGTTATCAAACACAAACTTTCCTTTATCAATTAGGTCCTAGATAATGATCTTAGAGGTATTGCATCTATTGGTATCATGTCCAACAACTTGATGATAATCATAATGATCATTCTCATTGTACCACCAAGAAGGGGGCAAGAAGTATCAAATTATTGAGTGGGCTTGATAGGTGGAAGTTGGATTAGATTGGATTTAAGTAGTTTTTCCAACACCGATGCATAAGATTTCCCAATAAAGGTAAATGGTTTTTAAAGAATCTAGTTTTGGGTATAGTTTTGGTTATTGGATAGATTGTTGGTTTGAGATGTTTGGTTGATGGTTGGAGGAGGTGTGGTTTTGAGAACAACCAAGTGTGTTGATGCTTTTGCCTTAAAACTAGTTGGGTTTGTGATTTTGATGGAGGATGATTCAATGGATTTGAAAATAGAATTTTTATTTTAAAGATTCAACTTACCTTCATTGATAGCATAGTTTTCTAATTTATGGGCCATAGTAAATGCTTCATCAAAGGTCCTAAAGGTTTGGACTTGGAGAGTAGGAGAAATTTGTTTAGCACACCCTCGAGAGAATAATTTGATTAATTTGGGTTAGGGTAATGGGAAGGTGAGTTGATTAATGAAGCCCCTCCATTTAGAAATGAAATCAATAATGGATTGATATTCAAACTATTTGATGGAATATAGGTTGGTAATGGAAACCTTTTTAGATATTTTTACTGAAAAGTGTTCAAAAAGGTTTTTGGCAATTGAGAGAAAGAAAATATAGAATGAATGGGAAGGGAACTATTCCAATCAAGGGCGACCCTGGATAATGACATGGGAAAGGTTTGGAGGAGGAGAGCATCATCATAAGTGATTAAGTAGCAAGCATGATGAAAATATCTTAAGTGCTACTAAAGATCCTCTTTACCTTGGAATTTAGAAACTTTTGGTAATTCCCATTGAGAAGGATAATCATGGATTGGCATGCAGGGGTAGATAGGCTCATTACAAATTTGTTCATAAGACAAAAGATTGGTTGAGGCAGAGATGGATTACTCTAAACTAGTCATTTTATCCATGATCATGTTGATTAGATCAAGTTGGGTTTGAAAATCCATATAACTAAGAGGTACATTTTATTTGGGTTGGCTTGCATCAATGTATGAATAGGCAAAAAATGGTATCGAAGAAGACACATACTGATAAGTGGTGCCAAGTGGTTAAGATGGTGGTACATGTTGGCCTTTTTTGGCCCATATATATAGATCTTGCATGGTTTGATGAAGAAATGGATCAAAGGCTTAGAAATGGATCCAACATTTGCATATAGAAAGGATCCAAGCAAGGTTTTCAAGGATCTAATAGCAATGTTCAATGATAATCCTACAAGCCATAATCTAAGTACAAAATCTTTTATTCAGCTAGGTCTTTACTTGTTCATTATTTCAAACTTTGTAGGTACTAAGTGTTTCTTTTATCTTAGGCCATTTATTGAGCTAAGTTTTAGGATCCTTTTGGGAAAATTGTCTGCACAATTTTTTTGAATAAATATTTACTGTTTTCCAAGTGTTCATATCTCTCAAGGATTTTGTTTTTGACTGAGTGTTGGAATTCTTTCAGATAATTTGTCTAAAAGAAAAGTCTTGAAGACTTATTTTTTCAAGGAAAGTGTCCAAACAATTTTTTCAAAGGATATTTCAATCGAACAAAATGTCCAAAATAAAGTTTTGGAAATGTATTTTTGTAGGCAAAGATCCTTTCCAAATTGTCTACTTCAGGGTTCCTGAAGGGTACTTTTCTTTCAGGAAGTGGACTTAAGTAGAATTTTTGAAGGACCATTTCAAAGAGGTGAGGGGCCATTCTAAGAATGCATTTCCTTCAAGAAATTTTTTTAGGATAATTTTCCCTAAGGCAAAATTCCTTTTAAATTTTTATCCAAAATGAAGATCCTAAGAGAATTACTCAAAGGTAGAGACAAAGCAAGCAATTTCCTTTAGGAAAAGTGCTCGACACAAAGGCTAAAGGAATTTTCTAAAAGACACATTTCCTTCAAGAAAATAATCCAAGATAATTTTTTTGAAAGGAGATTTCTTTCAAAAACTTTTTCCTAAATAAAAAGACCTTTTACAAAGCCAAAGGCACTTACAAAACTTCTGAAGGGTTATTCTCAGCAAAATGGACCAAATAGATAAACTAAATGGTACTTTCCTTTTAAAAAAGGGCATTTTTAAAAAAGTCAAGTGACAATGAATTTTTTAAGGATCTCTCCACCATAAAGGTACCCCAAATAAATGTACCAAAGACTTTCTCTTTCGAGAAAGTGGCTCAAGGGAAACAATCCTGAAGGAATTGACCTAGTACAAATAGCCCAAAAGCAAAAAGGTGAAACATATTTCTGAAGGGTCGGTCCCATGGGAAAATGGTTGAGGAAAAAATATAAAGGAAATGACCCAAAGAAATTAATAATGTTTATGCTAGTGTTAAAATTTTAAGCTTATAAAATAGCCATTGGGATTCAAATATCCCATGATACGCCCACAAAAGTCAAAATCTAAACTTGTGTAAGTAGTTGTTTGGATTTGAAAAATTTGAGACATTTTCATAGATGTCAAAGATGGGTATCATAAAATATCTATTTTAAACCTAATAAAGATCAAAAGAAAATATGAAATCTATAGAATTATATTGACATAAATGGATAAAGGAAAACGAATGTCCTTAGATTATTGTTTCATGTATAGGAAAGATCTGGTCTAGGTTTCAATGTAGGAGATGGTAGGTGAAAATAATGGAGAGACCCTTGTCCTTAAATATGGCCATCATCTCTAACAAATAGTCACTCAACATAGAAGAAACATGGCTCAGTCTAGATTCAAAGATATAGGGACTTCATCCTTATACAAGCAGGACATACAAAGTGAAGGAGCATGCTAAGTTTTTAATGCAAGGATCAAATCATTCACACTTGGTGGAGACATGTAGCTACCTATGACATGTCTCTCAACTCCAAAGGGTGAGACTTTAAGGAGTGAGTTGATTGAGGATATTTTTAGTGATCTTAGATAATTTATCTCATGGTCAAGGTAGTTTTATGTTTTGAATGCAAAAGATCTCGAGGACAATAGCAAGGATGTTAGTATTTATGATCTGCTCTCCATCCTCTCAAATAAACCCCCTCTTCTCTCATCCATTTTTTCTATATATAAAGGCTTTTGAGCCTTAAAAGAGATCCCTCAACTGGTGATAGGGTTACTCTATCAAAACCACCTTGTAACACTCTCTTGAAGCAACAAGATAAACTTTTTAATTCTAGTTTGGAGGAAAGTGTGCATTATTGGGTTTTTAACTTTTAGAATGTATGTCTCTTTCATCATCTATGAATCTTCCATGCACCTTTATTCAAATATTTTGGTTCCTTATAGGTTATGTGAAGTGTTGGACATTGGTACCTTCTTGAAGTGTCACAAGTTTATAGTGTCTCATATAGACTTATTTCTTTCTATCCTTCAAATTTTAGGGTTTGCCTTCAATCTCCACACAAAATACTTATTCTTGTAGCTTTGAAGATAGGATCAGATTGGTTTTTATTTTTTGAATTCATTAGTAGTCATTACGTCTCCAAGGCTAAAGTGGACCATTCCATATTTGATCCATCCTTAGCTTAGGTTTCCCTTGCATGTCATCTTTCTCTCCCTTTTCTTTAGTCAGTAAGTAGATTTCTAGTTTGGGAAACAAACCAAATTGAATCATTTGAGGAGCTAGTCTCATTAAAAATCCTAGAGGTTCAACCTCACTATAGGATACCCATAGCTTGAAGTTATTCCAATATTATAATTGGGAGTGAGAGCTTAAAAAACCCTCCCACAAGGGTGAAATTATAGATTACAATAGTCTCTAGCATGCTCGGTGGGACCTTCTAGTGTATTGATTAAATTTGATACTAGTTTATCTAATTTTTAGTGGAAATATCTACATTGGATAGTATCTGGAAACTCCAAGAACAAGATCTAAGAAGTTTTAATCTAGTGGCAGGCTAGTAACTTTATTTCATGCCAAAAGTGACTACAATAATAACTTCAAAAGGTATCCCTTTTGAGTTTGTTTAACTCCAATGAAATTTAACCAAAAGGTTAAGGTTCACCAATAATCTACCATACATAAGGAAACCTTTTCCTAACCCGGTCTCAAGGCCTACCCTTACAAACAACCTCTTGATAGTTCCACATATTACCATGTTTCCTCGAAGAGATCTTATAGGATTCAGTGGATAAAGTCCTTTGATTCTACCACAATACAATCCAATGCCAGTAGTAGCTCTCAAAATCATCCCATATTTCATAGGATACTAAGACATAATCCCTACTAAACACATCAATGACATAGCTAATATTTTCAATATCCATAATGTCATTATAGAAAATATAGATATTAGACTATTAATTGTATCCCTTAAGGCAAAAGATTTAGATTTTTATAGGGGATTTGCTCCTAATTCTATTCAATCATGAGATCATCTAGGAGTGGCCTTGTGTAATAGATTTGTAGACAAGAGTGACCATTTGTCACTAGTAGAATAACTTACCACAATCAAGAGAGATAACCCATGAAGTCATGAAAGACATCAACACAAGGTTCCAAAATTCTTGGGATAGAATGTTAACCTCTATTAGACCATCCCCTAACTTTGTGTTCTTATACTACTTGAAGGCTCTAAATAATGATATTAATGTAATGATCCAATCCATAGGAGGGGACATATTGCTAGATGCTTATGAGGTGGCTATTAAGGCAGAAAATTACCTAGTTTAGGTTGGAAAGCTTACTCCTAGACCCCCAATGTCTCTTTTCCCTAAAATCAGACCACCCCCTATGGTTATTCCCCCACTTGATGTTATTCTTAAAACTCCAAAAATTATTTTTATACCTTCACCTAATCAAGAAAAGGCCTCCACTAGTGAGTTGAGTGATTCCTAAGAGCATAAAAACTACCTAGAACTTAAGAGAAAGCTCAAATACTTAGGAAATGATGTGGTAAATGTTAAAAGGCAGCAAGCTCAATTCAATAAACTTTATCAAGATTCATATCAGACTTAATAATAGTCTTATCAAGAAAATAGTCCACCTATCAAGGGAAATTTCCAAAACTAGAAATGGGAGTAAGGGCCAGGACAACCTAGGTACGATAAGTAGAGTAGTTATAACCCAAATGCAATAGGATATTCCACCTTGGTTCATATTCAAAATAACATGGCTCAAGAAGTTGAAGGCACCATAAATTGGGATCAATCTTTTGGGAAATCTATTATCCCAACTAATGGTTTTAACCAGGCACTCAATGACTAATTGCAGTAGGTTGTTGCTTATAGATATAATTAGGCATTAGTGGCTCAAAACATAGAGATCCCCATGATGAAAAGACCAAGACAATCTCCACAAGACCAAGGATTTGATCAGGTACCAAACTAGTCAGATGCTATAATGGTCATTAATGAGTAAAA
This sequence comes from Torreya grandis, assembly GCA_037957365.1. NCBI lineage: Eukaryota > Viridiplantae > Streptophyta > Pinopsida > Cupressales > Taxaceae > Torreya > Torreya grandis. Next base: position 2,504,111 of record JARHVA010000257.1, read on the forward strand.
AGAGTGTTATGTACTTAATCTAGGGCTAGCTCAGAGTTGAATTATAGTGGTAGCTAATATAAGGTTAAAAAAAAATATGGATGGTAATCAAGATGTGGTCAAATATCCTCCTACTATTACTCCATTACTATCAAAGCCTAATGAGCTTGATGTCACTCTAAAGGTCATAACACCTCCTAAAAATTAGAATCAAGGGACCCATTTTGATCCATAAAACTAAAAAATTCAATAAACAATAGTAGTGGCCCCCAAAGCATAGGTGAAGGTTGGTGGTCCACCAATCAACATTATTGAGAAAATGAAGAAATCTAGTGTGAGTGTACTGATGTGGGACATGCTTTCCATGCCTAATCAAGTGGATATCCTTGAAGAAGGTTTATCTAAGATAGGTATTACAATAAATGTAGGAAAATAATCGAGTAAAGAATCAAAGGTCCTCACCAATGCAAACCAAGGTCCTATGGGAGAAGGATTAGATAAAGTGTTCAAACCTCCTCCATTCTAAATTTCATTATTCATTGGTGATTCCTTAGTGCATAATTCCCTGGTAGATAGTGGAGATATCACTTCAGTAATGCCAAAGTCTATAGCTAATCAGTTAAACCTTAAATATGAGCCACATACTAAGGGAGTTCCGTGGCTTGACATTTATTCCACAAAGCCATCTGGTATCATCAAGGATTTGAGTCTAGCCCTACATGATTGTCTTAGTGTCTCAATGGTTCAAGATGTGTTGATCCTTGATGTAACTCCTCACTTTAAATTATGCCTTTATAGATAATTGATAGTAAATATAGGGGGTTATCTAACAATAGATTGGTCATACATGGAATTTAAAACAAGGTATGAGACTAAGGTGTCAATAAAGGTTGAACCCATAACATAATTTCACATTAATCCCCATCAGCTAGATAGCATAAACCTCAATTATACTATCCTTGATGAGGATGATTTTACAATTGGTCAAGAATTGAATACTTATCCTAAGGAGATTCTAGACTTATTCTTGGATGAGCTATGGGGAGATAATCAATTTCTCAATCCTTTGAAAGGTGTTGAATAAAGAGACATGGGTGTCTATTTTCTACATGAAGAAAATCAACTCACGCCTTCCCTCATTATACCCAAATAAGATGTCAATGGTATGTGGAAGTTGTTTTTTGATGGTTCAAGGAGAAAAAATGGAGTAGGTGAAAGGGAAATGCTATTTTCCCCTTTAGATGATAAGTATTTCTCTTATTATAGGTTCCATTTTATAGTTGTTCCTCTAATGCAATAAATTATGAGGGTCTTATCCATGGACATTAGTGGGCTAGTAAGAGGGGAATCAAGTAGTTACATTTATATGGGGATAATGAGATGATAGTGCATCAGGTTAGAGGCTAAAACATCACAAAGAATCCTTTGATGAGGTCCTACAAAAATAGAGTGTGGGACCTAATTAAATATTTTAAAGCTTTTAACATTCAAGCTATGCCCAGGAATTAGAATCAACATGCTGAGAGGTTGGTAGTTATGGGAGCCTAGTTTGATATCCCAAATGAGTTGAAAAATCCCAAGGTAAAACCACATGTTAAAGTAGTAGTGAGACCATTAGTGCTAGATAATGAGGCTCATTGGTAGGTCTTTCATAGTGACAAGCATATTGTTTGTTTCTTGCAGTAGAAAGCAGTGTTTTCCTCAATGACCAAGGTAAATTTCAACATCAGTATGAGGATCAAATTGTTCAAATAAGGTCTAAAAAACTTCCTAAAGGGTTGGTTAAAATTGAAGGTATTTTCCATGAGGTATACCATATGAGGAAAGATAAGGTAGTGATGTCAACAGATGAGGATAACTATGAAAGAGTCCTTATTTTCAAGGATGAGCTCCTCAAGATTGGGAAGGTAAGAAATGAGGTAGAATGGCATGATTTCATTAAACTTTGTAAAGAATATTCAAACATCTTTTCTTGGGAATATAGTGATCTAAGAGGCTTTGATCCTAATCTAGCCTAACATACTATAGAATTAGAGTCCAATGCTAAGCCTATGAGGTAGAAGAAAAGGCCTATCAATCCAAAAATTAAAGAGCTAATGATGAAAGAATTGACTAAATTGATTGAATCCAATATCATTTTTCCCATCAAACACTCCTCATGGATAGTGAACCTAGTAGGTGTGAGGAAGAGGAATGGTGAGATTCGATTATGTGTTGACTTTAGAGACTTGAAAATGATCTCCTTAAAGGACCATTACCCTCTACCATCCATGGAGCAACTTTTTCAAATAGTTGTAGGTTCAAAACATATTTCTCTTTTGGATGGATATTCAAATGCTAAAGAAAGAATATCAATACAAGACTGACTTCACCATAAAGTGGGGAACATATGCTTATAATAAGATGCCTTTTGTCCTGTCAAATGCTAGGGCCACCTTTTAAAGAGAAATGGAAATGACCTTCCAAGGATTGCTAAGTTAAATGGTGATGGTCTACTTGGATGACATCATAGTTTTCTCTAAAGATTCCAACAAACACATGGACCACCTAAGGTTGATCTTTGAGATATGCAGAGAGTATGGGATCTCTTTGAATCCCAAGAAGTGTGTGTGTTTCCATGCATGAAGGTAAGTTGTTAGATCACATTATTTCAAAATATGCAATATCTATTGATCCTAATAGAATAAGTGCCATCTTGGCATTATCCTTACCCAAGCATAGGAAAGGAATCTAGATATTCTTTTGGAAAATAAAATTCATGAGAAGGTTTATACCTAGTTTTGAAAACTTGGTCAAACCCATCACTACCATGCTTAAGAAGAACCAAGTGTTCACTTGGTCAAATGAAGGTAAATTAACATTTGAGGCTATCAAGCAAGCCATTTTCCAAGCACCCACACTCATGAAACCCAATTTTTTAGTGGATTTAATATTTATAATATATCAGTTATGTTGATACAAAAGAATGGTGAAGGACTTGAGAAGCCAATAGAATTTTTTAGTCAAGGGTTTGAGGGGTATGAGGTAAGGTATAATTTTTTAGAAAAGAAAGTCCTTGTAGTGGTAAGAAGCCTTAAAATTTTCATGTGAATTATCTCCAATAGAAAAAACTATCTTATGGTGTTTCATCTTGGAGTGAGAGACTTCCTTCTTAACAAAGACTTGAATGGAAAGAGGGCTGGTTGGATTACCGAGTTCATGGAGTATGATGTGGAGATCAAGCTCACTAAGATAGTAAGAGGAAAAGGCTTGTGTGAGCATATGGCTGATGACCTTCATGAGGATAGATAGGTTTCCATGGTGATACAATACAACTCACAAGTGGAGGCATCTCTACTTCATAAGAGATGGCTCCATGATATGACACATTGTATACTAATAAGAGAATGCCGTTAAGGTCTAGATAAGGTAAAAAGGAGGTATTTCAGACTTCAATCCATACCTTATGCATTAGTATATGGTACTATTTTTAGAAGATATCTAAATGGGGTACTCCTTATGTGCATAGATAATGATTAGGTGACCAAGCTTTTGGAAAAATTCCATGATGAACCTGAAGAAGGTCATTTTGCACCTAGAACCATAGTAGCAAAGATAATGAGGGCTAGTTATTACTGGCCCAACCTCTTCAAAGATGCTCATGCATGGGGAAGAAAGTGTTAAAAGTGTGATTTCTTTGTGGGTAATCAAAGATTGGCATCCCTTCCTCTCAACCTAATTTGGGTGGAGCAACTCTTCATACAATGGGGGCTAGATTTAATAGGAATGATCAAACCTCCATCAAGTGTAGGGCATAAATGGGTGATTAATACAACTAACTACTTCACCAAGTGGGTGGAAGACATTGCATTAAAATAAGCTAATGAAGGTGAGTCCTAAACTTATATGACAACATTGTGACTAGGTATGGTGTTCCATCCACTATCATTTTTGATAATGCATTAGCATTCCTTGGTCTAAAAATGAGTAAATGGGCTATCAAAATGGGCATCTACCTCAGCATCTCTTCCAACTATTATCCTCAAGGAAATGGACTGGCTAAGTCTATAAATAAAAATTTGCTAAGAATCATCAGGAGAACTATGGAAGAGAATCAGAGGACATGGCACACTAAACTAAAGACAACTTCATGGGCTGATAGGGTGACTCGTAAAGCTACGATTGGAAATTTTCCATATGTCTTAGTATATGAAAGGGAGGCCAAGTTTCCCATTTATTTTGATCTACTTGCATTAGAACTAGACCATCAGCTAGAGTTGATGGAACATGAGCCCATACATGTGAGATTGGTAAAACTCATGGAGCTTGAACAAATGAGAGACCTTGTAGTGAAAACACTAGAGTCACCACAAGCTCAAGTCAATAAAGTATTTGAAAAGAGAGCCATAGAAAGGGACTTCAAGGAAGGGGATCTAGTCCTTAAATCAGATTCAAATAAGACCAAGCTAGGTAACCATACCAAATTTGATAGCTTGTGGAGTTCTCTTTATTTAATCCATGGATGCAAATAACATAATTCTTTTCAACTAGCCCAACTAGATTGGAGAGGTAATACCCATCCTCGTCAATGGGATTCATATAAAGCCTTGTTATTAGAAGAGTTTTTAGCCATTATATATATTATACATTTTGTATAGTTTTTCTTTTTTTATTCTAAGTACCTCATGCACATTATTTTTAGTTGTGTGTTTCCCTTCCCTAAGTGCCTTGGGAATAGTGTTTCTTTTTCTTTATCCTTATTGCTTCAAGGGGAATTTCTAGATAGGGTTAGCCTTGTCAAAGAAAGTAGTGACTTTGTGACTAATGGATTAGATGAGACAACATGGTCTAGGTTCTCTTGCATCGATAGGCATGCAACCTCTATGAGTTACCAAAGATGGCCATTTTTGGCCCAAATATAAAGCTCTTTCATTGTTTGATGAGGCAGTGGATCAAAGGCTTATAAATGGATCCAACATTTACAAATAGAGAGGATCCAAGAAAGGTTTTCAAGAATCCAACATCAATGTTCAAGGATAAGCCTATAATCCAAAATCTAAGTGCAAAATCTTTTATTTAGCCAGGTCTTTACTTGTTCATTCTTTCAAACTTTATGGGGACTAAGTGTTTCTTTTCTCTCTGGCCTTTTATTGAGCTAAGTTTTAGGCTCCTTTTAGGGAAATTATCTACATAGTTTTATTAAAGGAATATTTCTTTTTTACTAAGTGTTCATATCTCTCAAGGATTTTGTTTCTGATGAAGTGTTGGAATTCTTTTAGACAATTTGTCCAAAAGACAAGTCCTAAAGACTTTTTTTTTTTTGAGAAAGTGTCCAAGCAATTTTTTTAAAGGATATCTCAATTGGAAAAAAATTTTGAATTTTTTTTTTGGAAAGGTATTTTTGTAGGCAAAGTGTCCTTTCCAAATGGTCCACTTGAAGGGTCTCGAAAGGTACTTTTCTTTAAGGAAGTAGACCTAAGTAGAGATTCTGAAGGACCATTTCAAAGAGGTGTGGGGCCATTCTAAGAACACATTTCCTTTGAGAATATTTTTTGAGACAAGTTTACTTAAGGAAAAATTCCTTCATAATTTTTGTCCAAAATGAAGATCCCAAGAGAATTGATCAAAGGCAGAGACAAATCAAGCAATTTCCTTTAGGGAATGTGCTCCACATAAAGGTTGAAGGAATTTTCTAAAGGACACATTTCCTTTGGGAAAAGTGTCTAAGATAATTTTTTAGAAGGTAGAATTATTTTATAATTTTTGTCTCGAAGCAAAAGACCTTTTCTAAAGTTGAAGGGAATCTTCCAAATACAAAAGCACTTAAACCACAGGGTACATTTCTTTCAAAAAAGGGCATCTTCAAAAAAGTCAAATGGCACTTAACAAATTTTTTAAGGATCTCTCCACCATAAAGGCACCCAAAATAAAGGTCCCTAAGATTTTCTCTTTCAAGAAAGTGGCTGAAGGAAAAAACTCCTAAAGGAATTGGTGCCATACACATAGCCCAAAAGCAAAAGGGTGAAATAGAGTTCTGAAGGGTTGATCCCATGAAAAATGGCCAAAGAAAAAATGAAAAGGAAATAAATCAAAGTAATTAATGATGTTCACACTAGTGTCGAAGTTTAAGCTTGAAAAATAGCCATTGGGATTCAAATATCCCATGATAGGCTTGTAAATGTCAAAATCTGAACCACTGCAAGTAGTTATTTAGATTTGAAAATCCTAAGACATTTTTGCAAATGTCAAATATGGGTCTCATAAAATAGGAATTTTAGACCTAATAAAGATCAAAAGAAGCTACAAAATCTATGGACTTACATTGACATGAATGGATAAAGGAAAACCAATGTCCTTATATTAGTTTTCTGTTAATAGGAAAGATCTGGTCTAGGTTTCAACATAGGAGATGGTAGGTGAAATTAATGGAGAGACTCTTATCCTTTGACATGGACATCTTGTTTGACAAATAGATGCTCAATTCAGAAGCAACATGCCTCGGTTTAGATTCAAAGATGTGGGGACTTCATCTTTATAAATGTAGGATATGAAAATTGCGGGAGCATGCCACGTTTTTAATGCAAGGATCAAATCATTCACAATTGTTGGAGACATGCATCTACCTTTGACATGGATCTCTTAACTCCAAAGGGGGAGATTTTAATGCATGAGTGGCTAGTGGAGTTTTGTGGTGATCTTGGATAGTTTATCTCATGGTTAAGGTAGTTGCATGCTTTGAATGTAAAAGAGCTCGAGGAGAATAGCAAGGATCTTGATCATTATGACCTCCTCTCCATCCTCTCATGCAATCCCCCTCTTTTCTCATCCCTTTTTGCTATATATACATGATTTTGAGCCTTAAAATATATCTATGAACTAGTGATAGGGTTACTCTATCAAAATAACCTTATAACACTCTCTTGAAGAAATTAGATAAAATTTTTAATTCTAGTTTGGAATGAAGTGTGCATTATTAGGGTTTTAACTTGAAGAATGTATGCCTCTTTTCATCATCTATGAATCCTCCATGCACATTTATTCAATTCTTTTGGTTCTTTGTAGGTTGAGTGAAGCGTTAGACATTGGTTCCTTCTTGAAGTTTCATGAGTTTATAGTGTCTCATACATACCTATTTCTTTCTATACTTCAAATTTTAGGGTTTCCCTTCAACCTCCACATAAAATAATTATGCGTGTAGCTTTGAAGATAGGATCAGATTAGTTTGTCTTGTTTGAATTCATTAGTAGTCATTAAGGCTCCCAAGCTGAAGTGGATCATTATATATTCGATGCATCACCATCCTTAGCTCAGGTTTTAATTTCATGTCATATTTCTCTCCCTTTTATTTAGTCAGTAAGTAGATTTCTAGTGTAGGAGGAAGTTGGGAAGATTGAGGTTGGGTAATTACCCTAGTGTTGATTGGGGTAAGGTTTTAAGGTATGGAGAGCACAAGGTTTTGAAGTGGGACTATGGTCAAGGGATTAGTTTAAAATGAAGGGAAGATATAAGATGAAGTGGAAGATAATGCCATAGTAGATGGGGTTGTAGGTGATTAATGGTAAGGTTGAACCCACATGAGGTGTGATAAAAGGTGTTTGGTTAGGAGGGGGAATGGTTGTTTGAGTTTGGGTGGATGGGATGTTGGAAGAGGCCTAAGTTAATGGTTGGGTTGAAGTGGTACCTACCATGAGGTGGGATGGCATGGCAAAAGAATGATCAAAATAAAGAACCAAAGTAGGGGGGTATGATGAGGCAAGGTATTGAGGTAATGTTGTAAAGCAACTAGATTATTGTCAATAAAGGAAGTAAACTATAGATCTCCTTTATATATGGTTGGGATTCTAGAAGGAGAAGGTGGTGGAGGAGAATGGTGAGGTGAAGCATGAGGAAATTTATCAACATTTGAGGTATAATCCATGGATGAAGATGAAGGTGGTGGTTGGTTGTCTTGATTTCTCACTTGTTGTCTGGTTAAAACCATATGAGAAAATAGGGAATGTTATTTTGATACTCACACCTCAAATAGAGATCAAACCTAAAATAATTTCAAATTAATCAATACATACACTAAGAAGTGCCTTTTAACCTTAGGATTTCTTCTAAATCACTTTTGTCTTATGACTTAAAGAGTGTGATAAGGGAGGTTGGCTTGAAAAATGAGTACTAAATACAAAGTCTATGCATGGTTTTAGGTTGTTTAGGTACTTAGAAGGAAGATCTATGTTGAACTTCAGTATGTGGCTTGGTGTTCAAACCTATCCCCTCACTTCACAATCCTATAGTGATAAGGGTGTCAGGTTCTTAGCAAAGATATATTGAGTCTAGTGTTTATACTCAACCAGAGAGCTGAATTGGTTCTCCCCTTCATGGTGAAATCCAAGTGGGATAGCTGGAAGGGGGTAAGGTTGCTACTAGGTGATGAAATCTTAGTCGGTCCTTATCTCAAGTATTGTTTTGGTGTGTAAATTAGTTCGTGGTTCGGTCTTATGTGTGAAACAAGTGTGAATGTTATGATAAGATTATTATGCATCCTAAGTTACTAGGTGAACTAAAATCAGCAAGAAATCAATGAATGTAAATGGTTGATTTTTAATCCAAAAAATAAATGATTTCATTTTATCAAAAAATAATTAAGGAATAAACGGAACTAATGTCCCACTAGGCATGCTAAAATGTTTTAATTTATTTCCTTCATTTCTTAATTTTGAAAGTAGATAAAATAAAGTGAGTATTAGGGTGTGTAGATAAACACCTGGTAGAATGTATGCATTGATGACTATAAAAAGTGGGAACTCCTTTCTCGTGAGGAGGGACTACCTGCAATAAGACCACCACTAAACAAACTCATATGCTAGATAGGTATGAAGGGTGGACTGCCTAGCACTACTAGATCCAAGAAGTAAAATCTCTCTTGGATGGTTGTCAATCCACTCCCTTAATGATATAAATGTTATGAAAATATAATTGGGAGGTAATAAACTAATACGAACATAAATGCATATACAAAGAAATAAATGATATACCTATTTGATAAAAATTATAGCAATGATAGGTCAATACCATCCACAAATGCTCCAAGGTTAGGTTCAGAGGGTATGGGTAGGGTCTACAAGTAGATTAGGGATAAAAATAGGCATTTGATTGGGTAAAAGGGGATAAAATAACAATCTATGATTTTCTTCAATAGTGACCATTAGTGATCAAGGTGACTAGAAATAGTTGGGTATGACTGATGATGGTTAGGTAGCTGACGATGGTTTAGGTAACCAGTGATGGCTATTTCCAATTGAAAATGGTTGCCTATAAACATTAGTGAATTTTTGGATGGAGATCAAAATGGAATGGCTAATGGGAAGGAGTTAGAGTGTGGATTATTGGGTGAGGGATGGCATGTAGGTGAACAAAATGAAATAGAAGAACCTGATAAGGAAAGTAAAGCACTAAAAATAAAAGGAGGATACCTATGTGATTTTAAGTGAGTGATAGTTGAAGAATTGAAGAGAGTTGGGAAGCATAAAAGTGCTTGAAACTTCAAAAATTATGTGGATAGAGCTTTAGGATGTTAAGTACCTTCACAAAGAAAATAAGAGAGCATTGTTGTAGATTTTTTGGATCTACAACTCTTCCAAGAGACCTGTATTTATAGCATAAAGTTTCTTAGTAAGGAGAGGGAAGCTTGAGGGAAAGTTACTAAGTTAGGAGGAGATGAAGATGCTAATTATAAGGGTAAGAAATATATGAGGTGTGTATCATAAAGTTTCTATTTTGCCCTTGAAAGCTCACCCATAGCTAGATGTGCTTTTATTTTTATAGGAGTGGGGACCCAACCATCGATGATTAAGGGTAACCATCGATGGTTAGGTGTAACCATCGATGGTTAGTCAACCCCTACATGTAAAAGGGTTAAATGGGTTAAAGGAGAGGATTTTTTTAAATTTTTGCCAAAAGGGTGAATAGGTGTAAAGGGTGTTTCTAAGGGTGAGGTGACTAGGTGATTAACTAAGGTCAGGAATAGGTCCAAGGTACAATGACATAAAAAATTGTAGGGGATGTTTTTGAGTGTCTACATAGTACCCTCCCCTAATGACCCCAAATTGATATATCAAGATGTTTTTGAGTGTCTATGTGAAATATTTGAGTGTTTGCTTAAGAAGTTTGAGACTATTTTTCTTTGTATGAAGACCTGAAGAACAAGGAGACCTAATTGGTAGGTTCAAGTATTTATTTGGTGTTGTAATTAACATGGACCAATGAGAGAGTGAGAAAGGGGATATTTCAGATAGGTTTTATGTTTTTGAAACATTGGTAAAGGATGAAAGTGGTCTAATTAGTCTCACATGTAACGTGTGAGTAAGAAGGCCTAATTGTTTTAGGTCTCACTAGAACTTAATGGTGGTTTGGGGATAATGAGGTAATGACCAACCTATGAATAATATGGTTATCGCATGTAACATGTGTATGGACCTATGTTAAGTTTGTTTCAAATATTTAAAGCATCTTGGGTAATTTTTTGGGTTAAAGGAAGAGAGTGGTATAAATAAAAGGTCTAATTGGACTAATTATGTTAGTTTTGGATGTGTGGATTAAAGTAAAGGAGAGAACCTTTGAAAGAGAATGTAAAGGTCATTGAATACCAATATAGATTGAAGAGGATTAATCATGCTCTCTTGATCAAGTTGATGTAGGACACATAGGTTATTGGACCTAAATGAGACTATAAGAGGTAGTTTGAGTGAGTTAGTCCTAAAGGCAACTTGAGAGAGATTGGAGGTGAAGAGTATAGACAAGGGTGGTCATCATCAGTTGAAGAGTAGTAAAAGGTGTTTAAGATGATCTATTCAAGGTAGCTAAGTGGGTGTTTAGTTACATAGGGGGTTGGTTCCTCCTTTCAAGATAAAGCTTTCTAAAGGTCTAGTTGTTATGGGTACTCAGGTAGACAGGGGAAGTAACTCCTTGTGGGATTGGTGTCTCACCAAACTAAGGGATGGGTATTCCTTGATTAGTTAGTGCTGGTATAAATGTTGGATCTTTTTATTATTGGATTATAGTCTATCTTTTAGTATTTAATGGGTTTTATCCCCTAATAGTGTTTCCTACATATATCATGTGTTTTGTGCTTAATCTTGTTTTATCTTCCATGTTCATTATTAAGAATGGGTACTCAGGTAGATAGGGGAAGTAACTCCTTGTGGGATTGGTGTCACTAAACTAAGGGATGGGTATTCCCTGATCAGTTAGTGCTGGTATAAATGTTGGATCTTGTTATTATTGGATTATAGGCTATCTTTTAGGATTTAATGGGTTTTATCCCCTAATAGTGTTTCCTACATATATCATGTGTTTTGTGCTTAATTTTGTTTTATCTTCCATGTTTATAGGGGGTTGGTTCCTCCTTTGAAGATAAAGCTTTCTAAAGGTCTAGTTGTTATGGGTACTCAGGTAGACAGGGGAAGTAACTCCTTGTGGGATTGGTGTCTCACCAAACTAAGGGATGGGTATTCCTTGATTAGTTAGTGCTGGTATAAATGTTGGATCTTGTTATTATTGGATTATAGTCTATCTTTTAGGATTTAATGGGTTTTATCCCCTAATAGTGTTTCCTACATATATCATGTGTTTTGTGCTTGATCTTATTTTATCTTCCATGTTCATTATTAAGAATGATGTGTATGATTCATGATTGTATGTGTTGAATGGTTAAGGGCTTAAAGGGTTTGTAATTAGATTAAACATCTAGCATAATTGATTCACCCCCCCTCTCATTGATTTTACCTCTAACACTATTGAGATGAATAAACTCAATATAGAGCTCAATAAGGATACATGTGAGGTTCAAATAGGGATAAAGAAACAAAAATGTACATTTACAACTAGATTCAAGAGCACTACTATAGTCAAGTGGGTGAACCATGATTAATGGAGAATTCAAGGGTATAGACTTTCAAGTAGGGTAATGATATCATTAAGATATCATCATATAGAGATCAAATCATGGGTACTTTGTGTATTTCCAAAATTCCCAAAGCATACTTAGACCCTACCTTAGTCTATACAAAGGACATCACATTATGCATTATGGTCTATATAGGAGAGGTTTATTTTCATAATGAAATAATGGTGAACATCTGAATAAGATAATATTCTAAAAGGAATGAATTAAGTTGTGTAATTTGGAGGAGACCTCAAGGAGCCAAACTTAGTTGAATATTAAATTCCATGTAATCTTCACCTACAATTGCTTAAGGGACTCAAAAAATATGTTGATAGTGAAGACATTGAAGTAATAAGGTCTTTAATATTTTCAAAGTTCATAGGGTCTTGTTATGTTTGAATAATCATTTTAGTTTCTTCCTTAATATTTTCATCCCAACATCTAATAGGTTTATTAATTGATCCTAAATTCACATATTTAGAGGAGTTAGCCTCACAACTAGAGTCATGTTATAGATACAGGCATCCTATAGCCTTAGGTCATTCCAATGTTAGTCCATATATGAATCAGATTTGAGTAGTCTGATTTCAACTGGGTGATCTCTAGGTTGATAATAGAAATAAAAGGAGATTTTTTGGTCTTTGTTATTGCAAGGGAACTTTATTTTCTTCCCTACCTTACTCCCTCCTTTTAAAAATTTTAAACATGAATAACTTTAGATTAATTCTCATTTTGTATATCCATTTTTTTATAAGAGTTTGGACTTATATTGGAAAATACAAAGAAATTTACATCATAAAAAATTTAGGTAGATTGTGTCAATACCATATTCTTGTTATCCCTACAACATGGTCTAATTTTAGACTAGAAGGTGGTAACCACATAATCTCTCTATCAAAACTGAGGAAAGCCCCAAGTTTTTCTAGGACCTACACTATAATCTAAGAAATGTTATTCTATTATTCATATTATGTCCTTAACATAGACACACATCAGTAGTTTGAAAGGTCCTAAGGATGAATCTAAATAATCTCAACCTACTATTTCCTATCATGCACTTTTAGGTATTATTACTCCTTAAAATATTAATGTGGTCAGTTTCCTCAAGAAATAGAAGTCAACTATATTTGATTACTCTAAGAATACACATGAATTCATCAATAGTAAGTTGGCTACTCAATTGAATTATTTCATTTACCTAACTTCAGAATTTCAAATCCTAATTATAGGTGGGGGTATAGTCAATTGTTCTGGTAAATGCCATAGTATAAATCTATGAAAGACCACCTATTATATTATATTATGTTCTATATTATCATGGATGGGGATAATATGTTTTTTGGATTGTAATAGCTCACCAGTTTATGCATAATTGAGATGAATTTTGAGTAATTATTCATGCTAATTCATTTAGAAGGAAGGACATTTGAACTGCATGGTTTATTGTCTAAATCTATGTAATTGGTTAGTTTTCACCAGATGATGAAGATGATCAAAAAAGGTATAAATTAATTATTTTTCAACTATTTTTCATAGAATTTAAACCAAAAAAGGAGTCTACCCATATTGAATTACAACTAGTGGACTCTACCCATTTTTATCTTATATACTCACTTGAATCCTTTGACATCTTTTCCTTTTATACCATGCTTTACAGTAGGGCTCATTACTACCTACGCCAACCCAAAGACTCCTTGAGCTTGACACACATTCTTAAAAATTCTACTATTTTTTATTAAAAATTGATTGAAGTATATACAGGTAGAGTATTTGGAATTCGATTTAGTGTATTATTTTATAAAATTTTAGTCTTACAATTTGAAAACCATGTTTTCTTGAACAATAGTCATGTGCACACCTTTTCAGTAGAAGGATCACTAACATCATAGTTGGGCACACTCTAGCAGGACCAAAAATATTACAATAATTTGGGTAGACTATATGAAACTTAGTTATTTCATAACATAGAGTGCCAAACAATGAATAAAAGGGTCAAGTCAACACAAATAAATCACACATTTTAGATAAAGTAAAAATATATATTAAACACTATTAAGATTAAATACCTAAAAATAAAGATCTATAGAAATGATAGTAACAAATATGGTCAACATTTTAGACAATCTACAATGTGCTCTTTTATGATCTATTAGTGCTCTACAATGTATGTTTGGAAAAACTAAGAATATGTATAAATAAGAATAAATCTAGTTAGACATGTTTGATAGTTTTTGTTCCTCTTAAAAATGTGTTAAAATTATATGGACCCCAATTTATAAAGTAAATTTGAATTTTAAATTCATTAGGGATTCTTACCTATTTTAAATGCAAATACACCTCAGGAGTAGTCAAGTCAAACTAAAGTCATGTCATATATTTAATATATTAAAATGATATTTATATATATTATATTAAAATATTTAATATTTATTTAAAATATATAATAAAAATATATATTATATAATGTAATATAATATTACAATATTATATATTATATAATACATTTTAATAATAATATTATTATATAATATATATGTTATTATAGTTTATAAATCAAATTATAATTATATATTACATATTTATGTATAATATACTTAAATTCATATTATATAAAATATATAATTTATATATAATATTACTCAGTAATATATATATATATATATATATATATATATATATATATATATATATATATATATATATATATATATATATATATATATATATATATATATATATATATATATATATATATATATATATATATATATATATATATATATATATATATATATTACCAATACATATATATGTACATTATGTGTCATGATATGTGTGTGTACACACACACACACAAACACACACATCATGACATATAATGTATGTATATATGTATTGGTAAGAGGGGTTATGTAAAGTGAAAGAGTGTAATGAATCACCATGAAATGATTTAGTATATGATGGCTTGCCTTCTTCATGTAAATAAATAGCCTCTTAGCATGTAATCTCTACATAAAAAATGTAACTCCCTTGGTTTCGATTAGGGTGCATCTATATTCATTGGATAAGGAGATCAACTATTGTTGATCACATTTTGCCTTGGTGATTGTAATGGAGAAATTGTGTTTTTTACGATGAAACTAATCAAATTAAAAGTGGCCAAGAGGAATTTTGGGTTTAAAAATTGGATAAAAAATTGAAGTAGACATATATGTTCTAAAGACACCATCTATTCCATGTATGCCTATTATGCTTAGTGATAATGCATTCCCAAGTATACCACCATAGTCTTGTCTCTCCTAAAGATACTATTAATGTTACAACTTCTATAAATGTGGATGAAAATCTAGTTAATATTATGAAAGAGCCTATTTATAAATCATTACCATTAGTTCCAAAGTTTAATGATGATAATTTTACTTCTATTTCCATATTAGAACTTCTATAATTTTTATTATAATATGGTCTTGCAATGAATTATTGATCATTTTTAAATTCTTATGATCCCGTTGATGTGATCCAAAACCCATGGTAGGAGACCCATCAAGTGTAATTTATTAGGACTCATATAAGTCCTAAATATCATATCACAAGGAAAAACATCTATTAGTAGAATGCATATGGCTCTGGTGGAAATCACAATATGCATTCTCATCATATTAATATCCCTGTGGAAGGGGTTTACTCATATCAACCTATATAACTAAGTGTAAGAAGCGATATGAGTTGACATTCAGTCAACTTATTAATAAGAAGCACTAGAGGCTTTGTGAATTTAGTAATTTTTTTTGTGTGGTGCATTCTATAATATAACTTGATGTGGTGTTGTCATGTTCACTATTTGATTGTTAACACATTTTGGTTCATTCAGATTAACTTTGTAAGATGGATTGATCTTAAATTTTATATTGAATGAGGTCAATTTAATGGCTCCATACTTTAATAATTTGTTTAATGCAAGGAGTTTCATTTCTCAGTCATGCTCAGGGTCATCCTTCATATTTCTCATAAGTAAGAAATTTTAGTGCCATAAAGTGTGGTGGCAAGGGTTGAAATGATACCTCTAATGTAAGAGGGTTATGCAAGACATATTGTGAATCAAGTGGGCCATATTTGGATGTCTTTTAGGTGTTCTTCTCAATGAGAGAATTTTTTTCCTCCAATGATTTAATCATTTTTAATGAGGATTGTGAAAAATCCCCACTTTGGTTCAAATCATTCATTGAATTTCACATCAAGGGGGATTAATATGTATTCCCACTCGATGTATGCTCAATGTTTGATGTGATTAATAGACGTGAATGAGGAAAATCATCTATATTGGTTTCTATCATATTTGATATCTGATCATGTTAGATGTCTATTATGTTATTAAATTGTTTGAATTAACTGATAGAGTCACAAGTCTTAATTCAAGAAAGGCAACTCACTATCACAACTATTTGAATTGGTTAATTTTATCTCAAAGGTATTCTAGGATGGCTAAAAATTAAGGAGTCAAATACCTATTATATAATTTAATCATGTAAATTAACAAGTATAAATAAATTTATTTAATAAGAATAATGATAATAAATGATAAAAATTTGTAATTATTTTTATATTTAAAAACTATGTTTATTATTAATTTTTATTTATCATGTTTAAATCTTTAAATATTTTTACTAAATAATTTATGTTTAAATGTTTTTATAGAGTGGTTATTTTTTGCCTCATCAAAAAATGAAAGATTTTTGAATGCAATGTTGTTTTACTAAATTCTTTATTCGTATTCAAGTGGTGATAAATAGAAGAAGTAAATCTATACTAATAAAAAGATTTAAACATTGTCACAATTCTATTGCAAATATTTTGACTATTTTTTACAAGTCTAAATCTCTCTAAATCTAGATAAGGTTCTATCCTCTAACCATAGGAATAACAAAAATCCCTCTACCATTTACGGAAAAGAACCATGCCAATTTTTGTATACAAGTCCACCTATAAATCAATTTTAACTACTTGGCATGCATGTTAAGAATTGTTTATATATTCCACTTGAATTACAATCAAATGTTCATAAACACATTTCATACTTAATATAATTTTGACTACTTCATGTATCCTTGATATTGAATTAAACAACCACAAACCAATCAAATAATGGTAGTTATCTAGGTTTCATCTAAGAATTCCTAAATGTGTAGTCTCTAACTATGGCTTGTAAATATGAGTTTTTTCATTTGATTAAGACTCAAAATAACAACTGTCAAATGGTTGTGTAACATTGACCAACTATTTTTTTAATAAACCTCATCTGCATGTATATTATAATACAATCATGAACTAATACATCACATAATATAATTATCATAGTGTCACTCCATGGTGCATCCATATAATTTCCATACCTCTCCATAAATGTGAATACAATATATTATCACATCTATAAGTATATAAATTAAAACATCACTAGTTATTTAAAATTATGATAGGAAGTTAGTAGTTGGGCATTGAAAATCTTATTGTACCTACTCAATACTACCACAATAAGATATGGTAGACATATTATGAATCTAATAAATTTTTTGTGTGGTGCATTCTGTAATATAGCTTGATGTGGCACTACCATGTTCATTGTTTGATTGGTATCACATTTTGGTTCACTCAGATTAACTTTGTAAGATGGTTTAATATTAAATTTTATATTGGATGGATCCAATGTAGTGGCCCCATAATTTAGCTTTTTTAATGCAAATAGTTTCATTTCTCAGTCATGCTCAAGGTCACATTTCATGTTTCTCGTAAGTAGGAAATTTTAGTGTCAAAAAGTGTGGTAGCAAGTGTTTAAATGATACCTCTAATGTAAGAGGGTTATGCAAGACATATTTTGAATCAAGCGAGTCATATTTGGATGCCTTTTAAATGTTATTCTCAATGACAATTTTTTTTTATTCCAATTATTTAATCATTGTAATTAAAATTATGAAAAAGCCTTACCTTGGTTCAAAGTATCATTGAAGTTGACATTAAGTGGGGTAAATATATATTCCCACTCAATGTATGCTCAATATTTGATTTGATTAATAGACATGAAAGAAAAACATCCTTTTTCATATTCAAGTGGTGATAAATAGAAGAAGTAAATCCATACCAATAAAGAGATTTAAATGTTGTCACAATTCCATTGCAAATATTTTTTATATTTTTTATAAGTCTAAATCTCTCTAAATATAGATAAGGTTCTATCCTCTAACCATAGGAATAACAATAATCCCTCTACCATTTGCCAAAATGAACCATGCCAATTTTGTATACAAGTCCTCTAAATTAGTTTTAATGACTTGGCATGCATGTTCATAGTTATTTATATATTCCACTTGAACTACAATCAAATATTCAAACACATATTTCAAACTTAATATTAAACTTTGACTACTTCATGTTCCCCTGATATTGAATTAAACAACCACAAACCATTGACAATGGTAGTTATCTAGGTTTTATTCAAGAATTTTTGAAACTATAGATCTATAACTGTGGCTTGTAAATATGAGTTGTTTCATTTCACTAAGATTCAAAATAGCAACTACCAGATGGTTGTGTAGCATTGACTAATTAATTTTTTTTAGTAAACCTTGTCCATATGCATTATTATTATAATATAATGAACTCATACATCACCTAATATAATTAAAAATCATAGTGTCACTCCATGGTGTATCCATCCAATTTTCATGCCTCTCTATAAATGTGAATATAAAAAATTAACACACCTATAAGTATATGAATTATAACTTCACTAGTTATTTAAAATTATGATAGGAAGCCATTAGTTGGGCATTAAAAAACTTAGTATAGTTGGTCAATACTATCACAAGAAGATATGGTGGACATATGCGACCCATAAAATTTATCCATAATCAACTAAAATCCAACCATATTATATATGATTAGTGACATAGTGAGATATAAATATTGAAGGATGTGATTGACTTATTTTGATGACATGTGCCTTATGATCAAATAATTTGAGGCTATGATTATATCTATGTGCAGAACTTTATTTAAAATAATGAAATTCACATAATAATATGTATAAAATAATTGTAGCAAGGTCAAATGTATGTATGTACATATACAATTCTTAAAGGAATATAAAAATTAAGCATGAGGGTTATTATGTCAATAAATTTATTAAAATAAATGCATATTTACACCTAAACATATTTTACAAGTTTGACTCACACCTCAGTAAGTTGTTGCACAAATGAAATCATATTAGCAATGCCTATGTCTGCCCCTATCCATATAAATGGAGGAGTCTTAAATGAGTTCAAAAATGAAAGAAATAAAATATCATCATTAGTCAAATATATATATATATATATAAAAGAAAACTTATAACATTTAAAATTACCTCTATATATATAAACATCAATCAAGTAGTTATAACAATATATGACAAGAAGTTCACAATCTAGCTAGGAAAAAGATAGTATTATCTCCTATTACAACTTAAAAAATTATATATATATATATATATATATATATATATATATATATATATATATATATATATACACATATACATATATATATACATATACACACATATATATATATATACATATACATATATATATATATATATACATACATACATACATATAAATATATATGTATATATATATATATATATATATATATATATATATATACATATATGTGTGTGTGTGTGTGTGTATATATATATATATATATGTATATGTGTGTGTGTGTGTGTGTATATATACACACACACACACACACACACACACACACACACACACACACACACACACATATAATGTGAAATAATTATCATCTTTTAAACACTATTTATAATTTAATAGGTCCAAAAAAATTACATGTCAAACTTAAAAGATACTTCTAAAGGTGTAGGCAAGATTTCCAAACCAAATGTATGTTTCAAAAAATTAGAAGTGAGAAATGCTAAAATACAGAAATGTGTCCACAATGGAAACATGATGAGAAATAAGATTATAAAATGTTGCACATAAGAAATAGATTTTTTACATCAACAACTATAAATATACAAATATATTTCCTAATTCTAACCATATTTAAATTTTATTTTTTTAATATTAATATAATTTTTTAAAATATTAAAACAATAAGAAAGGACCTCAACATGTTATCATTGTCATTAATTTAAATTAATCTATAAAAACCAACAAAATTTAGGCTACATAAAATAAGTATCAAAGATAATTATAATATGAAGTTCTCCCATTTAAAATTATGGTAAACACAAAAATTACGATATTGATTAAGCCCCATATATCTACCATTTCCAAATACTAAAAATTACAAAAGATGAGCTTATAATATTTGGTATTGTGTTACTGCAGATTTCACTGACATCTCATAAATGTTGTATGAGTGATTAACCCTCCGAAAATGGCTCTAAAATGT
Source organism: Torreya grandis (assembly GCA_037957365.1). Taxonomy (NCBI): domain Eukaryota; kingdom Viridiplantae; phylum Streptophyta; class Pinopsida; order Cupressales; family Taxaceae; genus Torreya; species Torreya grandis. Next base: position 2,524,458 of record JARHVA010000257.1, read on the forward strand.
AGTCTTAGTAATAAATCCATCAAAGATGGCCCCAAAATACCATTTTCATGGGATCCACATTTTGACCTATAAAAATTTGCAATGATAGTTAACCATCATGTTTCTTTCAATAAGGGTCAAAACCATATCATCTATCTAATTAGAAATACCACCATAATTGGTTATCATCAAGTCCTTATCCTCATCTAATTTAAATTACACTACATATAGCACCACATAATTGGTGTTAGTGTGGTCGTGTAGAAATATTAGTTGCATCATCTCCATGTCCACTCTCCTAAGTGTAAGTATTGTAAAATTGACTCATATGTTACACGAGGGTGTCGGTAAGTACCTTAAGTGCATGTAAACTATCAATCTCTATAACATCCTCCACTGTAGAGGGATTGTCTCAGGCTAAAGTGGTTGTTTGATAGATATTCTCACAAGTTTATTAAATACATGATATGCACCCAATATATCCTATCGAAATCCTTTTTATTGGACCTAAAAATCTTAAAAATAAAATTAATAAAGAATTTCATTCAGGGTATTAAACTTGTATTAAAATTTCTTCAAAAAATATAAAAGAAGATCATTGTTGTTAGAAGGAGGGACATCATAACCATCCACTATTAGTACCATAAATTCTTTCTCATCAATGAATGGTGGCAGTATTGTATTGGGAAATATTTTAATTATATTAGAAGTGGCACATTGGTTTTTGGATTAGTGAATAATGAGTAAATTTTTCCTTTCTATCTCTCAAACTAACTACTAACAATTTGGAATTATCACAGTAGGAATTACATATTTCTCTATAATATTTCCATCTATCAATTTGACATGTTACCATTTAATCAAATTCACCTACAGTAAGGTAAGGGTCCCATGCTAGGGGATTATTGATTCTTTTTGAGGGGGTACTACTAAAAAATTATAGGATTGTTTTTCCTAATTTTTAGTCTTATATTCTTTAAAAATTTGTGAAATATACATTGATCTAAAAAAATTAGGAATATTTCACTTAAAAAAAAGTTATTTGAAAATAAATAAATAAATATGATTTGATGCAAAACTACATTTGAAAACAAAGAATATATATTATATGAAATAAAGAGTGTCTAACATTTATAAGAATAAAAAAACTACAACTAATTATACGTGTATGAATAAATAAATATTACTATGAATTATAAAATAATTCCAACAATGCCACAGTATACATGAGTCAAAAAAGAACTAGTCTTGTCCACAAAAATTGATGAACCATTCTCTAGCTCACTTTACAACACCATATGCAAAAAGATCTACTAAGAAACACATCTCATACTTAGACTCAAAAATAAAATCTAGTAAGAAATCATTATGGTCTTGATAAATTGGAGAAATAAAACAAAAGATTTGAGTGGAGAAATAAACTCACTGTTAATAACTAGATTAGAGATTCATTGGTGCTAAATAAATTTGAGCTTAATTTTAATCAGTTTAATGGAAAAATTACATATCACTAACTGAAACTATAGTTGTAAATACCTCATAGTTAACTAAAATTTGATTACCATTTTATAAAGCATAACAAATAATATTTTGTATAATTTGTATGTAATTTAATAGTTCATAGACCTTTTATTACCAAGTTTGAAGGGATACAAAATTAATCATTTGCATTACTTGAAATTTGATTGTCCATCTACTTTATTGCTCACTGTTTGTGCTAAATGTCATTTTTAGCACAAAATTTAGTGATTCATGATACATGATTTCAACTTTGTGATATGTGATTTCAAATTTTAATTTAATTATTACCAACCATTAATGTTTGATATATTTTCTCTTTGAATTAATATATTTCATGTTGCACACATGGTGAAGCACCACAGATTTTTAAATCAATACATGAGCACATTTTTGACCCCCTCCTATACATGAATGTTAAATGAAGAAAAAATTCAGTCCATTTTCATGTTACGTGGCATTATATAATACATTAAAGGCATAAAAAATTATTTAATTTTATTAAAAATTTAATATTATTTATGTACTATTAACAATATATAGATATATAATTTCTATAATATTGATAAATGAAGCTTTTTTTTTCTTGTATTGAAATATTTTTTCAAGAGTAAAGTTAATTGGCTTACAATTTCTTATTTAAATTTAATTGATTTTATATAGATGTGATTTGATCACATATTTTTGAATTGTCATTTTGTAAAGTAGAACAGAGATTCATTTATATAATTTGTATGTAATTTAATAGTTCATAGACTTTTTATAACCACGTTTGAAGGGCTACAAAATTAATCATTCACATTACTTGAAATTAATTGATTGTCCATCTGCTTTATTGCCTATTGTCCCATGTCAAGTGTTGTCTTCAACACCAAATTTAATTATTTATGATACATGATTTAACCTTCATGATACGTGATTACAACTTTTAATTTAATGCCCATTTCCTACCAAACATTATTAGTGTTTGATAGATTTGGCCTTTGAAGTAATCTACCTCATATTCTATGCACATGGTGAAGCACCACATAGTTTTAAATCCGTATCTGTGAGCACATTTTTAACTCCCTCTAGCACATGAATTTTAATGAGGCATAAAATCAATCCATTTTCATGTTGTGTGGCATTATACAATACATTAAAGGCATAAAGATTCATTTAATTTTGTTTAAAATATAATATTATTTTCGTATTGTTAACAATATATAGATGTATTAAAATATATTATACTAAAATATTTAATATTGATTTATATCCTATATTAACATATATATTATATGATATAAAAATATATAATTTATATATGATATTAATATATTATTAATCATTTTAATATATACAAATATTATGATATATATTATATGTCAATATTTATTTAATAACTAATATAATGTGTGTGTGTGTGTGTTCTATTAGTTATAAAAAAATATTGACATATAATATATTAAACTGATTAATTATATATAAATTATATATTTTTAAAAATATATTTTAATATTAATAAATATTATTATATCATATCATATATATATTAATATAGATTATAAATCAATATTATAAATTATGTGTGTGTATGTGTTGGTAAGAGGGGTTATGTGAAACAAAAGAGTTTAAATTGATAATTAAACATGCTAGTTACTCCAAACCCATGATAATGTCAAAATAAGTTTATCTAAAGTAATCGTGGGCACAAAAATATTAGAATCTAAATCACCGTGCAATGTTTTGGTCTACGATGACAATTAGGTTTTGTCTTGGTGATTGTAATGGATAAATTGCTTTTGTTACAATGGTATTAAATTTTTTAGAAATGACTAAGAAGAATTTTGCATTTAAAAACACGATAAAAATTTGAAGTGGACATATATGTTTGAAAGACACCATCTATTCTAATATGTATTCCTACTATTATACCACTACCACTTATTTCTCCTAAAAATATTATTAATAATGTTACATCTTCAAAAAATGTCAATGAATCTCCACTTATTATGCAAGATCCTATTATTTCCAAATCATTAGCATTAGTTCCAAAGTTCCATGATGATATTTTTAATTCTATTTTCATATTTGAACTTTTATAATTTTCATTGTATGGTATTGTAACATATTATTGAACATTTTATAATTCTGATGATCCTCTGGATGTGATCCAAAACTCATGGTAGGAGACCCATCAAGTGTGATTTATTATGATGAGTCTGTTATTATTTTATTGGAATGAAATTCCCTAAATTATACATATCTATATTTAGATACAGTCTATAAATGGAAAGTCTATATATAGTATTTCTAAGGTGGCTGAAAATGGCATTGATCATCTTGGGATGTACTAGTTATTTTCAAAATGCCATTGAAAATCTTCTAAAGAGATATAATTAAATATTTTGTTTCATCTATAATTTCTATAATCTTGATAAATGAATTTTTTGTGATTTTTGTATTGAAATATTTGTTTCAAGAGGAGTAATTAAGTTATTTGGCTTACTTTCCTATTTAGATTTAATTCATTTTACATGGATGTGATTTGATCACGTATTTTTGACCCCATCATTGGGATTCAAAATTGAAGTACTTATTTATTTTTTTAAATGTTTAACATAGACTCTATATTGAGATATCACACCTTGTTGCTATGAATGAAAAGTTAATGTTTATAGATTGGTATGGTGTATACTTCTTATGCCCTCACATAACCATAATTTCAATGAGCATATAAAATCCTTTTCCAAGAGGTCTTTGAGTTAATATGTACAAGTTTGTTTCACTTATTTTAATTACCATTTCGGCGTTGAATTCATCTCCAAATATTAGTTTTTAAATTAAAGAAAGGAGACTTGACCTCATAAGTATTTTAATTAGTGAATTAAATTATATCAAAAGTATTCTAGGGGGATAAAAACTAAGGATTAAAATCCATATTATACAATTTACTTATGTTACCTCTTCACAAAATATGGATGAAACTCCACTTATTATGTAAGAGCCTATTATTTCTAAATCATTACCATTGGTTCCAAAGTTACATGATAATAATTTTACTTCTATTTCCATATTTGAACTTATATAATTTTCATTGTATGTCTTGTAAAATATTATTAGAAAATTTTTAATATTGATGATCCCCTAAATGTGATCTAAAAGCCATGGTAGGAGACCCATCAACTGTAATTTATTGGGACTCATATAAATTTGGGATTGACCAAATATACTGAGGAGTTGCTTATAGGTATAGGGAGAGATATGAGTTGACATTAATTAAATTCATAATAAGAAGCACCAAAGGATTTGTGAATCTAATAATTTTTTTGCATTATATATTTTGTAATATAGCTCACTATGGCACCTTGATGGTCATTGTTTGATTGGTATCACATTTTGGTTCATTCAGATTAACTTTGTAATATGGATTGATCTTAAATTTTCATGTATTGGATGAGTATAATGTATTGGACCCAAAATTTAGCTTGTTTAATGCAAGGAGTTTCACTTCTAGGTCATGCTCAAGGTCACCCAATTATTTCTCATAAGTAGGAAATTTTAGTTGCAAGGGATGAAATGATACCTCTAATACAAGAGGGTGAAGCAAGACATATTATGAATCAATTAAATAATTTGGATGAAGTTTAGGTGTTATTATTAATGAGATACATTTTTTCCTCCAATGATTTAATCATCTATAATGAGGATTGTGAAACATCCCCACCTTGGTTCCTTTATCCTGATTTACTAGATATTATGTCAAATACAAATCTATATCTAAAGATATCTATAAAAAGATTCAAGTATAGTATATAATAATATATGGAAATATATTTATATATGTACTATATAAAAATATAGTATTCTTGTGATAGCTGGAAATGATCTTGGTCATCAAAGAATGGATCAATTAGTCATCAGAATGCCTTAAAATGCTTTTCAAATGAGTTGGTAGCTGAAAATGGAATTGATCATCTTGGGATGTACTAGTTAATCATCAAAATTACCTTTAAAATATTTCCAAATGAGTATGTTTCTATTTTATTGGAATGTAATTCCCTAAATCACACAAATCTACATTTAAATATAATATATAAATGGAAAGTCTACATATAGAAATAATATACATAGTAAGTGTTCTAGGGTAGTTAAAAATGGTATTGATCATCTTGGGATGTACTAGTTAATGGTCAAAATGACCTTGAAAATATTTCTAAGAGATATAATTAAATATTGTGTTTCATTATTAATATAATTTATATAATCTTGATAAATGAAGTGTTGACCAATTTTTGGTCCTACAAGCCAAAATTGGGCACCCCCTCCTTTTTATTTGAAAAAAGGCATCCAATCCATGTTTTGGCTAGATCATTCCTTTGATGCCTTGTGTGAAATGTTCTCTACCAGACCTTTCTCATGAAAAATACAAGTGTTTCCCTCTTTCTACTTTTCCAAGTACAAATCAGGTTTGTGTAGGTGCATTACTTATCTACTTTTATAGGTAGAAGTGATTGAAGAACTTGAAATGGTATAAAGAAGTTTGTAAAAGGCAATAGATTTCCTTCAAAGGGAATTTTGACATCTTGAAGTATGTTTGTAAAAATTCCAAAGGGTAAGTGTCTTTTTCGAGGGCTCTTGGGAAAAGAAGAGGACTTCTTCACTTTTTTGAAGGACGTTTACAAAAAGTCCAAAGGGTATGTACCATTATGGAGGGCACCTTGGTCAGTAGTAGGACCAAATCAAAAGTTCCAAAGGGGAATTTAAAGGCACAAAGTGCCCTTATAGAGGGCACCTTGAGAAAGTGAAGAAAAAAGACAAAAGACTCGAGAGGTTTAGGAAAAGAAGAAATTAACAGAAAGAATTCCTTTAGATAAAATGTCTGAAGGAATTCCTTCAAACATTTTGTCTGAAGGAATTCCTTCAAACATTTTTTCTGAAGGAAAGCATGGAAAAAATACTAAGACAAAGAAGGCCCGATATGTCAAAGGGCAAGCAAAGAAAAGGCCAAGGCAAAGGAGAAGTTGAAGGAAGGAGACAAAACACATGCAAAGACAAAGTAGAAAAGACAAAACTTGGAATAGTTCCAGCTATTGATAAAGATAAAAGGCAAAATCAATGACCACTTAGATCGAGACAAGTGGCATGAAAAAATCAAAAAAGGGATTTCATACATTTAGGTAGAATATATCTACCAAAAACTAATAAAATAAATTAATTTTTGAACTATAAAGACTAGCATCCCATGTTTTCATGCTTCACCATTAATGTGCATCCAAGTCGCATGCAGGTATTGAAGAAAACATAGTCAACCACAATAACTTGAAATGTCCTTGTCAATTGTTAGGGATGGTCTCCCATGCTTTTACAACCCAAGGATAGCAAAAATGGTGGTTTGGATAGCCTATAATATGGATCTCATGGGTAATTAAAAAAAAGTGATGGTAGCATGGTCTTTTGGGTCTCTACAGAAGTGTTTGACTTAAGATGAGTTTCCATTCCTTGATTTGTTAGCTATCTTATTTCTAGTTCTCTATATATTTGTAACTTCTCATTTGAGAAAAGATCTCTCAGCTTGTATGGGAAACCCTATAGGAATTTACCTTGAATCAAAAAGAGAATTTTACCTCCATTTGAGCTTGCACTTTTGTATATGTCTATGGTTTTATCTTGTGTTAAGTCATTTTATTTTCATGATTTCATAAGTTTATTCCATTATATCTAGTGCATAGTGATTTTTTTCTCTTTTAGGTCATAATAAGTGTCTAAATAAGTATAGGTAAGTGAATAGGCTATGCAGTAGTGTGCCTCAAAACACCTCTTGTGCTAGTTTCTTCTTCCCTGTATCTTCATAAGACCCCCTACTAAAATACTTATGCAAGGAAGTTTTTATCAATTGAATGAAGTGTATGCTTGTTGTCCATGGTTCAAAGTGTAAGCTAAATCTAAGTAGACCAATTGTTTTGGTGCATCACCTCTTAGCTTAGGTCCTATTTTTAGTATTTTCTCTCCCTACTCATCCCCCCTATTATTAGTAGTAGGAAATCTAGGGCCTTAAAGTGCATCAAGGGGAGATATCCCCTAATCTAGAGATTCATCCCTCATATTTTCCACCCATAACAAGAGGGATGTCTCCATTGTGGCATGTGGATGAAGAGAGATGAACCTCCCTCATAGGGTTCAATCCATCATGTCAACAATTTTTGGCACACCTAGTGGGACATTTTATCTAAGAGGTTGAAGAATTCTTGGTGTGTTCCTCAATAAATAAGCCTTTGGAGGTATTCAATCAACACCAATGGTGACTCTTAAGATACATTAGCTGGTTGAATATCCTGAGTGATCCTTTGAAGAGATTTGGTAGTATGTTTATTTATGAAGTTTCATGGTTGTACATGGTTATGAGTTTTGCCATTTGTAGGTTAGTGAAACATTATGAGCATTGCCTCTTCCTCGTTAGTTTGAGAAAGTCCTTGGCCAACCTAGCTATGATCCTTACCAACCTCATTTTGATCCTTACTAGGTCCAATATGACCAATTTTAGCCCCATCATGAGCTATATCAATCTTATGACCAGTCTTCTCAATGTGTTACTTCTCCTACTCAACTTAATCCTTTTGCCAATCATCCCATTTCCACCTTCAAATAAGCACTATTGGGGTATGAAAGGTATGTAGTAGATATTGACACTAGAAGGGGATTTGGACAAGAAATTATTGATCATTTTATCCATCAAGTGAGAAGTGCATTAGAGATGGTCAAGAGTGAATGGAATCCTATTGAAAGATCTAATTGGAAAAGGCTTACAAATTAGATGCTAGATGTGAGTGTTTTGATTGTATATTTGGAAGAGAAGCTTAGTATTAATGAGAGGCATCCTTACCAAGTCTATCAACATACATACCCACGTCCCCAAGTTTCATATCAGCCATATGAAATTGATACTCATGAACCATGTCAATCCTATCAAAGTCCTTTCCCCAATCATGTTGAGGAGAGTTTTGAAATAAAAAATCTTATGTTAAAGGCCAATATTGATAGGCAGATTGAGTTGGTAAATATTCACATGAAGTAGTCTATGTTGGTAGTAAGGGAAGTGGAATCTAATCCCCCACTACTTTCTCGCATTGCAACCCCATCACCCCAAAAGGAGACTTCCAGTCTTAAGATCATGAGATAGAGTAAAGTAGTTGAGTCATGGAGCAACAAGGAGGAGAAATGCATTGTTCAAGAGTGTGAAGTATAAAATGAGGCTATTCCTTCTCAAGTCCCTCCCACCCTTCCTCAAGAAGATTATTATACTCCATGGTAGCCTTCATGCACTCTAAATTTCCATGATCATTCCTATGAGATCCAAAAAAGGCTCTTTCAAGAAAATCTAGTTGAGGAAATTGAGGAAATAGAGGCAAAAGTGAGATTGCTTAGTGAAATCAAGATAGAAGTTTAAAACCTTAAAAAGGAGCCTTCTCAATGTGTTACTTCTCCTACTCAACCTAATCCTTTTTCCAATCATCCCATTTCCACCTTTAAACAAGCACTATTGGGGTATGAAAGGTATGTAGTGGAGCTTGACACTAGAATGGGATGTGGCTAAGAAATTCTTGATCATTTCATCCATCAAGTGAGAAATGCATTAGAGATGGTCAAGAGTGAATGGAATCATATTAAAAGAGCCAATTGGAAAATGATTACAAATGAGATGTTATATGTGAGTGGTTTGATTGCATCTTTGGAAGAGAAGCTGAGTGTTTATGAGAGGCAACCTTACCAAGTCTATCAACCTACATACCCACTACCCCAAGTTCCATATGAGTAATATGCAACTGCTTCTCATGAGCCAAGTCAAGCCTATAAAATTCCTTTCCCCAATTATGTTGAGGAGAGTTTTGAAACAAAAAATCATGTGTTTAAGGCCAATCTTGATAGGTAGATTGAGTTGGCAAATTTTCACATGCAACAGTCTATATTGGTAGTAAGGGAAGTGGAATCCAAGCCCTCACTACTTTCTCACATTACAACCCCATCCCCAAAAAGAGACTTCTAGTCCTAAGATCATGAGCTAGAGTAAAGTAGTTGAGTCATGGAGCAATAAGGAAGAGAAGGGCATTGTTCAAGAGTGTGAAGTATAAAATGAGGCTATTCCATCTCAAGTTCCTCCCACCCTTCCTCAAGAAGCTTCTTGTACTCCATGGAATCCTTCATGCACTCCCCATTTCCATGATGATTCCTATGAGCTCCAAGAAAGACTCTTTCAAGAAAATCTATCTGAGGAAATTAAGGAATTAGAGGCAAAAGTGAGATTGCTTAATGAAAGTGAGATGGAAGTTTCAGACCTTAGAGACGAGCCTATGCCAAAAGACACCCCTTATACCAATCCTTAAAATAATTTTAATATTGAGGAAGTGTTGGTCAAGTGGAGAGAATAAAATCAAGTGATTTTGGCCTAAGGTCTACCCCCATTTTCTCAGGAGCTTTCAAAAATATCCCCTAATTTCCATTCTCAACCTAATTTTGACAATCCTCATGTTCCACCTCCTTTCCTGGTAAATGAATAATGTTTCTATTATGTTGAGGAATCCATATTGAGGGAAGAAAGTGAAGAGGAGTATGCTCAATTCTTGACTAATCAGGGAGACTTCATGAGTGCAGATGAGGAGGAGATCACCATAGGTACCCCCCTTGGTGAACAATAAGACAACTCAAAAGCTTTTGCCTCTATATCTGATGAGGAAGAGATGATCATTGAATCTTTTCTCACTTTGCAAGATGTCATGGAGGAGCATGGATAGATTATTGATCATTATTTGAATTATTTATTTTAATTCATTGGTTAAGGTTACACTCTTCTTCAAGGAGGCAATGAGTTGGCTAAGGGTGGAGAAGGCAACATTGGGACTCAAATAAGTATGCAAAGGGGCAACAATCTTTCAAATTTATCCTTTCAAGAGGTTGGTGAATATAAAGATGATATTTTTGAAGTTATGAAGGAGGGATATCACCTTCTAGAAGGAAACCGTCAACTCTAGAAGGATAAAGAAGAATCATGTGGGCCTAAAGCTTTTAAAGAACATGAGGAACATGAAAAAAATCCTCTTGGAGACATGCCTACTAAAGAGATACAAGTTGACCATGAGACAAAGAGTGGGAACAATTATGAAATGTATGAATGTGTGCATGAGGAATATGTATTCATTGGAAACCTATTCAAAGATGACCTCTTTGAGACTAGACCAAGTGAAGTGCCAAGGAATAGGCTTGATCTACAAAGCATTCAATTCAAAGAGAACCATGCTTAGAACTTTCTTTTATCTCATCTTGAAAGTTAATTAAGAATATTTCCCTTTGATCTAGGAGGGAGAAAAAGATCTTTGTTTGGATATACATATTAGTTTGATTTCTATTAGGTTATCTTTTGTTTTCCGTAAGTGTTTTTAAACATGTGTGTAGTGTGTTTAGCCTTTATGTGTGTTTTTTCCTTGTTGTTTGGGGTAAAATATTTGTTGGTTAATATGTCCTTACAATTCTATTGTTTACTTATCCAAGATTCATCCTAACTCCGTGCCTAATAGAATTTGAGGCTACCATTCTTCTTTAGCATAAGAGGCATGCCCCCCTTGTGAGTCACCAAATGTGTTGACCAATTTTTGGTCCTGCAAGCCAAAATTGGGCACCCCCTTATTTTTATTTGTAAAAGTCATCCAATCCATGTTTTTGCTAGATCATCCCTCGGCTAACTTGTGAAAATTTTTCTTTGCTAAAAATTTCTCATGAAAAAGCTAAGTGTTTCCCTCTTTTTGCTTTGCCAAGTGCAAATCAGGTTTGTGCAGGTGCATTACTTGTCTACTTTTATAAGTAGAAGTGATTGAAGAACCCAAAATGGTCTAAATCACTTCACAAAAGGTAATAGATTTCCTTCATAAGGAATTTTGATGGCTGGAAGGATGTTTGTAAAAAGTTTGAAGTGTAAGTTTATTTACAGAGGGCAATTGGGAAAAGAAGATGACTTCTTCACTTTTATGAAGGACATTTGCAAAAAGTCTGAAGGGTATGTGCCCTTGTAGAGGGAAACTTGATTGGTGGTAGGACCAAATTAAAAGTTTTGAAGGGTCATTTCAAGGCAAAAAGTACCCTTGCAGAGGGCACCTTGAGAAACTAAAAAATAAAGACAAAAGGCTTGAGGGGAACGTGCCCTTTAGGAAAAGAAGCAAACAAAAGAAAGAATTCCTTTAAACATGTTGTCTGAAGGAAAGCATGGTAAAAAACCCAAGACAAAAAAGGTCTGATAACTCAAAGAGAATGAAAAGAAAAGGCCAAGGAAAAGGAGAAGTCAAAGGAAGGAAACAAAACATGGGCAAAGACAAAGTGAAAAAGACAAAACTCAAAATAGTTCCAACTGCTGACAAAGATAAAGGGTAGAATCAGTGACCACTCAGATCAAGATAGGTGTCATGAAAAACTAAGCAAATGGAGTTAATACATTTAGGTAGAATATATCTACTAAAAACCAATAAAATAGATTGGTTTTCAAACTATAGAGACCATCATCTCATGTTTTCATGCTTCACCATTAATGTACATCCAAGTCACATCCAAGTATTGAAGAAAGCATAGTCAATCACAACAACATGGAATGGTCTTGTCAATTTTTGGGGATGGTCTCCCATGATTTTTTATCCTAAGGATATAAAAAATGGTGGTTTGGATAGCCTACGACATGGCTCCCATAGGCATTTCAAAGAAAGTGATGGCAATATGGTCTTTTGGGTCTCTACAAAAGTGTTTGACTCAACATGGGTTTTTATTCCTTGATTTGTTAGCTATATTGTTTCTAGTTATCTATATATTTATAACTTATCATTTTAAAAAATATCTCTCAACTTGTATGGGAAGCCCTACAAGAATTTACCTTGAATCAGAAAGAGAATTTTATCTCCATTTGAGCTTGCACTTGTGTATATATCTATGGTTTTATCTTGTGTCAAGTCATTTTATTTTCATGATTTCATAATGTTATTGTATCATATCTAGTGCATAGTTATTTTCTTCTCTTTTAGGTCATAAGAAGTGTCTGAAGAAGTGTAAGCAACTGAATAAGCTAAGCAGTAGTGTGTCTCATAACACCTCTTGTACTAGTTTCTTTCTCCATGTATCTTCATAGGACCCCCTACTAAAATATTGATGCAAGGAAGTTTTTATCACCTAAATTAAGTGTATGTTTTCTATCCATGGTTCAAAGTGCATGCCAAAGTTGAGCAGACCAATTGTTTTGGTACATCACCTCTTAGATTAAGTTCCATTTTTAGTATTTTCTCTCCCTTTTCATCCCCCCTCCATTGTTAGTAGTAGGAAATCCATGGTATCAAGGTGCATCAAGGGTAGATATCCCCTAATAAATATATTCATCCCTCACATTTACCACCCATAGCAAGAGGGATGTCTCTATTGTGGTGTGTGGATGAAGAGCGTTGAGCCCCCCTTAACAAGGTGTAATCCACCACATCAACATGAAGTTTTTTGTGATTCTTATTATGATTTATTTTTAATAGGAGTAAATTTTCTTGGATTAAAATTTCATATTAAAATTTAATTGATTTTACATGGATGTTATTTGGCCTTGTATTTTCAGCCCCAATATTGGGCTTCAAAGTTTAAGTACTTGTGTTGTTAGTCAAAATGTTTAATCCTAACTTTGCATTGAGATATCACAACTTATTGTCATGAATGAAAAGTTAATTTTTATAGATTGGTATGGTATAGATTAATTATGACCTCAAATAACCATAATTTAGATAACCCCACAAAATCCTTTCCCAAGTCTAGGTCTTTGAGTTACTAAGTATAGTTTTGTGTCACTTATTTTAATTACCATTTTGGGGTCAAATTTGTCTCAAAATATTAGTTTGAAAATTCAAGAAAGGTGACTTACTCTCATAGGTATTTGAATTGGTGAATTAGATTATCTCAAAGATATTTTATGGGGGATAAAAACTAAGGAATCACATCCCTTTTAGATAATTTAATCATGTAACTTAATGAACAAATATAAATACATTTTTTAAATAAGAATAATTATAATAAACAATAAAAATTTGTAAATATTTTTATATTAAAAAATATCTAAGTTTATTATTTATTATTTATTTATGTTAAATATTTATATTAAATAATTTACATTTTTAAAATTTTTAATATGTTTAAATATATAAATATTTTTTAAATATAATTATATATGTTACAAAATTTTTTATAAACTTTTAAATTATTATAGGATTAAAAATTCCTATATGCTTCAAAAATATGGTTAGCTTTATGTTTTTTTATTTCCATTATTTTCTAGTAATTTTTATCTCTCCCTTTAGAAGGCTGAAGACCATTCTTTTATTGAATGCTAGGTTAACTATGGCGTTAGTGGTGGAAGCGTTGACCCCATTCTTCACTATCATTTCTTAGGTCTTTGTCAGGTATTTAATATATTTAATGTATTGTTTTACTATATCTAAAATGCATAATTTTTTTGGCTTGACATGACCCTTTTATTCATTGTTTACCACTTTAAGTTATGAAATCATTGAGATTTGTATAGACCTAGATTTTTGTTATGAAATGGTTAAGATAATGAAATGGCAGAGATTATGATTGTTCAACACTTACTTGTATTCAATAGGGACCCAAATGGTGAATGTGAGGGGGAAAAGACATTTTTTATTAATTATAAATGAATAATCATAGTGAAAAATTCCCATGATGTGAGAGGGTTTCAATGGTTCCACCCTATCTCTATTTCCTCACATTGTTTATATATTAGCTCTATTCGGGATACTTTGAATTATTTCAATTTTAGAATGAGTTGAAAAGTCATTTTTTGTCATGTTATATGCTATTATTATTATTTGATTTGAATTGTTTCCATTTCAGATTGAGTTGAAAATTCATTTTTTGGGGTGGAAAACATTTCCCTCATGTCGTGTCACAAAATTTAATGAATGAATGATTGTATAACACCTAGCATTATTATTTTGTGTGGAAACATTTTCCCTTATGCTATGATATTATTGGGTATAGGGGTCCCATACATAATTATATATTAAAATAAATCTTATAAAATATTTGTACCTTAAAAATAGGAGTAGCTACTGTTTAGGGATATTTTTTGGAGGGGTGGGAAGTAATAGGGGTTAAAGGTTTGTATGGCTACTCCTTTTTTTAAGTTTCCAGCTATCATTTGCATCCAATCAATTTTTTATTTTTTTTAAACAAATTTTTTGAAGTAAAATTATCCTAATTTATCTTAGTAGTATGTATTACACATAATTTCTGTAGTCTTTGAAGCACATCCAAGTATCTTTGGAGCATCATGTACAGGGCTTAGAAGCACCCTGTATAGATCTTTAGAGCATTCCTACACTTCTGTGGAACATCTTATGTATGTGTTAAAAACATCCTATGATTTTTTTTAGAGCATTCAATATTTAGATCTCACTTGTTGAATCCTTAAATTTGTAGCTAAAAAAGTTGTCAAAATTGTGTTGCCTTCTCAAAATTACCCCATCATTGAGATGTGTTGTTGTACTCAAAATTACCCCATCTTTGTGATGTGTTGTTGTACTCAAAATTACCCCATCTTTGTGATGTGTTGTTGTACATAAAAATATTCTATTCATATAAGTTTGACACAATAATAAGTTAAATAATAAGAAATAAATTACATACAAACAAAGAAAAAATTGCATTCATACCCTACTTAGATCAAACTTTAACTATTAAATGCAATATAATATATAATCAAAGGCAACACTTTATGGACACTTTATATAACTATGATGAGCTATATGAAATGCTTATAATTTATCCCCCAAACTTTACCTTTTGTAATTATTCTTGTAAATAAGTGGGATGATTGATCCTTAATAAATTTCTTGAGTCAAACCTTTGACTCAAATCATAAACTTCAAAATGATGGCCCAAGATACGGTGACCCCTTGGCAAGAATCCAAGATCTCTAACAACTATATGCAACCAAGATTGAAATTCAAATTATACTTGAGAACTCCAATACCAAAATGGAGGTAGAGGACACACAATGATAGGAGGCCTAAAACTCATCCCAATCCAAACATCTAAACCTCTTTCCTCTAAGCGCTGAGTGATTAACTGATAAAATAATTTGACTCTTCTTAGACTCTATCTAATATTGGTGGGGTTTAGGACTTACTTGTGCTTTGAATCAATAGGTAATATATCCAAAATAGAAATACTTTAATTTATAATATTTGTTTGAAAATATCATAGTCACAAAAATTGTAGTGTGCAAATTTTTATGTTTTTAGTTGCCAAATTAACCTATGTAACACTTTTTAAACACCATTGTGCATGAACCAATCATGTCCAATCACCTTAAAATTTTACATGATGGTATAAAAATATGAAAATATTGTGAGGGTAAAATAAGTATTAAAAATTCACTCTCACATAAAAAATGTGAAGCTATGAAAATTGGTTCTAAACTGATTTTTACTTGGTCAATTTTTTATGTTTCTAATTTTCAAATCTGGTCAATGCACACATTTTAAGCTCATTTTCTTAGTGTTACATGAGGTTAAATATTTTTGAAATTTATCATGGTGAAATATAAATGTCATTATAGTGAAATTAAAAAGATAGTGCACATATATTAGATATAATGTGTGGAATTCATTGCTATTAAAATCAAATTTTGTTCTGATTTTTACTTGGTCATTTTCTACATCTCCCAGTTGCTGAATCTATCTAGTGAGCACTTTTGAATCCCATTTTCACAAGATCAAATGGACTCTAAATTATATGATTTTTTTATTATTGTAACATAATGGTATAATGAACTTCTAGTGAAAAGTTATGATGGTGTGAAGTGACCCTTCTAAGAAGGTTTATCACAACCAACATTTCACTAGAAAACACTCAGAAGGGAAGGTCATAGGGGTTATTTTATATTTAAAAATAAATAAAAACACCCTTTTGAACATATTCTTAAGATAATTTTAAAAATATAATATTTGATGGGTTTTGCTCATATATTTCTCTCTAATTTTCGCTTTTTCCATGTTTTGAAGGTGCTAATGCGATTGTGTGCAATTGTATGTTGGTTTTTTAGCCATATATTTTGATCTAAAAATCCATTTTTGATACTATTTATTGTGTTGGAAATTTGGCTTCCCCCTCTTTATAATTATGTTTATTTTAAATTAGATAAATGTATGGTCAAAATTTGTTAATATCACAACTGTAATGTCATGTTGACTTGAAATGCCTTTAAAAAGTGTCCAGAGGCTTCTAGAAGACCAAGTGTGAGATGTGATGAATTTGGAATGTGGGAGAGGTTAAGTGTAAAGAGGAGGCAACTCAAACAATTTACCAAGACTTATATAATAATGAAGACTTTTTTCATGTAGGATGACATCACTCAAGTCATCATCTATTTTCCCCTCTTCTATCTTCCATTTTCTTCTATATAACTCTCATTTTTCTCATTATAAGAGACTAATTGATCTTATGGTATGGCTTATCCCTACCCATTTTGTAATAAAAACACCTTTTAGAAGTAATATAAGAGTTAATTTATCTTTCTATATTATTTCATCTTGTGTTTAGTTGAGTTTGTGTATGAATACTTTGTGAATTATCTCTCTTTCTTGGTGTTTGTCCTCTCTCTCTTACCTTTATGCAAGATATTTTTATGTTTGTAGGTTTTAGGATGTGTTATCTCAGTCATGAGGTGAAGATAGGCTATGGATATAATCATCCCTTCTTCCTTTGTTTTATTTCCTTGAGCCTTCTTAAGAAACACTTATGAAACGAGCTAGTTATGGAGTTTGTGTGAGTGTATGAGTTCTTGGATATCATATGTATGTGTCTCAAATAAATGAGGATTGTAAAATATTGGTATCACCTTTTTTATTTTTAGTCATCCCTTTCTCCTCTTTCTAACCCTTTTCTTGGGCAATCAGTAGTTTAGATTAGTTTGCGAAGATATTAATTAATACGCCCAATGATAGGTTGTCATTATACCTCTCATCTAACCAATCAGTAGATTGGTGTCATTTCCAACCAAGTTAGTGTTTGAATAATATTTGAAATGAGACCATTTGGTATTGGAGTTGAACAATTCACTATTTAAGGGGTTTTACTTTTGTTGTGTTTTATAGATCCTAAAAATAGTAAACAAAACTTTAACTCTAGTATGAAGGAAAGTGAATCTAAATGATTTGTTAATCATTCACACTATCAACATCCAAAATTTCAACATCTAGAACTTAAACATCTAGAACTTCAAACTAGGAACTCAATAACTCCCTAAAATAAGAAGGAGATGTGTATTTAAACTCATCTCAACATCTATTCATAGGATACAAAATCTTGGAAATATTAATGCCCATACCTATTTATTTAAATTATAGACAATCTAGGAGTTAGATCCCACACTTATACGAAAGAATTGTAATTGACTCAACTAATCATAGATAGTAAATAACTAATCTAAACTAAAGATATTTATCTAGTTTACAAAATAAAGATATAAATATATCTAGACTATTTTAAACCATTACTATGAATTGTAATGTCTAAAATAAGACATCTAAATATAGAAAGTTTATTTATTTATCTATGGAACTACTATTCCAAGCAATATGATCTAGCTAGTCTTTGGAGCACATCCAAGTATATTTGAAGCATCATGTATAGGTCTTCACATCACCCTATATATGTCTTTGGAGCATTCTTATATTTCTTCAGAGCATACCCAGAGAATCTTCAAAACAATTTTGTAGCATCTTTAGAGTATCTTCAAAGTGTTCAATCTTTAGAGCTCGCTTGGTAAATCCTAAAAATGTTAGCTAAAAGAGTTGCCAAAAATGTGTGTTGCCTTCTCAAAATTACCCCATCATTGGGATGTGTTGTTGTACTCAAAATTGTGTTATTCATCCATGTTAGACATAATAACAAGGTAAAGAATTAATAATAAATTACATACAAACAAAGAATTTTTTTTATTCATATCCTAATTAGATCAAACTTTAACTACTAAATTAAATACAATATATAACCAAAGACAACACTTTATGGATAGTTTATATAACTATGATGAGTTACATGAAATGCTCATCATTTTTCACCCACACTTTACCTTTTGCAAGTCCTCTTGTAAATAAGTGGGATGACTGATCCTTAATCCAAATGTCTTGATTAAAACTTCTAACTTAGATCATAAAATTCAAAATGATGGCCCTAGTCATGGTGGCCCTTTGGCAAGAATCCAAGATCTATGACAATTGTATGCACTTAGGCTTAAAATTCAACTTCTGGTTGAGAACTTCAACATCACCATGGAGATAGAGGACACAAAATTATAGGATACCTAAACCTCATCCAAATCTATATATTTTAATTCTTACCAACATTGTTATTTTGTAAAGCAATAATTTGATTGTCCTTGTTAGCAAGAGAATTTCGCAAATTACTCAAATCTTAGGTTTGTGAAAACATTATATTGTGGACTTTTTGTAACTTGGATTTTCATCCTTTTAGGATATGTCTCAACTCTCCTCACCCAAGTCACAAAATTTAAACACCTCTAATCTTGTGAGTAGCCTAAGGATGAGGTGAATCTCTAGATAGGGCTAGCTCCCCTGATGCACCACTTTGGATAACTATTAAACCTAAAGTTTGTGAGGAAAAGGGAAAGAAAAAATTAAAAGAAAACTATCCTAACGGGGGGATACACAAAATTTATTTATGACTACCAACTAGATGCATGTTACAAATGAAACCAAGAGACTAACCGGACATACACTTTTCTAATCTAAATATTCTCACATCAGTATTTTATTGTGAAGGTTGTGACAAATTTTTAGGCTAGGAGGACTAGAAAGGAAGCCTAAAATGGAACTATTTGAGTAGGCTAACTCACTAAACCTTAAAACCTCATAATAAACTTCACGTTACCTTTAATAATAAGCTGCCAAACTACAAATAGATGAGAGAATGAGAAAATCATGCTAAGGAAATAATAGTCAATACTTATGAAAAATCAAATATTCCAAATGAACACACTATGAATAGTAATAGAAGAGGCAAAACTATTAGTATTTATTGATAAAATTGTATGCATATAATCAAGGATTTGCCATATTCAAGTGGAGCATAAGTTACAAAGGCCAAAATGGCTAGTTCTTACAAAACTTGAGAGAGAGATGTGAAAAGAGAAGTAAAAATTACATAATTATACTTGTAATTGTTATTAAAGGATTTAAATTTTCATGAAAACAATAATTTAAGTGAACCATTAAAGGCCAAGAATCACAAATGTCAATGCAAGTCATGAAACCCTTGAAAAGTGGCATAGAAGTTCTCAATCTAACTCAAAAAATTGACTTCATGATTTAGTCATATTTGAACATCCAAAACATAACTAGGGATAGGTATGATGGTTGGAATGAGAGGAAAGGATTTTATACATGCCTCTCCATACATTGGTTACAATCTTGATCACCTAAAATCTCTTGGGAATGAGCCATCACCATCTGTAGTCTAAGAAAACTCCTTTTTCACACACTTACCCACTTGGATTCCAAAAATCATTAGTTTTACATAAAAATTAATAAAATATAGTTTATGAAACTTTTAGATAACCTCCATGTTCTTATAGGTATGAAGCACACCTTAAAATTAGCTCACTTGAAGTTTTCTACCCTTTTCACTAGCTTGGTCACTATGCTAGTTTTGACTAACTAAGATGAATTAGTTTGTTGAGGTACTTAGGAGTTTTTAAAAGTAATTAAATTTAAATGTGTAGTTATATTAATTATTAATTTTCCCCTCCATGTGATTTTCATCTTTAGACTCCTTTTAGAACTTGAAAAAACACACAAAATAGTCAAAAGTACCCTATTTTTTACCCTATCCATACAATTTTGTAAAACTCAAAAGGGTGGGGAGGATATTGAGAGAGTAATATATAATTTTAAATCAATTTAATTTTCATTAAATATTTTTTTGATATCCTTATAACCTCATCTTCCCAATTAGGTCCTTATCTGAGGGTTTACAGGGGTTTTGAGTAATTTTTGTTCTCAAGGTTTGTTCATGACTATGGAAAATTGAAAATGAAAAAAAATATCATAATAATGATATTTAGGACCCCTAATATCACTTATAAACCTATTATATTCCCATTCACATCCCCAAGGGAGATGTGAGCACTTTAACTTGGCTTATCGATTTTGTTTTCACATTTCCTGCATGCTTACACTATCTCTGGGATAAAAGTAGCTTTATCAATGGTTTTTATACATTAAAAAATATTATGAATGTATATTATTACTCCATAATCATTATACAATCCATTATAAATCTTTACTAAGGTTAAAAATGAAAGTGACCTATCATTTCAAAACTAGGCCCAAACCCTACCTACAAGGCCTAATTTGTCTTAAAGACCAAAAATGGATTCTCATGGCTTCCCCTAAAATATATATGATTTAAACACAACTAATATCTCCATATGAACATTTTTCAAACCAATATATTTCTCAATTTAGGCTAGAAATAAATATGACACTCCATTTGGCTTTGGCCTAGAGCCTTGCCTAATAGGCTTGCTTGTAAGTTTGAGGGTCTAGGCCACCCTATTCGGATTAATCCATCTATGAAAGTTTATTAATAATTTATTATGTGTGGTTAATATTTTTATACCTCTATTAAACTTTAAAATCAATATTTGGCCCATTATTTTCACCTTACTCTCTAAAGCCTACAAGTTTGCATTTAAGGGAAGTACCCTCTGTCTGAAACAAAATAGAGGGTAGTTACCCAATTTTTTTAGACATAATAACCATTGGAAAATATTATTTGGGTTTTAAATACAATACCAATAATAATTTATCCTTTTTTAATCTCATATGACCCTCCAAAATCATAAAAACTAGAATAGACTGCTAAGCAAAGACTGTGAGCAAGATTTTCATATGAAATGTGCCTTGTTTAAAGTTCCCATTTTTCATCATTCCACATTTTCAAGAGATTTTTAAGACAATAATATTATAAATAAGTTACTCATATGCTTTTTCATAATAATAAATCTTCATCTACTCTTTACCTTCACCTTTATCTCATAGGACTAAGTTTTTCCTCCTGACTATGTTACCTTACTTCCTTGATTCTTGTATGTGTACTTTTCCCTAATGGACTTTGGTAATGATGTTTTAAGATCCTAATTGACTATTTAAATCCATATATAATATTATTATACTTTTATTCACCTTTAATGGTCTAAAAAATCACCAAGACACCAAGTTTAAGACACTATTTACTTACCCAGCTATAGTTGTTCATTTTCCTATAGAGGGACACTTATAGGTGTCCATAAAGCTTGAATCACTAAATATTAATATCATACTAATGATTTACATGTCCATTTTTACATCATTCCATATATTGGGACATTACAAAAATGAAGGAATGTTTCATTTGTTCTTTAGGATGTCAAAAATTCATTCAAAACTCAAAACCTATAGATGTTAATGCAGATTTATAGTATCTTTGTAGGCAAATTTGAGCCTTCAAACATCCAAGCTCCATAAATCCTCTTGGATTTATCTTTAGAATAGTTATTATCCATGATATATTCTTAAATTTATACCTATATATATTTTTTAAATGTTATTTCAACCATTTTATTTTACCTCCACCAAAATGCCTTGGATATCTATTTCCACAATTTAAGGATTTGGTCTCAAAACTTAGACATAACCTTTGAAGGGTTCTTTTTTTAAAAGTTTGCCTAGATAGTTATCATTTTATATTATATTACTATAATCTAATAAAAACACTATCATCTCAAGGATATAATCATCACTTGTTTCAATACCTCACAAAGACTCTGCTCTACAGTACCACCTATAAGTGTTTATTCCAATGCACATGCAGTAATTGGTCTTGTGAGTAATGTGTATGATCTGTAGTTTTTAATGTATTTTAGACCTTTTAATAAGTTTAAAAATTAATTTATTCACATTAATAATTTATGGATGATTTAAATCTCTATCTTCAACCTTCTTCATGTAATTACTATCAATTCTCTATGCTATGACCTATAGGTAGGCATTGTCACATATACGTAGTAATTGTAAGTGTGGATAATGTGCATTGTTTTGACCATTTACTGAGTTTTAGTAATATATCAAGGATTTAAAATATCTTATTTAAATTAAAAATGACCTTTCTCATCACCAAAACTTGATTTTAAACATGCTTGGTCCTATGAGGGCACCTGTAGATGAGCATTTTCATGTATGTAAGTAGTAGTTACAAGTATAAATAGTGTGTATTAAACTTATCCTTTAATGAGTTTTAATCCTATCCAAATACATAAAAATGGATGTTCAAAACCCTTTAATTATTTCAAAGAGTTGTGTTCCTAGTTTCTATGTGCTTTTCTTCTTCCAAGCACCTGTATATGTTCAATAATGGTGGAAGATTGTATATGTTGCATATGAATATAAACTCATGGAAAATTATTTTAAGAATGGATTTTAAAGGTAAATGGAATAAATATAGAATTTAAAACATGTAAATTAACCTAACACAATCCCCTAAAGTCACCATCAAATCATGAAGATTCTGTAGAAAGTGGAAATTGCCTACAACATAGAATTTTACATTATGTTATAACCTAAGATGCTTGGCCCATAAAAATACTTTGAAATGATAAATCAAACATGGATAGAATTATAAGAGGGATTCAACATCATCTATAATCATCATGACCAATTTAAATGTATATGAATGACCAAACCAAAGTAAAACACATAGGAAGTAAGAAATCATGAGCAAAAAAACACAATCATCTTGTAAAAGATGATTCATAATGCATGGTTGACTAATACTTACACTATTATTATGGAAATGGATATATATAAGTGTAATACCACCTACCAAAATTTTTTGACCTAAAACCTCTTCAAATATCTATACCAATCACAAACCTATTGACCACTTATATGTCTTTAGAAAGGCAAAGAAGGAACAAAATGTTTTAGCCCAAAAATGGCATTTATATACCATGTAAAGCATGGAAATGAATTTTATGAGGATGACGAGATGTTACATGTCCTTCTCCCACATGTCACTTTCCCTCATGGGTTGTACAAGTACCAAACTCCCTCTTTTCTAGTTAGTCTCTTGGATTTTAGTTATATAACCTACAAGTTTTAGATGAACTAACATTCTTGATCATAAATCTGACCTATTGGACATTTATAAGGAAAATAGGACACTTTAACACCTTGAAAATCATGTCATTTACATTTATGACCCCTAAAGGACTACTAAATGACTCAAAATGACATATTAACTAATTATATCATGACCAAGGATAATAAAGCATTAAATGACATCAAATAACTAATAATACACACCATAAAATAATATTAAACCCTATATAAACATATAAAGACCATGTTTTCTCCTATAAGGATCCTAATTTGGCCTACAAGGTAAAATTTGGTCAAAAAATTGGTGACTCATAGGGGTAGCATGCATGTTATGCTAAAGATCAGTAGATTTATCAGTCTATTAGGCTTAAGGAGTCATCTAAAGTTTGAGACAAAATAATAGGACTTTGACAACAATATTTGATCAAGGCAAGACTAATGATTACCTCAACCACATAAAATAAAAGACAGACACAAAGCAAAAGTAAACACACATGCACTTCTTGAGCACTTATGCAATACACACACCAAACAAAACAAATTGACTCAAACACTAACTAACCTAAGATGAAATATCCATCCTAGATTAGAGGGAAAATTTTAAACCCTTCTTTATTCATGAAATGAAGGAATGAGTGAGACATATAGTCTTTTGATCCTTGACATTGATGCCTCCAAATTTTTCATGATTTTTGCCAACTTAATTGGCATGATATTCAATGAGAACCAAGTGGTTCTAAATAGGTTAGCTATGAAAATGAACTCTTCTTGCACTAAATATCCTTAAATTTCTATATGTATCCTCAATTATAACCTCTAATGGTGGTTCAACAAGGCATACCTTCTTGATTTCCATAGTGATCTTAATAAGATTGGGTTTCTTTTGAATTGCAAGTTCTTCTAACTCATCAATGAGATTTGAATATTCTACCCAATCTTAGTCATTTTTCTCCATGTAAGACTCTTTGTTCACATTTTCATGTACTTGGCCCTTAACTTGGAAAAACTCTTCAAGCTCTTGAAATAACTTCATTTTGTAGCTACCAATCATCTTTGTCCTCTTTATCATCTAGAAACACTACCTATTTAATATTATCTTCTTGATGTATGAGGTCATCAAATGGGTGTTATTCAAGATCCAATGCATCTGAGGGTGGTTCAAAATTTTGTTGAGGTATTGGGTCATATTCAATAACAACTTTCACCTTGATCTCAAGACAATTTCCTATGACTGTAACCTCTTTGGGGATGAATTGAAATTGTTCTACATCCTTAATAACACATTCATATTCATGATTGAAATTATTATACAAATTTTTTTAATCAGATGTAGAGTATTCTTCAAGTAATTCCTTCTTCAAGGGTTTGTCACATTCCTTATAGACAACTATAAAAGAGTCTTCAACATGTTTATTTTCATACAAGAAGGTAGAATTACACTTGTGATCATGAAAGGGAATCCCTATAATTATTTCCTGTTCTTAAACAGTTAGGAACTCTTGATGGATCTCAAGTTTCATCTCATCTATCATAACCTAAATTTGATTCTCAAGGGCTATAAGATCTTCCATCTCCTTCTTGGTGATGCCAAGACTAGGCATCTTGAAATCATGTGACTTATCCCAATGGGGCTGCCAAGGAGGTATGTTTTGTTCAAGAAAGAGTTCTAAATTATTATCAACCAACTGATCCTCTTTTGGTTCCCATACCATAGGTTCATCATGGTAAAGGCTGATGGGGTGAGGTTAAGATGAACTAGTTGGTGGAGGTTGAACATTGAACTCAAAATCGTATTGAGAATGAATTATAAGGGAGTATTTTGGGATCTCTTGAGGAAGGGGAGGAAGTTCTTGGGATAAAATAACTTTGTTTTCTTCCTTACATTTGACAATAACTTCCTTGACATCTGATTGGGATTGAGAATTATCTTTATCATTACATTATCACTTGGATTTGTACCTTTTGAGGATATGTCTTATCTCTCCTCATCCAAGAGTCACAATTGAAACACCTCTAGGCTTGTGGGTAGCCTAAGGATGAGGTGAATCTCTAGATAGGGCTAGCTCCCATGATGTACCACTTTGGATCACTACTAAATATAAAAATTTTGAGGTGAAAGGGAGAGATAAAATTGAAATCAAACTATCCTAATAAGGTGATACACCAAATTTATTGATGCTTAACAACCAGCTATATGTTACACATGAAACTAAGAGACTAACTGAACATACAATTTTCTAATCTGTATCTTTTCACATCAATATTTCATTAAAAAGGTTATGACAAATGTTTAGGTGAGGAGGAATAGATAAGAGGCCTAAAATAGCACTATTTTAGTAGGATAACTCACTAAACCTTGACACCTCATAAGACACTTCACATGCTCTATAATAAGAAGCTTTCAAACTATAAATAGGTGAGAGAATGAGAAAATCATGCTAAGGAAACAAGAGTCATCACTTATGTAAAATCAAAATTTCCAAATGAAAAAACTAAGAGAATTAATACAAGAGGTAAAACTAGTAGTCTTTATTGATCAAATGGTATGAAAATGAGAAAGGCTTTTCCATACTCAGGTGTGGCATAAGTTACAATGGTTAAAATGGCTAGTTCTTATAGAACTTGAGAGAGAGAGAGAGAGAAAAGAAGAGAGAATTACAAAGATCACAAGGAAAATTTTCAAGATAATAAAAAGAGTTAAATACACATGATAATAATATGTGAAATGAACCATGCAATGTTAGGAAGCAAAAATGTCACCCCAAGTCATGATACTCTTGAAAAGTGGCATAAAATTTCTCATTCTAGCTAAAAAAACCACATTCATGATTTCTCCCTATTTGAACATCCCAAAACTAAATAGGGACAGGTATGATGATTTGAATTAGAGGGAAGGTTTTCAAACAAGACTCTCCATTTATTGGTTGCATTCTTGATCACCTATAATCTCTTGGGAATGAACCATCACCATCTGTAGTTTATAAAAACTCCTCTTCCACATACCTTTCATACTTGGCTTCCAAAAAACATAATTTTTCCATGAATTTTTTTATAATGGAGTGGATGACACTTTTAAATACCCTTCATGGAATTATATTCATGAGCCTCACCTTAAAATCAACTCACTTTAAGTTTTCCTCCCTTCTTACTAGCTTGGTCATTATGCCAGTTTTTACTAGATCAGATGAAGCAGATGGTTAAGACAATTAGGAGTTTTTCCAAGGATTGAAATTGACATGGGGTATTATATTAATTATCAATATTCTCTTCCATGTGATTTACATCCTCATACTCCTTGTATAACCTGTAAAACACACAAAATAGTCAAAAGTAACCTATTTTATACCCTATCCGTATAATTCTGTATAAAGAAAAAGGGAGGGAGGAGCCTAAGAGAGTCCTCTAAAAGGTTAAATAAATTTCATGTTCATTCTATATTTTTTGAATATCCTTCTAAGCTCATCTTCCCAATTGAGTTATTATCTAAGGGTTTACAACGGTTTTGAGTGTTCTATTAATAATATTTGTTCATGAAGATGGAACATTGTAAATGCAAAAAATCTCACAATAATGATCTTCAAGACCCCTGATAACACCTCTATACCTCTTTTATCCCCATGTACATCCCAAAGGAAGATGTGAGCACTTCAACTTGGCCTATCAATCTTGTTTTCACGTTTCCTGCATGCTTGGACTATCTCTGGGATAAAAGTAGCCTTATAAATGGTTTATCTACATTATAAAAGTGTATAAATGTATATTATGACTCCATAATAATTATATAATACATTATAAATCTTTCCTAAGGTTGGAAATGAAAGTGACCTATCATTTGAAAACTAGGCCCAAACCCTGCCTACTAGGCGTGATTTGTATTAAAGCCCAAAATGGATTCTCATGGCTTCCCCTAAAATATATATTATTGAAAAAAACATAATTTATTCCTATGAACATTTTTAAATCCAATTTATTTCTCACTTGAGGCTATAAACATATCTCACCCTCCATTTGGCTTTAGCCTAGAACCTTGCCTAATATGTCTGCATGCAAGTTTGAAGGTCTAGGCCACCCTATTATGATTATTCCAGATATGAAAGGTTATTAATAATTTACTAGGTTTGTTTTATCTTATTATACCTATCTTAAATTTTCAAATAAATATTTTTCCCACTCTTCTTACCTTACTCTCTAAAGCCTGCTAGTTTGCATTTAAGGGAAGTACCCTTGTCTGAGAAAAAATAGAGGATAATTCCCCTATTTTTTTAGACTAAATAAAAATTAGAGAAGATTATTTAAGTTTTAAATACATTAAAAACAAAAATTTATCCCTTTATAATCTCATATGACCCTATAAAAGCACAAAAACCAAAACAAACAACTAGGCAAAGACTATGTGCAGGATTTGCATATGAACTATGCCTTGCTTATTTAAAACTCCCATTTTTTAATTATTCATTTTTAAGAGTTTTTTAAGATAATGATATTAATAATTAGGGTACTCATATGTTTTTTTCATCATTATAATTCTTATTCTACTCTTTACCTGTACCTTGAGCTCACATGACTGAGTTCTTCCTCCTAACTTTGCTACCCTGCTTCCTTGATTCCTATAGTTGTACCTTTCCCAAATGGACTTTAATCATGATTTTTTAAGACCCTAATTTAATATTTAAATATACCTATCATATTATCATACTTTTATTCACCTTTAATTGGGTAAAACATCACCAAGATACCAATTTTAAGACATTATTTGCCTACCCAATTGTAGGTGCTCATTTTCCTATAGAGGGACCCCTATAGGTGTCCATGAAGCTTGAAACATTACATATTAACATTGTAATAATGATTTAAATGTCCATTTGTACATAATTAAATTTAATTTGAAATTACAAACATTAAGGTATGTTTCATTTGTTCTTTAAGATGTCAAAAAATCATTCAAAAACTCAAAACCTGTAGATGCTAATGTAGGTTTTTAGTATCTTTGTAGGCAACTTTGAGCCTTCAAAATTCCAAGCTCCATCAATCCTCTTGGATTTATATTTATCATATTTTTTCTCCATTGTATAGTATAGAATTTCTACCTATAGAGACATTTCAAAATTAATTGTAGCCATGTTATATGACCTCCACCAAAATGCCTTGGATCTCTATTTTCACAATTCAGGGATTTGGTCTCAAAACTCAATCATCAACTTTGAAGGGTTCTTCAAAGTTTTCATAGATAGTTTTCACTTTATATGATATTGATATAATATCCTGAAAAAAATATTATCTCAACGAGAGACTCATTACTTTTTTCAACACCTCAAAAAGACTCCTCTCTATGGTACCACCTATAAGTGGTTATTCCAATGCACATGTAGTAAATGGTCTTGTGAGAAATGCATATGATTTGTAGTTTTCAATGTATTTTAGACATTTTAAAAAGTTTAAAAATTAATTTATTCACATTAAGAATTCATGGATTATTTCCATCACTTTCTCCAACCTTCTTCATGCAAGTAATCTTAGTTCTCTATGTTATAACCTGTAGGTAGGCATTTTTACATATAGGCAATAAGTGCATTTATGGATAATGTGAATTGTTTTGACCATTTCATAAGTTTTAGTCATTTATCAAGGATTTAAAATAGTTTTTTTAAACATTAAAAATGACTTTTTTAAGCTCTAAAACTTTCTTTTCTATGTGCTTGGTCCTATGAGGGTAGCTATAGATGATTATTTTCATGTATGCAGGCAATAGTTACAAGTATGAATAGTGTGTATTGAAATTAACCCTTAATGAGTTTTAAGAATATCATAATATGTCAAATTGATGCTAAAAAACCCTTAATTACTTCAAATATTTTTGTTCCTAGTTTCCATGTGGTTTTCTTCTTCTGCACACCTATACATGTTCATTAATGGTGGAAGATTGTATATGTTGCATATGACTAAAAACTCATGGAAATTAATTTGAAAAATTAAGTTGAAAGGTAAATGGAATAAAGATATAATTTAAAAAATTTAAATGAACCTAGTAAAATCCCCTATTTTCACTATTAAACCATGAATATTTTGCAGATAGTGGAAACTGCCTACAACACAAAATTGTAAATTCTTTTGCAGCTTGAGATGCTTGGCCCATAAATAAACTTTTAAATGATATATAAAACATGGAGATAATTATAGGATGGGTTATACATCATCTATAATTATCATAACCAATTTTATTGTATGTAAATGACCAAACCAAAGCAAAACCCATAGGGTGCAGGAAATAGTGAGTAGAAAAACACAGTCAACTTGTAAAGGAAGGTTAATAAATCATGTTTGACCAATCCTTTCAATATTTTTATTTAAATGGGTATCTATAATTATAAAACCACCTCTCAAAATAATTTGACCTGAAACCTCTTTAATTGTCCATACCAAGCAAAAACCTACTGACCACTTCTATGTGTCTAAAAAGGCAAACAAGGAGTAGAATGGTTTAGCCCAATAATGGAAATTTAAAAGCATTCAAAGCATGTAAATTAACCTGATGAAGATTAATATATTTTTTATGGCCTTCTCCCACATGTCACCTTCCCTCATGGCCCATACAAGTGCCAAGTTCCCTCTTTTTCAGTTGGTTTCTTGGATTTCAGTTAGATAACCTATAAGTTTAATATGAAATGAAATTCATGATAGGTAATCTAAAATATTAGAGATTTTTAATGAAAATAGGACACTTGGTAACCTTGAAAACTATGCCACTTGTATTTATGATCTATAAAGGTCTACTAAATGGCTTAAAATGATATATTAACTAACTGGATCATGACCAAGGTTAATAAAGCATTAAATGACATTAAATAAATTATAATACACCCCATTACATAATATTAAACCAAATATAAACCTATAAAGACCTATTTTTCTCCTATAGGGGTCCCAATGTGACCTGTAGGGTCAAATTTGGTCAATGAGTTGGTGACTCATAGGGGAAGCATGCTTGCTATGCTAAAGATCAGTAGCCTTATTAGTCCATTGGAATTAGGGAGTCATATAAAGTTTAAAAAATAAAAATAGGACTTTTAAAACAATATTTTATCAATTCAATACCAATGACTACCTCAACCACATAAAATACAAGACATACACAGAGCAAAATTGAACAGACATGTGCTTCTTGAGAACTTATGGAACACATACACCAAAAAAAACAAACTAACTCAAACACTAAAAAACCTAAGATGAAAAATCCCTCCTAGATCAAAGGAAAATTTTTAAACCATGCTTATGTCATGACATGAATGAATGGATGAGACATATAGTATTTTGAATCTTGACATTGATGCCTCCAACTTTTTCATGATCTTTTCGAACTTCATTGTCATGAAGTTCAATGAGAACCAAGTAGTTTAAAATAGGTTTTATATGGAAATAAAATCTTATTTCATCCAAATATCCTTAAATTTATCATATGGATCCTTAATTACAACCTCCAATGGTGGTTCAATAAGGCATAAATTTTTTATTACCATATTGCTCTCAATAAGATTGGGTTTCTTCTCAGCTGCAAGTTATTCTAGTTCATCAAGGAGATTTTCATATTCTACCCAATCTTGGTCATTTTACTCCATGGAATAATATTTATTCATCTTTTCATATAATTGGCCCTCAACTTGCTAAATCTCTTCAAGCTCTTGAAAGAACTTCATTTTATAGTTGCCAATCATCTTTATCCTCTTTATCATCTAGAACCACTACCTCTTCAATCTTCTCTTCTTGATGTGTGAGGTCATAAAATTGGTGTTATTCAATCTCTAATACATCTAATGGTGTTTCAAAATCAGGTTAAGGTATTGGGTCATATTCAAGAACAACAATTTCCACCTTGATCTCAAGATATTTTCCTAGGACTACAACCTCTTTGGTGATGACTTGAAATTATTCTTCATCCTTAATAGAACATTCATATTCATTACATAGATGATTATCCACAAAATTTTGACCAGATATAGAGTCTTCTTCAAGTACTTCCCTCTTTAATTGTTTGACACATTCATTATAGACAGGTGTAAAAAAGTCTTCAACACATTTTTTTCCATACAAGAAGGTAGAATTGCACTTGTGATCACCAAAGGGAGTCCCTATAATGATTTCCTTTTTTTCAAAATTTATTACTTCTTTAAGGATCTCAAGTTTCATATTATATATCATAAAATAACGTTGATTCTCAAGGAATATAGGATCTTCCATCTCTATCTCCTTATTGGTGATGCCAAGACTAGGCATCTTGAAATCATGTGACCTAGCCCAATGAGGCTATCAAAGAGGTATGCTTTGTTAAAGAAAGAGTTATGAATTATTATCAACCAACTATTCCTATTTAGGTTTCCATACCATATTTATATCAAGGAAAATGGTGATGGGGTGAGGATAATATGAACTAGTTGGTGGAGGTGGAACATATAACTCAAAATCAGATTGAGAATGAATTGTAGGGAAGTCTTTTGGGAGATCTTGAGGAAGGGGAGGTATACCTTGGAATAAAATAGCTTGGTTTTATTTATTATATTTGATAATATATTTATTTAAATCTGATTGGGATTTATAATTATTTTGAGGAAGATTAGATGGGGTGTGTGTAGGCATAAAATCTTCTTTTGGGTCTAAACCTTCCATCACACCTTGACTTGGCAATTTCATCCTTAACTCTAAATTTTTAATTTTATTGGCTAGGTTCTCTTTTAAAAGTCTCTTTTGAATTTGATATGAATAATCATGAGGATAAAAATTATATGAGGGATCATATGGAGGATAAGAGGTTTGTTGAGGAAGGGTGGGAGGGGTTTACATAGGATCAAGATTCTTCTCAATTTCACACTCTTTATCAAGACTTTTATCTCATTTCTTTCCAAATGATTCCACTACCTTATTATAGCTTAGGATGTTAGTATTAGTAGTATCTTCTTGAATTAGTGATTCCATTTTAGAAGTGTATGAAGTGTTAAATAAACTTGGGATCTCTTTTTCCTTGGATTCAACACCTTCTCTCCAACTTAGAATCTCATATCTAGAGGTATCTTCTTGAGGTGGGGGTGTAATGGGAGAGGGAAATGAGAGATTAGATCCCAATTATTTTTATAATGAGATGGGATTATTCACCTACATGTTATACAACTCAATCTACCTATCAAGATTTATCTCAAATGCAAGGCTTGTCTCTTCAACTCTCTTTTCCAACTAATTGGGAAAAGGATGAATTTAGTAAGCTTAATTGGGTTCATTAATAGGAATCATGTAGGACTGATAACAGTGTTTGGGATGTGGATATGAAGGTTGATAGACTTGGTGATCCTACTCCTCATAAACTCTTAGTTTATCTTTTAAGGATGCAATCAAGTCACTCACAACTAGCATCTTTCTTGTGAGCCTATGCCAATTGGCTCTCTTAATAGGAATCCGCTCTCTTTTAACTAGCTCTACTGCATTTCTCACCTTATGAAAAAGATGACTAGGAACATATTGAACATGTTAAATTAATATTCCAAGATCTAGCATATACTTCTCATATCCTAAAATATTTTTCCTAAAAGTGGAAACGGATTGACTTGAGAAGTGACTAGGTGGATTAAGAGGAGTAAGACATTGAGGAGGTTGGTTATAAGATTGATACATTTCATGATAAGGTTGAAAATGGTCATATTGGATCTGATAATAATCATATTGGGGTTGGTAAGGATCATGAAAAGGCTAATAGGGAGTGCCATAATCTTGGTAAACCTCATCAACTTGTGTAAAACAATACTCAATAATAAATTCAGCCATAGAACTTCATTAAGAAACAAGAACACAAGGAATTATTATCAACATTATTCAAAAGGAATACCTGGGTTGCTTGACTAGATGATGTAATCTCAGAGTTACTATTGATATTTAGATAGATGCATCAAAAAATTGTTGTTTTGAAAGACAAAACCAAAATTATTTTAACTTCTTAGACTAAGAGTCTCACTGGATATGCTAAAAACTATTATCACTTGGATTTGCACCCTTTGAGGAGATGTCTTATCACTCCTCATCCAAGTGGCATAATTGAAAAACCTCTAGGCTTGTGGGTAGCCTAAGCATGAGGTGAATCTCTAGATAAGGCTATCTCCCTTGATGTACCACTTTAGACCACTACTACACCTAAACTTTTTGAGGGAAAAGGGAGAGAGAAAACTAAAAAAAACTATCCTAATGGGGGTGATACACAAAATTTATTGATGACTACCAACTAGATACATGTTACACATGAAACCAAGAGACTAACTGAACATACACTTTTCTAATCTAAATCTTCTCACATCAGCATTTCATTATGAAGGTTGTGACAAATGTTTAGGCTAGGATGAATAGATAAGAGGCCTAAAATGGCATTGTTTGAGTAGGATAACTCAATAAACCTTGATACATCATAAGACACTTCACATGACCTATAATAAGAAGCTTTCAAACTTAAAATAGGTGAGAGAATGAGACAATCATGCTAAGAAAACAAGAGTCTCACTTATGAAAAATAAAACATTCAAAATAAACACACTAAGAATAGTCATAAAATAGGTTAAAACTAGTAGTATTTATTTATCAAATTGTATGCAAATGAGTAGGTATTTACCATACTTAGGTGGAGCATACATTACAAAAGACAAAATGACTAGTTCTTATAGAACTTGAGAGATAGAGAGAAGAAGAGAAAAGTACAAAAGTCACAAAGGCACTTGTAAATCTAAGAAAAGGAGTTAAATATGATTGATAAAAATATGTGAAATGAACCATGAAAGGTTAGGAAGCAAAAATGTCACCCCAAATCATGAAACTCTTGAAAAGCGGCATAGAAGTTCTAATTATGGCTTAGAAAACTACCTTCATGATTTAGCCCTATTTTAATGTCGCAAAAATAAATATGGATAGGTATAATAACTGTAATGAGATGAAAATTCTTTAAAAAATTTCTCTCCATGCATTATTTATAGTCTTGATCACCTAGAATCTCTTGGGGATGAGACATCACCATCTACAGTCTAAGAAAATTCTTCTTCCATACACCTTGCACACTTGGATTCTAAAAAGCATCAGTTTTACATGAAAATTC
Source organism: Torreya grandis (assembly GCA_037957365.1). Lineage (NCBI taxonomy): Eukaryota > Viridiplantae > Streptophyta > Pinopsida > Cupressales > Taxaceae > Torreya > Torreya grandis. The sequence goes on from JARHVA010000257.1 coordinate 2,559,294, forward strand.
ATATAATTTAATGTATGATGCTTTATAAGACCCTTCATTTCCTTAGAGACATGAGGCACACCTTATAATCAACTCACTTGAAATTTTCCACCCTTCTCACTAACTTTGTCACTATGCTAGTTTTGACTGGTTGGGATGAATCAAATAGTTGAGGCACTTAGTATTTTTTAAAAGTAATTAAGTTGATATGAGGATTTATCTTAAGTCTTAATCTTCCCCTATATGTGATTGGCATCTCTAGACTCCTTCTAGAACCTATAAAACACATAAAATAGTCAAAAGTACCCTATTTTGTACCCTATTTGTATAATTTTGTACAACTCAAAAGGGTAGGGAGTATATTGAAATATCCATCTACAAGGTTCAATAAGTTTAATGGTAATTAAATCTTTTTTGGATATCTTTATAACCTCGTATTCTCATTAGGTCCTTATCTAAGGGTTTATAAGGGTTTTGAGTGCTTTTTATTCTTAAGGTTTGGTCATGAAGATGGAAGGTTGGAAATGCAAAAAAAATAACAAGAATGATATTAAATACCCTATATAACACCTATAAACCTATTATATTCCCATTCACATCCCCAAGGGAGATGTGAGCACTTTAACTTGGCCTATCGAGCTTGTTTTCACATTTTTTGCATGTTTGGACTATTTCTGGGATAAAAGTAAGTTTCTTAATATTTTATCTACATTAAAAAAGTTTATAAATTTATATTAAGACCCCATAATAATTATAAAATCCATTATAAATATTTACTAAGGTTATAAATGAAAGTGACCTATCATTTGAAAATTAGGCCCAAACCCTACCTACTAGGTCTGATTTGTCTTAAAGCCCAAAAATGGATTATCATGGATTCCCCTAAAATATATATGATTAAAACACACATAATTTATACCTAATAAAATTTTTAATACATTTTAGTACTCTCTTGAGTTTATAAACAAATCTGACCCTCCATTTGGCTTTGGCGTAGAACCTTGCCTAATAGGCTTGCCTGCAAGTTTGAGGGTTGAGGGCACCCTGTTGGTATTCCTACCTACATGAAAGGTTATTAAAAATTTATTATGTGTTTTTAATATTAGTATACCTCTTTTAAATTTCAAAATCAGTCTTTGGCCCACTATTTTCACCTTACACTCTAGAGCCTATCAGTTTACATTTAAGGGAAGTACCCTCTGTCTGAGATAAAATAAAGGGTACTTACCCTATTTTTTAAGACCAAATAAACATTATAGAATATTATTTATGTGGTAAATACCTTCCCCAAAAAAATTTACCTCCTTTTTATCTTTTATGACCCTCCAAAATCATAGAAACCAAAATAGATTGCTAGGTAGAGACTGTGTAGGATTTTCATATGAAATGTGCCTTGCTTGTTTAGATATCCCATTTTACAACATTAAAAATTTTCAAGAGATTTTTAAGATAATAATATTCATAATTAAGGAAATCATAGGTTTTTTTCATCATTAAAACTCTTCCTCTAATCTTTACCTACACCTTGATCTCACAAGACTGAGTTCTTCCTCCTGACTGTGTTACCCTACTTCCTTGATTCTTATAGGTTTAATTTTCCCTAATGTACTTTGGTCATGACGTTTTAAGACCATAATTAAAGATGTAAATCCACATATAATATTATCATACTTGTATTAACCTTTAATGGTATAAAATATTACCAAGACACCAAGTTTAAGACACTATCTCCCTACTCAGTTGTAGGTGCTCATTTTCCTGTAGAGGGAAACTTGTAGGTGTCCATAAAGCTTGAAACAGTACATATTAACATCATCATAAATTATGTCCATATCTATTTGTAAATAATTAAATCAATTGGGCCTTTTCAAACTTCAAGGTATGTTTCATTTTTTCCTTAGTCTGTTAAAAAGTCATTCAAAACTCAAAACCTATAGATGTTAATGCAGGTTTTTAGTATCTTTGTAGGCAACTTTGAGCCTTAAAACTTCCAAGCTCCATCAATCCTCTAGGATTTATATTTAGCATAGTTATTCTCTATTATATATGATAAAAGGTATACCTATCTATATGTTTCAAAAGTAATTTCAACCATATTATATGACCTCCACCAAAATGCCTTGGATCTTTGTTTTCACAGTTTAGGGATTTGGTCTCAAAATTTGATCATCACCTTTGAAGGGTTATTAAAAGTCTACCTAGATAGTTTTAAATTTATATGACGTTAATATAATATCATAATCATAATAGGATCTCATGGAGAGACTCATCACTTGTTTCAATACCTCAAAAATAATCCTCTTTGTAGTACCACTTGTAGGTGGTTATTCCAATGCACACGGAGTAAATGGTCTTGTGAGCAATGTGTATGATTTGTAGTTTTAAATGTAGTTCATACATTTTAAAAAGTTTCAAAAGGAATTTGTTCACATTAAGACTTCATATATTATTTTCATCACTTTCTCCAACCTTTTTCATGCATGTTCTCTCAATTCTTTGTGCTATGATCTGTAGGTAGGTATTTTCACATATAAGTAGTAAGTGCAAGTATGGACAATGTGCATTATTTTGACAATTTCATAAGTTTTATTCATATCTCAATAATTTAAAATATATTATTTACATTGAAAATGACCTTGATCATCTCCAAAACTTTCTTTTCAACATGCTTGGTCCTATGAGGGCACCTCTAGATGAACATTTTCATGCATACAAGCAGTAGTTAAAAGTATGAATAGTGTGTATTACACTTATCCTTTAATGAGTTTTAATTCCATCCTAATACATAAAAATTAATTATAAAAATCCTTTAATGAATTAAAATATTTGTGTTCCTAGTTTCCACATGGTTTTCTTCTTCCAAGAACCTGTACACGTTCATTAATGGTGGAAGATTGTATAGGTTGCATATGACTGTAAACTCATGAAAGTTGATTTTAATAATTAAATTGAAAGGTAAAGGGAATAAATATATAATTTAAAACATTTAAATTAACCTAACATAACCCATTTAACTCACCTTCAAAGCATGAAGATTTTGTAGATAGTAGAAACTACCTACAACATAGAATTGCACATTCTCTTGCAACCTGAGATACTTGGTCCATTTTTAAAACACTTTGAAATGATTAAAAAAAATGGATAGAATTATATTATGTATTAAACATCATATATAATTATAATTACTAATTTTATTGTATGGAAATGACCAAACTAAAGTAAAACCCAAAGGGTGCAGGAACTAGTGAGTAAAAAAACATAGTCAGCTTGTAAAGGATGGTTATTATTTAATGTTTGGAAAATAATTTAAATATTATTATATAAATTTATATATTTTATTTTAATAACACATCCCAAATTCATTTTACTTGAAAGCTCTTCAACTGTTTGTACCAAGCACAAATCTGCTGACCACTTCTGTGTGTCTAGAAAGGCAAAGAAGGAGAAGAATGGTTTTAGACAAAAAATGGAAATATAAGAGCATGTAACTAATGAAAACTAACCTTATGAATATTAATATATTTTCCATTTCCTTATCCCATTTTTCACCTTCCCTCATGGGTCGTATAATTCTAAACTCCCTCTTTTTTAGTTGGTTTCTTAGATTTCAGTTAGATAACCTACATTTTTTAGATGAAATAACATTATTGATAGTTAATATGACCCATTTTATGTTTTTAAGGAAAATATGACACTTATACACCTTGAAAATCATTCCACTTACATTTATGACCCATAAAGGACTACTAAATGACTTAAAATGACATATTAACTAATTGGATCATGACCAAGTCTAATAAGGAATTAAATGACATCAAATAACTTATAATACACCATATGACATAATATTAAACCACATATAAACCTTTAAATACCAATTTTTATCCTATAGGGGTCCCAATCTGACTTGTAGGGTCAAATTTGGTCAACAAGACCCTAGTCTTTTCATCTTATATTCGTTGCAGAATTATTTCTTGTTTACTAAATCTAGTAATAGATTCTTCCCACCTTTGTTTAAAATTATAAATAATCAAGTAATTAACTTTAAAATTTAAATGGATAACATATAACTCTCTTTGTTTTAGTCTGATTATTTCCTCATGACATGTTAAAGCCATGGCCTGTTACAATTCTTTTTCTTAGTTGATAGAATATAGAGAAGATGGATCTTCTTTAGTCAAGGATACCTTACCCTTATCAACTACAGAGGGAATAAGATAATCTGATTCTTGAGTTAAAAATTCTTCTACTAGGGTTACCTCTCTAAATATAACTTCTTTTATGGCTTGCATATCTTCTTCTTCTTCCTACAAGATAATTCAGTGAATGCAGTATAATTTGGTTGGAGGAGGATGAAAGGGGTCTAAATAAATTCTCATTTATCTCTTTTATGTCTAGTGTAGTATCTTTGGAACCAATGGTGGTAAAGATAACCATTATACAATTTTAATTATGATTTTTTCAATCTAGATTATATTAGGAGAGGTAGGGAATGGTGTCTTTTTGGCAAGAACTAGAGAAAAAATTTGGAGGAAAGAGGACCAAGCCTTCTCACCCCTTGGTTTACTAAGAAACTAATGGTAAAAAATGAGTGTAACCAGCCCATGATGGTACATAGACCTATTACCTCATCTTATCTTGTGACAAACATTAATTATATCATTGTGAAGGAAAGAGGGAAGATTGATCTTATATTCTTCTCAAATATCTCATTTTCTTAAGTGAAGAAAGAGTCTCATAAAATTCAACCCACTACTATATACTAACCATCATAAGTGGTATATTTCATTATCCATAAAATAACATTTTACCAAGGTTTAAGAAGACTTTCTCTTAGAACTCCCTTGGCAAATCCTTGGGGGGGATTTGACTAGTCTAGGGTGTGGCTCATTTCTATCAACCAACATATAAATCAAGCCAGAAAAATTGATCTTTTTAATGGAAACTACTCCATCCTCAGGAATCCTAGATAGAGAACTGGTTACAGAGGGATTTAATGGAATGTTCTTCCCTTTGATAATAGAATGATCATCATCAAAATTATAATATAATTCTTTCATTATTTCTTCATGTAATCCTTGAAACATTTAAAAAAAATTCAATCAACCTACTATTTCAATGATGTCTTTGGCTGCTTCATCTTGCAAAAATGCATCAAAATATTATGGTTCACTCTTTTTATTTCTCCCACCCATCTTCAAAGCAAGCACTATTTAATTACAAATTTGACTATACTGTAAAAACATAGAGCTCAAATTTGCATAGGAAATAGGGGAAGCAAGAGGTTAGAGATACGACATAGTAATTGATGGCAATGATGATGCAATAATGAATAACAAAGAATGTTATATGATGTGATTATGATAAGAATGTCGATGTAAATTATGGTTAGCTCTTCATGCCATGGGAGATATAATGGGAAGGTTATTTATCCAGTCAAATACTAATGATGTGTCATAAAGTCACTATTGGTAGTACTGGGAGCAATAATCATAATGAATTATGCATCATATCAAATATTTTTGAAATACCCTCTATTTAAAACATAGTCACATCAATCTTGTTTGAAAAGACTATTTGTAAACATCATCACATCAAATATATTGAAGGATATATTTTGAAAATACCATCACATCAGATCTATTGAAGGAGATATTTTAAAAACACCATCACATCAAATTATGCATTGCAGTATTGGTAGTCTAATGACATTATCTTAATTCTCAATGATGGAGGTGGATATTTCCCATTCATGATTTTTTATCTTAGGATCATAGTTATCAGTCTTCAAAGCATAGATCACAATCTTTAGAGCTAAGTCACTAGTCTTTAGAGCTAAACCTTCAAACTTCAAAGCAAAACTATAGTGAAATTCAAAATTTGTTTATACACACACACACACACACAAGGTGCTTTATTATATATATATATATATATATATATATATATATATAAGGAACTTAATATATTGTAAAATCCTTATAGATTTAGCACCTTATATATATATATAAATAACCTTATGTATATATATATATATATATAAGTACTTATATATATATATATATATATATATAAGGCACTTCATATATCATAAAATCCTTATATATTTATCACCTTATATATATAAATAAATAACCTTATGTATATGGTGTTTTTTGTATATATTTGTAGCCAATTTCATCTGCTAAATCCATGTCGTGTCTGAAGAACCACTTGGGGGATCTATTGATGGAGGTAATGGTTGGGTTCGAGTTAAAAGGTAGACATCTAGGGAAGAATCCTCTCCACATGGTATAATAAGTCATTTTAGAGTTTGTCATCCATGGCCAATGTAATGATATTAAAAATGGTGTCTCAAAAGACTATGTTTTTCCCATATGAATAGAGAAATAGGACCTATTCTGACTTTGTAATTCTAGACATTCCTGCTTTGGCCATAGATTTTGAATATTTATTGATGAGCTCATATATTATCTTAATGATGGATGAATGCACATAAGTCCTTTAGAAAATAGAACAAACCTATTCTAAGTTCTTCAATAGATATAAATTGAAAGTGAATGCAAAACCTTGAGATTACAAGGTTTAAACTCTAGATTTTCTAGAATTTTGAACTATGAGACACGAGCCATAAATAACAAGTATGTTTTACTTTATTTAAATTAGATCCAAGGTGGATTTTTAGTTTTATTCTAATGGAATTTAAAATAAACTTTTGGTAATTATAAAATCACCACTCTTAGTTTATCCACATGTCTTCCCATCATAGAGATGAGAACAAGGAGGCTCATCCCTTCCTATTGATGCACTTAATGTGCTCCCTATGTCATTAGGGAATGAGAGGGAAGTAATAAACTCAATTTTAAATCATAAAAGACTTGAGGATTGAGTTGTTTACAAAAACACTATTGAAAATATCAAAATAGTAGAGATATGGATACCACTTTAAGTCTATAAGTAGACCTTGTTATAGGGACAACAGATTATACATAGTGACACTTTATTTCTTGCTAATATTAATGAAATTTTTCTAAAATTTGCCAATTATTTCCCAACCACAAAAAAACCATGAATATTTATAGGATGGGATAAACTAAAGTGACTCCTGGGGTAGATCTAAAGGTAATTAGGGTAGGGAAGAAAATAAAATTTACCTCAGGTGGTTAGAGGTGTCAATTATTTTAACCTTTATGATAACAACATGTGAAACTATAATTTACCAACCCTAGTGTAATACTCAAAAAAAATTAATGTAGTTGAGACTTCAAAGGAAAGGAAATACATATATATGAAAGTATATGTTGCATGAAAGTTACTCATTCACATTAAATTGCATAATCACATTCAATTACAAATAAGATAAAATAAAGAACATAAACCAATAGATTTATTAGCTTAGTGTTAAACTCAAACCAATAGATGCATACTTGGTATTATTTATAGATTAGTCATCAAAAAAGAAACCATTAATTCTCTAAAAGCATGAGAATCAGAAATTATAGAACACACAATAGAACATATAAACAATCTTATGAATTCTTAGTTCTTTTGCATTAATTCTCTAACAATTATTCTTATTCTATAATAAGGGGGAAAACCCCTATATATATGCCTCAAATTTACTATGAAATTTCAAGTGGGCATATTAAAAGGTGCCCAAATATTTCCAAGTGGATTTTAGCTAAAATGCCACATATTACGAAGGAATATTCCAAATTTGAATTTACAAAACAAAGACAAATGTTCTTCAAGGCCCTGGAGGAGGTTGTTGAGGTTCTTAATAGTACTTCATTTTTTTCTATACCTCTTCCCTTGTACAAAATTTAGTGCATGCTAAGTAGTCTTGGTCAATTTTACTAAAATCTAGGATCATAGGCAAAAATAGGTCAGACATTTCTTGAATAAGCCTACCATACTCTACAATTATAGGCCTCAATACTTCTTCAATATCCTCATCTCTTTCTAGCCTTTTGTTAGCATAAGCCTCAATGTTCATCACTTAAGTGGAAGTCTTAGCATTGGCTATATCTTGTTAGAATTTTGTAATAAATACTTTCATCTGAGCTCTAAACTCTTGTTCATCCATAAAGCTACCATTAGGTTTGGTCACCCTAGTGACCATAACATCTTTTAGAAATAGGGAAATATTGAACTCTATCTTCTCTAAGGATGTAGTGACTTCCATAACCTGTTCTAGCCAAATTTTTAATATTCTCCTTCTATTCATCATTATAGTTTGTGTTGGGATGATGTATTAAAGTGGTAGTATTTTAAGGTCAGGGAACATATTATTCCTTGTAGCTTTAGCCAAAATTTCCAACTTGACATCATAGAGTATAAGTTTTTTTATCATATTTAATGACCACATTAATTTGTAGAGTCCCATCCTATTTCATTCTCTTCATGACCTTATATAAACTAAAGACATTGATGACTACATTTATTAATTAAACCATAGTATGCCATGGCACTGTAGGTAATGTGTACTCCTTTAATCTCTTCATCTCCTACTACATACCTTTCATTAAGGCCACTATGGATTCTATATTATGTTGGACCATGGACATAGGATCCTTTTCATACTCATCTACTTCACTGGGGCTAGACTTCCTCTCATTTGTTAAAGTGAAGAGGGACTCTTCAATTTCATGAACCACAACTGAGCTAGATTGGGGATATTCAACATACCTCTCCACCACTCTTTTCATGGTACCTATAGTAGCATCAAATTTCATGCCAATGTGTGGTGCAGAGAGGACTACCTAAGGTCTCTCTTATCTTGATGCCATTATAATATCCTTGATCTAATTTGGGACAATAGTAGGGATTTTTTTTTATTAGAGTTGGTGTAGCTGAGGTAGTGGCTAGAGCTACAACAAGAATGTGTGGCAAGTTTGTTGGGTCTATCTATCCAAGTGTGATAAATGGAGTTTTGCCAAGGACCATGTTTAGAATAAATGAAGGCAATTTTGGGGACACACTCACCTTTGAAACTATATCAATAGTGAATGGGGATGTAGGAAAAGGCATCTTTAGAAAGGTGAAATGTTTTGAAATGGGACTTAATGGCCTTATCAATGTAGGGGAACCAATAGTAAATGTTGTACTAGTTGTTACTACTTGGGAAGAAGTGGAACTAGTAGTCTGACTGGCACTAGTGCCTAATGAAGATGCAATATTTATAGTGGTATGATAAATGAAATGAGGCATGGTAAATCCCAAGGAACCACTAGATTTGCCCAAGATAGTATCAACTAAATATTGAGTAGTGGTAGGGGGAGCAAATATAAAAGTAGAAGTAGTTTGAAATGTACTAGCAATTGGAAAAGAATGTAGTGGTGAGACACTTACATTAGGATCATATGCTCCAAGGGTATCCTATATTGTGTTAGTGTAAAAATTAGTAGTGAATAGATCAAACCTTAGAAAGGGAACCATTGATTGGTAATTTGGTGGAGTTATTCATCTTCTCATAGTGGTCTTGGGCTCCCTCTTGCTCTTATAGGCCTTCTCAATGTTTCTACTAGCCATAGTTGCACTTCTTCCATGGAAAGCTCAATGCCTTGTTACAATTATTCAAGTTTAATAAAAATAGGTTTAGGTTGATCCAAGATTTATATAATGACTCCCATAGTAGATGCAAATATTATTTTAGGCCCCTAGGAGGGGTAAAGATAACTACTAGATCTTATTTTTTTAAAGCATGTAAGTTTTGAATGCTTGAAGTGGCAAGTTATGGAGGCCTATTTGGCCCATTCCTTACAATAGAAACATTGTCTTCATCTTGACATTCCTTGTAGTCATCATCAAACATGTTCCCATGTGTTGGTGATGGTTGAGACCTAGAAATATCTTCCTTTTTCTTCTCATTATCTAGTCTCATCTCTAATTTAATGTTCTTCATTATTGGATATTGGAGTACCACTTCATCATTTAGAGCATATATATATATATATATATATATATATATATATATCCACTCATGGGCTTCTTATTTATTCTCATATTCTATTTCTACATCCTTCTTGAATTTTAATAGATGCTTAGTAATGACCTTATTGGGATCCCATGGTCTAAAGTCATCTTTATGCAATAGGTATGAATCCCTATACCTAGCATATACAATAATATCATGCCACTTGGTCATCTTGGTTCTCCCCAATTTATAAAGAACCTTATGGGGGGTTATTTTCTTCTTATTCTTGAAGATTCCATCAAATCCATGAAAAAGTTGATAGGCCATTTCTTCTTCATCTAGCTTCATTGGCATAAACATTGATAGTCTAAGAGGGGCCACCATCACTCCTTCCATTTTGATAATGGTGAAATATAGGTGTAACCAATATCTACCCATGTTTCTCAAGGTTTTCTTGATTTTAGGGGAAATAATTTGCATCTCAAATTCATTTATTGATTGATAAACCACTAGGTAGAAATCTTTTGCAATCACTCTTATATTACACCTGAATCTATGACTATGTATTATAGAAAAGTGTTAAGGCACCACTTATATATGCTTAAGATACCATGAATTTTTACTTAGTTGATCAGTTACATAGATTGCATCTAATTATCAAATCATCATAAAGAAGGGTTCACCATTCTTATAAGTGTCTTGTATTGCATACACCAAGTTATAACTGATAATTTCCCCAAGTGGGGGAATTTGTTGGTCTTCTAGAATGATTTAAAACAATGTAATATTCATTATATCCACATAAGTAATGTGTGGATGGATAAATATTCTATTCAAGAGGGTTAGGCCAATTATGAATCCTTATCTAAATTTTTAGATGAGAAAGTTTTCTTGATCATCCAAGAAAATATCTCCTATTGGGTCACTCACCCATGAAGCCAAGAACTTTTTGGAGAGTGCACTTCATATCAATTTGTCATGTCCCCTTTTTAGTTGACATCTTCAAAGTTGGTGGTTAGCTTATTATGCGACCCTCATAGGCTGATAGGATGGATAGAGGGTCTTGATGGAGCTTGGTTTGGCTTCAAATAGCAAAATTTTACCAGTTGGCTTTCGTTCAGGCTCTTTCAAACATGTATTGAGTGAGATATTAATATTTTATAAATATTAATTATTTAGCCTATTTTTAATTATGAAACCCTAATTAGGGCAAGCACACCTTTTTGGAGGATATAAGGGTTTCTCATAGGAGGGAGAGTCATAATATGATTATTGATTATTGATTTTGAAGAATTTTGCTAAGGATTTTTTGAGAAGACTGAGCCAAGGGTTCCAGTATTCTATCTACATTAAAGAACGTGCACTCTTCAGTGTGTGCAATTTAGAGGCTATGAAATATAGCTAATCTATTGCCAGTTTGGGAGATAACTTCACACAAAGGTTATCAAAGGGATTTACAAGTATTTATTTCATTAGGGTTTGATTCAATAATTATCTAGAATAAAGATCTTTAGTATTAGCGTCATATTTCCTGAGATCTAGAGTCCAGCATACAAGCCACACTAGATTCTATTTGCTTTTGTACAGGATCCATACAGATCTGTGCAAATCTATATCATTCTACAGCAAGCCAGACAATGCCATAGGAAGAACAGAGACTGACATCGATAGTCTAGTGACTGACATCAGTTGAATAAATACTGATGTCAGGAAAGGGTGATAGAGACCAATGATGGCAAAATATCGACTGACCGTAGCAGCTTATCAACTAACCATGATAGTATAGCTGATGTCGATGACTGTGTTTTTGACACATCAACCTGAGTCGCATAGATCTAGGGTATTTTTAGATTGTTGGAGAAATAATCAGGTTTTTAAGATAGTATTTTAATATTCTTTTTATATGCATGACAGAGGACTTTATATGTAATCATCTGGATAAGTAATAAGATCTTTGATTTTCCAGTTGAGAGATTATACTGTGGTTTATTTATTTATTTGGAATTATTTTGCAAAACTTGTAATTTTTCTTATTACATGCATAAAACACCAAAAAAATTAGAATACACAAAAAAGCAATTCAAAATATCTAGTTTCAAAATTTGAGGGAAATAGGGGATATTACAGTGGTATCAGAGCTAAATCCTACCATCCTAAGGGTTTATCAATCTCATGCAGCCATAAGAGTTGGGACCACATAGGTATAACACACGTAGTAGAGCCTTGCTTGAAGGTACCCAAGTGTTAGAACAATAGCCAATCACCATGAGTGATAGGTGTGAAGGTAGCCCACCCAGGGGCCACCAACATAATGATGAATAGGATACTAGAGAATTCTTTCATGAGATGACATAGGCACTACAGGCACTTACTACTATGGTAGGGAGGATGAACCCTCCTGTTAGGCAAAATGGGGAACAAGGAGATAATAGGAGTGCTACTATTAATTAGAGACCACAACTAACCCATTCCAAGACTGTTGATAGACCTACACGGCCTACGTTTGTACAAGAGGAAGTAGAAGAAGCACCAACAGAGGAGGTGGCAGGTGATTCCCTATTTGTAGATGTTCTCATGGCTGCAAATGATGAGTGGGACTTATTAGCTCCTTAGGTTTGGGAGAGGATGTCCTTTGATCATTTTGTTAATCAGAGGAGAGAGCACTATAGATTTTTTAGATAGGATAGGAGGCCTAGAGGTCAACTCAATGAGCTGAAGAAGGTTACTGGCAAGCTTTCTTTGACTACTTTTGATGGTAGCGGTAAGATGACAACTCAAGCTTGGGTTCATAAGCTTGACACATTCTTGGCATCGAGGCCAATGACAAAGATAGAGGCCATCAAATATGCCACTTTGCACTTGGAAGGAGTAGCACATGATTGGTGGTACCATGGTATGGTAACACTTCAACATAACCAGGTGACCGAGTACCAAGACTTCATGGATAGGTTGGTTGAGAGGTTTGACTAGAAAGATCCTAAAGTTTACTTTCAAGATCTAGCACAGTTGAAAAAAACAAGCAACTTGGAGTCCTTTATTAGTGATTTTTAGTGATTAGCAGTCATGGTGCCAAACATTTCAGAGCGTAGATTGGTAGTTCTCTTTATCAAGGGCCTATTCAAACCATTGAGAGGTTGGATCAAAGCCTTTGATCCTCCTTCATTACAAATAGCTATGAAGAAGGCATGAAGTATGGAGATGGCAGCCTCATCCAATAAATCTAACTTAGGAGATACTTCTTCATTCAAGGATAATAAGGGCTTCAACAGTAATAGAGAGAGACCAAATTTTAGCATAGATAAATCAAGTGTTAAGAATTATTCAAAGGCCAATCCAGTAGCACCACCTTTGGATTGAGAGGCTCTTAGTGATCTATGTAGGAAGAAGCTTTACTTCTACTGCAAAGGTCCCTATGATGCCAATCACGATTGTCCTTTGAGGCCTAAGGGCAAGGCCAATCGAGTGATGTGGGCTTATTATGAGGATTCAGATTTATAGGATTCCAAACAGTAGGATAGTTCTGAGGAGTTAGAGGTAGAGGCTTCAGAGCCTAAGGTAGAGGTAGATTTAGATCTTCACATATAGGAGGCATGCCTATCTAGCATTCAATCAGATGATTCATGTAGACTCCATGGAGTTTTGGCAGGATCGAGGATCATCACCCTTCTTGACATAGGAGCCACACATAATTTTATAGATGATAAATTTGTGGAGAGATGTGGACTCACTACCAAGGATTTCGAGGGCATTAGAGTTAACGTAGCCGATGGTCACATTCTTAGGTGTGATTAGATGATTAGAGACCTCCCATTGCACTTGAACAATTATGAGTTCAAGGCTAATTATTATGTGGTGAACATGGGGTATATAGACTTAGTCTTGGGCATGAAGTGGCTTCATTCACTTGAGGAAGTCACTCTTCATCTCAAGGACATGGAGGTTCATTTTGATGTTGGTGGGAAGACACATATTCTTAAGGCAATACGGGGAAATAGCTTTAAATATATGTTTTTTCATCAGATGGAGAGGTTCATACGACATGGCATGATAGAGTGCGCTACTGAGTGCACATTAGCACCAACACAGGAGAGACATATGGACGAGTTTTGTCTTGGGGTGAGTTCAATTTAGGAGATAGAACATGTGGTAGGGACTCAACTTTCTTTTACAGATGGGTCACATGTTGATGATGATATGAGTATGTCTAGCATTCATACTCTAGATTTAGATATTGTAGCGGGTACAGGAGACAGGGGCATGAAGTCAGTTGGTATTGCTCACATTACTCAGGTGAGGAGTTTACTCAAGTTTCCAGTTGATTTTCATTCATGGATTGGATGTTGGGATTCTTATCTTGGTATTTGGGATGATTTGACGCCATGGGATGAGAGTTGTTTCTCATGGGTTCCTGACTATGATAGTTGTGATTTTGGCATTTGGTTGAGTTGTATACACTAGTTTGATTATGGATTCCTCTTGCTTATATTTTAGAGGATATTGTAGGAGCTTGCATTGATTGATAGCAGTTTAGATCATGACTACATTTGGGATCTAGGTGGAGTGATTGGTTTATTGTTTAGCCATTGCTTGGGGACAAGCAATTTCAAGAGAGGCGGATTGTCATGTCCCCTTTTTAGTTGACATCTTCAGAGTTGGTGGTTAGCCTATTATGTGACCCTCATAGGTTGATAAGATGGATAGAGGGTCTTGATGGAGCTTGGTTTGGCTTTGATTAGCAAAATTTTACCAGTTGGATTTCGTTCGGGCTCTTTCAGACATGTATTGAGGGAGATATTAATATTTGATTGATTTAATTAAATATTAATTATTTAGCCTATTTTTAATTATGAAACCCTAATTCTTAATTATGAAACCCTAATTAGTGCAAGCACACCTTTTTTAGGATATAAGGGTTTCTCATAGGAGGGAGAGTCATTATATGAATATTGATTATTGATTTTGAAGAATTTTGCTAAGGATTTTCTAAGAAGACTGAGCCAAGGGTTCCAGTATTCTATTTACATTAAAGAACGTGCACTCTTTAGTGTGTGAAATTTAGAGGCTATGAAATATTAGTTGATCTATTGCTAGTTTGGGAATAACTTCACACAAAGGTTATCACAGGGATTTACAGGTATTTATTTCATTAGGGTTTGATTCAATAAATATCTAGAATAAAGATCTTCAGTATTAGCATCATATTTCTTGAGATCTAGAGTCCAACATACAAGCTGCACTAGATTCTATTTGCTTTTATATGAGATCTGTATAGATCCATGCAAATCCATACCATTCTGCAATAGGCTAGACAACACTACAGGAAGAACAAAGATTGACATTGGCAGTCTAGTGACTGACATCGGCTGACTAAATACTGACATCAACAGAGGGTGACAGAGACCGATGATGGCACAATATCGACTGATCGTGGTAGCCTATCGACCAACTATGGTAGTATAGCTAATGCCAGTGATTATGTTTTTGACACAACAACCCAAGTCGCATAGATCTAGGGTATTTTCAGATTGTTGGAGAAATAATCAAGTTTTTAAGATAGTATTTTAATATTCTTTTTATATGCATGACATAGGACTTTATATGTAATCATCTGGATGAGTAATAAGATCTTTGATTTGCCAGTTGAGAGATTATACTATGGTTTATTTATTTATTTGAAATTATTTTGAAAAACTCACAATTTTTCTTATTACATGCATAAAACACCAAAAAAATCAGAATACACAGAAAAGCAATTCAAAATATCCAGTTTCAGAATTTGAGAGAAATAGGGGATATTACACAATTATCGATAATGACCTGGTTATATTCTATCTATGGTGAGGGAAGATAATAGCATTTCTTGAAGCTTAGTCCTACTATGAAAGCAATAGGTATCCATTGGGATATTGACTTAATAAACCCATCTTTACACTTTGACCTCCTAAAAATACCATAAACTAGATCATTGCATGACTTGACCTTTGGTTTAGCTAGAGCCTTATGGAGAGTGACCATGTTAATAGCAAGGATATACGAAGCTAGTTGGATTACATGAGGCATGGTTTGATTCTCATCAACAACCCTAGATGATTTTACATTAAAATATATGCTACTATAATGCATGTCACTAGATGTTATGGCCTCAAGAATAAATTCATTATCTTTGAAGATGATTGAAGTACCATTTTGAAATAAAAAGTCATCATTCTTGGAGGAAATACTCTTACCTAGAGTAGAAGGACCTACTTGTGCCACTTTTTTAACACTTCAGGTAGTAATCAAATCCTCTTTATACCTTTTTTCAACTTTCAAACTATGATAATGGCAGTTAGGTGTGTAGTCTATTAACAACTTGAGCTTTGTCAAACTGTGAAAGCGTAAACAATAGTGATAAAAAATGTGTGTATCTTTTAAATACAAATAAAATTATCCTTGATTATGTAGCCTTTTGAATGATTACTTTGATTAATGAAATGTTAATGGTGATCTTGGTTTATGTCATATTAATGACAAGCTTATCAACCTTGCATATGTTTGAAACAAATTTGCACTATTGCTTTTATCAGTTAATTCCACCATAATTAAATTTAGCTTTAATTTGAATTTGATTTTCCATGAATTTTAGACTTAAAGCTAAATATTTCCACCTTTTGACATGTGGTTACCACCTTAGATCTAGCTAAGTACTCATGTGGTCTAAATATCAAAAGCTACCTAGTTGGTATAAAATATGGACACATGGCATCTTTTGATTGCCTCATAAATTCTTAGAATATGGCTTTACATGATGAATCATCTATATCTCACCCAATGGTTATTCTCAATTCATAACAAGATCTTGAGTGGTGTCTTTTAATTCTAATTAGCCATTGGAATGCCACACATCGCTCTCATAGGCAATCATGGATTTCATTTCCAAGTGTCTCTCTCAAAAGGCTCTTTGGATGACTATCGCTAAATTAGCACTAATCAAATGGCCCAAATGGAGACATGCATCCCTCTCAAAGGCAATCTCATAGATCATGGATATAAAAGGTGTGGGAAAAACATGAGATAAGGGTCCATGTGTCCTCAACCTATTGATTCCAAATGCTAGGTGGTTTCCATGTAGTATACAACTATTTAAGATTTAAGTAACTATATTTCAAGTGTCATTTTGTCATGCGATCATAGTATTGAGATATTGAATATTAAACATTACACATAGGGGCATGAAGGGCATGACCGAGTGCCGAATGACATGATTTGATTAAATAATTTTATCACAAGACTTTAGAAAGTAATCAAGGTCTTAGAAGGTTGTGATTGGGTACCATGTGTCATGATTTGGTTAGGTTATAACTCCATTGTGCACTAAAAAATAGTGATTGAATGACAAGTGGCACATTCTCACTGGGTCATTGGGTTACATAATTAATAACTCTTCCTTGGAATTGAAATATTGTGAATGAGTTCCAAGTGGCATGATGCAATAGGGTCATGTGATTATGAGACTTTAGAAAATAATAAGATCTTTGGAAGGACATGATAGGGTGCCAAGTGGTTTAATTTCATTGGGTTGCTAGGTCATGATAATTTTTAATGGATAAAATATGCAAAATAAATCTCATAACTTTGTAGTTAAGTGATCAGTGCATACAACACTACTGCATGTCAATTCATATTGAGTTGGGATCGAGTTATTTATAAAAGAAAAGGTGTGAAATTAATATATTCATGGGTGACTTTTAGGTATCTCCTAGGAGATACCTTGAAGGATAAATCCACTCTTGTGCTTATTTGAAAGGTATCTCCTAGGAGATAACTTGAAGGGGAAATCCAATCTTTTGCATGTTTTCAAGGTATCTCCTTGGAGATAAATTGAAGGTATTACAAGGGCCTTCAAAATATCACTCAGTAGTGCCTTCCATGTAAAGTAAAATTCCACTTGTTCCTTGAAGGAGAAATTCACTCTTGTGCCTATTTAGAAGGTATCTCCTAGAAGATACCTTAAAGGATAAATCCACTCTTGTGCATGTTTGAAAGGTATCTCATAGGAGATATCTTGAATTTAATACAAGGGCCTTCAAAATATCACCTAGTAGTGCCTTGCATGTAAATAAAATTCCACTTGTTCTTTGAAGGAGAAATCCACTCTTGTGTCTATTTGAAAGGTATTTCCTAGGAGATACCTTGAAGGGTAAATCCACTCTTGTGCATGTTTGAAAGGTATCTCATAGGAGATACCTTAAAGGTATTATAAGGGACTTCAAAATATCACCTAGTAGTGCCTTCCATGTAAAGGATAATTACACTTGTTTTTTGAAGGACAAATCCACTCTTGTGCTTATTTGAAAGGTATCTCTTAGGAGATACCTAGAAGGTGAAATCCAATCTTGTGCATGTTTTAAAGGTATCTCCTAGGAGATACCTTTAAGGTATTACAAGGTTATTTAAAATATCACCTAGTAATTCCTTCCACGTAAATAAAAATTTCATTTATTCATGTTAAAAGTATCTATTATGAGTTACTTTCAATGTTCCCTTCACTGTGTGACAATGCCCTTCAAAGTATCTCCTAGGATATTATATCAAGGGCCTTGTAATTCCTTAAAGTTACCCATGAAGGTATTATAAGACCCTTAAATTAATCTTGTAGTAGATATCTCAAAGGGAATTATGATACTTATCAATTGTTGTTGCACATCTAAGACTAGCATATCAATATAGACAAGAAAGAACTCATTCACATATTTTTCATACTAAGAGTTATTGAATCATTCAACCAAATAAATAATCCTAATTACACAAAAATTATAAATTAAATACATAAACACATGAGTTGACAATCGAAATTGCTTCTTCTCCTATATATTAAAAATTGTTTGACCCTTCAAAACTGTGGGTTACATGTGTTTAAATAGACTTGGGGAAGGGGTCACCCCATCCTCCAAGTACACTCAAGATAGATTACATGTCATAGTTATAACTTCAATTATAACTATGGTCAAAATCATATAGAGTTATCTTATAGTTAATAACTTAGGTTAACCCTTACAAAAATCATGCAACATGTGTATGGTTACAAAAATGAATAGGTAACTTTAGAATATGGTTCAAATTATAATAAAAATATAAATATATAAATATAAACCTTTATATAAATATACATGTAAAAACTTGGCCCTTCATGGTTGTGTTTACATCTATATGGCTACATGGACTTTAATTAGCATTGTAATTATGACTATTGATGTAAAATTGGAAGTGGCAGTTTGAGTCTACTTCTTCTTCACCCCTATCTTGAGCTAACATTAATGTGATAAATCATGATACTACTAAATTATGTCTAAATTCAAAGGAGGGGGTTTGTGCACATTTTCACCTATCCTAGTAGATTTTGATGTTTTTTTAATCATTTAGAAGTTGATCTTAAAAGATCTCAACTTCAGTCACCTTCTTCCTAACAAAGCTCAACTTGGATTCTATGTCCTCCAATGGTAGTCCTTACCAAATTTGATTAAAATTGTATAAATCCTCCTAAATAATTTGATCAATGTTCATATTATTGTTCAACTTGCCTATAACATCCTTTACTTTAGACAATTTCAAATCATTCAAAATTTGGAAAATGAGGGCCTCTTGCTCTATATATTTGGGGGGCAAAGCCCCAACTACTGTTACCCATTCCTTAGACTCTTCTATCCTAGTGAACACCAAGTTGATTACATTAGACACCTTTAATGGTGTCATGATATCTAGGTGGATATAAGCCTTATTATTTGTGTAAACAATTAACATATTCAACCTATTCTTATCATATTTTAAAGAATTAAATAATTTATGAGTGTTGGTAACATGGGGGGCTAATTTAGATTACATAAAATCTAATGCCTCTAAATAATTATAGTATTTTTATTTTTCCTCTTGTTCCTTAGCTTCAATTCTAGTTGGGATATGCACTATCTTTTTTTTTTACTCCAACTCCACCTCCAATTCTTTTCTAGCTAGCTTTGTGCCTTTGTGAATTGCCACCATAGAATCCTTATGTGATTTTTCTAAATATTTGAAGTCTTAATTATAGGGGGATTTCCCCAATTGTCTATTTTGTCAAAGAAAATACCTCTTATCTTTATTTAAAAATTAATTCCCTACCAACATCATCTTCTAACTTCCTCTTCCTTACCCTCTAAATACTCCCAATTCGCTTATAAAACAAAGTTGTAATAGATGGGAACTATGTTATTTTGAAGCTAGGAATTTTAGAGGTATTTTAAATTAAATTAATGGAACATGAAGGAATTATAAACTATTGATTTCTATCTCTTTTGCGGTTTTGACCACAACTTCTTCAACTTCCTCAACTAGTTACTACTTCTTTGCTACCTTGACAATTATGTTAGGTAAGCAAGGCAAAATAATATTATACCAATCTAAACCTCCATATTGAGGGAGTGGATGGACTATGATAGCCTATGTCTTCTCCTTCTTACCATTGCTTGAGTTAGTGATAATGGTTTCCTGGGATGGAGTGGTGGATGGCATGGGGAGAGTGATTTGGGTGGATGAAACATGGAGATAAGGAGTGGCCATGTCTTTCACAATATTCTTGAATGACATTTTACTTTTGAATTATTTGAGTGGGGAAGTTCTAAAAGGAATACTAGAAGTGGCCATGATGGAAGTGGATGGCATGGTGGTGTAAGATGGATCAAAGGTAGTGGAAGATAGAACAACAATGGTAGCATCTTTCTCAATTGTTGGGGTGAGTAGAGGAAAATTCAAGAAAGAAGAGGTGGTTTATCAATCATAAAGAGTGGAAGTAACAAATTCCACCTTCAGATTTTTCAACACTAATGAAATTGGCACATATCCAAAAATAGGAATAGAAAAAGAGAGTGAGGAGGTGGTCTCTAAAGGAAAAGCCTTTTGACCTATTATGTCTTCCATAGCTAGTTATTTCCCCTTATCCACTTTGAGGCAAAAATCCTTGGCTTTATCCAACATTTATTCTTCATCAAAAACTTCTTCTTCCTCCTCTACTTATACTTATTGGGGTATTATAAGCAAGATTTGAAATTAATTTATTATAGTACCACCTATGGAGGAAGTCCTAGGCTTCTTTTTGTAACAAATAGTAGTCTTAGGTTGTGAGGAGGATCCTTGCTAAATTGAGTTAGTTTCCTTCTATGTGGCTACCCCTGAAGATATAGACTCTTTTTCCTAGGGGAGAACCACATGCATTTAAATTTCACTAGAAACTTGGGGATCTTATCCTTTCTCTTCCTCATTAGAGGAATCAATATTGATGGGGTATCTTGAAGCTCCCCTAAGATAAATTTCACTCACACTTGGTTCCTTCTTTATATCCTTCAAATTAAAAAGAATCTCTTGTGATGGATCTCCTTGTTCCTTAGACTACTCTATGGGGTAGCCCTTCCAAGAGTTTGAGGATGTTTATCTTATAAAGTGTGGAATTCTATTATGCAATTTTTTCACAGTGATTGAAGGTTCTTGTTGAGTCACCTTTAAGTGATCCTTCTTCAAACAAACAATCCTTTCCCTTTCCAAGACCTCATCATCATTCTATATGTTCATGAATAAAAAGTCATAATCATAATGGACATGTTGGTAGGGGATATTAAGGCCTTAAATGTGTTTTGGATGTAGCTTTGAGGATAATAATACCTATGTGGTACCATGGGAAAATCAAAACTCTTTATTTTTCCACCCATGTATCTAAAGTGTTTTCTCATTATGTAGACTATCCTACCAATGACCATATGGTGTTCATAGACCATGCTCTTTTTATTTTTTAGTAGGTTCTCCTTAACGTTCCACCAGAGTTGGAAAGTAATTTATTGCTCAATAAATTTATTAGGTACATATATTTTTAGGCTCAAAGGATGAACCTTGTGCTTGGTGATGATGATAATAATGTAGTCAGGATATATAAAATAATCACCTCTTCCAAATAATGTCTTCACTATTCTTGCTTTGACTCTGGGCATTGGAGACCCATGGATTTATTTCCATATTTGAGGATAAACATCCTAAAAAATACTCAAGATATTCTTGGTATAAGCATATATATGAAATAATTCAAAATGATTGTAAATTCAATTTTTGATATAGTTGATGACCGGGCTCCATAGCTCACCGAGGACTTTATACACTATTCCCATTACAACATCCAAAATATATGACATAATATATAAGTGGCCCACTAAAGTGGGCTGATTATAATTATGAATGATATGTTATCTCATCTAGTAGCTTATGATTTCATCCAGGGTAAATGTTGTATCATTAGTCAATATCATATGCAATAATGGTACCTAGTCTAAATTGAGGAAATGGATATTAGGCATTCCATAGAGCCTATTGAGTAGTGTCATGCCAACATACATTGATATCATGAAATTATTTATTGGAATGGGATTATTTCCTTTGTTTGTCATGGTTTCATTTGGGAGAATCTATGAAGTCAACACCTTTTTCCATAGTATTATCCCGATTCTAGAAAACTTGCTTGTGTTTGTGAAAATAAGCATATGATGTTGGTAGTTAAAAATACCTCTAAAAATCTACTCTATATATGTAATCCACAACCATATGGTTATTCATATGGTGTATAAAATCATCCCACATAACACTGCCTGTGAAGAATAATCTTGGAGGAGGTTAATGCATAGAATAGCCTTGGGCTTGGTCACAGCTAAATGCAATCCCTGTCTCTTAAGTGCTAGCAAGTCTATGATTAATAGTCATTATGAGGGAGATATATTTACATCTAGTAAAATTAAGTCAATATAATTGATAATATTCTATAATTTAGAGTAGTTCCCATACCTATTGTTGAAATTAGTGGCATCATAAACTACGTCCTTAAATTTGATCATATCCTTAATAGAAAATGGTGATGGTGGAAATGCTTCCCTGAATGCATTAGATGAAGATGAAATTATACTTATGTGTAGTGATTTTAGTTTGTTTATATACACTGTGAAAAAATATCCTTTCCACTAGTCACTTGTTTACTTGTAATAGTCTCACAAGTAGCTAGGGATTTTCTTATGTAAGATAGCAGTGGAGTTCAAAATCCTTCAAGAACAATGAAGACATCAATGACTACACATCATTTATATAACCTTTAGCATTAAATTCTAGTTTATGTGTTACAAATGCCCAACATTCACACATTTTATATTTTTTGCATAGTTCAAATCTCATTAGTTTAGTTGGTGTGTATCTTTAGCAATTATCAAGAAGTAATTTTATTTATTGGACAAGTACAACAGATTTTCAGTAGTCAAAAATTAGGAGTTGGGTTTTGTGTTGTGACTAATCCAACAAAATATTTGGACAAATATTTCAAACACAAAGGCTAATACCAAAAACCCAAAGTGCAAAATCTCTGATAAAAGACAAGTCATTCAAAACATTTATTCAAACAAATTTGTTCAATACAAAAACTCTGAACAAAAAATATGAAGAGCAAAAGTCTTGAATAAAAATTATAAAGACCAAAATCTATTAGACAAAATGTTTAAACAAAAAACCCAAAGACCAAAATATAATAAGGCCTAAAAATTTGTTTTGAAAACCAAATCCTGAACACAATTCCTTTAAATAAAACTAATTCCCAGAAAGGTCCTTTAAGTTATCACCCAGTAGTGCCTTTAGGGTGAAGGAAAATTCCACTCATGTGCATGTTGAAGGTGTCTCCTAGGAGATACTTTAAAAATTACATTTAGTGTATGACAACACCCTTCGAATTATCTCCTAGGGGATTCCTTTCAAGGGACTTATTTCTATTTTAAGGTAAAGACATGCTCTTGAGTGTAATTCTTATTCAATACAAAATGATGAAATGATGGATTTTCCTTATTCAACTCTCTCTTGATGATCTTATGAGGTCTATAATTTTGGTGGGTTTTAAATTAAATCTTGTAATTATTACACCTTTACCCTTCAAAAATATCTATATAATACTTATACACAATAATCAATTTATTTTTAACTACCTTCTTTAATTAAAACACCTATTTACTCATTAAATCCTTTATACACCATAATAACAATGGGCTAGTTCAACCTAAAGGTATCTACTATGAGATTGCTTCAAGGCTTTGTAATACCTTAATGGGTGACTTGAAATTATCTCCTTGAGGGTAACATGGAGGTATCTTAATTGGTGACTTGAAATTATCTCCTTTGAAAAGTTTCACTTCGAGAAGTTTTCAAAATAGGGGGAAGGGTAGAGTAGAAAAGAAAGTCTCTATGGCATTAAGATTTGACTTTGAAGATGGATTATCTATGGATAAGTGTTCTTAGAACCAATGTTTGTTGTGAGTAGATGTTGCACACACATAAGCAAACACATTCACGTAGTCTAGGAAAGTTTGATATAGGAAAACTTAGAGATTTTGGTCAAAGGTTACTCCTAAGAGATATCTTGAAGGAGAAATCCACTCTTGTGCCTATTTGAAAGGTATCTCATTAAATCCATTATACTCCTCAATAACAATGGGAAAGTTCAACCTCAAGGTATACACTAGGAGATTCCTGCATGGGTAACTTAAAGGTATCTCCTAAGAGATACCTTAAAGATATTACAAACCTCAATAACACTGGGCAAGTTCAATCTCATGGTATCCAATAAGATATTACTTTGAGAGCATTTTGATACATTCATGGGTAACTTGAAGGTATCTCCTAAGATATACCTTGAATATATTAAAAGGACCTTCAAGGTAAAATAAAATTTCACTTATACAACAAGGTAATTATTAGGATCTAAAACTATTAATGTAACAAGGAAAATTTTTAAACTAAATTATGGTGAAAATTCCATGTGCATATGAGGACTTAAAATGTGTGCTCTTATGTTTGACCTATCACCACTAATGTGTGCTCTCCCATGTATTATAATGCCCTTCAAGTTATCAGGTTCTCACCTAGTAGTGATTTAATGGTGAAGGAAAGTTCTACTAGGAGATACATTCAATGTCCCTTTGAATGTATGACACTACCCTTCAAGGTGTCTACTAGGAGCTTCTTTCAATTTCCTTGAAATACACTTTCCATACCATCACGGTTAATTTAAGGTATCCCCTATGAGATTCCTTGTGCATGATTGAAAGGTATCTCATAGGAGATACCTTGAAAGTTCTTGTTAATGGGTGTTTTGACACATATTGTAAACATACTTCCTCCTCATCTTTCTCTTTGGAAACAAATGTTGTGGATTCATTTGCCCATCAAATTAAATTGGATGGTCACATATAATTTATTTTTGGTTTGGTCATACATTATTAGTTTAAGTGCAAGTTAATGTATATATTATGAATATTTAATACATATTTTGTATTATAGTTTAGAATTAACATTTGTTGATATAAAATTAATCATTACTTAATCACAAAAAAAATCATGAATCGATGGAATATGCAACTTACATTTTACAAAAGATCAATATTTAAATTATTTCGATTAATTTGCAGAATTTCTTTGGGTGAGAAAAGGATTCCCACACTTAAAAGGTTGAACAAGGACTCACTCTAAGAGAATCTAGATATAGTATCATTTATACTACTAAAACTAAAATTAAATCCACAACACCATCTTCCATTTTATGGTTGTGAAAAAATTCCTCTTGTTGATTGGTATTTTGAGTTGTTTAGTCCACCAAACATGCATGTAGATATATACTTGTTTAGCACTACATTGGGAAAATAATCTTCTCCAATTGGATAATCCTAAGGATGAACTTGAAGATTCCCTTCAATTGGAAGTATGAAATGGATAAGATGGAATTCTCCATCAAGCTATATCTAATTTTAATAAATTTACACCCAGTAAAATATAATTGACAAAAAATATTTGTGCTCCTTCTTATGAAATATTTAGGTTTCATTTAAATAGCTATGATAACCTTCAAATGTCTAGATTGATAGAAAGAGATAATTTTGTGATTAGAATACAAAATATGTTGAAATAAAAACATGAGAAAGGGGTAATAACTTATTATACTTGCCACCATGAAAACATATATTTAAGATACCCTATATTCATAATTTAAAAAAAACATTGAAGAAAACAAGACAAGTAAGGGAAACATATTTATATGAAAATTTGAAAGAGGCTATACAAGTACTCACACCAGTGAATAAAAATAAGATCAAACAAAATTTTGGTATACTTTTGTTGACACAAACTTATAATTAGATATTTAGTGAATTATCTACATGGTATATTTCTTCTATCAATTACACCTTGAACATTCCTATAGAGATTTATGAATTGGGGGGAACTATTATCAAAATAATAAATCTAAATGAAAAGGGCTGAATGATATAAATCATTCATTTTTAAAAAATATTGAGGTTCTATTGAAGGATGCTTTGTTAATTCCTTTTTATCCAAGAAACCCTATATGTATTATCAAATCAAAAGAATTTATAGAAGATATGATGGAAAAAAGAATTTAAGGTTAAAACTTACAGATGGCCAACACACAATTACAGTACAAAAGAAAATTCTTCGAGAAGAGGAATACAATTCACTATCATTGATAACTTAATGTTCTATTAGAAGGGCAAAAGTTTTGAAAACTTGTACTCCATTTCATATTATGCATAAAATATGTAACCAATATAATGAATCCAACAAAATAATTTATAAGGCTTGATTTGTAGAAAGAGTTTGGTCTACATGTGACCTTATTCAATTAAGAAGGTAGAATAATATTGAAATAGAGGAAGAAATACATGACTAAGATAGACACTTGTTCACACAAATAAACTATATAGCATAACAACTATAGGAGAGAAAACATCTTCTTTTCATGGAACAACCTATTTAAGATTGTTTTGATAAGATACTTTACCTAATTAGATAAACAAGATTTAAAATTGATTGATATAAAAATACTTAGAAATATTCAAGGGATTTCAGATAAAAAAAATAGAACTAATAGATTTATTGGAAAAAGGGTCTATTTCCTTCTTAAAAACCCTTGGGTACAACAAAATGGATAGTTGGTGCAAAAAGGTGAATATGGAAAGTAACATATCAAAAACTGTAGATTATTTCAGCAACCATGATTCAACACTACCACCAAAAAAAACAATCACACTTGAAGAGGTTATGGAGCATTATAAAACTTCCATGAAAAGGTTTGATGATATATGTGTTCTAAATGAAGGTATTTCAAAAAATAAAAAGGTTTGGAAGAATTATCTTAAGATTCATTAAGCATATTGAAAAAATATCTACTTAGTGATGGAAGTCAGCATCCTAAGATAAATAAAAAATTATTTATCTTCCTTTACAGTCTCCTATCTCTGGCCATCCTTTTTAGAAGATTTTAGTGAAATGTTCATTATTGTTGTGAATGTTGATTTGGTAATTATTGGTCTTTTGAATCTCATTGAAGTTCTTAAGGAAGAACATCTTCACTTATTTCTTCAATCATGGATTGATAAATTTATTATTGGGGCCTTCAATGTATTCATCATCCATAAAATAGAACATTTTCATAGTATTCAAATCTCTCTCAAGAATCTATGTGTTGGTTATTTTCATTTCATGCAAGAAATAGGTGTCATATTATGGGGTTTAGATAGTGACAGATTCAATTGGACTCATATTACAAGTATCAATTTTTCTTAGGATCCCACTTATTTTTAGCTTCAAGATTTCATCCTCTATTAAAAAAAAAGTAATTTAGAGGAATTTTTTGACATCAACAAAGATGAAACAACATTTCAAATGATTAATTCACATAAAATATGAAGGCCATTCAAAAATGAACTAGATAATTTCTTTTGGGAGAAACTTGTCTCTTCTTTCAACATTTTGGAAACATGTGAAGTGCTAGGGGTATATACAAGATATGGATTGGTGCATAATTGTACACAATTTTAAACAAATTTATCTTACATTATATAAAATGGTGAACAAACAAATTTTAATGTTTAATTTCAAAATTGTTTGACAAATTTAGAACAAGCAATACAAGAACAATCACTTCGATCAGTACTGAGTACATAACATTTTTAATTTATTTTATAATCATGATTCATTATCTAAATATAACATATTAAGAATATTTAGGTGTGTATGATTTAATTTTTAAACCTAAAAGCTTAGCAATCTTTTGGTGTGTATCACTAATGACATTACATGCAAGTGAAGAAACAATAATAATGGAAAATCATATCAATGAACATGACATATTACAAGTTGAAGAAGGTAATATAGTATCATGCATATTTTTTCAACTATATAATTTTTTATTTATCAACTATTTATAAAAATGACAAAATATTTCTTTATTTGTTTATATCTCAATTAAAATAGTTCACAATGCAGCTCTAGAACTGTGTGTCTCCAACATAACAACCCATGACATAGCTTTGTAGGTTATTACCTCCATGAAAACAAAACATTGTAAAACTCTAAAAGAATACACGTTTTTAAAATACAAATATAAAATCAATTGATGATGAGAATTTTTAGTTACTATATTATATAATACCTTGCAGAGAATAAAGAACCAAAAGTTCAATGAAAGAGTGCACCCATACAAACTATAACAAGGCAAAAAAAAAAGGTGAAAAAACCTTTCAATAAATATTTAATTATAAAATTTTATAGACTTCTAGAATATTTTAATTATCTTTATTTATTTATTCACATTAAAATTGAACTTTTCTTCATGGAATGAGAGATTGTAAAAGACAATAAAATATAGACTTGCATCATCTTTGGATTTGGAAGTATGGGTTCATTTTATTCTCATGTAGAATTTAATGTAGTTGTATTTACCCATTAATTTTTTTTACATGTTTAATTTACCCATTACAATGTTTTTTACATGTTTAATTTAGCTAGTTTAAAATAACACAATATGTGTTATACTATGTCTTCAATACAATAAATTTTGATGCAAAGTATCCATGTGATATTTATCAATAAAAAACCAATAAATTATATTAAGCTAGAAAAAATTATATTTATATTTATTTAAACAATTTTTAATTTGATGTGTCTTATTATAATTATATTAAGGGGGTTCAACTATGAAGGTGTATATTCATTTGAAATTAGTGATAGTGAACTTCAACTTAGAAGAGTAAATCCTATTTTATTTGTTGTGATGGGCTATATAGACATACAAATATGTATTGGTATGCATAAGAAAAACTTATACTTTCATTATTGTAATAATATAGATGTTGGTTGATCAATGTTAAATTCCTATCAATGTCTATGAGAAACTAGTTATGACAAAACATTATTTTTTAAGAATATGATAAAGTTATGGTCAAGTTATAAGTATTCAATATAAAAATTTATATGCATATGCATGTTACAAAACTAACAATAGAAATTTTATATTAGTGTATAATGAGTATAGTTACATGTTCCTAAGCATGTATTTATTTTTATATATGTTTATATGAATCTTTATAAAATTTAAGGAAATTCAAATAAAAAATGCATCAAATGAAATGCATTATGTTTATATGCTACAATATGAAATGCAAACCAAAATCACATCAAAGATCAATATAATAACATGT
Source organism: Torreya grandis (assembly GCA_037957365.1). Taxonomy (NCBI): domain Eukaryota; kingdom Viridiplantae; phylum Streptophyta; class Pinopsida; order Cupressales; family Taxaceae; genus Torreya; species Torreya grandis. Next base: position 2,588,760 of record JARHVA010000257.1, read on the forward strand.
AAACCATTTTATTAAAAAAAATGTATGTTATTATTTATTATAATATAATATTTTTAATAAATGATTCATTTCTTTTTTTAAAAATTATAGACATTTCAAAGGAGGAGCTAGAACTGACTTCTAAAAAACTCTTGATTTTGGGGTTGGATGACTTATTATTTGTTGTTCATAAAATAAAAGATATGAAAATGAATGATACAGGAAATAAATAATATTATAAAATAGAAATTATGTCATACTACATTCAAGATCATTCCAAATAAACTTTGAAGGTGGCACTGTAGTCTTTACTCAGAGTAGCATTTGATCAGTGATAAAGGACAATAATTTGAGGCTACTCCTTTAAGCCATGGGCTACACAATTTTAAATTTCATGTTTGTTTGGGAGAATATATATATATTTATTTTTAAAGGGACTTTTGGAGATGATTTTTCAATTGACATGTTATTCATTGATTGTAATTATCATAATTGTGTTATAAATAATTTTTTTTAAAAATGATTTATGTTACATCAATTAGATATACTAGGAATGGAAATTAGAAAGATGAAAATTATTGGAGAATCAAAATGACATCTATAATCACATTCTTAGGAGAAAGCAAAAATTTCATGCCAACAGTTGTGAACTAGTGTTTTAGAAAAATATAACATCAACCATATTATTATTATTTCACATGTATTTATTGAAAATAAACTATAATTATAGTAATAAACATTATCATCAATTTCATACAAATAAATTCTAAATTATTTCAAATGTAGTTTAATTTATTTTGAATTAATCGATTCTAATTTAGAGTTACTTTGATTTAGTTAAGTGCAATTTGATTTATAGTTGGAGATTCCTTGAAAGTATTGTATCAAGTTCAAGACTCAAATATAATCCCCTTTCAAGTGGATACTCCATCAGTTTATCTTTAAATTTCCCAATTTGATCCATTAGTATATTGACCCCCTGCTCATGAAGATCTTCCCAATGAACAACAAACAATTCTCAAGATATTTCATTAAGTAGATGAACTAATTGCTTATTATGTTTTCATCCATAATTTGTCCAGTAAAATTATGCCACATGTCCCAAAAATGGAAGCTACTTCAAAGGATCAATGATCAGTTTGAAGGCTCAAAAGGGTACCATGAATTCAAAATAATTTGATCTATTCAAAATGATCTGCTCCCAAATGGTTTGAAATAATTCAATTTATTTGGAACATAGAAAACATATTTATGGATAAAATATTCTCCACTCCACTTTAGTGGGTATAAGATCAAATTATTTAAAATATCCTAATTTAGTTGAAATGATCTATGCTCAATGGTTTGAAATAGTCCAATTTATTTGGAATATACAAAATTTATTTTTGGAGAAAATCTTCTTCACTTCACTTTGTAGATATAAGTCTAAATTATTCAAAATAGCCCAATTTATTAGAAATGATCTATGATCAAATGATTTGAAACAATGCAATATATTTTGAATATAAAAAAATATATTTTTGGGGAAAATTCTCTTCACTCCACTTTAGTGGGTATAAAGTCCATATTATTTGAAATAACCTAATTTACTCGAAATGATCTATGCCCAAATGGTTTGAAACAGTCCAAATTAATTTGGAATATAGAAAAAATATATTTGGATAAAATTTTCTCTACTCCACATTAGTGGATATAAGTCCAAATTATTCAAAATATTTTAATTTATTTGAAATGATCTAAGCCAAAAATGGTTTGAAATAGGCCAATTCAGTTAGAATATAAGAAAAATATTTTTGAATAAAATTTTGTCCACTCCACTTTAGTGGGTATAAGTCCAAAGTATTTTAAATAGTCCTTAAGTAGCTAACACCTACTTTAGTTATTAAGGTGTACAATTCTATGGAATTGGTGAGATATTACTGGTGGTTTGTTCAGAACTTATCTCGTATAACCCATCCCATCACTTCCTTTTAGAGGAAAGGGAAGAATTTTGTTTGGATAAAATCTTGTGAGATGGCCTTCTTGACTCTTAAGGAAAGGCTCATTAGTGTTCTTATTTTGGTAGTTATGGATCCTACTAAGGAGTTTTTGGTCTATACAGATGCCTCAAAATAGGAATTTAGATTCAACCTTGTGTAGAATGGTAGGGTGATAGCTTATGAATCATATAAGCTCAAAGATTATGAGATCAAGTATCCTACCCATGACTTTGAGTTTGTAGCAATTATTCATGCTCTAGTGTGTGAAGACATTTTTTTAGGGGAAATACTTTGTCTTGAAGACTAACCATCTAAATCTTAAGCACATTTTCTCTTAAGATAATCTCAATACCCATCAATAGTGATGGATGGAGCTAGTTTGAAAGTACCATTTTGACATTGAGCACATCAAGGGAAAGTAGAATTTAGTAGAATATGCCCTTAGTTGAAAGATGTAATCAAATAGAAGTGATAAGAGCTAGGACTAATTTAAGGGATCAAAATTTGTGGTATATAAGGATTCCCTATCTCAAGGTCATCCAACCAATAGTTGATGATAACATTTGAGCATGGAGACGCTGCCATATATCATGTTTATGTTGACATTTATCAAATAGAGGGTTATAAATATTTGACTTGGATTGTTGGTTGTGGTCAACCACCGAAGGATTTCTCCTTCCCAAAATTATAGGAGAAAGATCACACAAAATGAACATAATTCATCTAAAAAATGGTGATTCATTATGATTTAATAGTATGATAAACCCAATACATTAATGTATCTTTATATCGCCATTTAATTATTTAAGTTTTTGTTTAGGATGTAATTCCTTTGAACCCACCTATTATTTATCTATCTATCATTTTCATGTGCTAATTCAAACCATCTACATTTTTTTTTATAACAATTTAATTAGGCCTTTGTAAAATTATATGATCACATAGTTTGATGAATGCAACCATATATATTTCACAACAATTCACCATAACAACACTGTGCCTTGATCCATAATTAATCACATCAAATTAATTTGGATCAATTATCAAGTTAGTCTTTAATTTTCTTCAATTACACACAAGGTTACAATACTTGCCCCTATGGGTTATGGGCCCACAAGAGATGACTCATCCCAATTCACTCTAAGGATAAAATAAAACCACATAAATTATAATGAAAAACACATAAGTGATTGCCTCTAGTGTTATTTAACCCACTCCTTGAGCTACCTACATATCATCTTTAAAAATATAGTATAAGAAGAATCAAAGTTATTATATTTTACTCATAAACCCATAGAGAAATGAGATATATAATCTTAATAAAGCTATAGTCACAAATTACATTATTTTATAATTAAATTTTACTATCCACTTGTTTTATTATTATTGGTAAAGAAGGGGGTTTTTGAACTAGTGACCTGACCCTATAAATGAAACATGCAAACAAGGCCTAATAGCCCAAATATTCAATAAAGTCTACTACAAAACAAAGTAAAAATCATCCTAGAGGAACGTTACACAAAAACATCCCCCTTCTATTCAATTTTGAAACTAAAACCCTTATAACACATTTTCATTTATTGATATGAGGGTCATATTTAGAGGTTCCAACTTACCTCAATGTTTATTATTTTTGTCAACAACTGTCTAATCTATCTCATCCTTAGAATAGATTGGAATGGATATTTCTAATGAATCCATTGAATTCAACTCCTTTAATATAATTTGAGATAATGGATTAATTATTGAATATAGAACCTCTCCATGTAATGCTTATGGTGAATCTTAAATTTATTTAATTAGGGGTGTGGATTTTGCTATCATGGGTTCCACTTGGATTGAATCTTTATCTTCCTTTGGATTTTCCAATTCACTTTCAGAATCCATGTTTTCACTATCATTTCCAATAAAATAATTTCCATAGAGGGAATCATTACACCATGATACCATGTTATTATTATTAAAGATGTTTCAAGAAGTGCCCAGGTGCCCTATTTCAAAACAATTTTTTCATCTAAAAGGCAAGCTTTCAAAATAAAAAAAAAATCTTCCATACTCAATCTAAAAATTTCAATTCATTAAACTTAGGAAGATATTTGAGAACATATAAATTAACCGAAATATAAGAAATAATAGTATGATAAATAGATTTGGAATAAATAAATAAATAATTCCTAATGTATTGCCTTGGCTTTAAAACATAAGTCTGCCTAAAATTGTAATGAAAGACAAGGCAATCTCCCCCAAATTGGTCTTACATTAAAAGTATCAATATGTGGTTTAAAGGACATGAACCATGGTTTGAAATGTGTGTGTGTGTGTGTGTGAGGATGAGAGAGATGAGAGAGAGAGAGAGGAGAGAGAGAGAGAGAGAGAGACTGAGAGAGAGAAGAGGACGAAGAGAGAGAGAGAGAGAGAGAGAGAGAGGAGAGAGAGAGAGAGAGAGAGGAGGAGAGGAGAGAGAGAGAGAGAGAGAGAGAGAGAGAAGGAGGAGAGAGAGAAGAAGAGAGAGAGAGGGAGAAGAGAGAGAGAGAGAGAAGAGAGAGAGAGAGAGAGAGAGAGTATGACCACTTTTTTATATATAATAATGTATCCCTAGACCTTAAAAAACTATGATTGCATTATATTATGACCATGTGGATGTGATAATAATAAAACATACATTATCACAATATAATTAAATCACAATTTTTCAAGTTTTAAGGCTACATACTTGTATATATAAGAATGGTCACAATCACATTATAAATTAGTGAGACCCTAACCAACCTGTGTAGATATTTGTGTATGAACATGATATGAATTGAATTAGTTTCTATAATACCCACACATCCATAAACACACCAAAAGTGAATGGAGTTCAAAATTGATATCAGATCTTGTTCAAGGTGAATCCACATTTTAAAACACCTTTTAGATGCACATTGTTTATGAATCTAAGGGGGAAACATTGAAGTGGAACTCAAGGCAAAGATAGTTTGGAGTGTTGATATGAGAATTAACCCATTTATATAAACATGAATTATTTTGATAGCATCATAGTGTAATAATCTCACTTAAAATAATGCACATGAAACTTAGTCATTTATGATGAGTTAGAATATGAATTCAAAGCAAATAATAATAATGACTACCCCAAGCATAATTTTATGTACCTTTTCCCCTCTTGTGATATGTTCTACAAAGGCCATGATGTGTCAAATTATCCACTACTAGAAATAAAATAAAACCATAAAAATGTTATAATATAAAAAAAAGATGCATTCACGCATAACATCAAAGAATACAATGTGATTGATAAGATACATGAGGTACATGAAAGGAAATCATTCCAAATAATAGTTAGACCTTCTATTTTAGTGAATTTATGCTTATTATTGGGAAAAGGGAAAATAAGAAACTAAGTATGGGTATGGCTGAAAAACCTATTTGATTATGTGTGTGTTGAATCAGAAGATTGTGAAGAGCTCCTTTTTAACTTGGGAGGATGAATTGTAGATAAGAAAACACTAAAGCAAAATTATTTTTTAGACAAATAGTTGGGTGGATTGCCTAGCTATAGCTAGATCCTAGAAGTAAGAGCTTCCTTAGGGGTTGTTAATCCACATATATTAAATAATTAACTTTATAAAATAGAATAGAAACTACTTGTATCAATAATAAAAGGGTACTGAAATTGAACACAGGAATGTTTGCTTAAGAAATAGACTAGAAATGATTAAAATAGTGATAATATAATTAATAATAATGCTATATGGTTTGGGTATATATCAAAAAATTAGAAAGGGGTCTGTGAACAAGTAGGGACATAGAGAATCAAGTTTGGTTGGAGGTAGGTGGGTAAAAACAACTTTTTAGATTTTACTTTCATAATGACTATCAGAAATTAGGCTGACTATTGATAGTTAAGGTGATCATTAGTGGTCAAGGTGACTATTGATAGTTGGATAGACCATCGATGGTTGAGACAACCACCAATGGTTATTATGTGTGGTTATGGGTTGATAACATGCTGATTGATGGGATCTCAAAGTGAGATTTTGGGAGTTGGGTAGGTATTGGGCTACTTACAAAAAGAAAATAAAGTAATGGAATATTGAAAACTAAGTACTTATCTTGCTAAAGGAAGTTGGATTATTTATGGAGTCTAGTGTGATTCTGACAGAGTAATGGTACTTGGTGATTTGTTAGAACTTTGGTGGTAAGTCAATTATCTAATGTAGTAGTTGCTTCATTGGATTGATAATAATTATTGACCTAAAAAAGATAATTCTAGATGCATAAGCTCTTGATAATAATTGTAGATGGATTTCACCTCTTTCCTCCTCTCTTATTATATTTAAGGCAAAATAATTACAACAAGACATGAATTGGGCTTCCTATTTTTAACTCATGTATGCAATGGTTTAAAACTAGATTTAGATGAGTTATTTTTAGAAAAGCAAGATGGGTGAGTTTGCATGTTGTGTTTAAGGAGGTGCAACCTGACCATTGATGATCAAGGTTACTATTAGCAGTCAACCTGATCATTGGTGGTCGAGGGTGAAGGTTCAAAATATGTAAAATATAGGGTAAAGCTAGTTTGGTCAAACTAACTGTGGGTTAGGTTGGGTTAGGAGTTAGAGGGTTATATTGGTCCCCAAGGGGGTCCTAAGTTTGTCAAGGGGTATTTAAACTTTTGGAATTGTGATGTGTGCATTTTTAATGTCTACACCTTCTACATAGGGCCAAAAAATAATATGGTGGTCAACAAAAATATCATTAATGAGAATATGTATGTGGAGGTGGATGGTTTCCATAACACACCTAATATGATTTTGGATCTCTAGAGTATTACCAATGATTTTTCCATAAGTTATGAACTTATATGAATTTTCATGATGAGCATCAACTCAAAGAATGTCTTGATTTATATGCTAAACTCACCCAAAACAAAAAATTTATATGAAGTAGGAATGATCAACACTATTCACCAAATTGGTAAATGGATGCCAAAATAAGTTTTTTTATAGATATTGAGGTTAAAGGCCCTCACCCATACAAGGAAGGAAGCATGGAACACAAAAAATAGGTGGTGTTCTAGCTAGGATGGAGACAACCAACCCAAATCAAGTCCCATAAAGAGTGACAAAAATCATGGAGTAATAAACGTAAAGAACAAAAAAGGCCAAAAAACTAATAAAGATGTAGTAGAACAGAGCAAGGAGAGAAACATACAAGGGTGGAAAATCTTTCAGATGAGTATATTTATGATATAAGCCCAAATTCTCATCATCACCTTTAATATGTTTAGTAAGGCCAAAAAGTCCAACCAAGCTGATTACATTTACCATTAACTATAAATGGTTTTGCATAAGATGTGAAACCATGACCCTTGAGTTATTTAGGCATTCACCACTAGACACACTAGTTAATTCTTAGTTTATAGCCAAACTCACCACTCCCCTACTCATACAAAAATCCTTAAGGAACTGTGCATTAGAGGTTAAAGTCCTGGAGATAAATCTGTTAACAAATGGAGCCAAGGATGGTAAAGGATCGAGCCATTTATTCACTAAGAGCACTAGTGTCTTTAAAGAATCATGTAATTTGGAAAAACAAAATTATAAATCCCTAAAAATAGAGACTAGAATAATACCCATACAATGCAAACCAAATAAAGGAAGAACCTATCCAATTGCCTTCAGGTAATAATTCAAATAGCCTTCCAAACCACCTTATAAATCCTTCCATAATAGGGTTTAAATAATGGTATTAACCAAATTAGGATTCCTCAACACACATAGAATATTTCAAGTGAAAATAAACACCACATATGTGTTTGTTTTTCTCTATCAGACTAAAAGCAAATAGTCTTCTCCAATAAAAACCTAAATAGCTTCAATAACTTCAAAATTTGGCATCTCTAAAATAAAATGAATATTTTTATAGGAAATACTACCCCAAAATTTTGTTTCACATTTATCAACTTTGAGGGAAAGATTAGGCACAATGACTACATGTTCATATTTATGGGATTCATTATCAGAGACACCACAAAATTTGAGCAAGCAAAGGGGATTGAACATAAATAACCATCCATAAAAATAAATAAAACCTAGTAGAAACATATGTGCCATCATATCAAAGAGCTATAATTGATATTATAAAGTCCCAATTAAAAAAGTTTATCTAGAAGACTCATGCCAAATTAATAGAATGTAGAACAATGATGAGTTTATGACGAAATACAAGAGATTATGGCATTAGATATCAATTATTTCAAGACCTGGTCACCTTATAGAAACATTAACTACCACCAATTCATCCCATTGATCCACTCCCCAATGAGTGAGGAAAATTTATTACTTGTTAGCCTCCATGAAGTAATGTAAAATAGGCTAAGACTCTATTAGTAGAGGTTCTTGAAGCATCAAAACATGCTAAGGATGAGTATAAATGTGAGATACTTCATGTACACTAAATAGTTTATCATAAAAATAAAGGAAATTAGATGAAATAAATGTTAAGGTGAATTAATTATTCTACATTATTGAGTAATTTAAGAATATCCAATATTATGTGAACTAAAATAATCCATTAAGAATAGTTTAGATATAAATTAACCAAGACATTACACATGAGATCACATGCAAGGAACACAAAAAGAAATTATATAGGTAACTATAACCAAATAGTCTCTATTAATCTCTTCTAAAAGTATAAACCTTTTCATCTCACAAATAAAAGTATATATAGACATTTCCAATATATGACTAGTCATCTTCTTTGCATACTTCACACCAAAATTAGAGTCTCTTCATATTATAGTTTATTAAAACTCATGAAAATCATACAAATAGACTATATAATGATAAAATGAGTGTATAATGCACAAATATCATGTAGAGCTTTACAATCCATATTATTCTACTAGCACTTTCCTCAACTTAAAAGGTTGTCTCATCCTAAGACAATGTCATAGGATCTATAAGAATGCACAAGTTATAGGGAACTAAAGAAATGGTTGGAGTAGTAAGAGTCATAATAATCACTCAAGGTTTCATTTTTTTTTTTCACCTCTTTCACACTACTTAGCCACCCTTTCAAGTTTTCAACTAAGTAGCATACCAAACTACCACCCTTTCTAGGTTTTCAATAGGTTGTCATAACCAATTGGCTTCTTTTTTTGGGTTTTTAATCAACTTGGCCCCACTTATCTTACTAAGTCTTCCCCAATACAAAATTTTAAAAATTTGGACTCTACACAGTACTTAACTCGAAGGTGGTGGTATGGACATAGATGAATGTTGAGTGAAAGATTCTTTGGTCTAGGACTAAACATCCTTGCACCATGTGATGATTTGTTTGAACTCTAAAGGTGGCTAATAGGCAGGTGTATTCACAATCTACATAATTGAGTTGGTGAAAGGAGTCATATCTATTTTATATGTGGTAGTTGGTGATCTAATTGATTTGTTCACCATCAATGATTCTTAATGTAACTTTGGTGTTCACAACCCTTATCTGAATCTCTCTACTTAGTTTCTCTATCTTATCTACATGTCTTTGAGCTTGAAGGCTAATGAAATAACTATTTAGTAGTTTTATCTACCATTCCAGAAGGTTATCAAACACATTATCTCTAACATTTAATGATTCTTAGAGTGTTTTTTCCTTCTCATCCATAGTTTTAGTGTGGATTGCCATGGTTATTTAGTTGTGGTGACCTTTGAAAAGTTTGTGATGAATTATAACCTATTGGTATTGAATTATAGTAGAATAAATCATACCTTGGTACTACTCTAGGAGAGTAATGAGTGTAGCCTCAATTTTGACATCTTAGCCCAATGTTCCCAATATGCATAGTTTCTACATTGCACACCAATCTTTTGTTAACTCAAAGATAAGTGTTTTGAGTCTGCACTAGTTAGACATAACTTGGTTATGAATTTATTGAGCGAATAAATCTAGACAAGTATACTAGATGAGTTTTATATCTTCCTAAAATTAGGTATTCAATTCAATGTTATCAGCCTTAGTTTGGTCGACCTACTACTCTAGTGAGGTGGCCTTTTATCTGATGGAATCTTAGAACATTGCATCACCCTCCAACTAATTCTTCATTGGCAACCTAGAAACATATAATGATTCTTCTTTATAAAGTGAAAAGGCTACCAAAAGTCTTATGGTAGATGAAGGGTTAAGTCATGGCATGGTCGTAAGTGAAATGGAAAAGGTGGTGTGCCAAGTACACATAATTAGAACATCCCAAAGCCAAAATCCTCCCAAAGGCAAGGCCAATTACTTTTCACTTGTTTTAGTTATAGACTTGTCTTCTTCTTGAACTAGTTGTTCTTACCCATTTTGTAGTTATTATTTAGGCACTTGTTGTTGTTGTACCTTGGCATATTATTTAGTCTTTAGTTGTTTCACATCATATTTATCATCTTTTATCTTTGCTTCTTTCACTACTTTCTAGTTTATCTCCTCTTCCTTAGATTTATTTTTTTGTTCTTGTTCTTTTACTTTATTCTTTTCCTATTCTTTTGCCTATTGCTTCTATGCATGATCTTCTTCATTTTTCTACTCTTAGATCATATCAGCCTTATCTTGTTTAGCCTTGACTTACGCCTATTCCTCTATATCAGCCTATACCTTAGATACATTCACTTATTTTTCCTATGTTTTAACCTATTATTTATGCAAGGTTTCATAATCTTCTTCTTTCATCTTCCTTACAATTTCATCAGCTTGTTATTGGGTGAGAGTGGCATCCTCCAGAGCCTTCTTTCCCTATGACACTATATCTTGTAATTGCTTATCTTCTATTGCCTTGGTCATGACTGTAATCACATCCTCTTTATTAATCTATTATTATTTTTTATCTTTTTTTGGTATGCCTATTGCACCTGCTTTGCTACGTCAACAACTTCTTATGCCTTCTTTGCATCCTAGATAGCCTATTGTCATTGAGCTTTTACATCTTGGTATTTTTACTTAGCCTCAATTTCCTCATCTTGGTACCACTTTTACTCATCTTGTTGTTTTTGGGCCTGCTCCTTCTGGTGCTTATTTTCTTCTTGATGTACTTGCCATTCTATAGTGTGAGCTGCTTCTTCCCATGAAGTCTTTTGTTCTTTAGATGTAGGTGTTGATGGTTAAAATTGCACTTGTTTCTAACACCAACAATGGGAAGTTTCAATAATGTGGGACTTGCAACTTGAAACAACGTCTAGATTTTTAAGAAGTTGGTCTCTTCTTTATATCGAGTGTATACTGGGAAAAGGGATAGGAATTTAATAGAAACACAAATGCAAAGAAAGAAAATCTAACTATGGCAATGCGCTTGAATGTAATTCGACCCTTAATCTGAGCATAGTGAAACTATATGTAATATTCAATTACATTTAAGAGTAAACAAGGCATGATCAATGTAAAAGATGAAAACAATAGAAATAGAGGCTCACAACTTAGACTACTTTTTCAATGATACACAAAATATCAACAAAGGCACATGATTAAATCTTCTTATTTGAATTCTCTAGTCACATAAGAGGCACAAAAACATGGACAGTTACATAAACTTTTCAACTCAAGAAAATATAACAAAGGCAAATGATATTCCTAATCACAGCTCTAGAAAGTCTAAAACTCTTGACAACATAGCTTAGACTACTTTTGCAATGACACAGAAAATATCAACAAAGGCACATGATTGAATTTTTTGAGAGAATTAATAAGATTGAATCCTATGCCTTTGTTGATATTTTCTGTGTCATTGCAAAATTAGTCTAAGCTATGTTGTCATGAGTTTTAGACTTTCTAGAGCTATGATTAGGAATATCATTTGCCTTTGTTCTATTTTCTTGAGTTGAAAAGTTTATGTAACTGTGCATGTTTCTGTGCCTCTTATGTGACTAGAGAATTCAAATAAGAAGATTGAATCCTGTGCCTTTGTTGATATTTTCTATATCATCACAAAATCAGTCTAAGATGTGAGCTTCTATTTCTATTGTTTTCATCCTTTACATTGATCATGCCTTGTTTTCTCTTAAATGTAATTGAATCTTACATATAGTTTCACTGTGCTTAGATTAAGGGTCGAATTACATTCAGGTGCATCACCATAGTTAGATTTTCTTTATTTGCATTTGTGTTTCTATTAAAATTCCTATCCCTTTTCCTATTATATGCTCAATATAAAGAAGAGACCAGCTTCTTAAAAATCTGGAGGTTGTTTCAAGTTACAAGTCCCACATTCTTGAAACTTCCCATTGTTGGTGTTAGAAACAAGTGCAATTTTAACCATCAATAGTAGGTTGATTTGGTATTAACTCTTTGGTATTAGTGTCTTGTTTTATGGGTGATGAATCACTCATTTAGACAATAAATATGGAAATAGAGACTTTCTTCCACCCAAAAGTAACAACCCTACATTTGGTTGGTAGTGAAGTTGAGGAAGGAGAGTACCATGCTTCGTATGCAATGGATGCCCAATCAAATGTGCTTTCTTAAAGAGTAGGATAAACCCTAGCCTCTTGCTAGGTTTTGAATTTATGCACTAGACTCTCTTATAGGTTTTCAAGTAGTGGAGCAAATATGTCAACAATTATGAAAGTGGTGGAAGGTTGTTTCTTGAAGAGTTTAGTCATTCTTTGCATTTGTTTAGACTCTTTTTACATGGTGTCAACAAAGATGGATGCCAAGCATGGTGTTATTTACACCTAGATACTTTGAGGGACCTTATTATGCACTTAAACTATGTGCATGACCTTCCAAAATAATAACTCCTTCTCCTCCTCCTTCTCATAAAGTTTGTTTATTGTATCTTCAAGTATTACCTAGTAGACCTCCTACTCATCAATTCCCATTTGAGGTAGGTCATGAGAGCTTAAAATATATGGTACCTTACAGTCATATAGTAAATTTTTTCTACTCCTTGTATTGAAATTTGGTGAAGGTGATGGTTATTTTTCTACAAAGAGCTTACACTTTCCTTTTTACTACTACGAGGTTATGGATTCTAGTTATGGCTATACTGAAAGAACTGTTACACTAGGTGGAATGTCTTGAGGAGGTGTCACATGCCTAGACGCATATGATTTTTTATTAGTGACCTCAATTTTTTCCATGAACATGGTAACAAAATATAGAAGGGGTCTAAATAAAGATCTAGGTACCTCATGTATATGAATGGGGATGTCTATTAGAAGCAAAGTGATAATAACATGTTATGCTAGGTACTGCATGAAATCTGAAGGAACCCATGGATGTGTAGAAATAAGTACATGACATATAAATGCACCCATGCATGTGTAGAAATAATCTCCAAACACTCCTCCCACCATTTATTAAACTTTCCCTCATGAGCTAGGGCACCACACTTTGGTTTTCATATCAAATTATGAAATTATTGCACTGGACAGTAGTTGGTGTCTATGTACACGTCTCCTTTAGGGGAATTTTATTGAGTGAAACATAAAAAAAATCAAAACATGGTATTGAAAGGTATGCTTGGAGGTCATACAAAAATTTTCAATATTTGTAAGTAGTTCTTGTACAAAGTACTCAGTCTAGTTTAACTACTCATTATGATGGATCGTGTGATGTGTAATGTCAACCACTCCTTTAGGGATTTTATTTTTAGACTTGGTGGTCTACCAAAATCAATGTGTAATGCACTCTACCAAGATATACACTAGTTCATCTTGTATATATTCAATTGGGATTGCTATGGACCCCTAAACATATACATCTCTAACTTCCTAAAGGATAGGAGGCATTCTTGGCTTGTAGGGAGAAAGAGAATCACCTTGCATAGACATGCCCAAATCTATGGCCATTGCTTTGGTGTGTATGATGATAGTGTTATCTGGGTTGATGTAACTATTACCCTCATTTTAGAGATCGAGAAGGATTTACACAATCTCTCCCAAATCATTAAAAGTAGGCATCTAAAGTAAGTGCTTGACATTTGTGTTTTGGAAATATTGTGGTGATGCAAGAGCAAGTGGTTGTGAAACATCTACTAGGCCTGGCCAATAAAGTTCATATTCTACATCTCAAAGGAAATAAAATAGATGTGCATCATTATATTTAGTCTATCAAAGTACATGATCAATTCCCATTTCTTCCTTCTAATAATCTATCAAATTTTTGATGAGCCATGAATGATCCATGGTATCTAAATATTAAAAATTAGGAAATTTTTACTTTCTTTTCTAGATAAGTTGGCTCAAATCTTTAAATTTATCTCATAAAATGGCTACAAGAATCAAATGTAGACATGGTTAAAAAACTTGTGTCTTTATATATTTCACTCATTTTGGTTTTTGAATATATACCATGTTGAGTTGTCCCTTCAATATCAATGTGAATATTGATGTGGAAAATCTTAACCAATTTAGCAATAAAGGTGGTTAGTTGTTGACACACGTATTGAGGTACATTTTTATATTATTTACTATCTATACTAAGTTATTAATGATTATGTTGATCAACCATCAATTTGGTGAATAATAGATTAATCAAACCTAGGCTCTCGTAATAACTTCTTGGGATGGCCATTATACAGCTAAAATCTTGGTTGATGTGACTTACATTACATTTCTTATACTTAATTAATTTTTTTCACTTCTATTGACATCAATAATGATGAACTTGAATTCCTTTATGCATGGGTGTCACATACACTAGTTCTTATCATGGTTTCAAAATATGGTAAAGAGATCATCTAAACTACAAACACACACACATGCACATAAGAAAACATATAGAAATGACAAATCCTAATCTACTTAGTGCTACTCAACACCCACTCTTTTAGTATAAAGAGATCGATTAAAGCTATTGGAAGTAAAGCTTAAGCCTATATCCATTCACCCACCCTACTAGGATGGTTCCTTAAATATATCTTAAAATAGTAGTTCCTTACTATGATATTTCATATATAATGTAAGGCCCTTTACACCTAATCTATAATTTACCTAAAAATTCTCTAAAGCAACTACTATATAACAAAATTGGTTGATATTTGTAGAATTTATTATGTTATAGGTTCCTGTCATGCCATGATTTTTAACTATGATTATGAACTTCCTATTGTAAATATGCTCTACATCGATACTCATCCTTCCAATTCAATTTGAGAAGCCTCTTTATGAAATACTCATGATCCCCTAGTCTCATAACCATTAAACTGCATAGACTGGGTACCAAATATTCCATTGGCATTACTACTTCAAGATCATAGACCAACTAAAATGGAGTGAAACATATAGCTCTCTTATAGTACATTCAATAATTCCAAATAATGACATGAATATGATCTTCTTAATAATCCCTCCTGACATCATATATTTTTATCAACATCTTGCATAGCACTTTATTAGAAGCCTCAACTTGTTCATTATCTTGAATATGGTATAAAGTAATTTTATGATGGGAAATCATGAATTCTTCAGTAAGGGCTTTGATATTATTATTCAGTAAGTGTGTCCTTTGATCACTGATGAGATTGATGGGGCATACAAACTGTGTGATAATATTTTTGTAAATTAACTTTGTTATGTCCTTCACCCCATAGTTGGGTGTTGTAGCAAATTCAACCCATTTGGTAAATTAGTCTATCAAAGTGATAATATACAAAACTTTGTTGTATTTACTTAGGGGATTGATAGGTCCTACAAAATCAATACTCAACTATTCAAAAGGTTATTTGGCTAAAAAAGGTTGCAAATGCATTTCATCCTTCTAGTGTGGTATACCCATTCAATGACATATGTCATAATGTTGCACTACTCTATGTGAATTTTAAAAAAGATTTGGCCATTGTAATCCACTATGTAATAGTTTCCATGCAGTAGCTTCTCTGACAAAATGACCTCCTGCTATTCCTTGGTGTGCTTCATGTAAAATATGTCAATTTTCATGTTCTAGAACTACCTTATGTAGTATATCATCCTTCCCCAAATGATATAAGATCTCATTTATAATAGTACATGGAAAAACTCTGGTGACAAAATACTTCATTTCTCTTTCTTGGTGATGCACATGGAATACCCCTTGTTCTAGGAAATTATCAATTGCTTCAAAATTCTTAGGTATCATAGAAAATCAAAATATATGTACATTAGGAGAATATTCTTGTAGTTATTCTAGCTCTTCCCCATTCATTATGTGAGTAAGATGATCTGACCCAACATTTTCTCTACCTAGCTTGATGTTAATTTAAAATTGGAAATCTTGAAAGAGCATCAACCATATTCAGATTCATCATTAAAGCATATAATTATTAACTAAAGGTAGCACATAGATTGATGATATATGAAAACTTCAAATGGTGTCAAAAGAAGATAATGTCTAAATTTATGTAGTGCGAACACTATAGCCAATGTTTCCCTTTCAATTTACATGTAATTATTTTCTATGTCAAAAAAATTTTAGTTTGTAAAATGTATGGGGTGGTCCATTACACCATCTCTTGGATGTGCAAGAAAAACATTTACTATGATACTAAAAGTATCAACGTGCACATGAAAGGTCTTACTCAAATCTAGAAAGACTAGAATATGCATAATGACTAATCTCTAATTCAGTTTAATGAAATATTCTTGACACTCAGAGGTCCAAACAAACTTCATACCTTTGTGTAGTAAATACTCTAGTGGAAAATAATGGTTGAAAATCCCTTGATTAACTTTTGATAGTAACTTATGTGGATAAAAAAGATTACACTTCCATTTATTAAACTAGTTGAGGCATACTAACAATGATTTAAATTTTATCTTGGTCCATAAAAATACCTTCATTGTACACCACATGACCTAGAATGACATCAAAATGTGTAAAAAATAAACATTTTTCAAATCTAGGGCAATGCATAGAGCTTGACAACATTCTAACATGAGGTGAAACTTGGACAAGTGATCTTTAAATAAAGAGAAAACTACCCAATCATCTAAATATACTTCTAGGAAGTCTGAATGAAATCCTTAAAGGTAGTCACCAATGCTCTAGAAAAAATTACAGGTGTGTTCTTGAGGCCAAAATTAATTACCATGTATCCAAAGGATCCTCATTATATGGAAAAATTTGTTTTAGCTCTATCTTCTTCTATTATGGGTATTTGATGATACCTATTAAACTGATCTATGTAGGAGTAAAATTCATGACCTATGATAGGTTTCAAAAATTCATATGTGAAAATAATTATAAATGGATCATTCACACATGCATCATTCAAAATTTTATAGTCATCACATACTCTGATCTCCCTTATTTCCTTAGGTTACACTACCATAGGACTAACCCAATCTACCTTCTCTATAAAATAGATTATGCCTACTTCTTGCATTCTATCTAGTTCAACCTTCACTTTCAATTTCATGTTTGGATTAAAATTATATGGCCTTTTCTTTATTGTTCATACACACTCCTTGAGCTCAATATCAATTTCACCTAGGGAAGGATCTACTCCTCTGAAATCTAAAAATTTTGTGGGAAACACATCTTGATAATCCTATAAGAATTGCATATATTTTGAAACTTTGAATTGATTCCAATAGTCACATTTATGTGATAATTTATGAATCTCCTCACTTTTGATGTTTTACATATGATTTTAATAGGTTTTTGATAAATCTTGCACTTTTCTTAGGAATAAATTCTCATAATATGATTTGCCCTTCTTGATCCAAAATCTATATGTTGCACAAATTTTCTTCTTTGGTGGGTCTTATGACTGGATCCTTTAATGGTTATACTAGTCATTCAGGTTCAAATAAATTAGTTAGATCAATATTGCTATAAATATTTGAATCTTCAGTTTCCTCTTCTTCATCCTTTATTCAGTGGCAAGGCTATCCTTTTTTCCATCTTGGTAACTTTATATCTTTGTAGTGTTATATTTAAATCATAGACTACATTATTATATATAGTAGAATCTATCATGGTGATTAAAAATTTGTGTACCAATGGAATAAGAAATGTTTGATTTTGAGCAGTGCATTTTGAACCATATGATTCTCAACTTTAAACACAAAAGTCTATATGAAGTTAGTTTGCACATATACCCTATGCTTTGTCTCCCTCTGACATTTTTGATGCATATACCAAGTTGATGATGAAATATATGAACCCAATACTTATGTAAAAAACATTATTTAATCCAAACCTCAACACATTTTGGATATGGATTTTAGGGCATTCACCTTCCTAAAAGTAAGGCTAATTACTTTTGATTACTTGTAGTATCTGAAAACTACTAATCATAAGTTTTCACACATCATCCTAAATAAACTGATCTTTTTTATGAATTATCCACCATGTCACTACAACTCCCTTCAAATCATAATTCAAGACATTAACCCACTAACTAATCATAGACACATGAACTTGTAGGCATAGAATGAATTGATTGATATCCTTGATCACATAGTATGAAGGAATTTATCTTTCATTGGTGAAGACCATTCTCATAGGTCAGAGTTCATGATAACCATAGGCCCAATTGAGTTTATGCATATATACATCTCCACTTATAGATGAAGCTATTTCCCAAGCC
Source organism: Torreya grandis (assembly GCA_037957365.1). Lineage (NCBI taxonomy): Eukaryota > Viridiplantae > Streptophyta > Pinopsida > Cupressales > Taxaceae > Torreya > Torreya grandis. The sequence continues at coordinate 2,607,264 of JARHVA010000257.1, forward strand.
AAGGTGCCTTCTCTAGTCATATCTATATAATCTTGTATATGATCATTTTCTTGATAGGGAAAATCAATTTCTGAGTGAGTAGGTGATTTAGAAGACATGGATGCATAATATTTTATGATAAACTAAGGTACCAATGTTTGAGTAATTATTGGTTTGTGCTTCCATTATTCATATGTATTGAACTATTTAGTGATTAAAGACTGTACCTAAGGTTTATTATGCCCATACAAGAGATTGGACTTAGTTGAGTGTAGAGCTTTTGGGTTCTCCTTAGAGTTTACCTTCATCTAGTTGGTTTCTTATGCAACATAAGGAGACTCTAGTTTAGTCAAAATTATGTATAGCTTGTGCACCTTATTTATAGTAATGACTATAATCCTATCTCCCTGATGCACATATAACTGATTTTGCACAATATTGATAGTCATCTGACAATCATATGCTCATTTCTTGCCAATCAACATAGGAAAATGAGTTTTTACTATCTTCATATCGATGACTTCAAAGTCACCTTGTAATCTTAGTTCTATGACTTTGATCTCAATTTATTATAACTAGACAATGGGTTCAACTCTTCCATAGTCTACTAAACTTAGAGTCACTAGGCTATAACTAAGAACTAGTCTTCCAATCACTTCTCATGTAGACTTGGGGATCATGTTAACTATGCTTCCAAAATCAAAGGCAATATTTTGAATTTCATATCCTACAAATTTAATGTTTATTCATGCATTTACATCCCATATATTCTTTATTTTTACTTGCCAAACAAGTTTTTATGACTTTTGTAGCCCTAATTACACATATTAGGGTAAATTACGTAGTAGATTTATAATGTTTTGGGAAATATATTCATTTCATAATGTACTTATTAGCTTCATCAAATCTATCAGTGCAATAATAACTCCATCCTATCACATAATGTGCATAATTTGAACATATATTTGGGCATCTACTACTTTAGCCTCTCCTTTAGTAGTGGCTTGGTGTTGAATATTATTCAACATCTGTACAACTTCATACATCAGCACCTTTTCTAAAACTAGGTTTGGGTATTTGTTCTATTTCACTTTTTAGATTCCTTGGTCCTAAGGAATTTTGAGAGGAGGTAATCCCCTCTCTACATGTTGGTGTATCGTAATGGCATTCATAAATGCATCCTTCTAATGCTATGCATTCACAATGTTAACATTCGTGATGACCTTTTCTTTTCTTTGATTCTCTAAAATAGGACAATATTCTATCTCATGTTGCTCATATACCCTATAATATGCATAATAAGACTATATTTAGGAATTTAAAGGATAATCATGGTGCATATGGTTATACTCTCCACATAAGTAACATTGCAAAGGAGGGCATTTATAATTATTGACTCTACTACCTTGATAACCCCCTCTATATCTACCCCTAGATCATCTTCTATTTGACTAATAGCCTCCTCTATAACCTCCTTGTTATTGCATTGTATTCTAGTTTTGACGCTACTATGTATTATCTCCAATCCCATATTTTTATTATGTAATTAGTAGAGCCCAACTAGTTTACTCCTGCTACATTATTATCAGATTCTAAGGTGCTGAGTATTGGTATTACAATGATGGTGGTGTTTAACATAATGAAGGAGGAGTCCATCTAAATAATCCTTGAGGCTATTACTAAAGTTAGATGGGAATACATTATGGACCTTTTTGGTTCACACAACACTTATCAACATTTGGGCCTGGAATCATCTTATTTATCGAGGACACTTGGTACACATTGATGATGAATACATTCTTTGTAATATCTTATTTGAACTCCTATTAATCCCTATAATTATTTTCATCATGATTATGTGATTTAAAAAAATTAAAATACATAATCTATGGGATTTTTAAATACTATTACAAGAGATGTCACTACTTTGTTGTGTGCCCCACTATTCTATATATTTCACAAAACTCTATATTAATCTTAGGATAATTATTCTTGTTATGTCCTTCTTTTCCGCACTCCATGCACCATAGACTTAAATTAAGATTATTTTCTTCATGATACTATTCCATCCTCTTCATTAAATCTTACAATGTATTTTTAATCTTAGAACCCACTATGGGAGCTTCCCCATAATATTCAATTTTCTCAACTTGGATAGTAGAAGCTCTAGCATCTTCCTTAGTAACAAATCGAGTCTTCAGTATAATAAACTTGATCCTAGAGAATAGTCCTTAGATAAACCACATATATTTATCTTAATCTTATAGGTAAAACTCCACTTTATTCATAACATATGATTACATATGATCATAATCATAGACTGATTGTGCTAACTTTTTCCTAATCTCCTTTAGGTCTTGAATAATCTGACTTGTACATTTTTTTATTTTAAATATTGTGATAAGCCACTTCTTAACATGCTATATATTTATCCAAGTGATGTATCTGTGGTATATAAACTCAAGTCCTCTTCCATTTAGTTCCTTGATTTGTTCATACTTCTTTATAGGCTCATCAGTAATACCCTTAACTTGGTATTTCGTCTCAAATGCTAGTAAGTAATGCTTAGGGTCTACAGACCCATCATATAGTGATAGGTTTATATATGCTCCTAAATTACCCATATTATAAATAAGCATTGAGGGGATATGTTTCACAACTATTATAGTGAGAGGCCATGTTATGTGTGATCCTACCTATACACTAAGAATATTTTCCTATGCACTGGAAGAGTTCATCTGGAAACTTGAATTTTCTATATTTTTTGCTTTTATCTACTCAATTCCAATGAACCCTATTGCCTTCAAATCCTTGTGAATTGAGGTTATTTCAATTTTAATACCCTATCAATGCACTTAATCTAAAAATAAACCTTCCTAAATACTATCTACCTATCCTTCTAGTTGAAAACATTTACTAAAATATAACAAATTTGTCTATGTGGAGGTGTAATCTTCTAGTGAATGATTTTTTCCTATGACTTCTTTTTCCATGCTTGAACCTCCAATTTCTCTATGACTTTGTCCTTTGTGTTTTATTAATAATTCATGTCCTTCTTCTGGTAATACCTATTCTTATATTTATGCACTACATATACTAACTAACTAATCTATCTCTACATTATTCTCATTTTCATCTTCAAACATCTCTTCTTCCTCTTCCTCTTTATCACTTCTTTCTTTCTACCAGCATTCCTCTTCTTATTTCATATTATCTTTCTTAATTTTTCATTATTTATCTCTTTATTGTCATTAGTAACTTCTTCTTAATTGTTCTTCAACTATTTTAGTGCTAATCTTAACTCTACTCATAGTTAGCTAGGTATTTTTCTATTTACTCCATCTATTATGTTATCACAGCTCATGTTCTAAATCCAAACTCTTCTTCTAACTCTTTTTCCCTCGTGTCTCTATTATGGATTTAGGTACAAAAATTATTTTCTCATATAATCATCATTCACTATCATGTTGCACACACCTCCATATGCTCAAAGTGACTACTCCATATAGGCTAGAGTAGGCACCATGGCCTTATCCACAACCAAAGTCTTCACTAGGATAGGTATTCACTACATAACTTTCCCTCAAATTCCTTTGATGAACAAGTCCTTCACAAATTTGAAATATATGTATCCTCATACTTTAATCTCATATATATATATATATATATATATATATATATATATATATATATATATATATATATATCTACTATAGTAGTAACTCAATGATATATTACTATTATCTAATTGGTTTCTAATCTCTACAACTGGTCTATCTTTTCTTCAATATAGATTATAGTTTCTTCTGTCCTTGGTTTAAAACAATAATATTCCAATCATGCTAACCAATTAGCTATAAATTTAGGTAACTCATGCTAGAAGATTTCATAAATTTATCCAAAAATATGCTTTTGAATGATTTCCTAAACTATAAGATCAGTCCTTGATTTTTCTTCTATAAAATTACATATCCTTTGGTCTAACCATATCTCAATATCTCTCTACCCTAGTAACCATCTTAGCATAATTTCTTCCAAAAAGAGTTTCCACGTTCACTGTACAATTGTTAATAGAGGTTCCTAAAGCATTAGAACATGCTGAGGATGAGGATATATGTGAGATACTTCATGGGTATAAAAAATTTATCATAAAAATATAGGAAATTAGATGATAGAAATGTAAGGTGCATTAATTAGTCTACATTATCAAGAAATTTAAGAACCAGTATTGTGTAAACTAAAATTATGTATTTATAATAGTTCAGATATAAATTAACCAAGACATTACACATGAGATCACACACATGGAACATAAAAATAAATCATACATGCAATCATAACCATAAAATATCTATTGATCTCTTCTAAAATAAAAACCCTCTTCTTCTTACAAAGAAAAATATATATAGATGTTTCCAATCTATGATTGTTCATCTTCTTCCCATACTTGGTGCCAAAATTAGAGTCTCTTCATATTTTATCTTATTAAAACTCATGAAGATAAAAAAAAAAGCTATACAATAACAAAATGAGTGTATAATGCATGAATATTAGATAAATATCCTATTCAACTTTATAATCTATGTTCTTCTACCAAAAAACTCCAAATAATATAAGAGGTACCAAGCTGAGTTGAGAATGTTGTTGAGTCTCCATGCCAATGTGTCATAATTATTAATTGCATCCACTATGATTTTAGAATCTCCTTCAATCACTTCGTGCTTAATGCTACATTGACTTTCTAAATGAATGCCCTAGATAATGGCCTAGTATTCAACTTCATTTTTTAGTTTGATATTGGAGACTTGTAGATGAAACATGAATGAGAGACCTTGTGCAATATTGAATACTACACCACACACTTGAAGCTCTGGTATTCCCACATGCTGCACCATCAATGTTTAATTTGAAGAAGCCAATAAGTGTGGGAGTCTAAGAAGTATTAGGGTGAGGCTAGTTTTTCTCTACATACTCTTGGCCCATTAATAGGGGGAAGTCTAATATGCATCCAATTAGGATAAATATTCAAATCCTAAGAATAAACATTAGTAGGCTTCCAGATGAATTGTGACAGATAAACTTAGAAATGACAATTTCTAATTTTATCAAGAATGTTGGAAGATTAATCAATTTATCTCTAAAGATATGACTATTTCATTCCTTCCAAACCTACCAAATAAGGATGTCTATGCAAGCAAGTTACAAGGATTTCAAAACATCTCTCTCTTAACCAATATTCTATGAATAGAAAGCATGGAATAATGATGGAGATTGATCCCACTACTAGTAGATTTTGAGACAAAACCAATCCAAACAAGTGTAGGAAATATGACATGATAATATAAGGTGATCAATGTTTTCTTCCTCTTTGAAACACATGTTATATCTCTAAAGTCTAGTCCATCCCATTTTTTTGAGATGGTCTTGAGTTAAAATCTTATATTGGGTAGTAATCTAAGAAAATACTCAAGATTTTAGAAGCCCCTTATTGTCCCAACATTAAAGATTAATTTTGGGGTAGTGATCTTCTTTAATTGCTACCAGATGATAACCAAAATTTACCTTGTAAAAACTTGACCCTGAGCATGTACAACAAATAAAATCCTCCTTGTTATTTAAACATACTTTATTCTTTCTCAATATAAATTTTAAAATGATCTTTTTATTTGAATGAATGAGTGTATTTTGTAAGTTATTCCATTTTTTAGAAACACTAAAAACATGTATATCATTGCCTAAGTAATCATTGACTTTTTCTCCCTAGTCCACTGTTAAAACAAGTCTAGCTTCCTCCAACTCTTTTAGTTCTTATAATGGTTTGTGACCATTACAACAATCACCCTGGAACCTAGCCTCTTACCCATTATTGATAATCCAAGAGATGTGATTAGTAATAAGAGGGAGTTAGTGGAGTAGAAAGTCCCAAATTTGATAAACCATTGGTGGAGAAGTTATGGAAAGGATTGTCATTGAATCCAAACCACCTAGATATTTATGTTGGAAAATTCTAATACATAGATAATGGGGATCATAAAAAAATATCCATACCATATTTTCAGCCAAATCCATATTCTAAAGATCAATGATTCTAATACCAGTACCACCCACTTTTTTTGAGTGACACACTTTTCCTAACTGACCAAGTGTACTTTCTTCATCTCTTCATATCCACACCAAAGGAAAGCCCTATATCATTTGTTGATAATATTGACAATTTTTATAGGAGGTTTCAAGATCAAAAAAAGGTAGATCAACATTGCACTAAGGACATATTTTATTATATTAATTTTGCATGCAAAGGATAGAAATTTATCTTTCCACATGGATAACTTATCCCTAATAGAAGAAAACCAATTTTATGAAAGACTAAATTTACCTTTGATAGTGAATAATGGAACACCCAAATATTTGGCTAGTAAATGGCCAATTTTGAAATTTAGGCATTGTACAAGTCTCGGCTAGTGTTGGTTGGCAACATTCATGAATTATATTTTTGATTTTAGATCATTGACCTATTGACCAAATGTTATCACATAATTATAGATAATTTTTATGAAGGAGGAAGCCTCTATAATCAAATCTTTACTAAAAATAAAAAATTCATTCGTAAAATGTTGATGAGTGAGATTGTCAACCTATTCTATAATAGTTAATCCCATTGGTTAAATTTGCATCTTTAGTAGCTTAAATGGATCTGCTAAGAGCCTATGTCAATGGGATGAACAAAAAAGGTGAGATAAGGTCCCCTTATCTAATGCCTCTTGTAGCATAAATTTTTTACCAGACATTAATTCATGAGAATAAATAACTTAGCTATGGAAATATAACTAAAGATCCAATCTCACAAAACATTGTCAAAACCAAATTTCTCTAAAACTTTTATCAATAATCTCCAATTGACCTTATCATATGTTTTATTGATATATAGTTTTTTGAGCATCCTTTTTTACCTGTTAGAACTTAAAGAGAGCATGAGCTCATGAAAAATAATGATTGCATCTTAGATGTGCCTACCTATGATAAAACCACGTTACACTAGTGAGATAAGAAATGATAAAAAGGACTTTAATCTAAAAGATATTACTTTGGAAATGATTTTGTAGATAGTATTACATAAATTAATGAGTCTAAAATCATTGAAATAATTTTTGGGAAGCCCCTTTTAGAATTAGGGAAAAAGGTAAAATTAATATAAAAATTTACCTTTCTCATTTGCCTAGACTATTTGACAATAGTTGTCACATCTTCCTCATAATAAACCAATTTTTTTGAAAAAAGACATAGGAAATCAATTAGCTCCTAACACTTTGTCTTTTTTGATATAAAAAACAACCTTACTTCATCCTAGGTGAATAAGATTAGCATCAGGTCATTTTCTTATCTCATGGATGGCTAGGGAATGTTAGTGAGGAGTTGTTCCTAAGGTCTAAAATTAGAAGCATCATGAGAAACTAACAAGGCTTACAAATCTTGACCAATTCCTTTTTGCTATTTGAATTGAGTTTCAATGGAATACCATTGCCATTAAAATTTTTAGATATGATATTATTGCATCTTTTATCCTTCATGGAATTTTGGAAACATTTGGTGTTATGATCCCCTTATTTTAGCCAAATTTTTCTTGGTTTATATTTCCAATGAATTTATTCTCTGATATGGATTTATTCAAACTCCCCTAGGAGTGATCTTTCTTGATCATATAGTTCTACATTTATCTTAAATGTCATGACCATCTCATTTAGAGAATAGAACTCTGATTCCACTCTTTTTGTTTCTTCAAAAACTATTTTGAAGTGAGACTTATTCCAATGTTTAAAGTATTTTTCTATTTAAATGATTTTTTGGTAAAGGATTACATATAATTTCCTTTTATTTTAGGGTAATCTCTCCACTAGTACTTAAATGTTTTGAATATGGTTTAATCCTTTAACCACATTAGTTCAAATTTTAAGGGGCATAAGGGAATTATATGGTCTTCAAAAATAACTAAGTCCATTGGAGTGTGATACAAACTAGACCTTAGAAGAATGTGGCTTTAAAAATTCCAAGAAGAGTTTAGGCACAAAGTAATAACCAAAAAATGATATAATATATTTTTAATGGTATTGAATCCTTTCCATCAGTTAGTCCAGGTGTAGAAACCTTTTTTGGTAGAACATCCACAAGCCCCAAGGAGTCCACAAAAGAATAAAAATCTTTATGAGAAGTAATAGGCCTACCCAATCCTCCTTATTTGTACTGTAAGGTAAGAATATCATTTAAATCACCTCCCATAGAAAAATTATCATTAAGGTGAGTGGTGATGATTTGTGATAATTCAGTATGGTAGTGATGCATAAGCATAGGGATGTATGGACCATAGACATTGATAAAGTAAAAAAATATGTTTCAATAAAGGAATTTGAACTTAAACCACTAATAATTAGTGTTATGAGGTACGTGAGTTACTTCCAATTTTAGAGGGTTCCAAATGATATCCAAGCCCCCTGAAGCTCCAACTAAGTAAAAAACTATCCTTTCCATTTCAAACTAGATGGTAATAACACCTGATCTACCTCTTCCATGGTAAGTTTACTTTATTTAAGAAGGATAATGTTAAGGTAAATCAAAACTAATTGATGCTTTTTTAGACATAAAAAATATGCACACCATGATTCCAAGTGTTTAAATACCCTTGACTACCTTAAGACCCCCTTGGGACCAATTTAACCCTCTGACTCCAAACCCAACCTAACTTGTAGCTAGTTTGACCAAACTAGCTTTACCCTAGCTTCTACCTATTTTGACCCTTCACCCTCGACTGCCAATGGTCAGGTTGATCGCTAATGATCACCTTGACCATCGATGGTTAGGTTTCACCTCCTTAACCACCAACATCCAAACTCCCTTGCCTTGCTTTTCTAAAAATAACTCATCTAAATCTAGATGTGAACCATTGATTGTGTGAGTTAAAAATAAGAAATATAGTTCACATTTTGTTGTAACTCTCTTTCCTTGCCTATAAGAAGAGAGGAATAAAGAGGTGAAATCCATCTACAATTATAATCAAGAGCTTATGCATCTAGAATTTTCTTTTTTTAGGTTAATCATTATCAATAATTTGATGAACCAGCTGCTACATCAGAGAACCAACTTGACACCAAAGCTCTACCAAAGTAATAATTATCTTTACTCTATCAAAATCATGCCAGACTCCATCGATGAGCTAACCACCTCATACATCCACCCAATCTACCTTCTATAAGATTAGTACTTATTTTTTAGTATTCCATTACTTTATTTTTTTTGGTAACCAACTTACCACCTACCCAACTCCCAAAATATCACTTTGAGATCCCATTAATCAACTTATTATCAACTTATATCCACACATAATAACCACAGATGATTATCTCAACCACTGATGGTCATTCTAACCACTAATGGTTACCTTTACCACTAAAAATCACCTTAATCATTGATGGTTAGCCCAACCATCGATGGTCACTATGGTAGAAAATTCTAGCAATTTTTTTTCACCTATCAACCCCCAACTAAACCTTATTTTTCATGTTCTTGCCTATTTACAAACCCTTTTTTGATTTTATAAAGCATACCCTAATAATCTATCACTAAAATTCGTTAGATAATCACTATTTTAATCATTTATAGTTTATTTCTTAAGTAATCAATCTTGTGTTCAATTTTAGTACCTTTTTATTAGTGATGCAAGTACCTTCTATTTTGTTTATAAACTTAATTATTTAAAATGCATGGATCGATAGCCCCTGAGGAAGCTCTTGCTTGTATGATCTAGCTATCAATAGGCAATCCACTCAACTATCTATCTAACAAACAAGTTTGCTTTAGTGCTTTCTTACATTTAGGTCATCCTCCCAAGCCAAAGAGGAGCTATTCAAAATCTTTTGATTCAACATGTGTAAAATCAAATAATTTTTTCAACCATACCCATACTTGGTTTCTTCTTTTCCCTTTTTCTAATAATAAGTAGAAATTTGGTAAAACATTTTGTCATGCCCGGTTAGACCCTCATGTCTTTACTTGGTTTTTTTTTTGCTTTCATTCTCTTTCAACTATATTCTCATTAATGAAATCAAAATTTTCTTTTAGCTTAAAATTAAGTGCATACATTGACTACTTGAAATTTTAGTTCGCATAACTTGACTTAAAATCAAAGTAATCTATCATAGCTTCCCTCTTTATTACACACACTTAACCAAACCACTTTCATCAATTAAACATAAAACAAAGTTGATACAAGGCCTGACTAAGATTTCATCACCTAGTGGTAACCTTACCCTTTCTCAACAATCCCACTTGGAGGTCATTACCAAGGAGAGAACCAACTAAACTCTCTAGTTGAGTATAATCTCTAGATACCAATATATATTGGCTAGTTTCATAACACCCTTATCATTTTAGTATGTGAAGTGAGGGGGTAGGCCCTAATACCAAGACACATAATGATTCCAATATAGATTCTTTTTGAGTGCCTAAACACAATTTGAAACCAATCCTAGACTTCCTTTCTAGTACCCACTCTACAAATAAAAAAAATCACACGTATTTTTAAGTCATAAGCCAAAAGCAATATTAATTAAAACTCTAGGGATTAACATCTCTTTTAGAGTGTGATTTGATTTCTTTAATCATTTATTATCTTCTCTTTGTTTGAGTAGTAAGGTTGTTTGTGATTTCTATCTACCCTATCTCGTATATTTAGCACTTGCTAGCAGTGAAGAGACCTTGTAGAGCAAGACCTATCACCAACACAACCTACCTCTTCTACCTCTTCATCCATGGACTATGTTTCTAAACTAGTAGAGTCTCCTTACCCTGCAGGAGGTTCCCCAAGGAGACACAAATTTTTCCACTTTCTTGGATAATAATCCCATATCCTTGCAACATTATCTTACAACCATGTCTTATTATACCCTATATTTATCCCAACCTATAGATCCACCTTATGGTATTCCTGTCCACCTCATGGGGAGTACATATATTACCACATTTTAAGTCTAACCATTGACTACCCAAGTTTCCTTAGCAACCAACAACCCTTTTAAGACTACCATAGAAAACCAACCAACTCAAACTACTACTACCCTTATACCTTCCACTCCTACCAACCACTCATCCACAATGGGAGTGCCTACTTCTAGAACTACCAACCTTAATTTAGATACTCCCAATATATCAACCACTACTTTACTTCAAATCCTTGTGGTGTTTATACCCTCTACCTTATCACCAATCATTACAAGGGTTACCACCCTTCTATCAGTTACCAACCTAACTACAACTCCTATCCAAAAAGTTATAATTACACCAAATTTTGGCTACATCCCTATACTACAATGGAATGTACCCCTAACCACTACTCAACCACCTACATCTACCTACCCTTATGTATCTTTCACCTAATTATTATCATCCACTTACCAATATGTGGAAACCTCCCAACCTTCTACCCACTATCAGTATGTCTCCCAACCACAACAAAAATATGTATTTTATAACCTTATGGGTGCACAACCCTAATAAAAACTAATGAATATTATTATGGACAAGATGACCACCTTAGATTCATCCATTATGGGTGTTCATAACATCTTGTCATATGACCAAATCTGTAATGATCCCATCCATCCATCTGTGCCTATCAGGCCATATCCTCCCCAATGGGAACTTCCCAAGTTATCTAAATTTCAAAGTAAGGAGGATCCCCAAAAAAACCTTAGGGTATTTATGCATGCTTATTATCTCATCACTTATGATGATGCTCTTTTTCTCTACACTTTCCCCATGTCTCTACCTCGTTTGGCATTGCCTTGTTATAGTGCCATACCCAAGCACTCCCTTTTCTCCTTCACTCAATTGGCTGAAACCTTCTTATACCACTTCTCTATCAACAATCCAATAAAGTTTCTATCACCAACCTCTACTCTATCTAGTAGTTTGAGGATGAGTCCATTGTAAATTTTTTAGCTCATTAGAGTAGCCTAATTAACCAACTTTCCTTCTCCCTACCTCAACTAGAACTCATAGATCTCTTTGCTTAGGCATGTGCCAAGAATATCTCCTCCACACTACATTTCCAAAGCTTCCAAACCTTTGATGAAGATTTTAACATGGCACATAATTTATAGAGCCGAGCCATTGATGAAGGAAATCTAAAGCTCAAAAACAAGAACTCAACTTATAAAACTAATGAGGCCTCTTCCTCCAAGTCAATCAACCAATCCAATAACAATAACAAGAGAAAGTTAACCAAAAATATGGTTGTACTTAAATCCATTCCTCTACCTTCCATCAACCAACCAAATTCTTCTAGTTCCTCAAAGCAAAACACAAGGAACCAAAATTAGAATAACTAGAAGTAATTCACTCCACTTGGATAATCCTATGCTTCCATCTTGGAGAATTTATTGAAATCCAACATCATTAAACTTACTCCTGTCAAACCTCCTTAGTAGTTTGATGCTTCTCATCCTACACCTATATGCTTCAATGAGAATTATTTATGTGCCTTTCATCAGGTAGTATGAAATGACATCAATAGGTACAACACCTTCAAGAGCCTTATCTAATCCATCATTGATAAGGGGGAACTTATATTGGACAAACCCAATGTATAATCAAACCAATACTCTTATATATTTAGGTATCCCTTCCCAAAATAATGTTGAGTGTTCTCATGATGCCCATATAGTTAACATGGTCCTTGATGCACTCATTACCAAACCAATTCTCCTAATCCTTTACCATCTCCACTTATTGAGGTATCAGAGTTACCTTCTCCTCCTTTAGAAACCCAAACCAAGGAAATACCATCTTATTCCCCTCCACTTATTTAGGTAGTGGAGTCCTTAACCACTATTTTAGCTGATATACTAGAACACCCAACCATCACCACCTAATCTTTACCTTCAAATACCAAGCAACCTACTCCCCAGTCAAAAATCATTCTCAAGGAGGAAACCCCAATCTACTCCTCCCATAAAGGAGACATCAATCTCAACCTTACATCCTTTGATTAAGGAAGAGGATGAGGTTATAATCCTTGTATCTCCACTTAGGTGCTTATATTTTTGGTCAACTATTTAGGGGATCAAACCAACCTACAAACCATTCGCTAGGATAATGTAGAATTTGGAATTTATCTCCAACCCTGACATGAATTGAGCCACCTTATGGAATCAATTAGGGCTAACTTATATCACCAAGAAAAAACCTTCAACCATACCTTTAACAAACTATCCCACCACTTATGTTATCTGAACTCCTACCCTATAAACTAAACTAATAATTTTTTTTACCAATCCAACAATTCCTAAACCATCTAAGGCACCTATATCCAAAGAAACCAAATCACCTTCTTGAACTAAATGAACCAAACTGATCAAGAACCTTGACACCTTCCTTACACCAAGCCTTAGTCACCCATCTTTGAAGGTGGATTTTGCCTCACTAAAATTAACAACCAACCACCAAACCAAAGAAACTAAAGAGGTAAGACCACCTAGAGGCCTAAAATCTCAAATTTTACCTCCCTAAACCTTGCCTCCCATTTTTAAACCTCATCCCTCTACCTTGATTAGGAAGCACCTTATCTCTACCCTAAACCCACCACCTCTTTCAGTTACACCTTCATAATTGATTTCTAACGCACCTCTCTTCATCACACAAATAATATCTAAGCTACCTACCTTGTGATCCTCAACCTATAGCTCATCAACCTCCTTTCCTAAAATAAAACCATCAACCAAGTGCACTTCCCTACCCAAAACACATACCACCAATCCTATTTTCAAGTAACCTTTTACCTCAACCATCAAAATAAAGATTACTACACCTTTGCCACCTTTAACCAAGTCTTACTTGACTATTTTCCATAGGTTATTATAAACCTCTTGTCTATCATTACCTCCCATCAGACCCTTTGACCCTTTTTCTTCAAAACCTATCTGGTATAATGATCACCACATGTGTTCTTATCATAGGACACCTAGCCATGATATAGAGAATTGTAAATCTTTCCAAACTATTATCCACCAGCTCTATGATGAGGATGATCTATTAATAGATGAACCTCTTATGGACCCCATACCAATCCAACCAACAACTATATCTACCAATGCTTCCCTATTTTTCCACTCTCATCTAAGAGTGAAGATGAGTCTCATTACTCTCTTACCCTAACCTCTCCTTTTATCCATATTATCAACATGGTCATGAGATCATAATAGAAGGATAAGGGGAAGGCTAAGGTATCCATTCTATGGACATATCCATCTTCAACCTCCCAACTAACCCACACCCAACCATATTTATCTTTGACCAAACCTAAGGTGTCTATTTTAGGTTCCTCCCAATCTAACCCCTTATAATCTATTAAGAGAGTTATCCTCAAGAAACTTCACTAGACCTCAGTGAAGATGATCTTGTATGAGTTGATATCTACCTCTCCCCGTCACTACCAAGCACTAATAGAGGCTTTTTACATCTATTAAGGTCCAACCTAAAGACCCTCAACCTCTAGTAGCCTTTATTGGTGCACTTTAAATTTATAACCTTGTTACGTTTAATGATTCATAAATACCTTCCATCCATCCCAAGGACCCAATTCCCCCTCTATTTATCACTACCTACATCAACAAAACCTACATAAAATAGGTCATTATTTATGGGGGAGTCATCATTAACATCATTTCTTCCCATGCCTACAATCAACTCAACTTGCTAGATAATGTCATGTCTAAGACCTTGATTTTCCTTTGATCATTCAATGATACCATGGCCATTACCTTGGGAACTATCATCCTCCATATCCATTTAGGACCCAACACACTCTAACTTTGCTATGTTGTGTAAGGTGAATTCTAATACATCTTATTTGGATGACCTTAGATTCACTCCATGGGTTGTGTTCCCTCTACCCTTCGTCATTATATCAAGTTTGAGCATAAAGGTCATGTCATCACCATCCAAGCTAACCCAAGTCATTTATCAACATGAAACATGACCCATCACCCAAAAAATGTCCTCATACCCCCATCCAACACACTTTAAATAGCTAAAACCTAACCTTTAACCACCAAAGTGGATATCATACCCCCTTCCATCAATGAGGCATCGACTAGTTCCTTTATCCCTTCAAACTAAATTCCCACCATGGATCCTTTGGAATCAATGTTATATCACCTTTCACTAGGGAAGTATCACCTTTTATACCTTGATCCTTTCCCTACTCCTAATGAGTATGGGAAACTCACTAACCTGTCAAGATATGGCCCCAATGTCAAAACTTTCATTCCATTTATACCTCCACACCATCAGACCCAATTTTTCTATGGTGATTTGACAAACCCCTTGACACTTTCACCACCTCTCTTTCACTTAGGCCATTTACCACCAATTTATCTTACCCAGATAAATTGAGATTAACCAAGACATACCTCCATTGTTGTCCTTGAAAAGGCTTTAGTCTTGGGTGATACAAGCATGGCCCATATGATTTGGTCACCATTGAAACTAGGAAGCCTCACAAGAAGCATGGCCTTGGTTCATCATACCCAAAATGAAGCAACCCAAACCACCTACCACCACCATTATTGAGAAAGATCCCCTTCCTCACCTACCCCTCCATCCACATGTGAGGATGATGACATCATCCCACCTAATTTTTTTAATAAAAATTATCGACCTCAGATCCCTGACTTATCAAAAATAAGGGGCAATTGTAACCATCCCTTTAACCCATCTTGAGATGATAGGAGAAGACTCTCCTACCATTAACACTATTTAATGCCAAGATTATGAGTCTATTCTCACCTACCTTAGTACCCTAGATTATTCAATCCATAAATTCCTTCCTCCTGAGACCTTGACCATGTTAAATGAATCCAACATGGATATCAACTTGGGCACTCTGAATAACCTTGGTAATGTCAAAATTGGCCAATCATTGAATGCCAAGGAAATCTAGGACTTTCTTTGTTCCTTTCAAGACCATAGCATAACATTTGCTTGGTATTATAGTGACATGCTTGGAATTGACCCTACCATTGCTACCTATAACATAATCACCAATCATGACACAAAGCTTGTTAAGTAGAAGCTTTGATACATACACCCTAGCATAGACATTCTTATCAAAGAAGAGCTTCATCATCTTCTATCTATCAATTTCATTCAACCCATTGACTACCCGTAATGGGTCTAAAATATTGTATCTATCACCAAAGCCATGGGGGGACTATGCATTTGTGTGGATTTTCATGACCTCAACCTCACTTTCCCTAAATATGTCTTTCCTCTACCCAACATTAACTATCTTGTTGATCTTACAGTCAACCACAGGATGTTATCTATCATGGATGGATTATCAAGGAAGAATTAGATCTTAATTACTCCCAAATAGAAGCACAAGACCACCTTTACCACCCCTTAGAGAACTTTTTACTATAGGGTCATGAATTTTAGAGTAAATAATACTTGTGTAACCTACCGATGTGACATCACCTATATCTTCCATGACCTTATCCATAATATTATCTAGGACTCTGTGGATGACCTTCTCGACAAATCAAAACTCTAAAAGGATCACTTGGCCATTCTTAATATCATCTTTGAATGACTCACCCACTATCATGTATACCTTAAGCCTAAGAAGTGCATTTTTTGGTAATTATTGGGAAAACATCTTTGCTTCATTATCTCCATTCATAGAATTGAAGTTGAACCCACCAAAATAAAATCCATCCTTGACATGATTCCTTCAACCAACCCTAAGCAACTCCATATCTTGAAAGAGAAACTTTAATCCATTCATCATTTTATCTACTAGCTTTCAAATTGATGTCAACCATTCTACCACCTTATGAAGAAGTATGTATCTTTCAAGTGGAATAACGATTATGAAAAGGCCTTTGATTCACTCAAAGAGTACCTTTTGTCTCCACTTATCCTTACCCCTCCCAAAGATGACAAAACTTTATACCTTTATATCTCTACCAATGAACATTCCCTAGGGCCAATACTACCTCACCAAGATGATCAACAAAAATATCAAGTTGTATATTACATTAGCCACATGTTTGTAGAGTATGAGGCTCAATATACCCATACTGAGAATCTTTTCTTATCTTTAGTCTGTGTGGACACCAAACTTCACCACTACCTTCTTAACCATAAAACCTATGTCATAACCAACACTGACCCACTTAAGTACATGCACTCCAAGCCATACCAAAACTAGTGTATGGCTAAGTGGCTCATGCTCTTAGTAGTGTTTGATAGTAAAAGTCAATTAAAGGGAAAGTCATTTATGACCAACTAGTTGAAGCACCTTTAATAGACAACTAACCTCATCCCCTTGAGTTCCCTAATGAGTACATCATGACCCTCTATCCAATGGATTTTACCTATAAAGTCACCATGTTATTTGATGGATCAAAGTGTCAACATGGTGGGGGAGTAGGTATCATCCTTATTCCCTTTGATGGTGAACCTCTCCCTCTATCTTTCAAGCTTGATTTTGAATATACCAATATTATGGTTGAGTATGAAGCCCTAGTGGTAGGCCTTTAAACTACCTTAGACATGGGAGTTAAAATGATAAATATATTTGGTGACTCCAAACTTTCTAGTAATCAAATCAATGGCTCTTACTATAGACATCCAATTCCTAACACCATTTGTGTTGAAATTATCAATCTTACTCGAATTGCATTCAAATGCACATTTTAGGTCAAAATCCATAAAATTCCCTAAATGGTTCAAACTTTTCACTTACAAGTGACAGCTTAGGAAAAAGTATCCCTAAATAGGGCAATACATTTATGGTCCATCTAACTTTGATCAGATCATTTTGATTCAAAATGACAATTTTTCCATTTAGTGCTTTGGATCACTCTTTTCTTCTAATTCATTGGTATATGTCATGTACCTTTTTAATTTGGTGTTGGAAACATTATAAATGGGAATATAGCTCCAACACATCTAACATTTCCTTCTAGTTCCTCTCTAGTTAGATTACCACCCAGTAATATGAATTTTTTACCATTTTGATTAATTGAGGGCCAATTTTCAAATAACTGCATAAATGTTGATTAACCTTGTTTAAGGTTAATTAATCTAGATCAAGATCTTAAGTGGATTTTCCATGAGAGTTGTTGACTATTTCTTTTTGAAAATTGATTACTATTATCTATATCACCTAGTGATATCATCTATGGGGTGGCATCCATCAAGCCATAAGTGCATAAAATATCAAGATTATGGGTCACCCATGCCTAGTTAATGTCTCCCATGACTCTTTAATGCTTATTTATCTTGAGGATATTTATGGATTTAATTCCAAATATTAGGATTATCTTCAACCACACATCTTCATCTTAAGATGGATGGTTCAGGTTGATCCTGACCAATCTAAAAAATCTATAAATAGAGAGGCCATGAACATAATTTCGATGTTATTTTGGTGTAAGGTTATTATGCTCAAATATATTCAAAGCTTGAATATTGTAAAGTTATAATGTTAATTTTTTTACATAAATCTTAATTGATAGGCTAGTTTAGTGATTTATAATCAAGATCCTAGGTTTTATGGAGTGTTCTTGAGGCATTAGAGGAGCTTACTACCATTGTTGACAAAGACAAGGATGCTTGATCAGGGGAGAACATGTTTTTGAGCCACATGGGTATGGTGAATCCATTTTGGAAGGTAATATGGTGTTTCTTTCTTTCTTTCATTGTTTCTTTCTATCCTTTGTAATTCCCATAGGAATAGATAGGCTTAGTTAGTTAGTTCTTTATGTACATTTCATTAATTATGGACTAATGCTTGACTAACTTTGTAATCCTCTCTACATCTTGACACACCTGGTGGGATGAGATTCATCCTACACTTAAAGAAGATCACTTGGAAAATTTAGAATATTCATTTGGACCCTTAAAACTCTTAAAAGTTTATTTTCTAACTTTATTTTGCTATTTTTGGCTGCCATAATTTTTACACTATAACTGACGTTGACAAAAATACCAACATTAGCTACTGACTTAACTAACATCAGTTAGCAGAACTCAAATTGGTCAAATCTTGGTTAGCCATAACTAACATCAATGGTATTAACTAACGTCAGTCACTATGTTTTTCCAAAAACACAAATGTGAGAGCTACTTTCCCAAAGTTCATTATTTCAAGCTAAAAAGAGCTTCAAAGCTAAAGGACATGCTGACATTTTTGCTATAATAATAAGCTTTTTCTTTGATAAAAACATGATTAAATCACCTCTTGAATGCTTAAAAATCAATTAGGAACCTTGTTTTTGGTTTTTAATGAAAAATTTAGGTGTTTTTTGTGAATGTAAAGTTTACAACTAAGACCAAGGGGTCAAATGAACACCACCAAACATTTCATTTGGGTTTATAAAATTGAACACACTTTTCAATTCTTATTTTCAATAGTTGATTAGATTAATATTGTTTAGCAGAAAGAGGAATGTTGCATGTATGCTCTTCTATTTTTCCCCTATAGGGAACCCTTAAAATCAAAAGTGCCATTCCTATTACAAATAGCCTAGTCCAAGGCTTAGAAAGAATGTCATCTAAAAAACTCCCCAAAAACTCGTCAAAGTTTGGGTGACCTTGAAAATGACCCTAAAGTCTTTTTATTTTCATGATTTCTTTGTTTTTATGCATCTTGGCTTGTGAGGGGGACTTCATCACCTCCCACAAGTTCTTTAGGGAATCTTTGACTCTAGGTTTCACCTCCTAACATTGACTTCATTTAGCTCCTTTAGAGTTGTACATGAGATGTAGTGGCACTTTGGACATCACACTTCACTGAGCGAATAGCAGGATGTAGTGGCTATAAAAATGACTAGACCTTTTTGAAATAATCCGAGTGATATGGAACCAAAACCCATGATTTTATTTTGCATTATTTGGCATGAAATTCATTGTGAAATTGATTCCCCTAAAATGATCAAAATCTTACTAGTTTAGTAGACCCCACTTTGCCATACCTTGTCAGTTTAGACTTAAGACATTTGTTTTTTGTCAATAGCTTACTTAGTCTTGATTTGTGTCTAAAACTACTTGTTAACTCAATGAACTTGACCAAAACACATTGACCTCAATTTTATTGAGTAAGGGAGGCATTATGTTGTCCAAGTGGAAAATTCATCTTTTCCTTATTCAATTTGTTATCAAAATCTTTGTTTCATGTCATCCTCTTTGGCATAGTTATGCTTCCCAATTGAGTCTATATCTTTTACCTAATTTGTTTAAATAATTTATTTATAATCCACATTCAAAATTGAACCTTTCTATGTTCTAAGGGTTGGTGCATCAAAGTGGGTTCACCATTTGTGCATTAAGCTTGTTTTAACTTGGGTTCAATTTTCTATTTGGATTGAAGGTCATTTATTAAGACTCAAAATCATATTATCATCTTGGTGGACTCAAGTCATCTTACGTATCACTCATGCTTTGAGTCCTATAACATATTTTATCCTACTAGAATCGTGTGGTGACATTGTGTTGCCTATTTGGTCCTAGCTTTATACTTAGTGATTCATGTATGTTTTTACATCTTGAGTTGCTTAGTTCATATTATCTTCTTCGTAATTCAAAGAGATTTCCTCTAAACTTCTAGGGTCAACTTGTCAAAGTTGAAGCTAGCTTTTTTAGTGTGGGAGTATCACAAAGATTTAGACTTTGTTGTATTAGTTTTCACCTTAGGTCTTTGAGTTACCTTACTCTCTTCTAATCTATATGATTTCAACTTTACCAAAGGTTGAGTAAACTTGTGAACTAAATCTTCTAAATTATGTGTGGTTTCAAACCACCCTCCTTTCTAGTTTCATTGGTACCTTGGTTATTTTTTTAAAAAGAGATCCAAAGTATACTTTGATTGGTTTTCGAACATTGGTCCAAAGTTTGTTAAATGCACAGAATATCTCTTTTTAGACATGACTCAAAGGTTCACTCATAGTGGGGCCTCTGATAGCCTTAGTTATGAGGATGATAAAGTTTATGATGGTTAAGATAACCACTTTTTTTTATGATATCCCCACAATATTAGTATTCAAAGATGATTAAAATGAATATCAACCCCAATAAGATCAAGATGAATCCCTTCTTAGATTGATAGAATCAGGTGCTAGACTACATTCTGACTTTCCTACAGAATAATTGCATACCTTATTTAGAGAAGGATAAAAATGATGGCAAGAGAAAACTTTTGCACAAATAGACATACCTTCTTCCTCTAACAAAGGAAAGGAAATGCAAATAAAGTCAAAACCCACAAATTCAAATATTCTAGCTAAGGTCTAGATAATAAGTCAACTATATGTAGATCAACTTGTTGTAGACATAACTGACTCCCTAGTTTCCACTTCAATTAACAATAATTCTTTGAAATAACAAGAAGATATGGTGGATAATACACAATAATTATTAGATGAGAACATTACTATAGTGCATCAAGGTAATTTAAATGAATAGTTAAAGTCACAAGAGACCTTACAAGATGTTCCATTTGATATGAAACATACATTCCTCAATAATTAAGAACCTCTTATTACTTTAAAAACTTATAAACCCAAACATTCAATTCAAATTGAGGAAATCCCTCAAAAAAACCAAAGATTGGTAAATAAACATAGAAATTTCTAAAATAAACAAAGTACAAAATAGCCAAATTTAGGGAATCCAAGAATCAATGGCCTATGTTCTCAACTCAAGCAATAAATTAGAACCAAATCATGGATCAAAAGGTATACACCCCTTATAGATCCATAAAAAAATAGGGGAACATTCCACCCCAATAGAAACAAAATTAGGGGCACATTCCACCCCAACAATAGCTAAATCAGGTGCAGATTCGACCCCAATAGCAAAAGATCTAGGGGCACATTTCACCCCAATAGTAACAAAACTATGGGCACATTCCACCCCAACAAAAATAAAATTAGGGGCACATTCCACCCCAACAAAAATAGAACTAGGGGCACAATCCACCCCAACAACATCTTATCCAATCCATAAATACACCAAACATGCAAGAATGGAATTCTATGAAGAAAATTGTCCAAAGATTGGAGACAAATAATAGAGTCAAAAAGTACAAATTTGATGAGATTTGCCCATATGCATTTGAATTATATATTCTCCAAAACCCCTTTCCACCTCATTTTGAGGCATCTAAATTTGATAAATATCAAGGGAAAGGAGATCCATGTGAACACATACAAGCATTCTTAATCTTGTGTCAAGAGGTTGCTTATAGTAGTGAGTACTTACTATGATTGTTTCCATGAAGTTTAATGGGACAAGCTCATGATTAGCAATGTAAACTACCCAAGGGATCATTTTTAGATTAGAATGACTTATCAAAAAAATTTGTTAACCATTTCTCATACAACATAGAACATGAATTTACCATTTTTGACTTATGTAAATCCAAGCAACATGATGGTGAAAGTTTTGTTGCATATCTATAAAGGTGGAGAGAATTATTAGGCCCCTTTCAACACAATTTAGCAGACAAATAGTTGGCTAATATCTTTGCATAGAATTTCCATCTTGAAGTTGAACATAATCTATGATTAGCTTGTGCTAACTCATTTGAAGAAATTATTGACAAAGGAGTGTAGATTGATAATGATCTTATTGTTGAGGGCCTTGTTAAGATCTTTACACAAGGACAAGTGTCTAATCAGACTAAATCACCAACTAAAATAGTTATTAAAGATAAGCCTAAGGGATTTAGCAAAAATAAGAACATAATTAGAAATGGGGTGATAGAAATAAGACATGTACAAATGGTACAGGATATGCCTCCTCCAAATGAACAATTAACTCCCTCAAATCCACTACCTACTTTTCAAAGATAACCTCCACGAAGGAAATTTCATAAAAATTTTAGAGTCTTTAGTATGTCAAGAGAATATGTTAAAATAATGTTACAAAATATCATTGCAACTAATTTAATTATATGGCTAGTATTAAGGCCATTTCCTCAAGATCAGCCAAAACTAGACTAGTAAAAAGATAGCAAATGGTGTAACTTTCATCATGTTGTTGGTCAGGTGCATATCATTACATTCAATTATGACATATTATTGATGACTTTATTGAAAATGGTGAGCTATAAATCAAGTTGACCCCTAATCAAGACATAAATCAAGATATGGGAATCTACAAAGATGCCTTTCCTTGATATGATCCACCTCCACCAAGAAATAATCAAAATGGTCACAATCAAGGACAGAGGTAAAATCAGAACCAACAACAAGGTTAGAATCATAATGAGAATAATTGAGATCATGATCCCCAAACTAATAATGTGGCTTATAAAAATGTACCTTATGACTATAATAACACTATGGGATGCATTTTTGTAATTTATATTTCCATTGTTTCAGTGATGCCACGTGTCTAATCTTGTGTTCCTCATAACATGAGACCCATCATTATAGGGTTAGCACCCTTTCCCCCTATAAATACCATGTCGAGTTTGCATCATCATGTTTCTTCTTTATTTTCATAGGTTACTAATCTTGAACAATAGTACCATTCTTCTAAAGGCTCCTCACTGACCCAAAATTATAGAAATACCATTAATTATGCATGAATCACCATCCAACACCCTTTGCCTCACTCTTTTAATTATAAGAACTCCTTGACACCTTTAGGTTGTACAGTCACAACTATATGGCTATAAGTTACCATCCAAGGCCCTTCACCCACTTTTTTCCATAAACCTAATGAGAACATTGTGCTAATAGTTCCAAAGCTGAATACTATCCCAACAAATACTAAACTAGTTCAATCCACAATTCAAAGGCTTTATAGTATAATGGATCAATTAGATAAAACCCCTACATAAATTTCCATATTAGAACTCTTGTAGACATCTGACGTCTATAGAACCATCTTCAACAAACTTTTACATGAGTCTATTATGCCTAATGATATAAACCTTGATCAATTCCAGAACCTAGTTGGATATTTTTCTTCATTACAACAAATCACATTTGATCAGAAGGACATGTCCACCCTTGGCCCAAACCATAATAACCCACTATGCATTGAGATAATCATTGTAGATCATAAGATCAATTAGGTTCTTATATATCATGGTTCAGGGTTGAACATCATATCTATTTAATTAGTGAGTGATTGGGTTACATGGACAAAGACATTTAGCCAGAGACTATTACAATCAAGGCTTATGACAATGCTCAGAAGAAGTCATCTGGAAAAATTTGGTTGCCAGTCATGGTTGGGGATATTTCTCATCACACGTTATTCCATATTATGGATATTGATCTTCCTTATAACATACTTCTTGGTCATCCTTAGATCCATGAAATACAGGTAGTTCCATCTATTCTTCACCAATGCCTTAAGTTTCCCCATGATGGGATTGAGGTTACTATTCTTATTGATCAATAGCCATACTAATACTGAAAACATCTTGAAATAGAGTTTTATAATTATAAATATTTCCTAGGTTCTAAATTCATTAAAAAAAAATAAAGCCATCATTTCTCATCCATCTCCATCTAATTATATAGACCCTGGTGATCTAGCCTCCATTTGAATTGATCCTTTTTTTGTAACTATGGCCAAGTAGGTTATTATTAAAGACACAGGTATTTTCATGTACCATATAAAGGACATCCTCTATATTTTGAAATTAACAAAATCCCATAAAACATTTTGTAAACCTAAAACATCCTAGTCTCCTTACAGACCTGATCAGATTTGGCAACCAAAGAAGAAGTAACTAAAACCTCCTATGGTTTTTGTACCTATAATTGCACCAAAGAATGATAGAGAGGATTTTACCAAGGGAGATTGGTTATATTCTAAGGACCTTGTGGATTTTTTTAGAATCCAAAGTATCCTGTCCCTAATAGGATAATGGTTCATCTTGACTATACAGGAAAAGGCCTTGGCCCACAGGCGCAAGGAATTTTAGAGCCCTTATCAGTTGGATTTGTTAATGGGAATCATGGTCTCAAATTTAAACCACCAGAGGATGACCTCATAACATTTGGTAGTGACTCTTTCAAAGTGATAGGTAATGAGACTCCTAGCAATTATGTAACATCTCATTATAGCCTTTTTAATGAGCTTGTTAATTCAAGTTTGTTTGATTCAAATGCCATATTAAACATAACACCTATTGAAGCTTCCCATCTTGAAGCAAAAACCCATCCTAGTGGTGCTTCCCTTATTGAAGTAGGAAATTATATAAAACATATTGGAGCTTCCCATCTTGAAGCAAAAACCCATCCTAATGGTGATTCCCTTCCTAAAGTAGGACATTATATCTTTACCATTGGTGCTTCCCATCTTGAAGCAAACCCTCACTGTAACCTATGCCTTTACCATCTTAAACTCATAGACTAGGATCAAAAAAATTTGGTCATATGCCTCAATGAGTTTCAAAATGAAGAATTGATTGCATAATACGTGGGCCTATGAGATGCATTCCCCATTGGTGATCAAAAGTAGGGTTTTGATTTTTCATTGAATTCTTCTACCTACTTTGGAGAGAGAATTTTTTTGTCATAATAAATAACAAACATCGAGATATTTAGGTGAAAACCTCTTTGTGACACTTGTTGATCAAGGAAAAAGTAAAGAAAAAGACAAGCCTTTGAGTGAAAACCTATTTCAAGTGATCCCAAGTGGGAAACTTTTCTCATCCCCTTAGGACGTAGAAAGTCTATTTAGCCCAAGTTCCATAGCTAGTAAAATCATCTCTTCAGAACAACATAAAATATTTGTGCATCTTACTCTTGAGTTTCTAGATGTCTTTCTAAATTGGCCTTTACCTAAGAAGGTAGATTCTGATTCTTCATATTATCTAGATCTTTGGGAAGAACAACAAGAAGATATAGTAGAATATGATCACGACCATACATTGCCTACAATTATATAGGATGGATCTGCACTCCTTATGGAGAGCACAATAGAATTGAATTTGGGAATCCATGAGGATATTAAAAATGTTTATCTTGGATCTTCCCTTACTAAATTAGAATGTGAACATATTATATACATTGTTAAGGATTATATAAACATCTTTGCATGGGCATATTTTGACATGCCAGGCTTAGATACAAATCTAGTTGTGCATCTAGTTGTTCACCTTGATGCTAAACCAATCAATCAAAAGTTGAGAAAGATTCATCCATGCATTGCCATTTTAGCTAAGGCTAAATTGGAAAAGTGCTAGGAGCCAATTTTATTAGACCATTGGACTACTCTGAATGGATTTCTAACATAGTGCCAGTAAGTAAAAAGACCCCAAGCATACATATTTGTACTGATTTTTGTGATATCAACAAAGCATGTCCTAAAGATGATTTTACTCTACCCAACATCGACATGAATATCAACTCAACTACTGGGTATTAGATGCTATCCTTAATGGATGGATTTTTTAGTTACAATCAGATCAAGATGGCCATTGAAGATCAACATAAGACTGTATTCACCACTCTATGGGGGACATTTAATTACCAAGTCATGCCATTCAGTTTGAAGAATGTTGGAGCCACATATCAATGTGCAATGAATATCATCTTCCATGACATGATGTATGACATTATAGAAAACTATGTTGATGATATACTAGAAAAATAAATAACAAGAGTGAGACACCCTAGCATTCTATGAAGAATATTCAAGAGTCTTTGTGCATATAAAGTCTACTTGAATCCTAAGAAATACGTCTTTGGAGTCACATCAGGAAAATTTATAGGGTTCATTATATCACAATGAGGGATTGAAGTTGACCCTGCAAAGGTCACCACTATTATGGAAATGCATCCACCAAACAATCTTAAACAATTGCAAGGTCTACAAGGCAAGATCCAATCTATACACAGGTTCATTTCTTAATTAGCATATAAGTGACACCCATTTACCAATTTCTTAAAGAATGGGGTAACATTTTAGTGGGATGAATATTGTTAGATAGAATTTTTAAATATTAAAACATACTTGGAAAATCCACCAATCTTATGACCTCCAACACAAGGAAAGCCACTACTTCTTTATATATCAGCCATAAAACATGCACTAGGGGCACTTTTGGCTCAGTATGATGATCATGGTAAGGAACATGCTATTTATTATTTAAGGCACACATTAGTAGCCTATGAACATAATTATATGCCTATTGAGAAGGCATATTTAGATATGATGTTTGCCACTCAAAAATTGTGACATTATATACTAAATAACAAAACTATTGTTATTGCCAAGGTAGATCCTCTCAAGTTCCTCTAATGTAAAGCAACTCTCCAAGGATGCATGGCTAAATGGACTATGCTCCTTAGTGAGTTTGATATCAAGTACCAAAATCAAAAGGCAATTAAAGGGTAAATTCTTATGGACCAACTTTTAGAAGCTCCTATCATGGCCACTCAACTTTGACCTTACAAATGATTCCATCATGATGATAGAACAAGCATCACATGAACCTAGATAGTGGGCACTCTATTTTGATTGATCCTTCACATCTCAAGGATCTAGAGCTATAATATTGTTGATCACACCATAGGGGGATTTGATCCCCAAAACATTCCATATATAATTTTAGTGTACAAACAATATGGTCGAATATGAGGCATTGGTTACAGGGCTTTATCTTGCCATACAACGAGATATTCAAAGCTTAAAAGTTTGTGGTGATTTATAGGTAATCATAAATCATAAAATTGATTAGTATCATATAAGAGATGATAAGCATGATCCTTACAAGAAAATTGTTGATAACCTTAAAACACATCTTAAATCTCTATAGTTTGAGCAAGTTTCATGAGTCAACAACAAATCTACCAACACTATGACAATATTTGGTTCCATGATTCAAATGCATGATAGTGCTAAAGAGTACCAGTTCTTGATTAAAAATCTTCTTCAGTCAGCACATATTCTATCAGATTTAGAGAGGATATGCACCATTGCTGATCTTAATCACTCACCTGAGCTACCATGGTACCAAGATTTTTATAACTATTTCCATAGCCATGTCTTTCCTGCCAGCCTTTCCAATAACAAAAAAAAGTTTTCCTTCATCACTTAAAATATTATATCCTCCTTGGAAATATGCTTTATAAGAAAAATCTATGATGGAATGCTTCTTCATTGTTTATCTTTAAGTGAATCCAAGCTGTCACTAAAGGAGGTTCATGAAGGAATGTGTGGGGCCCATACCAATGGTGTAGTCCTAACAAAGAAAATTATTAGAATAGGCTATTATTGGACCAAAATAGAGATAGATGCTTTTAATTATGTAAATAAGTGAGTTCCTTGTCAATAGCATGGCAACTTGATACATGCACATTCCTTACCCTTGCAGCTGATTACAACACCATGGCCATTCTCAACATGGGCTCTCGATCTCATTAGGAAAATTAACCCAACATCTTTAGATGACCATAAGCACATTTTGAATATAAATAAGTACTTTACCATGTGGATTGAGGCCATTTGTCTCATTTATGTTATCAAGAAATAAATAGCCAAATTTATTCATTACCATATCATTTATTGATATGGCATCCCAACTTGTATTATATCTGATAATGGTAGATCCTTTGTAAACGAAGATGTCAATTCAATATCAATCACAATAGATCCACTCCATATAGCCCACAAGTCAATATACAAGTTGAGGCATCAAATAAAACCATTCTAGCCATCTTAAAAAAGATTGTCAATGATGCTAATCATAATTGGCACTTACAACTCTTTCCTTCCCTTTGGGCTTATAAAACCAATCATTACACCCCAATTAGATCCACTCCATACTCCCTTATTTTTGGTACTAAAGCTATCATCCCAATTGAGATTTAGATCCCATCATTAATAATATCAGTGGAGCACATTGAAGATTATGAATATTATAGAGTTTCACAGTTGTAAGAAATAGAACTTCTTGATGGTAAGCATTTGGTTGCCCTAGAAAACCTATAGGCCTATCAAAATAGATTGTGGAAAAGCTACAACAAATGTATTATCCCTCAATAATTTTATATTGGTGACCTAGTTTTGAAAGAAAACCAAAAGAACATGAATGTTGAACCCAAAAAGAAAGGCAAATTTTAGACTAATTGATTAGGACCATATATTGTCATAGCAAACTATGGATCAAGAGCATATCGATTGGCTAAACCTAATGGTGAAGAAATTTTAGATCCCATAAACATCATACACCTTAATAGGTTATACGCATGAACAACTTTGAACCATTTTCTATAAGGCCCCTGACTTATGGGCAACTTGTACTATCATAATTTGATCACACCCTTTTATCTTACCTTGAACACATTTTATACTACCCTAGTCTAATTTTCATGAATCCTGACAATAAATGATTTGAACTCTTGGCACTCTAAACACATTCTTCATCCCATTCTTGATTACTCTCTTTGAGAGGCATATTCTTTGTTTTGTCTAGGACATGTTGTAAGCTTGAAGACTTTTTGTCCGTTGACCAATTATGATCTCTATTATGTCTCATGAGCATTATGAACATCTTCAGTAGTAGTTCTACAAAGCAATTTAGCCAAGACACTCTTGTACAAATTTCTATAGGTGAACAATTGCATCTTCTTAGTACAAGCCTTAATGCTTTCTTATTTTATCAAGAACCTCACTCTCACTGATTTATGAGCATGGGCCATTGCAGTCAACTTATCCATCTTATTGGAACCTCTACTCTCAAGATGTGTATTTCCTCAACTAGATGGTCCCACTTTGTGAATATTTTATCCCAAAAACAACAAAAACATTATAATTACTTTTAAAATACCAAAAACATTTGAACATGATCCATAAAATAACAAAAACATTGTCTCACACTTTTGTATATTTATACATTCCCATTCCACCATCCCACACTCTCACCATTTTGTGAGCAACTGTTAAGTTTGAATGCTCTCATCGTTTTGCAAGAAACTGTTAAGAAAGAATGCTCTTGCCATTTTACAAGCACAAAAACACTAGTTCATTTCAGCTTGTCCCACACACTTGCCATTTTACAAGATCATTCTTTCTCATCTCATCATTTTCTTATTTACCAGACCATTCTCATTTGTTTTTCATATCTTCCATTTCTTATATAACATTAATCATGCTGGTCTGATCATCATTTTTATTGTATCCCATTTCTTAGGAGAACTACATTTGGCCTAAATTTTACATTAGAATATGCATCCATAGAATTATGTAGGTAGCATCCACTTGTCGTATACATCTAGAGTTAGCTCAGCCAACCCCTTCCTTTTTGTCTCTTCTCCCATTTCTTCTATCATTGTTCCTCTTTAATTAGGTAACAATTGTTGTGTCATTATTATTTGTTATGATGTGGTGAAAATTAATGTCTCTACCACACATACATGAACATTTATCTTTAAACTGCACTAGTTTAGTTTTAGTTTTTGTGTGTTTATTTATGTTTTTTTGGTTTTTTTAATGCTTTCGCACCTCTTCTTTTGTTTTTTCTCCTTTTCTCCTTTTCTCTTTTATTTATTTGATTGTTTTTGGTGTCTTGTTTTTTCTATTTGATTTTGCTTTTCTCTTTTGTGTTTAAGAATGCCTTGATGGTCCACATGGATCTTGATTATTCATATCTTTGTCTCATGTCATTAAGATGTTCTCACCTTTTATTCCTACTTAAGTCTTGATAGATCATATCTTGATATAAATTTAGGTTCATTTATGTTTGTCTTTTTCTTTATTTTTGATTTTTTTTTAAAATGTAAATCACTGTAACTCTGGTCTTGGTCATTATTTTAACATTATCTTTAGTTATAGATATTCACATTTGAACTAGTTCAGTGCAATTGGAATCTTATGTCATTATAAGTTACTCATACTTATGATTCTTATTTTATTTTACTATAACAATAACTTTATGCTCAGGTTTCAAAGTCTTAACATCAACATAAGCTTTGATGAATGATTCTCATGAACATTTTGTAAAACCTAAGCTCATGATATGGAATTAGGCTTCTAGGTAGCATGCATTTTAGGTTTCTTTGTCTATGCGTAGACGTGCATCTCTTTGTAGACATTATAAGTCTAATAAAATTATTGGTTTATTTTTCGTCATTCCTCATTCCATTCTCTCCCAAACTTGGGTGAACTAAATTGGCATGAAGTTCATATTAGAACATGAGTCCATGGAACTATATATGCAGTGCTCAATTTCTATTGAGGTCATCTTGGTTATCTCCATTCTTATTTTCATCTCTCTCATCACTTTGTGAATTCTCATATGCTTAGTTTTATATGGTTTCTAAGCCATTACACCATCACATGTATGTTTACACCAGCTCATTTTATCCTCTCTTTTGTGTTATATCCTTGAAATATTTTGCTTGCCAATTACCCATATTGGGGCACAACATCTGAACCACATCCAAATCAAATCAGATCTATAAGGGCAAATCATTATTTATTATTTATCGATGATCAATATTTTCCCTATTGGGATGCAACTATTTTATCATGATCAAATTTTCTCTACTAGAGTACTTATTATATTCTTTTTGGAGACCCATTATAGTGGTGCTTCCCTTCATGAAGAAGAAAATTATCCCTTTTCCTCTAATTCCAAGCTCTCCACTTTAAATCCCATGATGGCAATATTTAATTGTGTAACTTGTCTTGAGATTGATCAATGTTGTAAGCGTGCAACTTATACTCTCAAATTGGGAATGTTTATAGTGTGTCACTTACAATTATGGATTGTATCTTTTCCATTCCCCCCATATCTAGGGCTTATTATACCTCTAATTATATTTTGATCATTGATGTTAATCATGTGTGTAAGCATTAGCTCATTTGGATGTGATCTATTCCATGGGTTAACCTCTCACTTTCTCTCTCTTTTTGAGAGTCCATCCTTTTCTTCCATCCTAGTATATCCTCTTGAGGGGGCATTATGGGTCTATTCTAATTTCTTCTAGACAACTCTTTTCTTTGAAAATATGTTGCTTCACCTAAATATCTTACTATGCCTTCTCAAATAGGGGCAAAATGTAGACATCAAATTCCTAACACCATTTGTATTAAAATTGTCAATCTTACCTGAATTGCATTCAAATGCACATTTTAGGTCAAAATCCATAAAATGCCCTAAATGGTTCGAACTTGTCACTTACAAGTTTTAGTTTATGTCAAAGTATCCCTAAATAGGGCAATGCATTTTATGGGCCAACTAACTTTGATCAGATCATTTTGAGTCAAAATGATAATTTCACCATTTAGTGCTTTGGATCACTCTTTTCTTCTAATTCATTGGTAAAAATTATGTAACTTTGTTATTTGGTGTTGGCAACATCCTAAATGGGAATACAACTCCAATGCATCTAACATCACCTTCCAATTCCTCTCCAGTCAGATTACGACCTAGTAATATGACTTTCTAACCATTTTGATTAACTGAGGGCCAATTTTGAAATAATTACACAAATGTTGATTAACCTTGTTTAAGGCTAATTACTCTAGATCAAGAACTTAAGTCGATTTTCCATGAGGGTTGTTGAATATTTCTTTTTGAAAATTGATTCTTATTATCTATATCACCTATTGACATCATCTATGGGATGACATCCATCAAGCCATAAGTGCATAAAATATCACTATTATGGGTCACCCATGCCTAGTTAATGCCTCCCATTCCTCTTTAATGCTTATCTATCTTGAGGATATTTATGTATTTAAATCTAAATATTAGGATTATCCTCTACCACACATATTCATCTAAAGATGAATGGTTCAAGTTAATCCTGACCAATCTCAAAAATCTATAAATAGAGAGGCCATGAACATAATTTATAAGCTATTTTGGTATAAGGTTATTATGCTCAAATATATTCAAATCTTGAATATTTCAAAGTTATAAAGCTAAATTGTTTCCACAAAGCTTCATTGAAAGGCTAGTTTAGTGATTTAAAATCAAGAGCCTAGGTTTTATGGAGTGTTATTGAGGCATTTAAGGATATTACAACCATTTTTGATAAAGACAAGGATTCTTGAACAAGGGAGAACATGTTTTTGAGCCACATGGGCATGGTGAATCCATTTGGGAAGGTAATATGGTGTTTCTTTTTTTTAGTTATTTCTTATTATCCTTTGTAATTCTCATAGGAATAAATAGGCTTGGTTATTTATTTGTTTATGCATGTTTCATTATTTATGGACTAATGCTTGACTAACTTGCTTTGTAATCCTCTCTACACTTACCATTGTAAGAATGATGTTTTGAACTAGTAGAAGTAACTAGTTGATGAACTCTTAGCATCATTTGAACACTACCACATCCAATCAACCCTATCATCTACTAATAAGTTTTCTAATACCATGGTTTCCCTTACCTCTTAAATACTACTCATACCCTTAGATTCTAAGCTATATATTGTTATCCTTAGGTTAACCTAGCCTTCTTATGTCAGACTAGATTCTCCCACCATTTTCAATGTGGAAGAGACCTAAGCTAACCTTTAGTATCTGCAAACCTTTGACTATCTCAACCTTGTCATCATTCCTTCTTGTCTTTCTTAGAATGTTATAAGAGCATTTATCTAGATTACCTCACATTATACCATACTATGATGTATCCTTTATAAAGATAGCTTTGATGGTCTCCTCTTCCATTGCCTACGTAGTCAAAAAGCATCTCATGCTATCAAAGAAATGCATGATGGTATCTATGGAGGCCACTTTAGTGGAATCATTGTAGCAAAGTATATCCTTCACCTTAGCTATTATTGGACTACCCTTAACAAATAATATTATGATTATGTGAAAAAGTGTGTCAAGTGTCAATAACACACTAATCTACATCATGCACCTATCCATAGTCTTCAAGTTTCCATTTATTTTTGACCCTTTTGATAATGGGGTTTAGACCTTATTGGTTAAATTAACCCCACTCCTCATAGAAACTCCACTTTATCATCATCATGATTGAATATTTTACCAAGTGGGTGGAGGCTATTCATTTAGTCTCAACTAAGGGAGAAAATATCATTGACTTTATCAACCATCATATCATCTACCATTTTGGTGTTCCTCATAATATCATCAGCAAAAATGGAAAATCATTTAAAAACAAGAAATTACAGGGTTTATGTGATGCATTCAACATTAATTTAAGCTTCTCCTTACCCTATCATCCTCAAGCTAATGGATAGGTAGAAGCCTCTAATAAAACTCTTAATAACATGCTAACTAAAATGGTCAATGCATCTAGTTGGGATTGACATCTACACATTCCATTCACCTTATTGGTATATCATACTAGTGTTAGAACCCCTATGGGTACTACCCCTTTCTATTTTATTTTTGGAGTAGAGGCCATCTTGCCTTTCAAACTCCAAATCCCATCTCTTTGCATATCTTTTCAAGATTTTATCTCTGAGTATTATTATCATCAACACTATTTATCTCAACTCAAGCTATTCAAAGAGCATTATTTAACAACCCTTACCCATATCCATGTCTATCAAGAATACATCAAGCATGCTTATCACAAACACATTAAAGTGTGAGAATTCAATATCAGAGACCTCATCCTTAAGGAAAACTAACACATCACTAATACTGAGAAAAGAAAGTAGGGCAAATTTGCTTTCAATTGGCTTGGACCTTATATCATAACCCATAAGTATGTATTAAGATCTTACCAATTATCTTCTTTCCAAGGCCACCCAGAACTTGATCCCCTCAATACTTTGTATATATGCCCATTAGTTTGTTAAAGAAAGATCAAGTTCACCTTTTGTCTAACTTAATCTCATCCCTTGATACCTACCTACATTCTATATCCCTAGTTTAGGGGCAACTGATTATAACTAAATCATATGATTATATGTCACCAATATGGCCTTATCATAAATAATGGGTATCATGGCTCTACTTATGGTATGACTCTCATGGTACTTTCCACACCTTCACAAGATGGATTCCCATGGTCATTGTCACCTGAACCTCTTTACAACTAATTAACCTTCATGTGATTTTATTTTTGCCTTCATAAAGGTGCCTTTGAAGACTTTATAAATAGTTCTATGTCTAGCAACATCAAACAAGTAAAAATAAAAATACACACCAATAGTAATCATGGGTATTGTTGTCCCCCAAAAATATCAGCTCATTTTTGGGACAACATTTGAACTATTTTGGTCTTACAGACCAAAATCTCTTTTATTTTCAAAATTTGTCTTAGGCATTCAAATTATTTAGTTTTCAAGCTTTTATTAAATCTAAAAACTCTGCAGGCTTGAATCTATAGACTCTATAGGCTTGAATGTATGGACTCTGTAGGCTTGAATCTACGAACTCAGTAGGAAAAAAATCTACAAACTGTGCAGGAAAAGGAAAATCTATGGACTCTATAGGCAGGTTCATTTTTATAGGTTCAAAGGCTTCTACAGGTGGTTTCAGTCAAAAGAATCAATTTTTCAACACTTAGTCATTTATTGGGACTATTTTAGTGCCTTGGTTCAAACAGAAATCTCCATTAGCAAACACCAGCAATAAGTTCAATGTGTTCAAGGTTCAACGGTGGGTTCAACCAAAGGAATGGTTTAATGGCTTGGTTCAACCAAGTGGTTCAACACTTTATTTCACTTAGGCGGTTCATTCCCTTTGTTTCAACATCTTTTGGTTCAATACTTAGTTCATCAGCTTGGTTCATTCAATTAAACCATCAGCTTGAACCATCGGCTTGAACCATTTTTGGTTCAACCGATTGGTTCAACAAAAAGGTTCAACGTTTTGGTTCAAAGGAAAGTTTAATGTTTGGTTCAATACTTAGTTCATCAACTTGGTTCATTCAATTGAACCATCAGCTTGAACCATTGACTTGAACAATTTTTGGTTCAACTGATTGGTTCAATGTCTTGGTTCATCGCTAAAGTTCAAAAGGGTGATTCAATGCAAAAGGAAGCTTCCTGAAGGACAAGTGCCCTCACAGAGGACACTTAATTAATAAAATCACCCTTCAAAAGGGTCATTTTCAAGGAAGCTGAAAGGTAATTCTTTCAGATATGTCTAAGGCATTTAAAATTGGTAAGACATAATTCTTTTAGATTTTTGTTCGAAGGAATTGCTTTGGACAAAAAGTCTGAAAGAAATCAAAGAAGTGAATGTGGGAAAAAAATCTGAAGACTTGTTTAAAGACTTGGTGGAACAAATTTTTTCAAACTTTTCGTCTGTGGGAATTTTCCCTAGACTTTTTATCCGTGGGAATTTTCTGCAGGGAAAATGTCTATGGGAAACGTCCATAGGGAATAGCTAGAGGAAAAGCCCAGGGGGAATTTGTGAAAGGTTGCCAAAGGACCCTGAAGGGTCAATACCCTTGTGGGGGACTCTTGGCTGCCAATTTGAAGACACTTCCTGAAGCCAAAGGGTCGCCTGAAGAAGCTTGAAGGCCATTTAAAGACTGCTCAAAAGATAGATACCCTTGCGAGAGGCTATTCTGACTCAAAATGGGTTATTTCTCAAGACCCAAAAGGGCAAGCCCAATATGGAAAAGTACCAAGTGGAATATCAAAAGAAGACCAAGGGGTGATGCACCTGAAGATGTCAAATTCAACACAGTCGACTAGTTGTTGGAAACATAGTGACAGGCACATGAATGTCAAATTGAAGACAACAAAATAACTGTTGATCCTTTGAACATACAGACCAAAATACATTCATAGATTTCAAGGCTAAGACCAATAGAAAGTGGGGAAGGAACATAATAGAAAATTGAATCTAGGACCTAATTCAATTAACCAAAAAAGGAGGAATGATGAAGATAAGATCAGATCGCCAGGTGGACATTGAAAATTGCAAACTTTCAATAAACGTGACTTGTTTCCCTGCATTGATAAAATCAAATGGGTAAAATGCCCCTAAGTTCCAACCTATCTTCTTAAGAGATTCCAATGCAACATGATGTATTACTATTCTCGAGTCCTTCTTGAAGAGGCTATATAAGGGACTCTCCTCTATTGTAATAAAGATCTCTTTTTTGACAATTAGAATGAAACTTTGCCCAAATTGTAGGGCATTACTGAGACTTTGAGCTTAGATTACTGATCATATTTTATTACTAGAATAAGAAAGCAAGTGACTTTTTAGACTTTGTTCTATAATATCTTTGTTGTTGAGGAAACTATTCTTATGTCTTTTTCTTCAATATATTTTATGTTCCTTTAATTCAACAAGAAAAATTAGTGACAACAGTCAGGAAGGTGTCCTGAAGAGTCAAGTGTGGAGAGACTTTGTGCCCCCATAATTGCCTTTAATGTGTTTTCTTTTCATTTCTCTGTAAAAGACCTTGGGGTGACTTTATGCCCTCATTTTCCTTTGTATCTTACTCTTGAGCAATCCAAGTGAAGACTTTCTGTTGCATCTCGATTTGTTGGTTATTACATCCTTTTCTACATTTTGTTGTTACTACCAGGAGTATTCTTGTGGTTTGCTAAATAGTACTTCTAAAAGAAGAGGAGTGATATCTGTCATTTCCCTTGAGTTTTTCCTTTGATCCGCATGCATTATCTCTAAAAAAAGAGAGATGGATGGTTTGTCCTACCCCTGAGTATTATTTTCTATATATATATATATATATATTATCTATAGAGAACCTCCCCTTGATGAGAGGAGAGATCAGTCCCATTTTGATGTGGTAATCCTACACATTTGGATGACTAATCTTCCTACTTTGGCTGATCAGACCTATTTTGTTTATTAGTACGCTGATCAACAAAATATTCAACCAACAGTTTTTGGTGACTCTACTGGGGATATACATAATATTGTGCAATTTGGAACCTCAAGTTTTAGATTGAAACATCACCTATATAACCCATTATCATTATAAACTTATCCATTATAGACTCTGGTGACTCTATTTCATGTCTTACCCATTATCCATTTATATCCTTACCATTTTCATCCATCTCCATTATATTATTTGGTCTACAAAATGAGAGTTGCTAACAAAGAAAGCGTAGTTTGAAGTCTCAAGCTTTAAGCTAAAGCAAGGCCAATTTCTTTTCCATTTTTGTCCTATAATATAGAAACTCCACTCATATGTGTTATCCCTATTGTTCATAATCCAATCATGGCAGTTCGAGGCCCTTGTGGTAACTCTTTTGGTCCACTTAATCTAACTCCACCTCTGCATTAGCTACCACTCAGTTCAAGGAAGAATTTCCTCAATTTTTTTTGTGATGGAAGAGTCCACCTTGATGAAGACATTGAAACCTTCACCATAGCATGTGGTGTGATAGGGGTAGAATTTGCAGATGTGGCAGTTAGGATTTTTGTGGAGACCTTACAAGGTGCTGCTATAGATTAGTTCTACCATCTGCAAGCTGGATCAGTGACTGATTGGGATACTCTCAAAGTTATGTTTGAAGCCAAGTTCAAGCCTACATAAGATGCACATGCCTTGCTATCCCAACTCACTCAAATGAAGAAAGAGCCCCATGAACCTATGAGGGACTTCATTTCTAGGTTCAACAAGCTGAGGCATAGGATTCCCATGGTCACCCAACTGACACCTCAGAATCTGATGTGTTTCTTCATCAACTCACAACTGCCTGAAGTGAGTTTTCTATTGAGATGGGCTAGACACATAGACCTTGAGGCTACTCAAGACTTGGCTACTGAGCTAGAAGATGACCTTATCTTAGAAGGAAAGATAAGGAGAGATCCTAATAGAGATAGAGCTTCATCATCTTTTGAATATTCATCTACAAGCACCACTGATCCAATGGTGCATAAGCTATCAAATGAATTGCTAGCCTTGAAAAGGCAAATGGCACAAAGTAAGTCTTTTACTCCTCTATATAAATATATACCAAGGAGGACATTCCCTAATCAGCCATATCAAGGTAATGCTACCAAAAGTCAAGGGAAACCAGATCATCTTCTTCCTCCAAAGAGGAATCCTGCCCTTAAAGCACCTCCAACAAACTCAGTAGTTGGATATATAAAAACATAGCATGTTTCCTATTTCCAACTTGAGTTAGAGCAAGAAAATGGCACTGATCTCTTCAAGGATGATTTAGAAGAATCATCTAGTGACTCCCACATTGGTTTCCTAAGTTACCAGGATGAACCCAGAAGTGAAGGTGAAGCAGTCAAAGGATCTTACACCATATTCACCAGGTCTAAGAATCAGTCAATATAGAAAGTTGAAAAAGAGAAGATAGATGAGTGACCCCAACCAATAATTTCAATTGCTGAGTAGAGAACCCCTCTTCCTTTTCAGTCAAAGGACCTGTTGATTACCAAAGAAGTAAGTACATCGAACATCTCTGCACCATCTACTTCAACTTCATAGATCGGTCCTCCCCCTCCCAAAAATCAAAAGGATGAACTCCCATCCTCTCTTCCAAGTCCATTCTAGTCATTTGACATGATTGATCATGTCAAGGAATCCAAAATTCAAATGACTAAGTGTCAATCCCTGCAAGTCAATCTTGAGCAATTAGACATTGATGGAGAACCAAGTATAGACCTATCTGAAGCAAAAATTATGGTCACCTAAATGTCAGCCCCTACAACTCAAATTCTATTTAAGCCTTTAGGTAGGGGTAATTACTTCTTGACCATGGGTGATGCTCCTATCTCAACTAATGAAAGTCCTATAGCTGGCAATCTAGGATTCAATTCAAACAAGGCATCAGAAGAATTAGTAAGGTGTAGTACAAATCAAGAAAGATCTTCCATCTCTAATGAAGAGAAATCTAATAGAAGATTGGCTTTTGATGATGCTTGGATCTTGGAATCTGATGGTAACATTTCTTCCATAACTGGATATAGATCTCTATTGCTTAGATTGAAAATTGCTCAAGGTGAATAGGTCAAACTCCTTCACATCAAAGGAGATGTTAAACTGATGGTTTGTCAGGGGTCTGATGCTGACAATCAAAGCATGTGCTAGACTGGACTAGCAAAACAACAAGTTATGATGGTAGACCATGCTGCTACAAATCAAAATCAAGCAAAGGAACCTTTTGTAGGGAGAGCAAGGAGTTATGGTTTTTAGTTTGAAGACCATGTCCTGTCACAGAGAAAAAAGAAGGAAAGACCAAGATGAAGACATAGAAAATTGGTTTCCTAGTGGAGAGATCCATTTACCCATCACCGTATCTGGGGACAAAATGTCTTCTTCCTAGTTTACTAAGATGGTGCACTATTTTCACTGTCTCTCAAGAAGCAGCATCTGAAATACTTCAATTCTTGAAGTATCAGATCATTGCATATGTATATTTGTATAATTTTTAATTCTATTTTGTTTTGTCTGTTTCCATTTTTGATGCCTTCCACTTCTAGGTAGCATGACTCTGTAACCCAATGGTACACATGAAAACACTGGAGATTCTAGATTCTACTCCTTTCAATTCCTTTTGAAATTGATAAAAGTTCCCCAATTGGAGCTAGCTGTTGTCCCCCAAAAATATCAGCTCATTTTTGGGACAACATTTAAACTATTTTGGTCTTATAGACCAAAATTATCTCTTCTTTGTTCAAAATTTGTCTTGGGCATTCAAATTCTTTAGTTTTCAAGCTTTTCTTAAATCTACAGACTCTGTAGGCTTGAATCTATGGACTCTATAGGCTTGAATCTACAAACTCTGTAGGCTTGAATCTACAGACTCAGTAGGAAGAAAAATCTATAGACTGTGCAGGAAAAGGAAAATCTATGGACTCTACAGGCAGGTTCATTTTTACAGGTTCAAAGGCTTCTACAAGTGGTTTTAGTCAAAATAATTAGTTTTTTAACACTTAGTCATTTTTTGGGACTGTTTCAGTGCCTTGGTTCAAATAGAAATTTGCATCGGTAAACACCATCAACAGGTTCAACGGGTTCAAGGTTTAACGGCGGGTTCAACCAAAGGAATGGTTCAATGGCTCAGTTTAACCAAGCAATTCAACACTTTATTTCACTTGGGTGGTTCATTCCCTTTGTTTTAGAATCTTTTGGTTCAATACTTAGTTCATTGACTTGGTTCATTCAATTGAACCATCAGCTTAAACCATCAACTTGAACCATTTTTGGTTCAATCGATTGGTTCAACCAATTGGTTCAACGTCTTGGTTCAACAAAAAGGTTCAACATTTTGGTTCAAAGGCAAGTTTAATGTTTGGTTCAATACTTAGTTTATTATCTTGGTTCATTCAATTAAACCATCGACTTGAACCATCGACTTGAACCATTTTTGGTTCAACCGATTGGTTCAATGTCTTGGTTCAACATAATGGTTCATCGCCAAAGTTTAAAGGGGTGATTTAATGCAAAAGGAATTTTCCTAAATGACAAGTGCCCTTGCGGAGGACACTTAATAAACAAAAGCACCCTTCGAAAGGGTCATTTTCAAGGAAGCCAAAAGGTAATTCTTTCAGATATGTCTAAGGCATTTAAAATTGGAAAGACATAGTTCTTTCAAATTTTTGTCTGAAGGAATTCCTTCAGACAAAAAGTCTGAAAGAAATCAAAGAAGCAAATGTGGGCAAAAAATATGAAGACTTGTTCAAAGACTTGGTGGAGCAAGTTTCTACGGACTTTTCATCTACGAGAATTTTCCCCAGACTTTTTGTCTGTAAGAATTTTCCCTGGGGAAAATGTTTGCGGGAAACATCCATGGGGAATAGCCTGGGGAAAATCT
This sequence comes from Torreya grandis, assembly GCA_037957365.1. Taxonomy (NCBI): domain Eukaryota; kingdom Viridiplantae; phylum Streptophyta; class Pinopsida; order Cupressales; family Taxaceae; genus Torreya; species Torreya grandis. Next base: position 2,648,966 of record JARHVA010000257.1, read on the forward strand.
TGGGGGGAATTTTTGAAGGGCTGCCAAAGGACCCCAAAGGGCCGGTGCCCTTATGGGGGACTCTCAACTACCAATTTGAAGACACTTGTTGAAGCTGAAGGGTCACCTAAAGAAGCTCAAAGGCCATTTAAAGACTACCCAAAAGATAGATACCCTTGTGGTAGGCTATTCCAACTCAAAACAAGTTATTTCTCAAGGCCTAAAAGGGATAGCCCAATCTAGAAAAGTGCCAAGTAGAAAGCTAAAAGAAGACCAAGGGGTGACATGCTTGAAGATGTCAAATTCAACACAGCTGACTAGCCGTTGGAAACATAGTGATGGGTGCGTGAATGTCAAATTGAAGACAACAAAATAACTATTGATCGTTTGAACATATAGACTAGAATACATTCACAAATTTCAAGGCCAAGACTAGAAAAAAGTGGGAAAGGAATAGAACAACAAATTGAATCCAGGACCCGATTTAATTAACCAAAAAAGGAGGAATGATGAAGATAAGATAAGTTCGCTAGGTGGACATTTAAAGTTGCAAACTTTCAATAAGCGCGACTTGTTTCCCTGCATTGATAAAATCAAATGGGTAAAATGTCCCTAAGTTCTAGCCTATCTTCTTAACAAATTCCAATGGAACATGATGTATTACTATTCTTGAGTCATTTTTGAAGAGGCTATATAAGGGACTCTCTTCTATTGCAATAAAGATCTCTTTTTTGATAATTAGAACAAAACTTTGCCAAATTGTAGGGCATTACTGAGACTTTGAGCTTAGATTACTGATCATATTTTATTACTGGAATAAGAAAGCAAGTGACTTTTTAGACTTTGTTCTATAATATCTTTGTTGTTGAGGAAACTATTCTTATGTCTTTTTCTTCAATATATTTTATGTTCCTTTAATTCAACAAGAAAAATTAGTGACAACAGTCAGGAAGGTGTCCTGAAGAGTCAAGTGTGGAGAGACTTTGTGCCCCCATAATTGCCTTTAGTGTGTTTTCTTTTCATTTCTTTGTAAAGGACCTTGGGGTGACTTTGTGCCCTCATTTTTCTTTGTATCTTACTCTTGAGAAATCCAGGTGAAGACTTTATGCTGCATCTCGATTTACTGGTTATTACATCCTTTGCTACATTTTGTTGTTACTACCAGGAGTATTCTTGTGGTTTGCTAAATAGTACTTCTAAAAGAAGAGGAGTGATGTCTGTCATTTCCCTTGAGTTTTTCTTTTGATCTGCATGCATCATCTCTGAAAAAAGAGAGATGGATGGTTTGTCCTACCCCTATGTATTATTTTCTATATATATATATATATATATATATATATATATATATATATATATATATATATATAGGGAACCTCCCCTTGATGAGAGGAGAGATCAGTCCCCTTCTAATGTGGTAAACCTACACATTTTGATGACTAATCTTCCCACTTTGGCTGATCAGACCTATTTTGTTTATCAATACGTCGATCGACAAAATATTCAACCAACAATTTTTTCCTAGCATTCACAGATTGCTCCCTCAAAGGACAACTATTGAAAATTTATTTAAATTTGACAAAACATAAGGTGGTCTACTCCTTTGAAGGATAACTATCAAAAAACATTGAACAAAGTAAATAAAATTAGACCACTCCCTTGAAGGATGGTTGAGTAAAGTATTTTTTTAAAAGAATAGTAATTTCTTAGAATCTTCCCTCATTGATCAAATTCCCATATGTAATAACAAAGTAAAAGACCCATTATCAATATCATAGTAAAATCAAACTAATTTTGAAATCCATAATTGGATCTCAAATAGAAAAATAAGGTGAAATCCACAATCAAATTTCACAAGTAGGCTTTCTACTACATCGATCATTATACATAGTTTGGCATAGACTTATCTATACTGATTCTTTGGACACCTACCAAAGAGGTAGGCTAGTCTCACAAGAAAGTTCCATTTTTACCCATATCCCTTTCACTCACTATAAGTAAGGGATTTTTGAGCTTACTTAACATTATGTGGTCAAGACACCTTTTTAACCAACTAACGAACATTAATGCAAAGCATTCAAAGGGCTTATGTTCATTAAGCCAATCTAAATTTGGTTTTGTTTTAGTCCTTGATAATGAAGAAGCAACATGCCCTCTTCTTATCCTATCATGTCTAGTTGATATTTTCATTATGATGTTTATCTCTTGATTATATTCTTTGGTCTCCTATCTAGTGTTAATTAAATTACCTCATGTGTTTTACCCTATGAATTAATAAAAAACATAACCATATCAAGCATGATAATATTACAACATCCATAAGCAATTAAAATAACCAACCATTTTTCCACCACATTTCTAAATCTAAAATAATGAATTATATACTCATTAAAATTTAACATGTCATAAGCATAACCAAAATCAAAACTATCTCATGCCTAACTAAGCCTATATCATTGTCTAGCATCTATAGCATAAGCATTAAACATCAACATCAAACTATAAACCATGAACATGAGCATAAATAATGATCATACATATAACTCATGAGTCAAATAGCATAATCATGTGTACAAGTAGATAGACATGTCTCTTCTCTCAAAATTTACATCTCTCTACATTAGATCATAGGCCAAAATTAAAATGATATACAAAATGTCATAATCTAACTATATTTATGCCCCAGGGGCACCACTACCTCGTAAAACACCATTGGATCTTAGTGCCTTCCCACCTACTATACTTTTTGATCCCCCATCTATCCCTATCTATCCAAATATAGATTCTACCCACTACCTTGGTGTCACCACACTGGCACTACTTACTAACCTAGCCCTATACTCACCCCATTAGGGCTCTTGTGGACACTATGTCAAAACTATAGCCTCATAATATCATATATCCTCTATTGTAGCTAGGTATTGTTCCATGGGGATGGTTATTGATGGCCCTATCTATGTTGCTATTCTTCCTCCTCCTCTTTTCCTTAGAGAATCCCTCTCTTGGGTCACCAAGCCTAGTGAGGTCCTATCCTAATCCCTTTCACCTATCATGGTAGTAACCTAGCCCTATAAAGTATCAACCTAATCCTATAGTGTATCAATCTAGCCCTAGAATGTGGCCACCTACCCCTATAACACTATAACCTATCCCTATATAGTGACTAAAACCAATTTTGCCTATCCATCATGGCTAGCTAGATCCATGACCATCAGCCTCACACATCTATCATCCCCACCAATGTCTACAAATACATATATAGGCTAGTACTATGACATGTACCCATCTATAAACCTAATTTCATTTATCTATGCCCTAGTTAATAGCTCTTCATAGTCTAAAATAGTCAGAATAGGATGTGAGTCTAGTAGTAATATCTCTAAATACTCTCACTTGTACCTAGGGAATGGACCTAAAATACCATATAGTAAGCCAAATTATTAGTGTACCCTATCAAATGGGATCAGCTCCACCTCCCCATATCACCTATTGAGTATCCACTTATAGATTTGAAGGGAAAGTATCTGTTTCTAAGTGATGTCTCCTATCACTAGTGCACTTAGTGTACCCTTAAACCACTCCACATTATGTGCACTGCCTCTTATACCTAATGTATGAAAATCACCCATCCACCATATGAAGCCAATGGGGAACTCTATATATGTGAATCCTACCCATGATAAACCTCTTAGCTTTAGCATCTTGATGTGCTCATAGGCCCAATAATGCAAAACTAGACCAATAAAGATACCATACCTCTTGTGGGTACCAAACCCCCACAATTACCTATATATCTATACCAATAAAATAATCACCCAACCAAATATATTTTAACCCAATAATATCTGTACTAGCATCCATAATAGTAAGTAAGGGAACCTCCTACTACTTGAATAAATAAGTGTAGAACATGTTCCATCATTCCCATAGCTTTTTATCAAATGGCACAATAATCATGAGCATGGTCATGAGTCTCCTCTCACATGGAGATCTCACATACAAATCACTATACCTAAACCCCTAGCATTCCATCTGACCTAGTCACTCTCATCTCCATATAATAGCTTGATATGATCATCCCACTCCTTATGCTCTATATGTTAAATTAGATCACTATAGATTAGGAGTCAAGTGATCCTATGAACATCCTCTAATAGGATAGTTATCTTTCCAGTTGGTAATAGAAAGGTGTTCATAGTAGGATCCCATCTCTCAATAAGTACTATGACCATGGATGTATCCTAAGGCACATGTTGATAATGCTTCATAGCTCTAAACCCAACCTCCTCTATGTGGGCCTAGTCGGTTGGGGTCATCCCTTGTTCAATCTCTATGAAGATGCATGGCACTCAGGAATGCATCTATATTTTCTCCCTATCCTAAACCAATTATGAAACATGGCTTGGTCACCTACACCAATATCATCTACCCTAACCTTTAAACAACTAACCTATCTCCTTATCTATCCTACCTATATAACCAATGCCTGCTAAGTTTTCCCTCTAATCCTAAATTGTTAGTCTCTACCTAATAGACAAACATTCCATTTATCTTAAAATTTTAAGCACTTAAAAAAAACCTTCTCTACCCTAGTTAATCACTGATGGTCATGATGACCATCGATGGCTAGGCATTCTTATTTCTAAGGATGTTGACCATTGATGGTTGACCTTGACCATTGACAAACACTATGGGTGTTTTGAATCTAGAATACATAAACCCTATCTACCCTTAACACTAACTAACCAACAAACTAGACCAACCTAATTTTATACACTCCTCTCTACCCACCCAAAAAACTTAACCCCTATTAATTTCTAATTTTACACACCAATTTACCTAAATTCCACTAGAAACACCTAATTAGGATATAGAAAACCAAACCCAAATATTTCAACCTACCCTAAGCTCCCAAACTAAATCAAATTCATGAAATCATTCCTATATATCAAATTTAGGACACACACTACCTCATTTCATGACCACTATTATGGAGTCAATCATAGGCCTACCCATCCTTATCTATGCCTGCATACTCCCTGTAGTCCACCCTCTGACTTAGCTACAAATCACCATCCACTTCATTAAGTACCCTAAACAATCCATTTTTCCACTAAGCACCAAAACCTAGAGCTCAAAGTCAACTAAGAAAAAATCAAATGAGTGAAAAGTGACTCTAATTATAATTTTACCCTATAGACTTTTAGGGTTTCCACCTTGATCATCAACGGCTAGGGTGACTGTTGATGGTCACCCTTGGGTAACTTAACCATCAATGGTGAAGGTTTGAACATTATGGCCTTACCCTTATCAGAAACCTATTTAATAGTAACCACCCATTTTTTTACCCACCTTTGGATCATATCTTTTCTACCCCACCCCGACTACCTCATCACCTCGTTGTTGGTCCATTTTGACCCATCTAGTGCATTTTTAATGACACTTTTTGCCTGGTCTTTTAACCATAGTGAAAATATTTCCACTTTGACCCTTTTTTAACTTATTCCACTTTGAACTTACCTAACCTACTTGTTTTTTTCAAGAGCACTTTTTACCTTAGATACCTATGACACTTGACTAGTTTATGTTTTCACTAGGAGCACTTCCTACCTTAGATACCCACCAAAATATAAACATCACTTCAGAGACTTACCAATGTACCCAAATACTAAACCTACATTTGGTCACATAGTCCACTTGTTTATCATCCTCCTATTATTGACCTCTATCTTTTTATCTATGGCAACCTCGTATTGACATGATCTTGGCTATCACACCTTTTACCATACTTTGTGCACCTATTTATGCTTTAGTACCCAAATTATCATCTAAATTCATGATGTCCACCTTTGTCATCACATTTATCCACCTTATAAAACTTCTACCTAATTTTGTTTTACCTTTTAGACTCTTAGTTTTAGGGGGAACACCTCTTCCCATACTCAAGGCAACTAGACCTTTGACCAACATCAATTTTTAGTTTATAGCTTGTTGATTCAAAGATGCATAAAAAAAAGGGGAAAAATATAGACACCATAAATCTACACATCATGATTCTAATAATCAAAATACCCCTTGACTACCTTAGGACCCCCTTGGGACCAATCTGACCTTCTAAATCCTAACCCAAGCTAACCCACAATTAGTTTTACCAAACTAGCTATACCTTAGCTTTTACCTATTTTGAACCTTCACCCTTAACCATCGATGGTTAAGTTGACCACTAATGGTCACCTTAGACATCAATGGTCAGGGTGCCCCTCCTTAACCACCAACATGCAAACTCACTTGCCTTGCTTTTCTAAAAATAACTCATCTAAATCTAGTTACAAACCATTGCATGCATGAGTTAAAAATAGGAAATCCAGTTCAAATCTTATTGTAACCCTCTTGCCTTACCTATAATAAGAGAGGAAAAAGGAGGTTAAATCAATCTAAAATTATTATCAAGATCTTGTGCATCTAAAATTATATTTTTGTAGGTCAATCATTATCAATAATTTGGTAGACCAATTACTACATTAGAAAACCAACTTACCACCCAAGCTTCACCAAAGTACAAAGTACCATTATTCTATTGGAATCATGCCAGACTCCATCAATGATCCCACTACCTCAAGCATCCAACCAATCCACCTTATATAAGATAAGTACTTGGTTTTTAGTATTTCATTACTTTATTTTCTTTTTGAAACTAGCTTAGTACCTACCTAATTCTCAAAATATCACTTTGAGATCCCTTTAATCAGCTTGTTATCAACCTAGATCCACACACAATAACCACCAATTGTCTATCCAACTATTTATAGTCATATTAATCTCTGATGGTCACCTTAACCATTGATAGTTAGCCCAACCATTGATGGTCACTATGGCAACAAATTAAAGCAAGTTACTTTCACCTACCTACCCCCAACCAAACCTAATTTTTGATGCCCTTACCTATTCATAGACCCCTTTATAATTTTTTGAAGCATAACCTAATCATCTAGCACTAATATTAGTTAGTTAATCACTATTTTAATAATTTCTAGTCTATTTCTTAATCAAGCATTCTTGTGTTTAATCTTAGTACCTTTTTATTATTGATGTGAGTATCTTTTATTCTATTTATAAAATTAATTATTTAAAATGCATGGATTGTTAGCCCCTAAGCAATCTCTTGATTCTATGATCTAGCTATCACTAGGTAGTCCACTCAACTATCTATCTAACAAACAAGTTTGATTTAATGCTTTCTTATCTCTAGGTCATCCTCTTGAGCCAAAGAGGATCTCTTCACAATCCTCTGATTCAACATGTGTATAATAAAATAGTTTTTTCAACCATACCCATACTTAGTTTCTTATTTCCCATTTCTTAATAATAATTAATTAATTGAATAGCTTTAACATTCTAAGATATTAGATTCATAGAGTGATAGAATGGAGTTCCACCCATCACACTCCAAAATAAAAATTTGTGATGTGTTTCTAATTCACTATTATGCCATGTTCCACCATACATTCTAAGTTAAGTTTTAGACCTCTCCTAATTCACCTCCCCCATAATTTGGTTCCACTAACGGGTAATCCCATTGAGAGATAATCCTAATTTTATTTTTCCCCATGTCAATCTCTAAGTCACTACTATCAGAAAGGAAAATTTCACCATAATTATCATAAATCAATCCATTTTCCACATCAAAATTGGATGCATAAATCCCTTCAATATCCAAGGATTCCCATACAAGGACTACCTCACTATATTGCATCAAAACCCATTATTTTCTAAGGGGAAGTTTACATGGCCTTCCAAGATTTGAATGTCATTTTTAATAAACTAGAAAAAATAGGTTGGCCGAATAAAAGAATATTCAAAAGATTAGAGGATTGAGTTACCAATTTTTTGGTTGCATACACCATAGTTTGCATTGAAGTGGGATCCATCAATGTAATAGATGGCTAAACCAAGTGATTTAGATTAGGAGTAGAGGTGGAAATATTTTTGAATGAGCCTCCCTTATTTTTCTCAAAAAAAGGTTCAAGGTAGGAGTGTCTATTAGCTAAATTTTTGATACCATTACCAAGTTTCATAAAAAACTTGTTTGTCATGCTTCCATTCCTTTTTCATAGTCCTTTCCATGTCTTGTGAGGTTTTAAATGTTCTTTTAAAAATTATTATTAGCATAAGTTAAGGTTAATTTGATAATATTAAGGTAATACCTTGTATTAAGTCTTATGCTAGTCTATTCATGTCATGGTGTAAGGAAGATGGATTAAAATAGTGTAAAAGGTTATAAAGTGTCTTTCAAAGTCATATCATGTTTTGACCACCTTGTATTAACACTTTACCTTAGTTTGGAGTAGTGAAGGTTATTTTGCATTTTTTAAGGTAAGTGAAAATCAAGAGAAAAGGAACATATAACTAATTCTGATGAATTTCAAGCCAAAAAAGACCAAATACCCATACAATCACACTTGTAAAATCTAGTAAAGGAGTTATCTAAATTTAAAATATGTTAGGGATGTTAGATTGTTCTAGTTTTGTAGGTTTAACACCCAAATGAGAGAGAATCACTCCTTTATAGGCACTTCTATGTAATTGGAGGATATAATTTCAAGTGAAAACATCATCAAAGTGTTAAATCACCCTTTTTAGGACATATCCATGCATATCAAGCTTTTACAGGCCCTAAAATTCCAAGGTTTGCTTTAAAAACTCCATCAACCACTTGGTAGATTAGCAAAGGGAAAATTCATATGCTCAATGGAAGTAGAGGAGAGAGAGTCATGGCCTAAGTTTTTTCACAAAGGAAGGGATAGTAATTATATTTAAATCTATGTCATTGGCTCTTATATTGATGCCCCCATATTTATGAACAATTGTCAAGACCAACAGGTGGTCTTAAACCTTACTTAAACCCAATAAACTTAGTTTTGTGTAATTTTCATGAAATTTAGAGCTAGTTATATCATGATATTCATTTTTAGAGGTCTATATGGGTTTAAAAAACCATCTCACACCTTTTTTTCATTAGACTCACATGTGTGGCATATGAAGGAGAGAAAAAGACCTTCATAGGATAATTTGTAGGGTTAACATTTCAAGTTTGCAAGTTTTATAGGGATTAAATACATATAAATTATTTTATAATGTTTCCATAATATTATCAATTAATCTATATATTTCCATAAGTTTGAGCAATCTATACTAACCTTCAATAAGTTCACATCATAACTCACCTTGAGGCTTGTATGTAAGCTACCTACATAATAATGGTTTGAAATATATTATCTTACATCATCAAGGTTTTTGGAGGTAATGACCTCATGATAATTTGAATTTTTTAATTTAAAAGCATTCTTAGGTTCAAAATGATCAATATAAGCCTCATACAATGCCTAAAACATAAAAAATGGAGACCTACAGGTCTGCATTTCATGAGAAATGTTTTGTAATGTGTATCAAAAGTGGTTTTGAAGGCCTGAATCATGAAGAAAACATAATGTTTCAATACTTAGGTAAGTATCAACATCAATGGAGAAGGTGTGACCTTAAAAATAAATGCTCAATACACCCTAATGACACCTATAAACAAAATAGTCAACCTAGGCAACATGAAATCTCAAGTCATAAGGAGATTATATGAAAGTATGAATGTGATATGAGGGGAAAAAAGGATAAATTTGAATTCATATTTTTTTCCTCACAATACTCTCAAAACATTACTAACTACTTGAAAATATTGGTAAATCTAAAATTTGATTAGGCTTAGTAGGTTGTACGAAGGCTTTATCCTCTGTGCATGAATGTGTATGAAAATTACAAGAGATTTTCATGATTTGAAATAATTATGATGTTGAAGGATATCGATAAGATAAATGAATATTTTAAAGATAATTCTATAGGTTTTAAACTTTTCTAATTCTAAGGAAAAGGGAGATCTTAGCTCATAGTGACCTACAAGCCGAATGGAGATAGTCAGACCTACAAGAGAGATTGAAGATGCAATGGTATATTAGATATGGGATTTAAATGAGTAATAAAGGTGTATAGAGGCATTGAATATTAACTAAACATGAAAGAGGATTAGAGAGAATGAACAAAACATATTCACCTTAACCCCTACGGTCAAGATATTCAAATGGGTAAATAAATTTAGGTTTAGGTGACTTATGTGAATATGTGACCATAACTAAGAGAAAAATATATAGTGAAATAATTATTTTATTAAATAATAGAGCCTCATAATTCCCCCACTAAATAACAAGATGATCTAAGGTAGTGAAAATCCTAAAAAGACTATTTAGGCCTAATAGGTACAGGTGATCAAACACACATGTTTGTGTGTTAGATAGTGAAGAAAATGATCTATTAAATGTAATATGAGACCTAAGTATCTCTAATAAAATGATGATAAACTTCAAATAAACATTTCATCATGTTTTTAAAACTTCAATAATGAAGAAAATATCATAATAGACTACTAGGGTCTTTTGTATTGTTAGACATATAAACCCTAGCCTAAATCTATGGATGGTTATAGTAGGTATAGAGTATATGTGGTAAAGAGGACCAATAAAATGCATTGGTAATTGTTTCATAGACTTCCCTAAGGTGTTTATATCTAAATCTATACTCTAAAATGGTAGTTCTAAGTCAAAATCTCTCTACCTCACCAAACATAGCCTTACTAGATTGAGAAGCACTTTCTCATGCTTGGAATAGTAAATAGTTTTTTCATGGTAACCAAAAATAATTAGGTATTATAGGATACCTTCCTAATTTTAATTTTTGGAATTATTTCATTGGATAATGCCCTAGACTTTATGACTCATCGTTAAGATGATGAACATGTTTTTAGTTGGCTAAAAGAAGAGTAATAACCTGACGATAGAGATTATATTATTAAGCACTTTAAATGAATTGTATGACCCTTGAAAAAACCTTAAACTCATTCCAAACTCCAATAAAACCCTCACCATACTTTATTGTACCTACAACTATATGGACTCATAAATGTTGGGTTTTAGTGAGTTTTTGAGCTTAAAATAGGATATATGACCTCATGAGCATATATAGCCCATTTTGGAAGATATATTGAGGTTTATTATATCTATTTAGGTCAAAAAATAAATACATGTCACCTTTAAAGTGTTCGTATAGGTTTGATTATTGAAGACAATGTGAAAAAAGATTGTGAAGGGCTATTTTTTTGGCCATTTCTTGGTTTGCCTACCTACACAAGGTTCAAGAAGCCCAAATTTGGTATGAATAATGTTAATATGGTTATAAAATTTAATATTAAACTTAGTTCTTGTTTCAAACTTGTGGGATAAATTTGGAGCAAAAACATAGTTTTTAGGCATGGAGGCCTAATTAGAGAGAGAAAAGGGGTGAATAAGTGTAATTTCACTTGATTTAAAGTGATGAAATTTGGCATAGATCTATAAGGGGATACTAGACACTCAAAAATATATTTATTCTTATAATATAATTTGTATATTCTTCCACACAAGGATATTTTTGTGTTTTTAGGGTTATAAGGAATAAAAGGCTAGTGAGAGCTTTGGGTCCAAAATAAAGTCTTAGAAAGTTATTGAGGATTACAAAGTGGTTTATTTATATGTGATTATATATTTAAATTACTTCCATGAAGAGATAGAATTCATGAGGATGAACTCAATTTTTGAGCCATTTGGGCAAGAATGGCATAGTAGGACAAATTATGCTTCAAGACACCTAAGAGTTGTAATCATCATTGAGATGCTAATTTGGAGAGATAATAAACTAATCCAAGGTGTAAAATAGCATATATAGAGATATTTCAATAGGATTTAGTGATTAAGTGTGCAATTTGTCCATTTTCAAGCCAAGAGAAGGGTAGTTTTGAAGAGGAAGCCAAGGTATCAAGTAACTAGAAGAAACTCGACACCATTTGAAAGAAAAAATCATCATCAAAGAAGGAAACACATATCCTTAGAGATATTATGAGACTATTTCATAACCCCTCTCTTGAATTCAACTCTTGATGGACACTTATCACCTCTCTCTCTTATGCCCTTCTTTCTTCTTCTCTCTCATTTTTCTATATATTCAACCTTGATAGGCTTTATATTGATCCTTTACCAAGGTATCATGAAGTCCTACCCATTTTTATGACTTTTATCAATGAAATGTAACTATTTTTACCTCCTCTTATGAATTTACTTAGTGTGTGTGAATTAATAGTTGATATTTTCAAGTGAGTTGACTTGTATTCCTTGGCATGTTATTTTTTTTAACACTTAGATACATCTTTAAAGCTTATTTTGTAGGTCATATGAAGTGTATAAGTGTGATGCAATGGTTTAATTCTATTTTATATCCTTTAGTTTCATTCAAGACATCTTGGTTAGTCATCATATCCTATGAAACTATCAAAACCTTCAAATTGAAACATGTATGTGAGAGATTCAGATTAGGAGAAATATATGTAAGGTTAGGTTTCTTGATCTATAAGTGCACATGTAGCTAGTTAGTAGAGATAAAATATTTGGTGTATCGCCCCATTAAAATTCATGTTATCATTTTCCCTTTTCCTTTTAAATTAGTAATGTATTAGATCCTAATTGATACATCAAGGGGAGCTAGCCCTATAACCTAGAGATTCGATCCATATAAAGGTCACCCATAGCCTAAGATCAATCCCATTACATAACACAAGTTGAGAAGGCTTGAATCACCCTCTCAAAGGTGTAAATTTGAGCTATAATAGTGTCTTTGGCCTTTAAAACTTTCTTGATCAACCTAATTATTTATATTTATTATTTGAGGAGGGGTGGGGCTTATGAGTTCAATATTATATTATATGACCCATTAAATGGAAACTATAGAACCAAAAAGGGTGTTTTTATAGGTCAGTGTTTTGAACCCATTCCCTTCCAAAAGACTTGAGAATAATGGCCTCTATAATATCCTCTTCTAAATCCACAGTTACATAAATTTTGGGATAGGTTATCAAGGATCCAACCATGCTGATAGGATCAATAAAATTAAAAGTGCCAATTGAACTCATAATTACTTTAAGGCTCACCTCCCCCCAATATTCAATTAGAAAAGCATAAAGGCAAATTCATACTAGAATTTTGGAAGGGATCTTCTTTTGAAAATCAAATTTTGAACTCCACAATTATATAAAAAATCCTACTCCATTCATAAGCCAAAGGATAAAGGAGAGAATTTTATCCATGTTACTTCCATTTAGATAGGAGACAATGAAAAGGCCATTCAATAAACATTAGATGGTTAGACTTGTTCCCTAGTATTTTGAGACCCACGATTTAATATCCCATTGGTAGGCTAATTGATATCAACTTTGTATATGAGGAAATATTTTTATAAAAGTTTAATATCAATTTTTAAGGCATAATTTTCCAAGGCTAATTCATGGTTAGGGCAAATAATTCCATCAATCCTACCCAATGGAGATGATAATGGGAAATTTAAATATTCTACCATTGGTTTTTCATTAGATTGATCATTATTGTATGGCAAGGGCATAAACCTTGAAATGTAATGAGAAGAGTCTGATAGGGTTTTAACCCTATCTCAAAGAATCTATGGCTCCTCCTTGAAAAATTACTAGTATATAATTGTCCTTTTCCTATGACCACACCACCTCTATATTGATCTCCAATCCAACATCATGTTACTTCCTACTATACTTATTGGTCACCTTCAATTGTTCACCCTATTACCCTACTCTAGTTAATTCCCTACAAGCCATCAAATATAAAATTATTTTACTTACTCAAAAATTTCAAATTTAAATGTAATTCAAATGCCAAAATTAGTTAATAAAATATAAGGATCAAAGTTAAATATTTTAATTTACATTGGTGTCACTATTTGACCATAGGCCATGCTAATAGAGAATGATCAACTACGATATGAACCTCAAGTAAAAAATTAATGTAAATTTTGTATATCCTAACAATAAATAACCTAATGGATTTCAATATAAATATATTTTTTCATTGAGAAATAGAAATGATAAAAAAAAATTAAGGCAAGATTCAATATGCACATGACCACGAGGCTAGGAATAATAGTAGAAAGATATTGGATAACCTATGAAACTTATATAAAATTATATATTTGTTTCACACAAATGAAATTATTTCTATTATAAATAATTGGATGATGCAACACCTCACCAAAAAATTTGAAGTACCTATGTCATTCCTCAAGAAAGAGCATGAGTTCAGGTTTACAAAAAATGCAATTTGTGATCAATAGATACTCATTAATATGATAATATATGTATGGTTAATGTGTGATATCCTCTTATAAAAAAGTGTTAATTTCAACATTATTACATAATAATCATGGAAGAATATGTGTATCTGTACATTGAGGCCTTTGCCTCATGTTTTTATGTGTGGATATAAAGACCATTGCATAGTGTTTAGTAATATTGAATAATGTCTACGTTGATGTCTTGGGAATATGGTTTCATGGATATTTTTAATATATTTAGTTGATAGAGGATGAATACTACCCAAAATTGATCAAAATAACATGGTGTTATGCTAATAATGTTGATATGCACATCAAAATATGTTAGATGAGCTTCTATAATGGAATTAATGCATCATGATTCCATTTAATATAAACTCTAGGAAAATAAAAGATATCACAGAGTTTATAACTAGATTTAATAACACCTAAACCAACCATATAAATGAAAGGAATATTGGAAATATAATGAAAATTGATGTCGGAGATACCTATTAAACATGCAAATTTAAAGGAATAGATAAACAAGTCATTGAAATCATTAGAATATATAATAAATATGTTAGATACAATATGGAAGGAGGAATATTTGGAGTCAAAAGGCCAAAGTATACCAATTTTGAGTATAATAAGACTTATTTTCATAGAATAAGAAAGATTATAACATATAGAAATGATTTAATGAGTGAGTAGTGAGATGAAAGATAAAAAGGAAAGAATGGAAGGAGGAGGAAGAAATATAGAAGAATGAGAAGTATATTTCAAGAGATAATGTAAATAGATAGTATAAAATACTATTAGGAAACATAAATTGGAAATAGGATTATAAAATGAAGAAAGTGAAATAAAAGGTATAGACAATATAAACAAATATGATGAAAACAATATTAGTTAAAAATAGTAGAGAAGCTAAATATGAAGAGGAATTTGAAAATAATATGTGATAAGCCGCATCCCTCCCACTAGCCATAAGATATTGTTTGAGATGATTAACCCCTTCAACCAACCATCCCTATGTCATTTAAAAAATTAAGAGAGACATTTCCTGAAGAAGGCATATATAGAGGAGAATAATTAAGAGAAAAATATAAAAAAGCACAAACTTGAGAATTTGAGAAAAGAATGAATAGTGAGAGATTTTGATTAAGTGTTAGGAATAATTTGCTTTGAGATATAGTTTCCATGAGATAAGGGTAATAAATTTGTAGGGAAATAATAGTAATGACCTAGAAATAGAAAAGGAAAACAAATAAAAGAAACAACAAACTTAGAAAAAAAATACTAATACCAAACCAATAAGCAAAAATACAAGTTTCAATCAACCTAAAATGGAGTAGAAGAGTAAATTAACCATATTTGGTAAATATAAAAAATATTTTGGAGTACACCTATTTGAATTAGATTCATATTATAATATCTATAATATTATAGATAACCAAGTCAAACTATTTGATTTTGTGGGTACATTGAAAGATGACACACTAAAGTGGTATATGAAAATTATTCATAACCATATTAGAACATGGGATGAGATAAAATATGCATTAAAAATTTATTTCTATTATCCTAAAAATATTATGGAAAGTGTAATCAAAATGATGGAATTAATTCATGGAGAGAAGGAAACAATGAAAACATTTGACAAAATATTTAAAGAGGTAGTGAGGAAAAAATAAATTTTTGACATAAACTAATAAACATGAATGGTTTATATCAGGATTAATACCACATTTAAAGGTTGACATGGATGGGAAACATACATTATATGATTCCCTAAAGATGGAATATTTTTTAGAAGCTCAAACCTGGTGGAGAGAAAAGGACACATTTTTGCAAATAAATTTTGAAAAACTAGAACAAGAATTGGCCTAATTTATTTTAAGGCAATAAATATAAGTGATATTATAAATAATAATCAATTCATCAACAAATTCAAAAATTAAACCAAATATTTTCTATTAAATCTATTGTGGGGAAGGACATAAAAAGATAAAATGTCCATATATTGAAAATATATGAAGGGTGGAATCAACTCAAGATAATCCCATGGGATTAAAACCCAAACATAAAAAAACCCATTATAAAATACATGTTATGTTGTATAATTTATATATTTTATGATAAACATACTTATAATAGATTCACCTTGATGGAAGTTTCCCCACCCATAAAATGAATTATGGTTTTGCATGATGTGTAGCTCATTCAAAAACTACCAACAAGCTTTCCCTAGAGTTGATGAATTATAATACCTTATATAAATTACAATGATATTTACCATAATATAAAAATAATAAAAATTATCCACCCATCCATGGAACAAACCAACCTTAGGAACCATACCAAAGATAAAAACTCCCTATCAACCACTAGTTATGTAGGAAACTATTATCAAAGAGGAGGTAGGAGGTGTAGACACTCAAATTTTATCAATTTAATGCCTATTTTAACTCAATTTTACACCCTTGGATTGGTAATTAAATCCTCCTAAAAATTTAGTGGAACGTGGGATTACCCCTATACCTATGGGTTGTTTATAGTAGGGTTAAACATCTGGATTGAAGGGCAGGTTCCCTTGATATGCCTATTTGAGTTTATCACCTATACTGATAGCTTGTTGTTGGTTGAAAATAAATAGAGATAAAATGAAATAAAACTAATATAATGAGGTGATATACCAAGTTAATATAAAAAATACCACCATGTACTTGTACTATGAAAGATGATTCATAAAACTAACTTCAACATCAAAGGCTTCTCTAACATAAGTATTAAAAAAATGAAGGTGATATTGAATGAACTTCTCAAGGTGGATGAAAAAGAGTTATAATTTTAGACACTAATACTCTTCCTTACACTTAGATACATGTAATAACACTAACTGCACTTCATGTGACTTGTTAGAGAGCATACTACTTGCACAAAAACATGAAAGAGTAAGGTGAACATAAGGATAGATGATTATCACTTATCATTAAACTATAAATTAATTCACACACTTATAAAAGAAGCTAAGAACTCAAAATAAGGTTGAAATATTTATTCAAATACAAATATAGTAATCAAACTAATAGGGCTTCACCATACCATATGTAGATTCTTTTACAAAGCCAAAAGTGGCTACTTATATAGAGAATTATGGAGAAAGAGAGAGGGGCATAGTATAAGAGGATTGAAAAGATTACATGCGAGTTAAAAAAAGAAATGGACTTATGATATTGTCCAAATATACTTCCAAGGCCTTGTGTCTCACTCCTAAAAAAGCTCCAACTTTCCAAGTCTCGTAAGGGTTACAAATTAGTTTGACACCTTGACTAACTGTTTGAAAATTACCCTTATTTGCATGAAAGGAGTGGAAAATAGATTTTACAATCACGAATTCACCATGATATAATCTCAAAATAATCATTCTACATCTACCATGTTTTAATAAACTCCTCTAATCTAACATTACATCATTCATCTACATAGCTATGTTGAGACTCTTCATTTCTCTTACATAGCTTGGTCTAAGTGGCTAAAAAATTCAATTTGTTCATATAAAATAAATATTATATCCTTTAATGGTCTTAAAATATGTTATTAGGTCTGAAACAAACCATTTTGTATCTTGAAACAACTCCCAAAAACTCATTTTTTCTCCTGAATCCCTTACTAGGCCTATTTCCCTTATAGCCCTAAAAACTTATAAACCTCATTGTGTAGGGATTTATACACATGATAATTATAAAATAAAGGAATATTATAGGACCCATTATGTCCCTATAGGTCCATGTCAAATTTAGTCTTCAAATTTTGAGTGGAGGTTCATCTTTTCTACCTTTCTCTTTCTGAAATTAGGCCTCCTTGCCTATAACCCTATTTTCTTGCTCCAGATCTCTCACACATAGTAAATCAACAAAAAATGTTTGATTAACTTTACATAGGATACAATAAACTTACATGATAATTTTAATGTTTTTAGACCTTATGGAAGTATGCAAACCAAGAAATCACCTTGTCACTTAGTCTCATTTTGAGCCTATTTGAGATTGCCTTGGAAAATGGCCTAGTTTGACCACATATAAAATATTATATGTAGTTTTTAAGACTTTTATAGTTATTAAACATCCCAAATGACCTCATCCAATGATTGAAAAGTTCTCCCCTTCTTAGAAAAGATACAAAATACTAGAAAACATTCAAAATAAGGCATTTATAATAGTCTATATAAGTGACATCAGAATAAAAGTACATGTGTATAACCTCATTGAAGTATTCAAAAAAATACAATAGGTTTTAGGAGTAAAATATGTAATTATATTTGCTTTTGGGTTTTTTTTTCTACCTAGTCACTATCAGGGGTTTAAGAGGGTTTAAGACTTGTTTGGGTTCTTAACAATTATTCATAATGAAATAATCACTAATTGACCACTTTCCACTTTTAAAACCTTCTTGAATAACCTCCTCAACTATCCCAAATTGCATATCTCCCTGTGCAAAGTGTGAGAGATAGTATGAGTATTTGAAGTTGCTCTTTGGGTGGCATGCTTAGCTTCCTTAAACTCGAGAGAAGTCAAATCTAAGTTTTGGGTCTCAAATCTCATTCTCACTATTAGGAGAGGTTTATAATTCTCTAAAATAATCTCCTCCATTATTACACATGATTTGGTAGTGACTGTTACCCTAATGCATACATCTAGTGTACCAATTATAATTAATCAAACTTGCACCCCTATGAAGGTAGATTCATGCCTTCACAGTATATTGAAATAAGGAAACAATCTTAGGCTGTGGGTGACCTAATCAATGGATTAAATCTCTAAATTTTAAGTGACAACTCCATTTGGTGTATCAATTAGGATCTTTGGTCTATGCTATAAACTACCAAGAAAAGAGAGAGAAACTTGAATGTAAATCCTATTTAATGATGGGGATAAACCTATATTTTTTATTGATCTATTCAATTTGAGCTCCTAAAAAATGATTTATACAATAATAAGGATAAAATTTCAACTCAAATTGACCAATATGCATAAGTATTTCATGAAAAGGTTTGATCTAGTGACTCAAACTTGAGAGAATTGAAGGCACTAATTAGCCACTTACATCCACTAAAATTCCATCCAAAAGACACTTAAAAATAGAAAATGACCTAAATTTTTTGATCAACTAGTAACTAGGTAAGAATCAAGACTTGGAAAGGAAGAAAAAGTCTATCATTTATGTAAATAATTGACATAAATACACTATACCAATTTGCTAGAATTTGAAAATAGTCCTTCTATAAATCTGAAAAAGGTTACAACTCAATATTTGGTATAATTTTGTCTTGCCAAAAGAGGGATACCATTAAAGGCTAAAAAGCCAACTTATGTAGAAAAATACACAGTAGCTAAGAGATTGGCATTGAAAGTAGAATAAGAATACAAATCTTTCATTAGCCTAAGTCCAATTGTCATTATGCAAAGATAACAAACCCTTCTAAAGTTGTCTTTTCTTATCTTTTGTATTGCATGAAAAATCCTTTGGCATTGATAGTGGATGGTGAGTTCATCTTAAGCTATTCTTTTAAAATTCATGAAATCTATGCCCACATCCAAATATGGAACTCCTCTTGAGCTGCTAGAATGTGTGAAAGGCTTCCCTTTGCATGAAAACAAAGAGTAAATGTGGCACTTGAAAATTAGTCAACTAGATCTCAAGACTAATCAAGCTCCAATGGTCTATACTTGAATTGTTAAAACATTATAAGCTTTATACAAATGAGAGTGCATTCATGGAATTTATTATTAAGCTCTCCAACATTAAACTCCTTGAGTTCTTCATGTAAAGTGAGCCTCCATTTTAGAACTAAAAGTGTCATGTTAAAAATGGTTACACATCTTAGACATGTATAATCCTATTTATGGTTATTTTCATGTTTATAACTTGTTTATTGACTATTGAAATCCCTTGCTTTATCTGGATATTCATTTTTATGCATGTTCTGCTATATGTCCATGCTATACTTTTCCTATGGAATTTCCTTTGGCTTTATCTTTCTCAAACTTACTATCTATTGTTCCCTTTATATGGCCTTATCTATTGGGATATTAGCCTCTTCCCTTCAGATTATATTTCAAGTCATTTTTTTGTAGACAAATTATCCATGAGAATTATTTCAAACTTCTCTCTTTGGACAAAAAGTCTGAGACTTATCTTTCTAAGCCTTTCTTTATACATTCCTTAGGTAAATCTTCCAAAGGAATTCCTTTAGACTATTTATCCATGTACATCTAATTTTTCTTGCAGACAATTTGTTCACAAGAATTCTCTGGGGCTTTCCCTCTCTTCTGAGCCCTTCCTTTGGATATTCATCTTTGGACAAAAAGTTTGAAGCTCTACCACTTTTCTCTCTCCTTTATTTCAAGCTTTTGGTTTTTTGCTTATCACCTTAATCTTCAGAAAAAATTCCACTCCCTTTTATTTTTGCTTAAACCTTTCCTTGTAGTGACTTTCTCAAAGGGCACATATCCTTCAAGATTCCTACAATGAACCTTCCCAAGGTCACATACCCTTCAAGATTTTTGTATTGACCTTTTTGGAAACTAAATAAAACCTTTGGCATTCCCTTTGTAGTTTGTGAAGTGAACCTTCCTAAAGGGTAGACATCCTTTAGGATTCTTGACAATGTCCTCTTTTGAAAAGCATGTACCCTTTAATCTTTTGACTTGAACTTTCCTAAAGTGAAAGTGACCCTTCAGAAGCTTCTAAATGCCCCTTTTCAAAAGGAAGTAACCCTTTGGGCTTATGTAAATGAACCTTTCCAAAGGGTAGATACCCTTTAGATTTTTTCAAGTGGCCCCCTCAAATTTTTTAAATTGTCCCTCTGGCACATGAAACTACCCTTCATATTTTTGAAATAACCCCTTGGATTTTCCAAAAGACTTTTCTTTCAGACATCTCTCGTGGCGGATAATTTCTTCAAACAAAATTTCCAAATGAAAAGTCTCTTCATATCCTCTATTTTTTAAACTTTCCTGAAGGGCAATTAACATTCAATAGTTCTATAATGTCTCTTTAGAATCATGACAAGTCCTTCGTGAGTACCCTTCAAGAAAAATGTAATAGTCATTCATCCTTTGGAAAATAGTCCTTTAACCTTTCTATAATGGACCATTCCACTTGTATTTCCTTTAGATAAAAGTTTGAAGGAATTCTATCTTAAGCCTTTTCAAAGTATCCCCTTAGTTTGGTCCTCTTCGTCTTCTTTGAAAGGCATGTTTAAGTAAAGTTCTGAATGATAGAGGTTACAATTTTGACCTTTAGGGTCAAAATTGTCAACATTTTAGTGACTTAGCTGGGAAGCATGCCTGCTACGCTTGAGAACTCAGACCATAAACATGATATTAAACTCATAAAATAATGGTAAAGTTGGTCTATGACTATAAATCTCCTTTGAATAGACAAGAAGTAACCTTCATCCTTCAAAATAAGAAGGGAAACACATGAAAATAGGAAAACTAACTAAGAATCAAATGTGCACATGAGAACTTATTTGAACAAAATAGAATTAAACTATTGTGCTTGAACAACACTTAGAGGAAATCAAAAAGAATGATGTACAAGGAGATTAGATCTTCAATAGTAATGTTTCAGATGTATCCCATTGACTAGGATTGGAAGCTCTTAACCATCCAACTTTGTAAGTTTGAAAGCATTGTGGGATTTACAGCAAGAAATTGTGTATGGGCCACTCCAAAGAGAATCAAAATTGGTATGCCATCCTAGTTTAGCTCTATCCTCATCCCACTTGAGGACCAAATATCCTTCCTTTAAACTTTGTGAATATGTCCCCTTGTTAAAAGTTCTCTTTACCTGTGCTTGATGAATTTCCATGGCTAGCATAGACTAATTTCTTGTCTCTTACAACTCCATAAGCTTAACATACCTTATCTCTATAGGTTCATTATGTAACAACTCAAGCTGATGCATTAGTTTTAAAGTGAGAATTTTAAGATAAATGGGTAACTTTGCTTCCTTGTCATATACTAGCTTGTATGGAGAGTTAGATATTGATTTGTTATAGGTGATCCTATCAACTCATATAGCTGAATTCAACTTGAGATTCCATGATCTATAATTGTCTTCAATAGTCCTTCTTATGATCCTCAATAGGTTCTTATTTGTATATTTAGCAAGGCCATTACTTTGTGGTTAATAGTTTAATGAAGTGTTGAGGTAAATTCCATGTTGGATAGCCCATTGACTGATCCTAGATCCCATAAAGCCCATTGCATTGTAATAAATAATATTTGAGGTAACTCTAAACCTAGTAATCAAACCTTCATAGAAATCAAGAACATCAGTTTCATTTGTTTCTTTCAATGATATTGCTTTTATCCAATGTGTGAAGTATTTTTTAGCAGTTAGAATCTATTTATGTCCTAAAATTGAAGAGGATTAATAAGGCCAATAAAGTCTAAGCCCCATTGGACAAAGGGTTGATCCACTATTATTGGATAAAGAGGTAAGGCTGCAAGCTTCACTTTTCCTATAAACATAACCCACTATTTGCATTTTCTAACCCATACATGGCAACCACTAAATATACTAGGCTAATAGTACCCACCTCTCATGATCTTAAGAGCTCTAGTTCTTAAAAAAAAATGTCTATCACCATGTCCATCATGGAATTATTTAAATAATCTTTTAGTTTGGCTTGGTTCTACACATCTTAGAAACATTCCATTGATATCTTTCTTGAATAAAACACCA
The DNA here is from genome assembly GCA_037957365.1 of Torreya grandis. NCBI lineage: Eukaryota > Viridiplantae > Streptophyta > Pinopsida > Cupressales > Taxaceae > Torreya > Torreya grandis. Next base: position 2,671,943 of record JARHVA010000257.1, read on the forward strand.
TCAACAAGAAAAAATGGAATTGATTACAATCTAAAATATATTATTTTTGAAGCACTGAGATGAGAGGGATAAATAACATCTTGGAGATAGATTACCAAGTTATGAAACCAGCTGGAAGGTGGGGTATGACGAATTACAACCTCTTCATCATTTGACACCAAAACAAGCTCATTAGCCTCTTGCAAGTCTTGTGCTAGATGTTCACAAATTACTTTGCCTTTAATCAGCTTTATGACCTTAATTTATACATCATACTCCATTACCTTAGTTATCCAACCAGATCTCTTCTCATTTATATTTTAATTCAAAATGAACTCCTTGATGCTCGGATGGGCAACCATTAAGTGTATCTTATTGTTAGACAACAAGTATCTAATTTTTTTAAGAGACCTTATAACTAAAAGTAAATGATTTTCAAAAAAATAATAACTCATTTCATACTTTTCTAAGTTTTTAATGAATAAGGCTATTGGATAATCCAAAACCTCACGATTCTTTTGTATAAGAATGCCTGAAATGGTGTCTATGTTAGCATAAGTATAGAAAATGAAATATTTCATGAAATCTAGATTTATAATCATAGGATCACTAAATATAGCCTTCTTAATATCCTCAGACTATTTTATTCCTTCTTTGGACTATCTAAATTTGTCATTTTTATTTAACATGGATGTAAATGGCTTAGATAAAATGTAAAAATCTAAAATATATCTCCTTATGAAATTGATTTTCCCAAAGAAATTTTCTAAAGCCCTTTTGTGCTTAGGCAAGGAGAGTGAAAGAATGTATTGAATCCTTTTATCATCTATTCTTAAACCATGCTTTGAAATAACATGTCCAAGAAGCTTACCTTCATGAACCAAAAAAACACACTTTTTGGGATTTAGAGATACCCCAAATTACCTACACATTTTGAACACTTTATTGAGACGAACCATGTGATATTATACATTCTTGGAAAACACTATTATATCATCCAAATAAGCAAGTACAAAATTATTAAAAAGGCCTTGTAATGCCATATCCATGACTCTCTAAAAGGTTGCTCCAGCATTAGATAAACTAAATGGCATCTTTCTATATGCAAATATCCCCCACTTGGTTGTGAAGGTTGTCTTAAATTGGTCTTCTTCACCAAAATCTAATTTTAGCCACTATATCCATCTAAAAAATAAAACCTCTCTAAACCTGCAACAAGCTATAAAATTTGTTCCATTGATGGCAATGGAAAGTGATCTTTAAGTGAGGACCTATTTAAACCATGAAAGTCAACACACAAATGAATCTCACCATTATTATTTCATACCAAAACCATATTTACCACCCAAGTTGAGTGTTTTATTAGAGATATAATAGTTGATTCTATGAGCTTGTGAAGCTCAGCTCTCATCAAAGGTTCAAGCTTTGGATTTATGGGCCTTTGTCTTTGTCTCACTAGATTAGTTTCCTCCTCTAACTCAATGGTGTGTTGAGCCAAACTTGAATCAAAACCTTTGAGATCAATATATTTCCATGCAAATATATCAGCAAAACTTGTGCATAACTCAATGAAAACTTTATTTTATGAAGGAATGAATACCTTACCCAATATTAAAATATTACTATTTGTAATCTCTACATTGGCATAGTGCTCTTCCTTTTTTGAAAAGGATGACTTCTCTTTCCTTAGCTCATCATCACCACTAAAAATGTTCTCAATTGTGACCAATCCTTTGGGCAATTTATTCATTTTTAGTTGCACAATTTGATCACCATACTGCTACAAGTGCTTTGACTGATTTCTTGAAGAAAAATCAGCCTTTTCTTGTAACAATCTCATAATTTGACTGTCATCTTCGAACACCTGCCAATTCTCATGATTATATAGAACATAAGGCCTTACAACCACCTTTATATGTGACTATTTTTTTTTGTTTTTTTACATTAGCTAGGATACGAAATTGTGCCCCAACTACAACCAACCTATCAGCATGTTTATTCTTATCTCTTGGTATTGCATGAATGTTTAAAGCCTTAAAATATTTAATTAAATCCCATATTATATGATTGTAAGATTTAAGAAACAAGGTTTTACATATAATCAAACCTCTTACTTGGTTGACTACAAGCTCACTATCACTAAACACTTTCAAAGAATTGACTTTCATCTTCCTAACCCACTGCAAATTGTGAACTATTGGTTTATACTAAGCAACATTATTTGAATAACGAAACCAAAATTTAATAAAAGAGAAATACATTTGTTTCATTAGAGAAACAAACATCATTCCAACTCTGGTTCCATGCTTATTCCTTGATCCATAAAAGTATAATGATACAAATCTTCATTACACTCATCTTCTTTAACCATGGCTAGAATTGGTTCATCATTTTCATGAAGGAAATACACACCAAGTCCTTATTCAATCAGATTTTAGGGATCATGCTCATGAAAAGTGGAATCCCACTCATTAATAAAAAAATATAACTCCATCTAAAGGTGATCCAGTTTATACTTCATTAGCTTCTAGTAATTCATTTGAGATGATACATTTAGTATTCACAACACTTGGCATATATGGATCCATATGAAAACATGCAATATGTTCAGAATAAATTGTTACTTTGGTATCATATTTGGTTTTGAATATAAAATAAGTCCATTCATCTGATAAATATCCTCCAATATTTGAGGTGAAGTCTCTTGAAAGGCACATAGCAAAGTAAGGAGGCCAGTCTACCATAACAACATCCTGCTGAATAGTAACATTAGGACATGCATGTAATGTCAATTTTAGATATTTGATGATTCCTACCATCTTTTTTGGTGACCCATCCAATTTAAATAATCCTTTAATGTTTGGATCATAAATAAGTCCAAGCTTGTCTGCAATCTGTTTAGGCATGATTGTACTACTAGCTCGACTATCCACCATACAATTATGAACCAAAGTATAACTTAATATCAAAGAAAGGTAAAAAGGAGGATTTTTCTTTGATTTTACCTCAGATTTTTCCACCTTTTCCATCTTATTTACTTATTGTACCTATTTCTTTGCTAGCTGATATGAATTAGTTAAGACAACACCTTGAAAAACTAGTTTTAGAGACAATTTGAGAGCTGAAAGCTCTTGAATGAGCTTATCCTTTTGTCCTAGAATGGAAAGATAATCCCACATACTAATGTTAATATTAGAATTCCTCATCTAATCTAATATACTAAAATGATGTCCACTAACCTTCGATTGTACCTTCTAAATCATTGGCTATTCATGAACTAAAGGTAGTTGGTGAGCCTTACCGACCTCTATATTCTAATTTTTTGAGTTGTAAGGAAAAACATTTGCTCTTTTATATTCTTAGAAATAACCATATGAGTAATTAAAGAATTTTTTACCTCTTGATCCTCTTTAATATCTCTTCGTTTATCTCTAGTTATAGCTACAACTTGACCACTTGAATTATTAGTTTCAACACCTTGAGTAAAAGCAATATGATCATCTACTTGCCAATTTACATTAATAGCATCAGGTTACCCTTGAACTTGATGAGTCTCTCCTTATTCTTTTCAAGGAGGTCAGTACCAAGATATAGGTTTGGCATCAGGATGCCATTAAACTTGATGAGTCTCTCCTTATGATGCCAAACCTATATCTTAGTATAGGCCTCCTTGAAAAGAAAACTCTTCTTATGACATTTGTGGCATAGTGATGTTCTATGATACCAAGGCTTAGTTTTGAGCATCATTGAGATTTTAGGGCTACCAACCTAAATCCTTCATCATGTTATTTTGAGTTGGGGTGGGAATAATGGCTTTTGAATTGTAAGGAGAATTAGGATTAAGGGTAACTTATGGCTTAACTAGAGTTATGTCTCCTTATGCTTGATAAGGTGGTCTATTCTCTCTAAAACCCTGATAAGGAGGCCTTTGATCTTTGAAAGGATGATAGGTATTCTAATTTTTTTATTGATAAGGCCTATTAGACTAAGATTTTTACCTCTTGAGCTATACTATTTCATTCCTAAAGGATTGTATAAAAAATATCAACACTCTTATCTCACTAGCTTGAATAGTAGGGGCTACAATTTGAGCTTGAGGTACTAGAATTGGAGATAAGGATGGAAATTGAGGAATTTTGGGGACTAGTATAGAACTTAATTATAGAAATATAGGCATTAAAGGTCTTGGAGAAATCTTATCAACTTGTATCAAACTATTATTTTCCCTTATTACAATCTCATAAGCACCTGGCAAGGTAGTACCACCCATTGCCTATATCATCACACTAATGTTAGAATTAAGGGATTTCAAATAGTATAAAAATGCATATTCAAAGGATGGCCTTACCAAAATAGTTATTTTAGTCCATGTATTTTGGAATCTAAGTTTAAAATTAGACATGAACTCATGAGGAGCCCTTGTTATGGTGGTTAATTACTCAACTAAAGATAGGTGATCAGATTTATCTTCAAATTACTTTGCCAAGGCTACACCTAATTCATCCTAGGTAGAGATGGAATTAAGTGGTATATTTCTATACCACTATAATGATTTTCCTTTGAAGTAGGTAGCCAAAAATCTAATAGAAACATTATCCTCAACCACATTATGGATTGAACAGATATTAGAAACATCTTGGATATGCTCAATAGGGGTTGTTTGATTTTCTCTTGAGAATAATGGGATACTCTTAAGGGAAAATAATAGAATTTTATCAAACTAAGATAAATTTAGTTAGATACCTCTATTGAACTGACAAAACACTTGATTTTTTTATGGCCATTTAGGTAGTAGGGATTTTAGTGATTAGAATAATAGGATGACCAAGAGGCAAATACTATTTTTGAGGATATGGTTTTGCCATCCTAAATCTTGATCTCTTATAAGATATAAATTTAAAAGGAATACCTTTGATTTCTGGCCTTGTGGTAAATTTTGGCATGAAAGACCTACTTGAATGATGCTATGAACTTTGCAACTTGAAGAATCTTTAGCTTGTGATGAAGATAGATATTCTATTATACTGTAAATGTTTTTTCAGCTTTGAACTTCTCCAGATCTACAAAAGATTTCTTTATTGGTCCCACCAGGCATGCAAAAAACTATTGTCAATCAGACTTGCACCCTTGTGAAGGTATTTTTAGGCCTTCATAGTCTACTAAAACATGGAAACAATCCTAGGTTATGGGTGACCTAATCAGTGGATTGAATCTTTAGATTGTAAGGGATAGCTCCCTTTGGTGTATCAATTAGGATCTTTTCTCTATGCTACAAATTGACAAGAAAAGAGAGATAAAATTGAATGTAAATCATATATAATGATGGTAATACACCTATATTTTTAATTGATCCACTCAATTAGAGCTCTTAAAAACATTGATTTAGATAAGAAGAAGGTTGCACTTTCAACTCCAATTGACCAATATGCATAAGTATTTCATGAAAAGGTTTGATCTAGTGACTAAAACTTGAGGGAAATTAAATAATACTCCTGATTTAAGGCTTAATTATCCAATTTCATCCACTAAAATCTTAGAAAAAGACCCTTAAACATAGAACATGACCTGTAAAATTTGACTAGCTAGTAACTATGTAAGAATCAAGACTTGGCAAGGAAGAAAAACTCTATCACTTATGCAAATCACTGACATAAATAGACTATACCAAATTTATAGAAGTTGAAATAGTCCTATTAATATGAAAAAGCTTACAACTCAATCTTTGGCAAAATTTTGTCTTTCCAAAAGAGGGATACCATTCAAGGTTGAAAAGTTAACTTATATAGAAAAATACACAACAACCAAGAGATTGGCATTGAAAATAAAATAAGAAGACAACTCTTTAATTAGCCTAAATCCAATTTATATTATTCCAATATAACAAAGCCTTCTAAATTTTTATTTTCTTATCTTTTTTCTTGCATGAAAAAATCCTTTGGCGTTAAAAGTGGATAGTGAGCTCATCTTGAGTTATTCTTTTAACATTCATGAAATTTACACCCACCTTTAAATATGTAACTCCTATTGATGTGATATAATGTTTGAAAGTATTTAATTTACATGAAAACAAGGAATAGATGTGTCACTTGATAATTAGTCAACTAGAGCTCAAGACTAGTCAACATCCAATGGTCTATACTTGAACTATTGGAATGTTTTAAGCTTGAGACAAATGAGAGTGCATGCAGAGAATTTAATGTTAATCTTTCCAAAATTAAAATCCTTGAGTTATTCATGAAAATTGATCCTCCATTTTATAACTAAAGGTGTCATGTTAAAAATGGTTACACATATTAGACATGTCTAATCCTATTTATGGTTGTTTGCATGCTTATTAACCTATTTATTGACTATTCTAGATATTTGTTTTTGTCCATGTTATACTATTTATCCATGTTATATTTTTCTGATGTAATTTCCTTTACCTTTATCTTTCTTAGACTTACTATCAATTTTTCCCTTTCTATGGCCTTATCCATTGGGCTATTGGTCTCTTCCCTTTAGACTATCTATCAAGTCATTTTTCCATGGATAAATTATTCATGGGAATTGTTTCAGACTTATCTATTTAGATAAAAATTCTGAGACTTATACTTTCAAGCCTTTATTTGTATATTTCCTTGGGTAAATCTCTTAAAGGAATTCCTTCAAATAATTTGTTTGAAGGGATTCCTTTAGACTATTTGTTCGTGTATATCTCTTTTTTCTCATAGATAATTTATCCATGGAAATTATCTCAAGATTTCTCTCTTTTTTGAGCCCTCCCTTTGAATATTCATCTTTATAAAAAAGGTCTAAAGCTCTACCACTTTTTTCTCTCCTTTCTTTCAGGAAAATTACCTAAAATATTTTTTTCAATCTTTTGCTTATCACCTTTGTCTTCAGATAAAAAGTTTATGCCCTTTTATTTCTACTTGTGCCTTTCCTTGTAGTGACTTTCCCAAAGGGCACAGAACATTAAATATTCCTTCAATGCACCTTTCTAAAGGGCACATACCCTTTGGTATTTTTGTAATGAACTTTTTGAAAATGAATGAACCCTTCAACATTCCCTTTGAAGTTTGTGAAGTGAACCTTCTTGAAGGGTAGATATACTTCAAGATTCCTTCCAATGTCCTCTTTCAAAAGACATGAACCATTTAGGATTTTGACTTGAACTTTCCTAAATGGAAAGTGACCCTTTGGAAGCTTCTGAATGCCCCTTTTTGAAAGGAATTAATCCTTTGGGATTATGTAAATGAACATTTTTGAAGGGTAGATACCCTTTATATTTTTATAAATGGCCCCCTTGGATTTTTTGAATTGTCCCTATAACACATGAAATTACCCTTTGTATTTTTTAATGAACCCTTAATATTTTCCAAAGGACTTTTCTTTCAGACATCTCTCTTGCAAACAATTTCTGTGGATAAAAAGTGTGAAGGAAATGTCCCTTTAGATCCTCTATTTTTTGAACTTTCTCAAAGGGAAATTACCCTTCAAGATTACTATAATGTCCATTTAGAATCATGAAAATCCATTCCCAAGTACCATTTTGGAAAAATATAATAGTTATTTTGCCTTTGGAAAATAGTCCTTCAAGCTATCTATAATGGACCATTCCTCTTGTGTTTCCTTCAGACAAAAGTCTAAAGGAATTTTATCTTAAGAATTTTCAATGTATCCCCTCAAACTCATCCTCTTTGTATTCTTTGAAAGTCATTTTTAATAAATTTTTTGAATGAGAAAGGTTGAAATTTTGACTTGTAGGGTCAAAATTGTCAACACCAATCAAGGGGCTTGGGGTTTAAAGCTTATTACCTCCTTACTAGCCCTCAAGGGTATTTAGATGAAAAATGAGTTTTTTGTGAAACTTGAGAGTGTATTTAAACCTTATTAATGTATGTGTAATAACTCAAGGGCCATCCATTTGTTTTGGAATTCTTGTGTTATTATCTAGGTCCAAACATGCCCCTTAATCTCATGACTACACCTTACCAATGGAGTGGGCAAGGTTTAAGACAAAATAATGAGTACCTCTATCACTTGTATGGATTTGGAATGATAATGGATGACTTTGTACACTAATTACCACCCTTTTTAAAAAAATTATAAGGTATAAATGTGCCTATATAACCCTCAAAACACCAAACTCTCTCATGATTAGCTGGATAACATGTGTGTGTGAATTAGGCCTACAGGCTTAAATATGGATTTGAATATTTTATTCTTCTATAATATAGTATATGGGTTTAATAAGATGTTTATTGAATTATTAATCAATTAATGAAATATTATCTATCCTTTTAGAATTATTTTAATCATTTACTCTCCTTTAATCAAGTAAAACCCTCAACAAAGTAGGCAAACCTGTATGTGTTGACTAACTGTGTGTAAAGAAGTGAAAGTCAGTTTGGTCAATATTTTTTATATTTAATTTGGTTTAATACTCAAATTATTACATATTTTAAATATTTTAATAGGACTCAAATCCTTTAATATCTTTATCTCCCTTCCCTTAGGCTTAATACCAACCTCTTTGAGCTTACAACCTGTAGGTGCATTTAGAGGGTCTTGACTACATACTGTATGTTTAGACCTCACTTACACATAATTTTTTTTAAAATGGTCTTAAATATTTATTGGATTCCAAATTAGGTTCTCAAAATTTTTAATTATATCTTCCCCTTCATTATATGCACCTTTAGTTCACTTGTTATTTTGTACAGACTGTAGGTGCTCATTAGGATTCATGACTATATTCTCTACTCTAAGGAACTCAATTCCACATCATTGATCTTCTAATGGTTAATGAAATTGGTTTAAGTATTAATTTATTTTTATATAACCCTTCAAACACTTTTTACACTTTATTTATGTTTGATACTAGTTTGTTCCACTAGCCACCTATAGGTGCTCTATTAGGGTTTTTGAGAATTAGGCTTATCACTTGGAAACTGGTCTTTTCACATTAACAAGATTCTTTAGGAGGGTTAAAACTCCTTATAAGAGTCATTTAATTATAATAAAGGGTCTACTAACACCCTAAGAGTGTTTCCAAGTCACTTCTTACTTGCTCCTTCCATACAGATCTATAGGTGGATTTTTGACTATGTGTTTAGTCCTAAGACTATCTCTAACTATCCAAGTGACCTAGTATCTCTTCAAGGGATTTTGTCCTATTTAATCCATATGATGTTAGGTTTCTATGTTTGAGCTTGATATAGCGTGTGATGTCCCTTACTTAGGGGATCCTTTTTGTCTCTACACAACTCTGATACATAGCAATAGAAGCTCTGAACAACTGTAATATCCCCTTCAAATAGGAAATATAGCAACACAAAAACTCTGAACAAAGATACGAATTTGTAGAATAAATTTGAATAACAAGAAACCATAGTAAATCACTTAACTAGTAAATCACTAATCTTATTATTGTCTAAATGGTTACAATAGATGTCCACCGTCATGCATAAAAGAAATATTCAGATACGGCCTTAAAACCCTGATTAACTTTTGCAAATCTGGCAATTGAGCTTGAATCTGTATGTCTCAGCTTGCTATGTTAAACACACAGTCACCGACGTCGGTGCTTGAACTTTCTGTAGATGTGTACGGATTTTCACAGATATGTACAGAAGTCGTACGATCACTGATATTGCACAACCTGTATGCTTGATCCTGATCTGTAGAATTATGGGCTAATACAAAGATCTATATCAGGATAATTCTTGAATCAAAACCCAAAATAATGAAAATACCTGTAAACCCTTGTGATAGCTTCTGTGTGAAGTTATCTCTCAAACTTGTAAACCCCTGTGATAGCTTCTGTATGAAGTTATCTCTCAATTTGGCAATAGATCGGCTGATCTTTCACAACCTCTGAATCACACACAATGAAGAGTTGACGTTCTTCAATGCAAATGGAATCCTGGAACCCTTGGCTCAGTCTTCACAGAAGAATTTATTAACAAGAATCAATATCAATAATCAATCATGAATACAAACTCTCTCCCATGAGAGATCCTTATAACCTTCCAAAAGTGTGCTTGCTAAAATTAGATTCCCTTAAATTAGACTTAGGGCTTCTTAAATTAGAACTGGGGCTTCTTAAATTAGAACTAGGGTCTTAAAATTAGACCAATTCTTAAATTAGAATTAGGATCCTAAAATTAGACCCAATAATTAATAATTAATAATTAATAATTAATAATTAATAATTAATAATTAATAATTAATAATTAATAATTAATAATTAATAATTAATAATTAATAATTAATAATTAATAATTAATAATTAATAATTAATAATTAATAATTAATTAATAATTGGACCAAATAATTAATATTTGATTAAATCAATCAAATATTAATATCTCCCTTAATTCATGTGTGAAAGAGCCCAAATGAAAGCCAAGCCCAGCTCCATCAAGACCCTCTATCCATCTCATCAGCCTATGAGGGTCGCATAATAGGCTAACCATCTACTCTGCACATGTCAACTAAAAAGGGGACATGACAATCCGCCCCTCCTGAAATTGCTTGCCCTCAAGCAATTGCTGAAGGATAGACCAATCAATCCACTTGGATCCCAAATGAAGTCTCGATCTACAGTGCTTTCAACCAACACAAACTCCAGGCCCTATCCATCACCACTCTCATCCAATGGCATCACATCACCTCTGTCTCCTGTACGCATATCGTCATCAACATGTGACGCACCTATAAAAGAAAGCTGAGACTCCACCACATATGCTAACTCTAGAACTGAACTCACCTTAAGACAAAGCTCATCCTCATATCTCTCTTGTGTTGGTGCCAATGTGTACTCATCATCACACTGTATCATGTCATGTAGTATAGGCATCTCCATCTGATGAAAAAACATATGTTTGAAGCTGCTACCCCGTATTGCCTTAAGAATATGTGTTTTCCCATCAACCTCAAAACGAACCTCCATATCTTTGAGATGAAGAGTAACTTCCTCAAATGAATGAAGCCACTTCATACCCAAGACTAATTCTATGTCCGCCATGTTCACTAAAAAATAATTAGCCTTGAACTCATAGTTGTTCAAGCGCAATGGGAGGTCTCTAATCATATGCTCACACCTAAGAGTGTGACCATCAGCTACCTTAACTCTAATGCCCTCAAAATATTCGGTAGTGAGTCCATGCTTCACCACAAATCTAGCATCTATGAAATTATGTGTGGCTCCCGTATCAAGAAGGGTGGTGACCTTCTGCCCTGCCAAAACTCCACGGAGTCTAAATGACTCATCTGACTAAATGTTGGATAGGCATGCCTTCTATATATGAAGCTCTAAATTTGCCTCTGCCTTAGGCTCTAAAGCCTCTGCCTCCTCAGAACTATCCTGCTATTTAGAATCTTTTGATTCTGCATCCTCATAATATGCCCACATCACACGATTTACTTTGCCCTTAGGCCTCAAAGGGCAATCGTGATGGATATCATATGGACCTTTGTAGTAGAAGCAAAGCTTCTTCCTGCATAGATCATTAAGCACCTCACAATCCAAAGGTGGTGCTGTTGGATTGGCTTTTTAATCATTTTTAACCCCAGATTTATCTATGTTAAAATCTGGTCTCTCTGTATCCCTGTTGGAGTGCTTATGGTCTCTAGATGAAGAAGTACCTCTAGAGTTAGATCTACTTGATGGGGCTGCCATCTCCATACTGTGCACCTTCTTCATAGCTTCTTGTAATGAAGGAGGATCAAAGCCTTTGATCCAACCTCTCAATGGTTCTGTCAATCCCTCCATGAAGAGTACTACTAGTCGCCTCTCTGAAATGTCAGGAACCATGACTGATAACTTCTGGAAGTCACCAATGTATGACTCTAGATTGCCGCTTTGGCACAACTATGCCAACTCTTGGAAATAGGACTCTAGATCCCTCCTGTCAAAATGCTCTACCAACTTATCCATAAACTCTTGATAAGAAGTGATTTGATCATGATGGAGTGTCACCATCCCGTGGTGCCACCAATCATGAGCTACTCCCTCAAGATGTAGTGTCGTATATCTAATAGCATCTTCCTTGGCCATCAGACGCAATGTGAGAAAGGTGTCCAACTTACTAATCCAAGCCTCTGCTGTGACCTTACCACTTCCATCAAACATCACGAGTGTGAGCCTGCTTGTAGCATGCTTAAGATCATTGTTCTGATGTCTAGGTCTCCTATCCTGTCTAGCCAATCTGTAGTGCTCTCTCCTCAGATTAACAAAACAATCAAAGGTCATCCTCTCTCGAACATGGGGAGGTAATAAATTCCACTCATCATCTGTAGCCAAGTAAACATCTGCAAATGAGGAATCTCCTGCCTCCTCCTCTGCTGGAACTTCTGGTTCCTCTCGAACAAACGTAGGATGTGTAGGTCTATTAGCTATTCTGGAGTGGCCCTGTTGGGGTCTCTGATTAACCATAACATCTCTGTTATCACCTTGGTTCCCATTCTATCTATCATGTGGGCTCATCCTCCTTATCATAGTAGTTAGTGCCTGTAGTGCTTGTGTCATCTCACGGTAGGATTCGCTGGTACTTGGATCATCATTATGTCGGTGGGCCCTGGGTGGGCTACCCTCTCGTCTGTCACTCATGATAATCAACTGTTGTTCTAATAACTAGGCACCTTCAAGCAAAGCTCTACTGCATGTGTAATACATGTGTGGTCCCAACTCTTGTGGCTGCATGAGATTTTCAAACCCTTAGGATGGCAGGATTTAGCTCTGATACCACTGTAATGTCCCTTACTTAGGGGCTCCTTTTTCTAAGCAAAAGCTCTGATACCACTGTGATGTCCCTTACTTAGGGGCTCCTTTTTGTCTCTACACAACTCTGATATATAGCAATAAAAGCTCTGAACAATTGTAATATCCCCTTCAAACAGGAAATATAGCAACACAAAAACTCTGAACAAAGATACAAATTTGTAGAATAAATTTGAATAACAAGAAACCACAGTAAATCACTTAACTGGCAAATCACTAATCTTATTATTGTCCAAATGGTTACAATAGATGTCCACCATCATGCATAAAAGAAATATTCAGATATGGCCTTAAAACCCTGATTAAATTTTGCAAATCTGGCAATTGAGCTTGAATCTATATGTCTCAGCTTGCTGTGTTGAACACACAGTCGCCGACGTCGGTGCTTGAACTTTTTGTAGATGCATACAAATTTTCACGGATCTGTACGGAAGTCGTACGGTCACTGATATCGCACAACCTATATGCTTGATCCTGATCTGTATAATTATGGGCTAATACAAAGATCTATATCAAGATAATTCTTGAATCAAAACCCAAAATAATGAAAATACCTGTAAACCCTTGTGATAGCTTCTATGTGAAGTTATCTCTCAAACTTGTAAACACCTGTGATAGCTTCTGTATGAAGTTATCTCTCAATTTGGCAATAAATTGGCTGATCTTTCACAACCTCTGAATCACACACAATGAAGAGTTGACGTTCTTCAATGCAAATGGAATCCTGGAACCCTTGGCTCAGTCTTCACAGAAGAATTTCTTAACAAGAATCAATATCAATAATCAATCATGAATACAAACTCTCTCCCATGAGAGATCCTTATAACCTTCCAAAAGTGTGCTTGCTAAAATTAGATTCCCTTAAATTAGACTTAGGGCTTCTTAAATTAGAACTGGGGCTTCTTAAATTAGAACTAGGGTCTTAAAATTAGACCAATTCTTAAATTAGAATTAGGATCCTAAAATTAGACCCAATAATTAATAATTAATAATTAATAATTAATAATTAATAATTAATAATTAATAATTAATAATTAATAATTAATAATTAATAATTAATAATTAATAATTAATAATTAATAATTAATAATTAATAATTAATAATTAATAATTAATAATTAATAATTAATAATTAATAATTAATAATTAATAATTAATAATTAATAATTAATAATTAATAATTAATAATTAATAATTAATAATTAATAATTAATAATTAATAATTAATAATTAATAATTAATAATTAATAATTAATTAAAATTGGACCAAATAATTAATATTTGATTAAATCAATCAAATATTAATATCTCCCTTAATTCATGTGCGAAAGAGCCCAAACGAAAGCCAAGCCCAGCTCCATCAAGACCCTCTATCCATCTCATCAGCCTACGAGGGTCGCATAATAGGCTAACCATCTACTCTGCACATGTCAACTAAAAAGGGGACATGACATAGTGTTGGTTTGATGTTGACTTGATCCACAATGAAGACCTATATGTTGGGGGCCCATATGTTTCATTTTCTTTCTTTAGGGCTATAAAGAGCCACTTCCTAAATTCTTGAGATTACCAACCTTGTAAAATATTACACCCTTCTTGTCACTCCTTAAATTTTTTATAGAGATTTTAACCTTATGATAATGCCTCTTATCAACCTCCACTCACCTTATAGTTTGTACAAAATATATACACAATCAAGTATCTTATGAGTTCTATGTGTAGAGACTTGTATCACCTAGTCAATTTATGCCACTTGATGGTGGTAGTGAAGTATTCAATGCTATATGAAGGCATGAAGATATGTATCAAGTTCCCATTATATATTTTATAATCCTCAAAGTACTCTTATAGTTGGTATAGGCTTGTATATTGAATAAACATTCATGACTTCTCATTGGAGGGCGTATTGGACTACCATATTTATTCTCTCATTTTTTCAGTGTTCAATATGATATTAGAAACTTACACCATGATATACCTCTAATACTTAAGCCAAAATATCAATCAAATATAAAAGGGACTTTTCAAACCTTGACTATATCCCCAAGGATAAAACACTTAAAGAACATGGACAAGAATCACATCTTGGACAAATGGAACATGAAATAAATGAAACTAAGGGAGATTACATGATTGGTGAATCATTATAAACCTATGAGAGTAATAACATCTCAGGAGGCTAAGATATGTATTAGAATTAAATGAAATAACTTATTCATCAAAATACATTTATTCTAAGTAAAGACACCTCATGGAGATGAGTTGGCTGATGAAATCACCATGAAATGGATCTATCTAAACTTTAAAAACCACCCTCAAAACCATTATTCTCCATATAATTTT
The DNA here is from genome assembly GCA_037957365.1 of Torreya grandis. Classification (NCBI taxonomy): domain Eukaryota; kingdom Viridiplantae; phylum Streptophyta; class Pinopsida; order Cupressales; family Taxaceae; genus Torreya; species Torreya grandis. Next base: position 2,687,034 of record JARHVA010000257.1, read on the forward strand.
ATAATGGAGAAATAGATGTAGGAACAGACCCATCTCAGATGAATAGTCCATAGTGACCTATTTTAAATCTTAGAGAGTGTTAATAAATAAGAGGCCACATTTTTTTCAAACCAATGAAACTAATTTAAATCTTACTAGGACCCCCAATAATTACCAAAGTTTTAGCTCATAACTTTCTCTCTCCTGACTATACCATTCAGTTCAAATTTGCCTTCCTAAGCTTTATGAAGGTAGTGATGGAGGATTAAAGATTTTTGGAGTGTTATTTCAACATTAATTTTTATATATATATATAAAATTATATTATGGATCCTGAGAGACACTTCCAGATCATTTAAAACTAAAAACTAACCTTGCAAGGCTATACAAGTACTAGTAAAGTTTCATTTTGTAAACATTAGGTGTTGAACTGCATATGATATCATAATATGACTATCCCTAAACATTATATGACCTTTTTATGACATAAATAACATTATGAATCTTATTTAAACATTTTAATCTTAGAATGGTATGCCCAACTCTTTCACATGGGCCAAAAGGTGGCCAAATTGATATATTTTCATATAAGAATAAATTAAAGGTTAGCGCATGATAATATGACATAAATAAACCTAAATAACCTTTTATAATTAATTTATACCAGACTAAACCTTTTACCATTTTTGACAATTCCAAGACTTTGAGATTGACCCATATGACTAGATAAGTGAACATAAGACTAGAACTTGGATAATGATAAACAAGGGAAAATATGACCATATATAACAATTTAAGACCATTAAATCATGATAATATGACATTATATACACATAAATATCCTTTTATAATTAATTTAGACCATATGAAACCTTTGACCATTTTTGACAATTCTAAGACTTGAGATTGAGCCATATGACTAGAGAAGTGAACATAAGACCATAATTTGGAAAATGATAAACAAGGGAAAATATGACCATATGGAACCATTTATTACCATGAAAAACATTTAAAACCTCTATAGAGTTTAAACCTAGAGGGGGTGACCAATTTTGACTTGAGGTCAAAATTTGGTCAATACTACCTAAATCAAGATTCAAATCAATTTCTAGTAGACAACATAATTTAATCCTAGAAATCACTTAAATGACCAAATTTATCCATATAAGGGATTTAATTTCTCATAAATGTGGTGAGGCTTATTTATTTGGGTTATTACCTTGTATGCACAAATAGCCTAATTTGGTTTCAACCTTAGTCAAATTATGACCTAGTAATTTAATTTTCTTGGCATGTCAAGATATTAATTCAAAACATTTAAAACAATTACTAAAATCTAAAAAGTACCAAACAAGATTAGTTAAAAATAAAATCTCAAATAACTTGCCTAAGTAAAAATTCTAAGTTGAATTAGTGAATTTAATTTATCTTAAAAAGATGTTTTAAGTAAATATGAAGTCAAGGTCAAAAGAGTTAATAAAGTAATTTATTAATTCCTAGTATTCTAAAAAGGTGAGTCAAAACCTTAAAAAAATTTAAAGTGGGTTGTCATGGCTCACAAATATATGAAAACTAGTTATCAATACTTCATGAGTGCTTTGACCCAACCTAGGGTTAACCTAATTGAACATAAGTTATTTTAGACTTAACCAAAGTTAGAAGTAAACCTAACCTCCTTAGGGTTAGAGTTTGTTCTAATACCTATAAATACAAGTTTCGTCACTCTACCCAAATAATATTTTGTGTGTAAGGTTATCATGTAGGAATACCTTCAAGAAACCATTAAAGTAATGCTATAATACCCATTTGATACCAAGCTTCACACCAAGCCAAGCCAAAGTAAAGCAAGGCCACAAGTGGCCATTACAGAAGTGCTACCAACATGGAGAAGAATTTTTATACATCTCTAATGTCATAGAATGAGCATGAACATCTACTATTCCAATAAGTGGACATCAATTTTAACAATGGAGATAAAATTCTTTTGGGATTTTATCTCTATTTTGTGATCTTATTCATTATGTTATGTTCCCCATAGTTGTTAGGCAAGAGTGTTTAGTTTCATTGTGTTGTTATGCATGGTTTTTTATTATCTTCACTAATAAGGAGCTAATCAACATTTATGTGCTCTTCGGACTCCAAAGATACATAATGGCACACTTGGTGGGACCATACATCCGATATGACCAAGAATAATGATGTACAACCTTTGGATTTCCTAATAAGAGTATTTAAATTTTTAATTTTAGAGTTTTGTGATTGAAAATTGCATCATTATAGTTTATCTATAATTGGAAACTTCATGTTGTGTAATGATAAATTCACCATTTTTATCCCCTTTTTGTGATATTTATTTTTCTAAAAATATTGACTTCAAAATGGTAGATTCGGCTAATGTAACAACAAATTCGATAGGTAGAAACAATGACATCAAATATGATAAAAAATGGATTTAACATATATATTTATGAATGATTTTGATGAATTCACTTTTTTTTGGGTTATATTCAGTGACTTCACAATGTCTAATCAGATAGTTCACCACTATTTAATAGTGACTTCACCAAAATCTAGTTTCTGTCTATCTATGTTCATAGGAAAATAATGACTTCACTAAAAATGGTGACTTCTCTTTGTTAAAAAAATGATGAATTCACTCTATGTTTTGAAAAACTCAAGAGATAAAAATGGAATGTTGTTTATTAGGAGAAAACAAGGCCAAGGGGTCAAAATTTCATTCATATTTGAGTTAGTGCTTTTAGAAAAACATCCACTTTAGCTTAGATCTCTTTAGAGATTTTTCTCTTTTTATTTGTTCTTTACTCATTAGTTAGTTTCAAAGTTTCTAGATTAAATTATTTGTTTATGAGAAAACAAAAACTTTGCATTTATGCTCTCCCCCCATCCCCTATAAGGAACTAAAGTGATCAAAAGTGCTTTTTTTATTGCCTTATTTGTTTAACCTAGAATGGAAAGAATGTCATGTATTATCTCCCCAAGATTTAAATGACTTGGGTGACCTAGAAATGACCTCCAAAATCTTTCCAATTTTCATTTATTTATTTTCTTACATTGGGCTTATGGGATGGAGTTCATCACCTCATAATTTATTTATGGGTATGTTGACCCAGTGTTTCATCTCCCCACATCATACCAATCCCACTCCATAGTAGGGTATATAAATTGGGTATGTGATATTGGGATTGCTTGAGGCTGAGTGATTAGCCTTCCAATCCTAATGAAAATTAGGATCAATTTATGCTAAACATCAAAATTCACTAAGTAGTACATGGATGAAGTAACTATGTGTAAGACTATACCTTTAGATAGTAAGTTAGTGAGTTTGAAACCAATTGATGTGATGTTCCCTTATGTTATCTACACTTTGGACCATTTAGTACAATTTAAAACTTATAGATTTTAGTCAACCCCATTTTACATAGAATGTTTTTCCAAATGTCGAGTGATCCTCACTGTAAGTTCATGCCACATACCAATGATTGAGTGATAGAGGGGGATTAAAAACTCTACCTAAACATGCTCTTTAATTTTTGTATTAGCACTTTCCTTTCAAGCATTGGTATATCAATGGAAACTTTGGCAAAAACGACACACACCTTGTTAGTTTTAGGGATAGGATGAGCCATTAGTTCTATTTCTATGTTATTTAATTTATATTTGTGTTTGAGACTAAAATTGATTGTTTATTTATCAATTCAAAATGAGTTCAAATCCATTAGTGTTTTCACACCACTTTAACCTAAGAGGTGTTACTCTACCCATTTTATTTCACACATTTTCCTTAGAGTTTTATTCAAAAACCATTTGTGTGTTACTTGTTCAATGGGGTGTTGTTACTCTACCCTTTTTATTTCAAACATTTTCCTTATATTTTTAGTCCAAAACCATTATCATACCATTTGTTTCAAGGAGCGTTATTACATTGCCTAAATGTTTCCAAAGAACACCTGTTGTATTTGAAGCCAAGTTCTAAAACCATTGTTATACCTTTTATTTTAAATGCACAATTACGCTACCCATTTTGGTCTAGCCTATTTGCCTTTAAAAAATTAGAGTCTTTTTGTATTAAATTTGATATTTAATCCTTCAAAGTAAAAATCTTAAACTAATCAATTTTACGACAAAGCCTCATCTAATTTTGGCTTAGGTGGTCTACCTTTTTGGTTTGGATTGTGATACTTGGATTGATTTCTTATTTGATATAAGACCCCTTGCCTAGGCTTCATGGTTACTTATTTTATTGTGTCATATTTTAGCATCTTTTATGATAAGTTATTTTTTACCATGTGTCTAGTTAAATTTTTTGTTGTGTTGTGTTCTAAAATGTCCGATTTATATTATCAAAGTGTCTTCTGTGATCCAAATATTGAGTCTTTTTATAAGCCAAATACTGAGCATATTCCAAGATAATTACCTTAGCATTAGATTATTTTATGAGTCATTTATAAAGTTTATCCAAGCCAATTTCTATAGATTTTGATTGCTTTTTATTTGTTATTTTAGATTGACATTTTTTTTGAGTTTAGCCTTGTTTTCCATGTTAACGATTATAATCACTTTTAGGAATATCGTTATTTATCTTCAAACTAGTTCATGATTATTATAACTTGTCTAAATATCTTTGCTATTAATTATAATTACTTTTTGGAAAATTAGTACGTTGGACATATAATAGTTTTGAGCTTTTATGTTACTTTTAAAATTGATTATAACTGCCTTTGGGCAAATCATTTAGACCAATTTTGTGTATTTATTCTATCCTTAGCCTATATTAGTTATTTTACCCTTTGGGCCTTTTTTATGTAAACACAGGTTATTTATTTTAGATCTTTGTGTTTTACAATACCTAGTCATAGATCTAAACATGCCTCGTTATACATGTTGTGGGACTCTATACAATCTAGAATATGAGAATTTTATGACTAGTGACCCTTTTGTTCAAGAGTCATATGGTGATGATATTTAATATGAGATGGATCCTTATCTATATTATAAAATTCCATATGTTAAAGAAAAGTTAGACCTATTAGTGTAGTATTTGGTGAGTGCACTAGCTTATCCAGGCCAAAAATAAGAACAAATGGCATAATACCTTGATCAAATGATGCCTTTTGTAGAATAAAGAAAACAATAATATCCATAATACATAAAAATTTCAACATATACAATTTATGACTTGTATTTATTTGATCTCTATTTGTTAGAGAACAAAGACAAGATTCTAGTCAGGGCAGTAAAAGTAGGAGCCAAATTCCCACCAGACTTCCCACATGAAAGTTTGACTAGTTTGATTAGAACCCCTAGTAATATCCCTCAAAACCAATAGTTTTAATAAGAGTCAACAAGTGATAATCAATCTCTAGTTCAAATGCCTCAATAAATCTAAAATGCACTTGAAAAAAAGAAAGGTCCTATTGTCACTCAAACCGTGCACTCACTGAATTGGAAGAATTGGTTTAGTGGAATCATGGGGATATCCCCAAGGTTTTAGGACCTTTTCACTCCTTATGAGAGACCTACTAAAAATGATAAATTATTCTAATCCGTGTATCTGATATAAGATCAACATGTAGGCTTAAAAGAGTTAAAAACAAATCTACAACAAATACTAAATTTAAAAAAAACTTTATTTTGAGAAAAAGGAGGAGGAATGCTAAAATTAAAATAATGTTGATGCACCAAGGCTAGATGTAGAAACTCTATAGGCCATGAAAAACACACTATAGATCTAAGAGGATGAGACAATATCATACAAGCTCTAAAATAAACACTTCAATTACATAAGTAATTTGCATAGAAATGCAAGACACAATACAATACTAAGAGGGATGATAAATGGTCCATAGGTTGTGCATATATAGACCTATATGTACAAAACATACAACCTACTAAAGAGACTCAATTTATACATAGAGGTGTGAAGTAATGGACAATAATGAGAGGGACAAAGATTATCCATGCTTAGAGGTCAACAAACCAAAGAAATGCACATAAAATGCAATAAAATAAAGTGAGGTGAACTCAATTATGTTAAAAATGTAAGGCTCAAGTGGAAAATAGGCTCTTGGAGGGAAATTTTTAGCAACACTACTATGGATAAAAATGTTGATGATTTTATAATGCAAGACCTAGGATTTTATAAGCAATAGAAATCCCACAGGTCATTAATTATAATAGAGAATATGGATAAAGGAAATAAATAAAAATCAAAGCTTGGGACACATGATCTTTCTTCCAATCAAATAAGGATGGTCAAAATCAATTGGAATTATAACTATGCCCTCAAGGTATAGTGGTGATTACCTTGATCCTACATATTTTAGCTCATCCTCTTTCTCTCATTGGTTTTGAAACAACCAATCCTTAATCATTCAACTACTAAATCTGAATTTGGAAACTTCATGCATAGGGATGAAAATAAAGATATATGTGGATTGCTCATCTTGGAATTTTTTCTTTATTCTACAATTTTTTATTTCAGTGGTACATTCTATATATTTCCATGACATCTTTAACATTAAAGTCTCTTCCTTATCCTGTATGCTTTATTTTTAATCCCAATGTGCATGTCATACATTGGTGGGTGATACTACTCAAATTTTCATTAAATTCCACCACATTTATGATAATTTCTAGGTGAGAAATTGATTTTCACTTGATTCTATGATTGAGCTAAATACATAGTAAATCCTTAGCTTTTGATAGTTTTATAGATAAATGGGATATCAAATTTAGGATCATGCCTTATTGCCTACATAGCCAACATGTCCTTAGTGCTAGAGAGTCCCTGCCATAGTGTTACTCCTCATTCCTTCACTACACAGTGTCCTGATTGTCTACTGACTTGGTCACCACTTACCTTGCTTATTACCCATAACTTTTGCACTCAGGACATTCCACCTCCATGTGGATATTTATTTATCATTAGGATGTTTGGTTGAGTCTTTAAATAGGTGTTGACTATTCTCATGTGATGAAGTGATATTTTTCCATGCAATGACATCTTGGTCACTCATTTCCCAAATGCACATCTATATTTTTATAAACCATTATGGGGATTTAGAACAATAGGATTAAACTACTAGATTTATCCCACTAACCCACTTATTTTGGGGAATCAACATTATACAGACATCTCTGGGATGTTAGTTGTTGGGAACATAACATGTGGAATCATCCCATTAACTCACTACTATGAGTTTCTTAAAATTATATAGTTTGTTTTTGAGGCTTAGGGTCACTATAATTGTGATGTGTGAAAGCATCCTTCTAACCCCCTTACTTTGGAACTTACTAACATCATTTTACCTAGGAAAATTTTGAATAAAAAGGATTAAGTCTTTAAAATACTTTTGAATAGGCCCAGGGCCACTAATATAATGACGCATGGCATCAAACAAAATTTTGAATAATTAACTAAGTGTCAAGATGTTTTGAAAAGGGGATGAACTCATTGATAACTATGAATTATTGATATATGGTGATGGAAGGTTTAGACTAGAGCCAGGACATACTGACAACCTAGGAACCCATCCAGATGTCACTTAGGGCCTATCAATGTTAACATAGTGACCCAAAACCATCATTAGGAAAAAGGATAAAAATGATTAAGGCATGAAATATTTGTTGTTTTTTAACTCCTACTCAGGGATTCAAAACTTTTGCTTTAGAACTAATGTTCTAACTATAAACTCTAACTACTTTTGTGTAAAAATCCCAAAGGCTATCCCTTCTTGAAATTTCACTAAGTAAAAAACTTAGCCTTTTTTCATGGATTCCAACTAAACTTTAGAAATCGTATATGCCTATACTTAAAGCACAAAGATTATAAATAATGATGCTCCTCCATGGTGACTAGAAATAGTCAACATTCTTGGTGGCCTCTATGAGTTACTTACCCGCTAAGCCCTTAGACTAGATGTATTAGAATAAATTCAATGGGCATGGAGTCATAGAAGATTAAAACTCCTCAAATTATTATTATAACCCAACTAAAACCTGCTTGGCCCAGTATTGAATAACTAAAACAAGTCTTAAACCTTAGCCAAAAAAGAGAACGCAAGGAAGAAACAACATACATAATCACTTATTGAAAGCAAAGACCAAACTAATATTCCACATCACTTAGAAGAAATAAAATGCATCTAGAATACTACATGCAAATTGAAACTTACCACAAAATTATTTCTTTAAATGGATCTCATTGATTGGGATCAATAACTCTTCTCCATTTAACTTAAAGAGATAAAAACATTAGCCTACTTGCAACCTATGATGAGATAAGAACCACTCCATATGGCATAAAAATTTGTGCATTTCCCAACTTTTTCTCTATCTACATCCTACATGAGTACTAATTCTCCCTCCTAAAAACTTCTTTTAGTAGTATTATTGTCAAATATTTTATTCATTTAAGCTTACTGAAGCTCCAAAGTATGCATCACTTGTTCTATAGTATCTTCCAACTCTATTAGTTTAACTAGTCTCACTACCATATGATCATTATCAATTATCTTCAACTAATGGGAGAGCTATAATGATGGTAAATCAAGTGACATAAGAATCCTAGCCTCTCTCCCATAAACCAATAAGAAGGGAGAGTTTACAATCTCCCTTTTGGGCATTATTTTATCTATATACAATGATGCTTTAAGTCATGCATGGAAAGCCCTTTGATTCTTCTCCATAGTTCACTTGATGATGTATATTATATTTTTATTAGTTGATTCAACCAAAGGTAATAAAATGAGGAGGTGCTCAAATATATGTAATGTATTACTACACACTCACTGATTTTAGTCCCAATAAAATCCATAACATTTTTTGAGATTGATGGTGGTTGGAACACTAAATATGGTCATAATTCCCTCATAAAAATCCAAGATGGATGTTTCATTTTCCTCTTTAAGGGCCATCACCTCTATCTATATTGTGAAATATACTATGAATATTATAATCCACTTGTGTCCATCACTTTAAAGAGGATCAATTATTCTAATGAAATCTAGACCCCACTAAGAGAAGGGTTGGTCAACTTGAATTGGATGAAGTGAAAGAGTTGATAGCCTCTTATTTCCTCTAAATACGGCACATTTTTTTCAACTTATCATCCATTTATAAGCATATTTGAACAAAATTGGATATTAATAACTAGCCCTCATGATATTGATAATAATGGTTTTGGGTGAGTAATGTCCTCTTGACGATCTATTATGGAACTCTTGAAGGATCTAGCTAGCCTGATCTTGCTCTATACATATTATGAATATTCCATTTATATATTTTATAAACAAAACATCATCAAAAAGAGCATAAAGAGTATATTAAAACCTAAAATGTCCTTTTTTTTCTTTGTCAAGACCTTATGGAAACCCACCCACCTAGCAAAAGGCCTTCATGTTTAGAGTCTATCCTCTAAGAAGATCCTAAATAGTTGGTTGCTCTTATTGAAACATAAGTAATGTTTTAATTTGATATTTTAGATAAAATACTAAATTATCACATAGTCCTTTTCCTCATGATCTTAATGTCAATGCCACATCCCATCGCCTTGGTGATCCAACTAGCTCTCTTTTCATCGATATCTTTGCTCAATAAAAACTCTTTCACATTAGATGTGAGACCATCAGTCGAATATTATTATTAGATAGAATGGTTCTAAACTTATTCAATGTCTTACTTATATCCAACACTTGTTTTCCTAGAAGGATATATCTTAACTCATAATATTTAAGAATTTAACTGAAGAAAGCAATATGTTTCTCCATTTTGTCAAAGTTTTGTTGGACTTAGATTGTTGAGATGATTTCATCTCCTCCAAAATCATAGAGTATGAAATATTTGTCATAACATGGATTCAAAAGTGTGGGTAATCTGGATATTTCTATTTTAATTATTTTGAAGTTTTCCCTACCTTCTATTGTTTAGTTTAAAATGACACTTTTCTTGAGCATAGAGGTAAGTGGTTTGACTAGTGAAGCAAAGTTTGGTATAAACCTTCTCATAAATTTTAACTTTCCCAAAATTATTTGGAGGATTTTCTTGTGGCTTAGTAGGGAAAGGAAGTTTATGGATTATACTCTCTTTGGGTTAATTACCAATCCATCCTAATAAATAATGTGTCATAATAACTAGCCCTCATGGATAATAAATACATAGGTGTTTAAGTTTAAATATGGCCCAAATTATCTATATCTATTTAATACCTACTTTAAATTACCTAAGTGATCAGCTACACATTTGGAAAATATGGTGATACCATCAAGGTAAAATAGGATCATATTATTAATTAAGCCCTTAAAATCCATGTCCATAGTTATTTAAAAGGTGGTACCATCATTCGTCAGTCTAAAAGGCATATTTTCTATGCATAGGTGCCCCATTTAGTGGTAAAGGATATCTTGAACTAATTAGACTCTTGAACTAATATTTTATTATACCAAGTAGCCATAAAGAAGTGAAAACCTATCTACCCAAGATATTAATTGGAGGATTTGTTCCATGGGTAGAAAGGGATAGTTATTCTTAAGGGATGCTCTATTCAGGGCTCTAAAGTTCATGCATAGCTTTATCTCTCCATTTTTCCCCTTATGATGACTAAGTTTACTAACTAAAAGGAGTGCTTGATTGGAAAGATGATATTAGCTTCTATGAGCATGATCAGTTCCCTTTTTATCAATGATTCTAACTTGGGGTTTATAGGCCTTTGTTTCTACTTGATTAGTTTGGCATTAGGGTTTATCTAATTGTAAATTGGGCTAATGCTAGGTCAAAACCATTTAGGTCTTAGTAAGTCCATGCAAATATGTCATCATATTTTCTACAAAGGTGAGCAAACTCTTCTTTTTCAAGTTGAGCACATAGTTTTCCATATTTCAAGAGTTTACCATTGGAGATAACCAATTGATATTAACTCCCTTTCTTGACTTTCATATTCCTCTTCTCACTTTTGAACTAGTCATTGGAGTTGAATATGTTTTCTAGGGTGAATAATCTTTTAGGTAGCTTGTTTTGTTTTATTTGGATGATTTCATCCTCATACCATGCCTACAACCCTGACTATTTTTTGTTAGAAAACTCTCCTTCATCTTGTAATAAATTTAGTTTTTAATCATCATTCTCAAGCACTTGTTAGTTAGCATCATTATCAATCACTACAAGTCTAACTATCAAATTGATAAGCTATCATAAATTTCTCATAAAATCAACAAGGAGGTTTTATTGAGAGCCTACCATGATGAGCATATATACATCATCATTCTACTTCCTTGGCATGACTTGTATGTTGAAAGCATATAATATTTCAATGAAGTCCTAGACTTTGTGTTTATAAGCCTTCAGCAAGCTATGTTTGGATGAATTTTGGGCTCTCACCTAATTTACAATCAGCTCACTATCCCCAAAAACCTACAAATTTGTGATTCCACTTTTTTGTAATAATTAGAGGCCTTGAATTAGTGCCTCATATTTCACCACATTATTTGTGAAACTAAATTTTAGATTTTATGAATGAAATTATTTCTTCTTTTGAGGAGAGATCATCATAATGCTTGCACCTACACCATTTTTGCTTTTAGAGCCATCAAGAATTAGCTACCATGTGAATTTAATGTCTTCTTGAGTTTTCATGAGGTTTTGAAAGGAATATCCCTCTTCAAGGATGCATTACCTCCATACAATCACATGGATTAAATCCATAATGCTCAAGTAGGACTGAACTATCTTCAAGATTGTGCATTCTATAGTTTATGTAGATAGGATTAGATAAGTATAGTTATACATTATATATTTATATGGGATTAGCCTTGATAGTTACCTTGGTACCATACCTAGTCCTTAACAACATGTGTGACCATTTAAAAGATAAGTAGCCACCCATTTTTGTAGTGAAGTCTTTTGAAAGATAGATGGCAAAAAAGGGAGGCAGGTCTATAACATAGATGTCTTTAGTAATGGATAAGATGGGATATAGATGAAAGGTAAGTTTTAAAACATTAATAATCCATACCATCTTTAAAACTATTGCATCTAGATAAATAACTCCTTTTGTAATTACAGTGTACTCTATACCTACCTTATCAGCTATCTTCTTAGGCATGCCTAAGCTCCTTATACTTGAATCAATCATAAAATTATGGAAAAGGTGCTTACATATGATCATGGAGATATAAAATGGTGGTTGATTTCTAATTTTGATAGGTTCTCCTTCTTTTGGTTGACACAAACTAGTGGAAGTAGCTAGAGAGGTTTTTATTGGTTCATGAGGATGGAAGCTTTTCAATGCTTCCTATAGCAAATCCATTTTTAAGCATTAAGATTTCACACAATATTTGTGTTAATGTATGTATTTATCCCACTTTTATCATCCCTTCCCCATTTCATCCCACATAATTAGTTTTTACTAATTACCATTTCACCCCATGTACATAATTTTAGTAATTGTTATTTTACTCCATGCAATTGATTTTAACTATTTACCAATAACTAAATCTAATAAAATATAGAAAAATACAATAAAAATCAAATGGTTTAAAATACCTAATAAACTAATTCATAATATAAAATCCATATATTATATTATATCTCATATTAACCCATGGTTGAAACAATCATAACAACTTTTGGTAAAAATGGACCAAATCGATAATGATCCTTGTGATTGACATCAATTTGATAGAATCAATGTTGATTTATTCCTAGACCTACCTTGAGAAAAATACCGTGATTTTGATCTTGAAATTCAAAGGAATACCTTTGATATGAATACCAAAAAATTATTTTCCCCCTGTTATAAATCTATATTGACATAATATCCCCTTAGTATCTGTCTAAAGACCAAAAGTCAACTTATCAACCTCACAAGTATCACAAACTTAGAACATTTTAATGGTAAGTATATTTCATTGTTTAAAATAATTTCATATTTATTAGTTTTGTTTTATGTTTATTTAAAGAATTCTTATCATCCCTAGACTATCTTAGACTATCCTAAACACCACTAAACCAACCCTTAGCCTCATGTCTTCAATGTATTATCTTTACTATTAAAATCAATTTCAATTCATAAAAATGACATCGATCTTATAGGATCAACATCTATCCCTATCTAAATATTCTTTATTTTAAATATGAAGCTTGTTTTTGCTACAATATATAAATTAATCTTAATTTTTTGTTCTTGAAACATGGGTTTCATCTGTAAGTTATAATACCTAGAGTCTCACATGAAGTTATTATCATTCATGATTTATTGATTATCCCTCAAAATTTATTATCTAATCAGAGTGATATTGATTTTAAGTTAGGGATCTATGGCATTATATTTAACCCTAATATATAGGTTATTTCTAACCATTTATAAATCATACAAAAAAATAAATATTTTGTTGAATCCTATTGGCATGATCACTTCGCTAATATTAATTAAATAGATGTAGATTAATTCAAAATACTTAAATTTAATATGTATATCATTATATGCATCTTATAATTTATTTTACTATTTTTATCCACTTAATTGTTTCATAAAGTGGGTTGAAAACCTTATTAGAAAGTTCATTACTTCTTAGGACTGGTCTTGCACCAAAAAATGAACTAATATATCTTATTAATAAAATACTTTCCAAGTTTTCTTATGTGTGTAGGTAGTCCTTCCTAGCTAAAAAGGAGATCCCACATTCACTAGATTAGTGGTGTGTAACCCTCCAAATCATAGGTACATCTTAAAAACCTGTATATCAATTTGAGTTGTTAATAGTCTATTTTTATAAAAGAATGAACAAAAAATCTACTTGAACACACTTTGAGAAGGAATAGATATGGCTTCCTACATAGTCAGATTCAATATTTTCAATTTCATCTACTCTACTATGTTAAATGGGATTTGATTACCGTTTGTCTAAAACTTTGAGATAAAAGCCTCCACCTTAACATGTTGATTGGCTTGAGGTTGACTTTGTTTTTGAATAAGCTTATTTTTTGAACTTGGGTGACAAAAAGAGTCACCTTCTCTTTAAAAACTTATTATGGAGCTTGTGAAGTGGAGGATTGGATTGATGAAGAAGAATTCTCACTTTCCATTGCCCTTCTTTTAAACCTAGTTTTATAAGCCACCAAAGTGTTGATGTACTTACTACTTGGCTCTTGTTTATGATAATGAAGTCATTATCTTGACAATCTACCAAGGTGGCTTCATATACCTATGTTTTGGCCTCTTCATGCACCTCTTCCATTTTTAAATTTGATTCCTTTGACTGCTCCTAGGTGTAGGATATACTTTTCACCATCAAAGCTATATTTAACAATCCATTTAAATAGGTAACTTGATTATGTGATTGATTGTACGAGATGCACCACTCATAATCCTAGACTAAATTATTTTGAACAAGGATAAATGTTCTAAAGATGCTAGTAGAATTTTACATATTATATGGTCTAAAGTAAGTGAGTTGACCTTAGGTTAGTGAGTTATTTTGATAAGGTGGCCTACCATGTTGATAAGGTTGATTAAATGGTTTATAGGGTTTGGGATGTTGGTATTGATACCACTTTAGGGTTACTAGATCATTCCCAAGACTTTATAGTTGTTATTAACTTCATGAAGTTCACTAGAGTGAGAAATATATGTAGTTGGTGGGTTGATTACAATTGGGATAGGTGCCAATGAAGGTTGAATAATAGGTTGTTTGGGTGTTGGATCTATAAAAAGAGATACGGGAGACCTAAGAGTAATTTTCCTATCCTAAATTAGGAAATTCCTATCCCTCACAACATCAAGGAGTATCACCCCTCCCATAGACTAAACCATTACAATAATATCACTATTTAGATCCCTTAAATAATATAAAAATACAATATTAGGTGATGGTTTGAATGAGGGTCAGATTCTATCCTAGACTCTTTAGAATATGAAATTAAAATTGAGCATAAGCTCATGTGGGGATATCTTGTATTCAAATTGTTTGCATAATTACTCTCCTAGATCATCTGAACTATGAATGATATTAGGTGTCAAGGTTATGTATCATTTTAGGGGTTTTAATTTTAGAAAAGAGGTAAGTAGCCTAACTACTACATTATCTTCAGTGACATTATGGACAAAACATATATTGAAACTATCTTTTATGTGTTTTATAGGGGTGGTTACATTCTCACCAGTAAAATATGATAGGTTTTTAAGTGATAAACCTTGAATATCATTATAATAAGCTAGATCTAGATGGATACCTCCATTAAAGGGCATAAACAACTTGTTTATTTAGGAAACCATGAAGGTCATCAAAAATAACCTCCATTTAGGTTGGGGAAATCTACCAAAAGGAGTAGACTAAGCTCTAGGACGTGTTTATTTGACTCTCCTAACTAGATATTAGGATACTCTATCCTTTATTCTTATAAAAGGTGTAAACAATTCAATTCAATGAAAATAAATACCTCTTGAAGATGATCTCATTTGTCTTGGAATATAGATGAGAAATTAATATTTTAAAACTAGAAATGCTTAGAGTCACTAGGTGCTATGTAGAGTGTATTCAAAACTATTGATTAATAATATAAATAAACTCTTGGTTAAATATTTGATTAGGTCCCATTGGGTGTACCAAAAAATATTATCAATCGAACCGTGTACCCACTAAATTGGAAAAAATGGTTATGTGGAATAATGGGAACATCCCTAAGGTTGCGGGACCTTTTCACTCTTTAGGATGGGCCTCTGAAGAAGGACAAATTCATTCTAATCTATGTTCATCTTATTTAAGATCAACATGCAGGCCTAAAAGAGCTAAAAAAAATCTATAGTTAATCTTAAAAAATAAAAAAAATTATGTTTTGGGAAAAGGGAAGATGAATGCTGAAAGGAAAATAATGGTGATGAACCAAGACTAGATAGAGCAACTCTACAGCGCTTGAATAACACAATACAAATATAAGAGGATGATACAATATCACACATGTTAAATAAACACTTCAATTGTATAAGTAATTTACATGGAAGTGTAAGACATAATACAACACTAAGAGGGATGGAAAATTATCCATAGATAGTGACTATATAAACCTATGTGTACACAACATACTACCTATGAAAGAGAGTCAAGTTCTACATATAGGTGTGAAATAATGATTAATAATGAGAGGGATAAAGATTATGCATAAATAAAGGTAAAAAAACCAAATAAATACATAGAATGTAAGAAAATGAAGGGAGGTGAACTCAATTCTTATAAAACTGTAATGCTCGAGTAGTAAAGAGGCTCGTAAAATGAAAATTTTGGTAGTATTACTTTGCATAGAAATGTCAACCCTTTTACAATGCAAGACTCAAGATTTTATAGGCAATGGGAAGCCCATAGGTCAATAATTACAATAGAGAATATAACTAAAGGAAATAAATGAAAATCAAAGCTTGGAACACATGATCATTTTGCCAATTAGATAAGGATGGCCAAAATCAATTAGAATTTTGATTGTTACCTCAAATTATAGTGGTAATTACCTTGATCCTACATCTATTAGCTCATCCTCTTTCTATCATTAGTTGTACAACAACCAATAATTAATTGTTCAACTACTAAATCTAAATTTGGATATTTCATGCTTAGGGATACAACTAGAGATCTCTTAGAATTAATCATCTTGGAATATTTTGCATAATTACACATTTTTTCCTTTCAATGCTACAATCTATAGATTTTGACACCATCTTTAACATTTAAGGATCTTCCTTGTCTCATATGATTTAAGCTTAATCCTGATGCATGTGTCATACTTTGGTGGGTGTTGCTACTCAATTTTGCAATGAATTTTACCACCTTTATGATCATTTCTATGTGAGAAACTAATAATATGCACTTGATTTTATGAGTTGAGTTGGGTACATATTCGATCCTCATCTTTGACAGTTTTGACAACTGGATGGGCTATGAAATTTAGGTTCATGCTTTTTTGGATACATAGTGAATGTATCCTCAATGTTGGTGAGTCCCTGTCTTGGGGCTACTCCTCACACCATTGCATGGTGTCTCCACTATTTGTTGACCTGGTCACCACTTTACTTACTACCCATAACTTGTGTATTTGGGGCCTACCACCTCCACATGGATATTTTTCATGTAGAAGGATGTTCAACTAAGATTTCAAATAGGTGTTGATTATTCTCCTATGATGAAGTGATACTTCTCCACACAATAACATATTGTTCACTATTAGAGTCTCTTATTACTGATGCTTTCTAGGTTCTAGCTAGGTTATTAGTCTTTACCTAGTTTTTTCCTATGTGTGTATTTATCCCATCTTACTTAAACTAGCTTGAATGTTATTTTTCCTTGCCTATTTAATCAAGGTCTCTATATTGTAATTTACATATTTTGCATATCCTTTGAAATTATTTTTTGAATAAAAATTATTTTGTTTAGCTATTTTATTCTCTTGTGTATGCTAAAGCATATATGGATGTGGTAATGATCTCTTAGAGATATTTGGAATAAAGAGTTTTGTGAACTCTTTCATGGTATCAGATCCACCCTACAATAGTGATTACTTAGGTTTGGATTGTATATCTATATTTCTTTAAGATCTTTGGATAATAGCTTGTTTATTGAGCTCTATGAATTTATAGTCTTTAAATTTTTATTTTTATTTCAAAGATTTACATTTTAGATCTACATATTTTGTAATTCATAGAGTCTCTTGTGATATTTTGTGTCTTTCATGGAGCTGATCCACTTGACATTCTCCTTGGATATATACCTTAAATATATAGGATTTGTGTAGGCTATATTTTTATGTAGATCCAAATTTTTTTCGTGGACCTTTATTTTGTTGTTACAAAATATTCATTTTGGAAAGCATGCTACATTTTGGATCTGATAAACATTTTTTAGTGTGTTTATTAAAGATATGGAAGGTGGTTCAACCTTTTAGTTTGATCAAATTGGTCACTTGACACTCTAGATCTATTAAATAAGCTTTATGGTTACTAATTTTTTTAGGAAATCTACATGCTTTGAAGTAGACCTGATTGTATAGATGCATAAAAAGTGATAGATTTAGTCGGGGTAGATGTTCATTTGGTGGAAAATAGAGTTGTGGTACTCCTAGTGTGGTAATTTTATCAAGTCAATTTTGCCCATCTATTGGGTAAATGAATTTGATTTCTTTTTTAATTTTTATATTTTTTAATTTTAAACCCACCCAACATGCACACAACAACCAACACACAAAAAAACATTATTTTCACTTATAGACTTCAGACATTAGAATTTACACTATATGATTATTTGAGGCTTTAGAATTGTTCATTAGAAGTGGCATTATATGATCAAATTGTAATGTTGACTCCCGCTCTCAATTGAAATGATGGATGTGTCTTAGTTTATGTATTAAAATTGGAATTATACTTTGACCATTGAAATGTTGAACTTGTGCCTTGTTTTCAAATCTAAACACCAAAACCAAAAACATTTTTTGATTGTTAACAACCCACCCAAACCAGATTTTTTGAAATTTGCACATCATTTTTTTGTATTTTTTTTTTTAATGCAAAAATTAATTATAGTTTGTCAACAATTTGGTGAATTGGTCTATTTTATTTTGGTAAGCCATTGGTGTAGAGAGGTCATTGGGGTTGTGTTATCACTTGGATATGTACCCTTTGGGGAGATGCTAAGGATATCCTCATCTTAGTGGCAAAATGGGATCACTTCTAGGCTTATGGGTACCCTAAGGATTGAAGTGAGTCTCTAGATAGGGCTATCTCCCTTGATATACCACTTGACTACTACTACTACTACTAACTTTGTGGGGTGAAAAGAGTGAGTGATAACTAAAATAAAAATACTCTAATAGAGGTGATACACAAAATACATTTATGACATCAAACCATATGTATCTCATGTGATCTAGGAATATGACTCAAGAGAGGATGGTTAGTATGGTGTTAGTTCTAAAACAAAAGTAAAATGAAAGAAACACACTAATACCATAACATCTCTAGGCCTAAACACTAAGGAGAGACTAGTTAGCAAAAGCAAATGACAATCACAACTAAAAATCAAGGAATGAAAACACAATAATTCCTTCACCTTCCTTGGATGGTCTAAATGCCTTTGTAGTGGTGGCTTACTCGGCTTGTGCTCATGAAGTTCTTGGCAATGGAATCTTGTCTACATCCATCTCTCCTTGGCACCTTTAGCTTGTGTCTTGGCTTGGCTTGGAGTCAATTCGGCATGGTAACAATAATTTCATGAAGATTTTATAACCAATCTTGCATTATAACTTTCCATTCTCAAGACTTAGAAATGATGTGGTAAGGCCTCCTATTTATAGATTTTTGCAAATGTCTAGAATTGACTTGAACCATCCATCTCAAGATTGAGATGTGTGGTTGAGGATTAATTTAATTTTTAGAATTAGTTTTTAATTATTGTCATCATGATATTGGAAGATGGGGAAATTAAGAGGCATGGAAGGCATTGATGAGGCATAGAGGGCATGAATCCCTATATTTGTGGCATTTATGGCCTAGGGATGCCTTCCTAAGAAATGAGGTTACGTAATGATGTAGATATTCAATATTAATTTATAAAAACAAGTATTTAATAAGTTTCCATAAAATTATTGATTAGGCCTTGATTTGGGTTAATTAGGTTTTAAGCATGATTAATCACTTGGTGCATAAATTACTCAAATTGACTAGAATGCCTTGCTATTGGTCCAAAATTTGACTGGATTGGGATTGGAAGTCCATGTCAGATGCATTGGAACCATTATGAAATTTATGATGTTACCAAAAAAAAAAAAAAAGGAACACATCTTGTTTAAGAGATTTGATAGGAAAGATCAATCTAGAGCATCTAGGTGTAAACTTGGCATTTTGACTCAGAATGATCTGATCAAAGTTAGCTGGCCCATAAATTGCATAACCCCATTTAGGGATACCCTAACTAAAATTGGCACTGTAATATGTTATTTTCATTTCATTTAGCATATTTTAGCATTTTTAGGCCAAAATGTGCATTTTGGGTGGAAATTGGTCAAAAACCTGATTGGAGATTCTCAATGGCCAGATTTAGGTGTCTACAATTTGCCCCTATTTGAGAAGGCATTACAAGATATAATCATAGTACAATATTATCAAATAATGAAAGGTTCCTATATGACTACAACTAAAATGATGATAAAATAACTATATGATGCCCCCTCAAGGGAATGGTTAGCACAAGCAAGTCAGCAAATAGTCCCTCGAAAAGAAAGAAGCAAAATGAGGGGACCAAAGAAAGGAAATATGGTGGGAGGAAACATAATGATATTAAAAAAGTATTCAAAATCATTAATAATTCAAGTGGGATAGTGTACAATATTTTTTCCAAAGGTGGTTATATGCATTGTACCCTGATAGTGGCAATATGGTATGATAACACAATGATTTGCCCAAAGGTGGTTATAATCATTGAGAAGATGGATCTGCCCCAGTTAGGATAGATAAACAAGATAATAACATGACCCTATATAGGTATAAAAATTAAAGTGGTGAAAACACAATGATTTTCTCAAAGGTTGTTATAACCATTGAGAAATGTAGGTGAGACGGTGTGCAATGATTTGTCCATAGGCAGTTATAATCATTAGATCTCAATTATGGAAAACATGATAAACTTGGTCGAGGATGATGACAACTTAACATAGAGGGTAGTGATGAATTATAACAACATAATAGTAGGGAGATGCTCATTTGAACTAATACAAGTTTAAATTCTTTCATGGTCAATTACTCTATTGGGATATGATTGGGAGTGGAATCAGGTTGTCAGTGCTGAAGAGATGCTGCCATTTTTTAATAGACTTTTTAAATCTAAGGTTTTTTGTAGCACATGTCGGTAGGTATCATGGTATAACATCATGATGACTTCATCTAAATATGCATGAGGACTGACTCTTGTAATCCAATACTTAATAGAAAATAATGCACCAATGATAGAAACCATGATGGAAATGTAAACATATGAATATGGATGGATTCAAGTGTAAGTGTGGACAAGGAATCACCCAATAAACACACATAAATCGAATCAATTAAATATTACTAAAATAAAAAAAATAGGTAGAGAAACAAATAAAAATAAGTAAAAATAGACAAACAAATAACACAATAAAAACCCTATGAACATTGCCCCTAAAAAATAGGTGACAACCTAATAAACAAATAAAATAAGGGAATAGAAGAAAAGGAAGGGGGAGGCTAAACTATCTCCATATGCACTAGGAAATTAGACGCTACCTACATAGTTCCATAGATGTAATATCTAATAAAAAACTTTAGGCTAAATGTAGTTCTCCCATGAAATGGGAAGAATTTGATAACTAAGGGAAAAAAATAGAATGAATGTGATAGAAGAAGAGGAATGGTCTTGAAAAATGGCAAGTGCATGAGAGAAAATGCCAAAAAGGATGGGGAAACTAAATGACAAGTGTTTTTCTTGTAACTTAGTAAGGGTTCCCAGAATCCTTAAGGCAAAGAAGTGGTTAATGTTTTTATTCTTTTATAATGATTTTATAAATGTTTTTGGAATTGTTTTGGAGTGTCTCAACTCAATTGATAATGATGAGACACTAAATGGTTTAAGCTCACAAAATGGTGAGAGTTTTTAAACTAAGGTTTCTCACAAAATGGTAAGAGCATGGCTTAGGTTACTCACAAAATGGTGAGCATGTGGCTTATGTTACTCATAAAATGATGAGAGTGTGGTTTAAGTTGATCGTAAAATGATGAGAGTGTGGCTTAAGTTAATTTCAAAATAACAAGAGCATGGATTAAGTTGCTCACAAAATAATAAGAGCATGGATTATGTTTCTCACAAAATGGTGAAATCATGGCTTAAGTTGCTTGCAAAATGGTGAGAGTGTGGCTTAAATTACTTGAAAAATGATGAGAGCATGGCTTAGGTTGCTCACAAAATGGTGATAGCATAGATTTGGGTGACTGAGATGACCTCAATAAGTATTGAGTGATACCTACATAGTCACAGAGTAGGACCTCAAGTCACTTTATTTCTACCCTTACAACAAAGGAATTCAACTAGTATAGTAGTTAATTCAAATAAAATAGGAACAATTGGTAAAAAGGCATAGTATGACACAATAAGTGGTAAGTTGGTATGTCAAGTCTTAATGTTTCCCCTATTTTACCCATAGGTGGTTATAACTAGGACATAACAACATAGATCGATGGTATCAATTTTACCAAAGGTGGTTATAATTAGTAGCAAGACTGGTGGTAAGAAAGGAATAATAAATAAAGGATGTAACTACCAAAAATTCTATCACACTATCCCAAAATATGCTCTATATCTAGAATACTTGAACCAAATGATGAAATGATCAGATAAGTTAATGATGAAACTTCATAATGAATGACAAAAACCAAGGTCAACTAGGCTAGGTTTTAGAACACATTGGGTCGATAGATCAAAAGTAGAAAGTGGATTCAGTGAAGAGGATGGATAAGGATGGTATTTGCATAAAGAAGAATAGTGATAAAATGGCATAACTAAAATGGTCCTTATAGACAATACACCTTAACACTCAAGCATAGTACCACTTGAGATGAATAATATTCATCAGCTTTGAAAGTTTCTCTTCATATAGTGTGGCAAGCTTGTATGTTCCAGATCCATAATCTACAATGATGATGAAAGACCCTATCTACTTTGGTTTAAATTTCCCTTTATGCTTCTTCTCAGCCTTGGTATTATTTTGGTTTTATTTAAGAACATGATCACCAAGTTGAAATGTTCTATACTTAACATGTTGATTATAGTATCCTTTGAGTCAATTCTAATATGCTTGAAGATTTTTGAGCATAGCTATGCATTTCTCATCAAGTAGGTCTAGCTCTTGTAGGCGAGCTAATCAATAGTCATGATCATCCATGACATGCTTGAAAGAGATGTGTAATGAAGGCAATTCAACCTCAATGGGAAATATTTTTTTAGTACCATAAACAAGTGAGTATAGAGTGGCTCCCATGGGGGTATGATGATTGGTACAGTTTGCCCAAAGGGCAAGGAATATTTTTTTAGTACCATTGACATCATTGAAAATCATATTAAGAATATTGACAATGGTTTTTTTGGATGCCTCAGCTTAGCCATTACCATGAGGGTAATATGTTATAGAAAAATGTTGTGTGATGTTTTATTTAGTACATAACTAGTCTACATCATTTTTTTTAAATGATCCTCCATTATTAGATATAATGCCAGAGGGGATACTATAGTGGAAAATGAGATGGTAGAAAATGAATTTGGAAATTTGCTTTACAGTCATATAAGTGAGGGGTATAGCTTCAACCCACTTAGTGAAATACTTGATGGTGGTAAGGATATGTTTATGGATGTCAAATGAAGTTGGGTTAATCTTCCTTGAGGTCAAGTGCCCATGTAAAAAATAACCATGGTGTCAACATTGGTTTCATATTTTTTACTAGAACATGAATCAGATTAGCATGCCATTGACATTTATCACAATTTTTTACATATGTAGTGGCATCTTCATCTATTATGGGCCAATAATAACTAGTATAAAAAAGAT
The DNA here is from genome assembly GCA_037957365.1 of Torreya grandis. Taxonomy (NCBI): domain Eukaryota; kingdom Viridiplantae; phylum Streptophyta; class Pinopsida; order Cupressales; family Taxaceae; genus Torreya; species Torreya grandis. Next base: position 2,710,623 of record JARHVA010000257.1, read on the forward strand.
TTTTGGATAGGACTACCTCGCTAGAATGAGTTCCACATACTCCGTAAACTTCTCTTAATGCTAGTATAGACTCTACCAAAGTTTAAAAATGAAGTAGAGTTCCATAAAAACTATGATGGTAAAGGGTGGATCTAAGTAAAGTATAATGAGTGGAATGATGAATGAATACTTTGGGTTGTTTTCAAGATGGGTTAGGTGGTAGAACTTTGTCATGAAGGTAATTTTAAAGGTCTGAGTACCAGATAGAATTAGGACCAACAATATCATAGAGATATATTCTAATGTACTTCTTGTCGAAGTCCTACAACAAGTGCTTCACACTCAGCAATGTTGTTTAAACAAGGAAAGTTGATTCTGAATGATTTAGGGATTAGACCCCCCTATAGTGTAATAAATAATAAGCCTACCCCCGATATATGTGTAGTAAATGAACCATCAAAATACAATTTCTAGGTCTGCTCCTCAAGGGGTGTGTCAATGGTGGTCATGATTTATTCATCAAGAAATTGAAACGTGAGTGGTTATGTGTCTATGAGAGGTACAGCAACAAGTTGATCTACAATAACTTGTCCCTTGATTGCCTTTTGATTGACATACTTTATGTTAAATGCAGTAAGAATCATGATCCATTTATCCATTCTACCTTGAAAAGCTATTTTAGATAGTAGATACTTGAGTGGATCTACTTTTGAAATGACCATGGTCTTATTATTCAACATGCAATGGCATGGTTTTTGAGTTATGAGGACCATTGCCAAACAAGCTTTTTAAATAGGTGAAAAATTATGTTTATATGTAACCACGGTATGGCTTAGGTAGTATATGACATGTTCCTTTCCATTATCATCATGTTGAGCCAAGAGTTCTCCCAGAGCATGGTTGGTAGTTGATAGGTATAAAAAGAATGGCTTTCCTAACATAAGAGGTAATAAAATAGGTAGATTAACAAGATAGTCTTTGATTTGTTAAAAAGCTATTTGGTAGTGATCATCCTAGAGAAATGTAACTTCCTTCTTTAAAATGTGTGTACATGGATGGCACTTATCCACTAACTAAAAGATGAAGCATCAGATGGACTAGATCTTACTCTGTAATATTCAGAGTTACTTTAAATTGATTGGTGGTGGCATCTCGATGATAACATAGGCTTTAGCTAGATCAACTTCAATACCTCTACAAAACATGATGAATCCAAGTAGTTTGATTGAAGTTACACCAAACACAAATTTATTTAGATTGAGTATGACCTTGTACTCCCATAATCTTTCAAATATTATACATGATAGTTCTAGATGGTCAGCCTTAGTTTTGGATTTTCTTAATATGTCATCGACATAGTATTTAACTATATCATGCATCATATCATGGAATATGATAGTAATGTCCCTTTTATATGTAGCTCTAGCATTCTTAATTTTAAATGGCATTACCTGATAACAAAATGTTTTCCATGGAGTGGTGAACACTATTTTATGTTGGTCTTCTAGTGCTATTCTAATTTGGTTGTATCCTAAAAAGCCATCTATGAGTGAAAGCATTTCATAACAAGTTGTGGAGTAGATGATCATATCGATATTAGACAAAGGAAAATCATCTTTAGTATAAGATTTTTTGATGTCTCAAAAATTAGTTAAAATTTTAATCCCTTCTAGATTTTTACTAATATGTACCACATTAGAGATCCATTCTAAGTAGTTAATAGATCGGATACATCCTGATCCTAAGAGTTTTTCCAACTCTTTCTTTACCAATACAATAATGCAAGGATGCATCTTACATAACTTTTGTTTTACCATATTGGTATTATGATTAACCACAAGGTCATGCAAAACTAAGGTCAGGTCTAAAATTAGCATGTCAAAATAGGCCCATGTAAAGATAACTACAAATTCTCTCAATAGAGCCGTAAAGATGTCACGTTCCTCCTTAGTGAGGGATGCTCCTAATTTTATCCATTTTAGGTCTAATGGAGTTTTGATATTGAACTCTATTGTAGCTTTAACTAGAAGGGTCAAACCATCTTCTAGAATAGTAGGAAGTAACTTAAACTATTGAATTATGTCAAGGTCCTTGTTAGGACTTACTTTTCAACTTCTCCTATACATGATGAATCTGAGTCCCCTAATGGGAGATCTGGCCATGTAACAAAAATAATAAAAAATACTTAGAGAATTTGATCAAATACTTGTTATTTCTCAAAGTTAAATTTGGATCCACATGAAAGTTCATCATTGGTGGTTTCCTATCTAAATTTGAAGAAGAATGAACACCCTCATCTAGTGGCACTTGAAATAGGTTTTCACCACTAGACTGGCCTTTATCTTTACTTTTTCCCTGGTCAAAAAGTGCCTCAAAGAGGTTTTTATTTTGGGACCTTAATGTTTTAATTTTTTTGGTTAAGGGTGTTCACTCACTCTCCAAAATAGGTAGTAGGATCCAATGTGATTGAGAATCCTAATTTGTGATCTCCCAATGGAACATTGTCTCTAAGGCCTAAGAAATCATAGAATGCCTCATCATTTTAGAACTCATCAATTGGTAGAATGGATTCTTGTTGGTCCCAATCTATTATTTGGGGATAATATAATGGAAAATGGTGGTGATGAATGAATAAGGTATGGGTATAAATGGCATTGTTATCAAATAGGTTGGTTTCAGCTAGGTTATCAAAGGTGAGGATATGTCAGACCTTGCTTCACTGTCAGCATCATCATCACTAATCATTGGTGATGGAGTTTGAATAATATATGTGCATTCACCCCTAGGAAATTTAAATCCAAGTCCATAAGGTTTTTCATACTTAGTCATGGAAACTGGCTTGATAGTTCCTTCTTGATTTAGTTTGAGGCCTCTTCCTTCATAATTGTGATGCTTCGTGATCCTATTGGGAATAGGATACTTTGTATTTTTATAACAATAAGCTTAATTTTAATTGTATAACCATGATTCATCCCCTTCAAGAGGGTTAGGTCCTAGGCCAGATGATGGTACAAATGTGATAAGTCTCTTATCTTTGTTCTTTTTTTGCTAATGCATATATGGGATGACTTTAGGTCACCCAAAGGTTTTTAGATTCTGAGGAAGATTAGAAATATGAAATTTATCATGGGTCACATACTCTCCTAGTCTATTATTTTAAATAGTTAAATTATTGGAAGCTTTAAGAGGTGGCAAGTGGGAAAGGGAATCTAAGGTATTAGGATCTATCTAATTATCTGGTGAAGGATCAATAATTATAGCCTTTCCTCTATCCTACTTGGAACTTGGATTCATACCATCCTGATAATTATAGCTTTGAAATTCAACTTCAAGATGCTTTGATTGTTCATATGAGTGTAAATCTCCTAGAATATTAACTTTCATCCTTGAGTGGGAAAACTTGATACATTGGTGCAACATCGATGGGACTGCATGAATCTCATGTAACCAAGGCCTTCCTAGAAGCATACTATATGATAACTTAAGATCAAGCACATGGAAAAGTATATCATAGGTTAAAGGCCTAATGATAATTGGTAAACTAATGGTGCCTTGTGATTCTCTTTCATGATTATCATATGCTTTGATAGTTATTATTTTTGGCTAGAGATCTGCCATTGTGTACCCAAGAAGCTTGATGAGCTTTAGAGAAACTATGTTGAGGCTAATCTATTGTATATATGGACACATTTAAATTTATGTCACTTTATATAAACTTATATGTATAATGGATTATTATGGAACAAGGCAAGGGAAGACATATTGCTTTGGTTGAACATGACTTATTGGGATGGAGCTAGGTGTCCAACAAAAGCTTGAAATTTATTAGGGGATATGTCACTAGAAATAGTGGATTGGGCTAAAAACTCATTCAAGATGTTTTTATAGATTATTGACATTCATAACAAATCTAAAATAGAAATTTGTGTTGGTATCTTTTGTAATTATTCCATAATATCAAATTTCTTGTCTTGGTCATTAGTGAATGGTTTATTCTGAGGCTAAATGGTTAGTTGGATGATAGATAAAGTAGTAGATGGTTATGGGCCTAGGATAGTAATCTTTTACTTTTGAGTTGTGATAATATAATTGGGATTAAATATTGGACCATTATTACTAACCAATGTTGGAAATGGTGTGGGTCTAGATAGAACAAGTCTCAGTTATCGGTGCACTTGCATGTGGTTATGTGGCAAGAATGAATTGTCAATATAAGGTCTAAAAGAGGAAGTCATAGTTTTTTAGTTTGCCTATATTCATTCCTATGTTAAAGAAGAATTATCTATGTAATTTGGTTGAATGGTGTTGTTTAGCAATGGTCTAGGCTGATTAGTGCTTGGTCTAAGATTAATGGAGATGGTATTAACGCTACCCCCTACAATATGACCCATAACCCTATTGTAGTCATGTGCAACTACATGGTAGGTTTATTGGTTGTTATCATTCTAACCTTGGTTTTTTCCATTCTTTTATCATTGTGGGTTTTGTTGTTGGTTTTGTTGATTTTGCTAGTTTGAAATTTGATGTTGGTTTTACTATTGCTTGACCGTTGTTACTGTTGTTGATTATTTTTCTACTACTAATTATTATGTTAGGGAAAGGAGTTTTGATAAATCCCAAGAGTTTGATTAGAAGTGGAAGCATAATTATCCAATGTTATCTCCCCATTCTTGAACATATTCTCAATTAAATGCTTGATTTTGACACATCTTCATAGATTATGCCCATTGGCCCAATTATAGTCACATTATTTGTTTTCATGGTACCAATTAAAATAAGGAATGCCTTGTGGATAATGCTTTTTTATAGGCTAACTAATCAGATTAGTGGCAGAAATCTTGTGAAATACAAACTCAATAGGTTCTCTTAGGTTACTAAAGACACGAGGTACATGTATGGTTCTCTTAGGAGGAGGGGTTTGCAATGGTAAATGCTGATGTACTTGTTGTGTAGGTTTTGGTTGTTATGATTGTGGCATTGGTTGAGTAGGAGTAAGTTGAAAAGGTGGTTCAAATGATGTTTGCATTATTTAGACATGATGGGACTCAATTACTCCATTTTCCACAACACTCCTATTATGGTTAAATTACTTCAGTGCTTTTTGGTTATTGGCTTATGTTAGTTGTGATGCTGGTGCTTGAATGGGGTGTTATTCATTTAGCTAATTGGTACCTTTATTTGGATTAGTTAAATTAAGCTTAATGAATCCTTTATTGATGAACACTTACTCAGTCAACAAGCCTTTGTCAATGATTTCCTTGAAAGTATGCATATAGTATAGTTCTAAATGATAAGCTATCTCACTATATAGATTTTTGGTAAACACAACAACTAATTTTTTATCTGGTAAACTATGGGTGAAATGGCTTATAAGTTATCTCCATCATTGTAAATAACTTGCAAAAATCTCACCAACTTTTTTCTTTGCTTGCATTAAGTCCAGTAATGAAATCTCATGCTTGAGATTATTGGAAAACTACTGCACAAACTTATTAGAAAGATCATCAAAATCTGTTAATAAATTTTTAGGCAAATTCAAAAACCACTCCAAGGATTGTCCATCCAAGCTCCTTGGAAACAACAACAAAAGGTATATGTCACTATATGCCACTGGTTGACATACGATAAAGAATTTGGTCAAATGAGCCTTAGGGTCACCTTTCCCTTTGTATTTATCAAATTTTGGTGGTTCATATCCTGGAGGAAATGGTATCTATAAATAATCCATGTTGAATGGATAGAAACATACATCATCCAATTTAAAATTTTAGTTTATTTACTAGCTTGAATGGCAGTAATTATATCCTTCATCTATTGCAATTCTCGGGATAAAAACTTGAAGGAATGTTGGTTTGAGGGAAAGTTTGGGTAGATGGTTGGGAGGTCACAAGTGGGACACTTTGACTAGGGTATGATGGAGATACTTGTTGGGGTACATTGGTTTAGTTAGGGAATGGACCAAGAATATGCATATGTGGATTGGGATGTACGTGAAATTGCAGATTTAGTTGCATGATATTCTGATTCAAGTTGGAAATAAAGGTTTGACTTGGAGGATTTTATGGTTGGGATGAAGGGATATAACTATATTGTGCCTGTTGTGGTTAAAAAGGGACATGTTGCCGACTAATTAAACCTTGTTATTAAGTGGGAACCATTGAACGAAGATCTTGTCTCTATAATTATGTCATATTTTAAACCAAAATTTGTCTAGTAGGTACTTGAGAAACATGGGGACCTCCTTGTTTCATGAATCCTTATGAGGAAGTGAAAGTAAGTTGAAGATTTTACACATTGTTGACTAGTAATTACTTGGTTTTAGATTGGTATATTAGTCTATAATTGAAGAGGTATGTTTGTCATTACCTAGTGAGGTAGAACATTAGTTTCCCCTAATTGGATTGGTAATGTATTTGTCCTCTATTGCACTGATACACTAGATTGTGCTTATTATTGTGGAATACTACTCATTACTTGTTGAGGAGGAGTAGGGTTCATCACATTCTATCATTGAGGTGTGACATTGGTCATTTTTTGAATACCTAATCCCATAGGCTATACAATTGAGGAAGCATCTAGTGTAGAAACTCCTACTCCCTTGTATAATGACCTATTCATATGATTAACTATATGCATATGTTGTTGGCTAATTATTTTTGTGTTAGTACCATTTTGATCAACGTCAGATGTTATTTACATATTTTCTACTATTTTTAACCTTTCTATTTTGTGTATAGGTTGAAGACACTTCTTCAATAATGGGCATATGCATCAACTTATCTATTGAAGCAGTTTGTATGAATAGGTCATAACTCAAATTCTCTTGTCTAGTTAACTCTATGAACACTCCTATTGAAGTAACTAGGTTAATAAGAGGATTACTTACCATGTTCATCTGATTGAAATCACATGCTAGATTTAGGTAGTTTTGATATGTTGTCTACATTTGGTTAAAGTTATCTTTCATGATTTTTTTTCCTCGATCAGATATATTAAGATCTTGGTATATTGTTTGGACTAGAGCCATAGGATTACTAAAAGAAGTCTGTTGATCATAAATGATTTTATGGGGAAATCTTACAAGACTTGGTAAATTTTCATGGGCAAAGTCTTCGATAAACTTGGCCCCTACCTCTATGGATCTAACCAAAATCTCATCTTTATTCTCTAATAAATGTCACTCAAACGAAAATGGATCATATGTGGAAGCCATATTAGTAGAATATGACTATTGAAGTACTAAAGTACTAGTTCATCCACTACATGTATTATAGCTAGATATTACATTGTTTGGTCTTGGTCTTGTTTGGAATACGATAATGTGTTAACCAGATAGTTAGCTAATGGATCTTGGCTTTGTGCCCCTGATTGAGTATTATAAGAGGGATAAGAATCCATCTTATAAACAATATTATCCACATAGGGGTCTTATACCATTTATTCCTATGAAACTACATTACTAATCCCTATATTATACATGAGTCCACTACAAGTGTATAAATACATGTTAGGATCCATACTCAATGCTTAACAATAAAAGGTTGAAGAGTTCTACAAACTCTAAAAAGGACAATGTCTAAAACATATGATGTCCCAACTTGGTCTACATTTTTGAAAAGGATCAAAAGGTTTATGCAAATATTTTTGAGGAAACAAGCTAGCATGAAGTATCTAATGTTTCACTATTCACATAAAGATGAGCAAGTAAATGGACCAAAAATCAAAATGCCAAACTCTAAGGTCAAAGTGTTTCAAATCAGTCTAATCTAGGAATTTAAAAGTTGCTAGGTCTTTTGGTCAAATGTGGCATCAAAATCTAGGCTCAAACAAGGCATGTGCTAGGACTCTTAGCCAAATTACATCAATAGATAGACTTTTAAACTAGATGCAAGTTTTAATCTAATGGATTTAAAACACTTCTAAGAAACACTAGGCATTTGATTCTTGGACATGAACTTGATCAACTAGGTATAAGGTATGAAACAAAAGGAAATTTAGAAATAGTTTATTTTCTCACAAAAAATGGTATAAAACTTGGTTCTTTTGACAAACAAGCTATACAAAAGTGAATAGTATAACTATTTTAGATAAAAAATCACAAAAGTACACTTGGATTGGTCTAAAAATGTAGGAACAAATTTGAAACTCTATGTAAGAGGGTCTACAAAACAATATTTGAAATGTTTTTGGCAGCGTAATGATGCTATATTACCCAAAAGGTGAAACAAAAAGGTTTGTTTCAAAAACTCTCTAAGGAAAAGATGCTTTCCTACGATTTTGATAGCATAACACTACTTTTCTTGATTCAAAATGTTGTGGTGCATAAACTCAAAGTGCAAGTGTTTAACACAAATTGGCTTAAGTATATAAAATGATGATATTTTTTTATGAGTCTTTAAAATGCCTTAAACTTAAATTGGAAATTAAACCTAAGTTCCCTCAAGTTTAGTGCAAATGGAGAACCCACTTAACACATCAACTCTATGAACTTATAAAGGTGCAATTATGAATTTATATTATAAGTGAAGGACTTAAGAAACTTTGCCAAAGTGGATGATATGACTCTCAATATTTTTATATAAATCTCAAGATTTTGATGAATTTTTTAATAAGGAAAATTGATGATCTCATGTGGGAAGCATAATGCCTCTTTGTTGAAAGGAAAATTTAGACTATTTGTTTGGTTTGGATTATTTGTTTACACCAAGTTTTGACTCCAAACAAGACTTTAAACTAGGACAAGACCAACTAATTAATAATTCTTAGATTCTAAACTGAAAAAGTTACTTGGTAGTGTTGGAATCCATCAATATACACCATTTGAGAGGATTTTAAGTGTTCATCCAAAAGTAAATACACATTATATAGTAGGGTTTTTACACCCACCCCTTCTCTCAAATGATAGTACTACGATATGGACCTTGAGTTGTACCTTACACCAAAAATTCTTATATGGAAAGTGGGGATTTGTCTAATATCTAACAAGTTTATAAATGATCTATGGGAATCAATTGCATAATGACTTTCACATCAAACAATGCAAAATAAAAGCACATATTTTGGTTCCATATCACTTGGCTTGTTACAAAAAGGTCTAGTCCTTTTTACTACCACTACATCTTGTTATTCATTTAGTGTAGTGTGATGTCCACAGTGCCACTATGTCTCATGTGCAACTCCAAAGGAGCCAAATGAAGTCAATACTAGGAGATGAAACCCTAGGTCTAAGCTTCCCTAAAGAACTTGTATGAGGTGATGAAGTCCCCTTCGTAGGCCAAGATGCATACAAATAAAGAAAGAATGAAAGTAGAAATACTTTAGGGTTATTTTCAAGGTCACCCAAACTTTTATGAGTTTTTGGGGAGTGATTTAGATTACTTTATTTATAAGCCTTGGACTAGGCTATTTGCAATAGGAATGGCACTTTCGATTCTAAGGGTTCCCTATATGGGACAAATGGAAGAGCATACATGAAACATCCCTCTTTTTTCCAAACAAAAATTTGATTAAATAACTATTGAAAATTAGAATTGACAAGTGTGTTCATTTTTAAGCCCAAAATGAAATATTTGGTGGTGTTCATTTGACCCCTTGGTCTTAGTTTCAAACTTTGAAAACATTCACCAAAAACATCTAAATTCTTTGTTAAACACCCAAAACAAGGTTCATAATTAATTATTAAGCACACAAAGATGATTTAAACATGTTTCAAACAAATATCAAGCTTGGTCCTACAACAAAAATGTTAGGATGTCCTTTAGCTTTGAAGCTCTTTTTGGTTTGAAACAATGAACTTTGGAAAAATAGCTCTTAGGTCTGTGTTTTTGGAAAAACATAGTAACTGACATCAGTTATTACAATTGATGATGGTTACTTTTTCTAACCAAAATATAACCAATGTCAATTTTGCTAACTGATGTTGGATAAGTTATGTAACTTATGTTAGTCTTACCTGTTAATGTTGGTTACTATGTAAAACTGTGGAAAATAAAAATGGCAAAATAAAGTTAAAAAATCAATTTGCAAGAGTTTTAATAGTTGAAATAAATATTTTAGAGTTGAAAAATGATCTTCAAGTGTGAGATGCATCTAGTCCCACCAGGCATGCCATAATGTGATATAGGAATTTGACTCAAGAGAGGATGGTTAGTACGGTGCTAGTTCCAAAATGAAAACAAAATGAAAGAAACACACTAATAGCATAACATCTCTAGGCCTAGACACTAGGGAGAGCTTAGTTAACAAAATCAAATGATAAATAGAACTAAAAATCAAGGAATTAAAACAAAATAATTACTTCACCTTCCTTGGATTCTCCAAATGCCTTTTTAGTGGTGGCTTGCTTGGCTTGTGCTCATGAAGTTCTTGGCAATGGAAGCTTGTCTACCTCCATCTCTCCTTGGCACCTTTGGCTTGTGGTTTGGCTTCGCTTGGCTTGGAATCAATTTGGCATGGTAACACTAATTTCATGAAGATTTTAGAACTAATTCTACATTATAACTTTGCATTCTCATGACTTATAAATTATGTGGTAAGGCCTCCTATTTATAGATTTTTGCAAATGTCTAGAATCAACCTGAATCGTCCATCTCAAGATCGAGATGTGTGGTTGAGGATTAATTCAATTTTTAGAATTAAGTTTTTAATTATCTTCATCATGACATTTGAAGAAGGGGCAATTAAGAGGCACGAATGGCATCATGGAAGGCATTGATGAGGCATGGAGGGCATGGATCTTGATATTTGTGGTATTTATGGCCTAGGGATGCCTTCCCATGAAATGAGGTTACCTGATGATGCATATATTCAATATTCATTTTTAAAAATAAATATTCAACAAGTTTTCATGGAATTATTGATTATGCCTTGATTTTGGTTAAGTATATCTTAAGAATGATTAATAACTTTATGCACAAATTACTCAAATTGATCAGAATGCCTTGCTATTGGTCCATAATTTGACTGGATTGAAATTGGAAGTCCATGTTAGATGCATTGGAACCATTATCTCATTTAAGATGTTACCAATATAAAATAACAAAGGGAAACATATTGTGTAAGATATTTGATAGGAAAGATCAATCTAGGGCACCTAGGTGAAAAATTAGCATTTTGACTCAAAATGATCTGATTAAAGTTAGCTAGCCCATAAATTGCATTGCCCCATTTAGGGATACCCTAGTCAAAATCAACACTTGAATATGATAATTTCATATCATTTAGTGTGTTTTAGCATTTTAAGGCCAAATTGTGAATTTTTGGGTGGAAATTGGTCAAAATATTGATTGGAGGTTATCGGTGGTCATATTTAGGTTTCTACATCTCACACTTGCAATCAAAGGACAACTAAAACAAACACTCTCCAATCAATGTCTTCTTGATTCAATGTTACATTATGGGGTTATAGATGAATACACAAAGGTAGGAGGACTAGAAAAGAGGCATATGAGGGCACTAATGAAAATAATAACTAACTTAAACCTTTACATATTTATAAACACATCACTTGCCCTGGAAAAATAAGAAGTAAATAGGTGAAGAAAATGAGCAACATGCTAGGGAATCCTTAGTCTTTATTTATGAAATATCATGTATTAAAGTAAAAACACTAAGTAAAGTCATGGAAGAGGTAAAAATTACTCATTTTATTTATAAAAAGGTGTAAAATTGAGCATGGTTTCACCATACTTAGGTGGAGCATCCCATATCATGCCAAAATGGTCAACTCTTATAGAGTTTGAGAGAGGGAGAGAGAAAGAGAAGTCAAAGGGTCACAAAGACACTTGTAAATATGATACAAGGAGTTATTTATTCATGTGATAATTAAATGGGTTAAACAATATAAGTTTTGGAAGTCCAAGAGTCCATACAAGTCATCAAAGATATGCAAAGTGGCACAAAACTCCTTCATGTACACATAAAAATTATCTTCATGATTAGGCCTATTTGAATGACTTGTAACTTATTTGGAGGAACTAAAATTATTTTAATGAAATTTAGGGACATTATACATGCCTCTCCATGTATTTTTTACAAGTATGTTCTTTTTTAATCAACTAAAAAATAACCATCATTATCTGTTGTCTTGAAAACTATCCTTCCATGCACCTTACACATTTAGCCTCTGAATTGGCATTAGTTGTCCATGAAAATAAGTTTTAGGAAGTCTATTAAAATTTTCAAGATCCTCTATGGCCTTGGGTGCATCAGTGTCACCTTAAAATCACTTTACTTGAATATTTCCTCCCTTTTCTCTAGGTTGCCCAATATGCCAAATTTAACTAGCTAAAATTAATGACCTATTTGAGGAAATTATAGGTTTATTAATGAAATGAAATTAATATTTGGAGTTATATTAAGTGTATATATTCTACAAAAACTTTTTTTCATCTCCTAATTCATCTTGTATCGTATACAACACACAAAATAGTGAGGAAAACCTTGTTTCTTCCTCTGTCTGTAGAAGTCCATATAATAAAAAAGGTGTGGTTCTACCTACGGAAGTTTTATACAAATTATAATATATATTATGGTCCAAATTTGTCTTTATATTATCTTTCCAACTCACTTCTCCAAGACTAGTCGTTAGTAAGGGTTTAGTAGGGCTTTAGGACTATTTTCACCCTTAAGCTTATTTCATAAGAACCTGAGATTGGAGTTGCGAAAAATTTCCATGAATTTTTTGTTTTATACCCCTCATAGCTCCCCTAAACTTCTCTATTCTCCATGAAAATCCTCATGGGATATGTGAGCTTATAAATATGGTGTGTTGTGCTTGTTTTTCTATTTACACAAGTCAAGTTTTGGTCCTAAGCTCAAAATTGATTCCCCTACAACCTCTTGCTTTCCCAAATATTAAACATATCTATCATGGTCCCCAAAATTTTTTTTAACTCATGTTAATTCTCTTCTCAAGTTATAACTAAGAGTGACATTCCATTTCACTTCTAGGTTTTATCATACTTAGTAGGCATGTTCTATCCTCAGATATCCAAAATTATTTCTTGAGGGTTATCTCTATGTCCAATATCTCAGAAAAATCTAACCACATATAAATAAAATGATCCAATATTTTGTTAATTTTTCCTCATGCTAAAATTTTGAATGGCCTCTCATTTGAAACTAGGCTTCACCATGCCTAGTAAGCCTTGCCTACAACCTTTTGTATGTTGGACTACCCTTCTAAATTTATCATTCCATTTATTTATATATAATGTTATAATGTGTTTCATATAAATTTATAAACCATTCCTCAAGGTTTAAACAACCCCCTACCTATCCATTTACCACTTTTTCTCAATAATGGCAGTTTATGCACCCAAGGAGGTGCCCCCTGTCTAAGTCAAAATAAGGGGAAATTCCCCTATTTTTATAGGATAAATAAGAATTGGAGAGGATACTTCAAGTTTAAAATATAATATTTACAAAAATTTATCTATTTATCCTATGCTTAGACCCTCTAAAAGTGTCAAAGACTGGGGCAAATTGCTAGCAAAGACTGTATGCAAGGTTTCTTGGTATAGACTGTGATTTTTAATTGTCTGAGACACTCTTGTGCTCTATATCCACTATATAAGGCACATTTTAATTTTCATTCCCATGTTATAATTAATACAACCTAATTTTGACCCTTTAACACCTCAAATTCTTTCCTTACTCAGTTAAGAATGAGCTTACTATGTGACCAACTGAGCTTAATTTGTTATATACCTCCAAAAATCACACTTGTAGGTGTAAATTCATGAATTGACCTTGAATATATTATAAAATAAACATATACTTCCTTTAAGTTCATCTATTATTTATTTGGATACAATTTTTCCCCCTGGCTAGATTAAACTTCCACCTAGACACCTTCTTTTGGCTTATTTCTAGTATAATCAGCTATAGGTGTTTATAGGGTCTATGAGTGATGTGAATAGGTTTGGTTTAATACTTTTAAATATAATTTATCCATAAAAATATTTAATGATATGCCAAATATTATACAAACCCTCATAAATCTATATTCCTTTCATCTAATCCTTAAACTTAAGACTGTGCCTTCTCATTATGACTAAGATATCCCCTTTTTACACTGCTTGTAGGTGTAATCCAATTCCTATTAGGGATTTAATATGATTTCCTGAAATATATTTATGAATCATGTAAACCATGTAAACACTAGATAATTTTTCATACCTTTTAGCCTCCTATTAGCCATTTCCTACAATTTGAAAACACGTAGGCTAAACTTTCCCCTTAAGACCCTGCTATAGGTGACAATAGGGTCTCAAAGGGATTTGATAAGGAAAGAGGCCTTTAGACTAATTTTTAAGTACCTAGCATTGGTAACATTCCAAACTCACATTGAGTGGGCTAGACACCACAAATTATGCACAAAACATATTTCTTTACCCTAAGACTATCTGGCTGAGGCACTTTCCTATAGTGACCTTGTTGTAGGTCAACATTAGGCCTTTTCATGTTTTTTAAATTTATATTTTAAACATAGAAAAACCTTTCACCTTAATTTAATTTAGAATCATCATGGATATGATAAAATACCATCCTTCTTCAAACTAAATTCCTACCTGTAGGTGGACTGAGGTGCCACTTTAGTGACCCCTATAGGTAAACATTAGCTTACTTAGACCTTGATCAGGGTGATTAAGGTTTCCTTGAAAATACTTGAGGTTAAAAAATGTAACCTTTTACTAGCATTAATCTTTAATTCCCCCTTGAGAATCATAAAATATATATTTATAGTTCACTATCAACTCATTATGTTTATTGTAGGTACCCATAGGCATGTGTATGGATAGGGTGAGCACATGAGGATTAAGAACATTTCATGTTAAACTCTTTGATGATTTTTTGATTCATGTGTTGCACTCAAACCACTTGAAAGACTCATATATGGAGTATATGCCTAATATGCAATTTTTATGGGAAAATACCACTTTTAGGCTCAGACTTGTAGCCTTCATTGAAAGAATTCAATGTGTTCATGGGAATCTTAGAGGCTTTAAACTAGTGTCCTTCATTGACCCTCTTTCTCTCAAACATCGTAGGGGTGTTGTCATATGATATGGATATCATGTTTAGTCCTTGAGATGCATTGGGATGCTTCAAAGACATGTTTTTTGAGGTCACCAAAAACCCCTTGGGCCTCTATTTGCTCAAAATAGGGATGAGAGCCTTAAACGGTGCCATGCCATGTTTTGGAAGATTTTCAACTCAAAATCCTCACATGATACCTCATTTAAGGTCTATCATGGTGGGATCACAAAAGTTAAATTTATATAAGTTTTTTCCATTCTCTAAATCTCCCATCAAGATTTCTCATTCTCTACTAAGAACACCTGTAGATGCTCATTTCTCTATATAGGTAGCAAGTGGAAGCAAATTGTTAAGGTGAGTATGGAAATTAGTCTTAAAAAAATTCAAACTATTTAAAATAATTTCAAATTCATATTAATCACTATGGGATTATTTAAACATGCTTCAAAATCTTCTTCCATCTTGAAAATCACTCGCAAATATGTGGAACAAGGCAAGCATAGAGTTGAATGACTTTTCCTAGCACGGAGAATGAGCTTGAAACTATGAAAATCAAGTCTAATAGAATGAAACGTGAAAAAAAAGGTGACAAGGATACTCTTAAAAAATGAATATTAATCTAACACAACCCTCTAGAACTAGTGATAAAACATGAAAACTTTTGCAAAGGTGAGAACTACCAATAACACCAAATGGTGCATCCTCCTATAAAGTGATCCCACAGACCATCCAAACACTTTTAAATTTTAAAAAGAAAAATTCAATCATAAAGGGACATATCCAAAATCCTCTATAAAAAATATTATCAAATAATTATTATGGACTTGCTTAGAATGAAGTAAAACATGTAGGGTTCACAGATTTGTAAGTAGATTTACACAATCCACTTCAAAATGGATGGTTCATGAATAAATTTTTTCCATTTATCAAAATTAATATATTAATTTTAATTTATCCTAGTGTATAAAAACCTCCCAAAATCATTTTGTTTGAAACTTCTTGCACTTCCCCTACTGAGCAAAAACCTACAAGTCACTTCTCTATGCCAAGAAGGGTGAAAAAGAGATAGAATGGTTTTGATATATAAATACTAGATCTAGATCAAACCAAATATGTATTTGAGAATTTGGGATCTTTAGAGTCACATTCACACATTTTCAAAGTGACACACTTCCTAAAGAGGCCATACAAGTTCCAAAATCACTCTTTTCTTCAAGAAAATTGCCCTTTTCTGAGTAACCTTACAAAATTCAGTTAATGATGGTTACTATAGACCTCCTAGTACACATGGAACATAATAATTTTTGTTTAAACTTTCACATTTTTCAATAAACTAGTATAAAGCATTAAATACACCATTTTTGACCCTTAATATGACTTAAAATGATAAATGGACCTAGGAAACAAATGACCAAAGCTAGTACACCATTAAATGAAATCAAATAACCTATAATTAACCTCATGACAAGAGATATTATACCCCATTATATACCTAAAAATGAATTTTTTTACTAGGGGTTCCCTATTTTGACCTAAAAGTCAAAATTGGTCAACAAATTGGTGACTCATAGGCGTAGTATGCCGGCTATACTAACTAGACTAGTATAATTATTAGACTATTATGCTTAGGAGTCATATAAGGATTGAAACATACAATATACTTGACCATTTAAGCAAATTTGATCAACATAAGGAAACTAGTGACTACCTCAACCACACAAATTAAAGGGACACACAACCAAGAAATCAAACACAGATGACACACGCAAGTACACTAAGCACTTAGGAAACACAACAAAATATGGAGAAAAAAACTTATGTAAATCTAACATGATGTTTTTTTCTCCCTCTAGGATCAAATGAGAAGTTCCTTATGTCTCTTCCATGATGAGAAACCTTATGATGCCAAATAAGTGGTTTGTTGAAGTAGAAGCTTGGTGATTCATACTTCTTACTTGTCACCTTGGTTGGTAGGTATACAATTCAATCATATTGAAACATATCTCCAACATATATGTATTTTTATCTTTAAATAATGTCTCATTCTGGTCCTTCATGATAGCATAGCTCATCAATGCATTAATGACTATAATTGCATCATGGTAAGGCTCATTTGGCTCATGTCCTTCTTGGTATGTTTGTAGGACTAACTCATCCTTCTCTATTTATTCAAGAAGATTGAGAAACTTATCCTTATATTCATTCTTATCTTGAGGAAGGGATGCTAACTTAATGTTACAACTAACACAATAGTCTTCATGTTCATCTTAAAAGGGATCACTTACTTTCTCGATCTGCTCAAGGTCTTTTTCCTCAATGTTAAAACAATACCAATCTAATTGTTCCTCTTCTTGATCATCTTGCCTATGACAACCTTCTTGAAGCTCCTCATCATGTATCTCTTTCTTAAAATATTGGCCACATTCTTCATGGATGTACTCCTCCTTAAGAATGGATGCATTAGAGTTAGCTTCATGAATACACATACCTTCAAATATGGACATAAGATATTATGGATTGTCCTTCTTTTCATCAAAGGGAATACCTTTGCCTAGCCATGAATTGAGCTTGATCTTCTTGACTTGATTCTCTCAAGATAGGTTCTTCAATACAAAGAAATCAATATTCATTATCATCCAAGTAAGGATACTCAAGATAAGAACTCACCTCTTCTTCATTATTTAGGACCTCTTGAAGGCTACCAATTTGCATCTCAACTGCCATAGTTTGATTTTGTTTGTCAAATGCTACAAGATCTTTATCCTCCTTCATGGTGATGTTAAGACTTAACCCAATGACTTAACTCAATGAAGCTGACAAACATGTATGTCTTCTTCAAGTAAGATATCTCTTTCCTTATCAACCAGTTTATCCTCTTTTGGTTCCCATACGATAGGTCCATCAAGGCAAAGGGCAATGGGATGATGACAAAAGGAACTAGTTGGTGGAGATGGGATATAGAGGTCAAAATAAGATTGAGAGTACAAGATAGGAGGATCTTTAGGAAGCTATTGAGGTAGGGGTGATGGGGTGTGTTTAGGCATAGGATCTTCTCTTGGGTATAAACCTTCCATCTCACCTTGACTTAGTAAACTCATCTTTGCTCCTAACTCTTCAATTTTTTTCGCTAGATCCACTTTAAAAAGTCTTTCTTGAAGCTCATAAGAATCATCATGAGGTTGAGGTATTTATGAAGGCTACCATAAAATACAAGAAGATTATTGAGGAAGGGGGGAGGGACTTGTAAAGGATAAACTTCATTTTCCTCTTCACACTCTTTGACAATGTTATTCTATTCTTTCTATGACTTCACTACTTCACTCCAACTCATGATCTTAAGACTGAAACTCTCCTTTTGAGGTAGTGGGGATGCAATGTGAGAGGGTAATGAGGGATCAATATTCACCTCCTTAACTTCCAACATGGACTATTGCATATTCTTATTATCTAACTCAATTTTTCTATCAAGGTTAGCTTCAAACACAAGACTTCTCCTTTCAACCTTCTCCTACAATTGATGGGAAAAGGATGACTTTGATAGGCTTGATTGGGCTCATGATTAGGGGTCATGTATGTCTGATAAGAAGGTTGGGGAAGTGGATATGGAGATTTATATACTTGGTAAGGCTGCCTCTCATGAATGATCAACTTGTCTTCTAATGATGTAATCAAACCACTCACATATAACACCTCATTTGTAGGCCTTTGCCAATTTACCCTCTCAATAGGAGAACACTCTCTTTTGACTAACTCCAATTCATCTCTCACCTTTTTAATGACATGATTAGGAATCACACGGATACATATCACTTGAGTATCAATATCTATTGCATACTTCTCTTACCCTAAAAGAGTTTATTTGAAGGTGGAAATGGATTGAGTTGATAAGTGACTAGGAGAAGTAAGGCATTAGAAAGGATCAATATAAGACTAATAAGAAATATGTGAAGGATGAAAATGAAAATATTGAGTTTGATTAAAACCATATTTGGGATGATGGCACACTTCATGATAGGGTTGGTTAAGAACTTGCTCATATTGATAAGGAAAAGGGCAAGTTTCTAATGTCTCACCAACTTATTTAAAATTGTGATCAAAAGAAAAATGAGCCATGAATCTTCATTGAAATAAAGGACATAAAGAAATAAATTAGCATTATTATTCAAATAGATAATGTGGGATACTTGACCAGCTAATATAACTTTGGTGTCACCATCGATGCTTGAAAAGATGCCTCCAAAGGCTGATTATTAAGAGACAACACCAGAAATCCCTCAATCTCTTAGAAAAAGAGTCCTACAAGGAATGCTAAAACTATTTTCACTTGATTATTCACACTTTGAGGATTTTCCAAGGCTCTCCTCATCTAAGTGGTATAATGGAATCAATTCTTGGCTTGTGGGCAGTCTAAGGAACAAAGTGAGTCTCTAGATAGGGCTAGCTCCCTTGATGTACCACTTGACTACTATTACTACTACTAACATTGGGGGGAGAAAAGAGTGAGGGATAATTAAAATTAAAATAATATAATATAGGTGATACACTAGACACATTGATGACATCCAACCATACGTATCTCACACTTGAAATCAAAGGATAACTAAAACATACACTCTCCAATCAATGTCTTCTTGCATCAATGTTACATTGTGGGGTTATAGATGAATGCACAAAGTTAAGAGGAATATAAAAGAGGAATATGAAGGAACTAATGAAAATAATAAATCACATAAACCTTGAAATATCCTAAAACACATCACATGACCTGCAATAAGAAGATAAAAATAGGTGAAGAAAATGAGCAACATGCTAAGGAATTGTTAGTCTTTACTTATGCAAGATCACACATTCAAGTAAAAAAAATAAGTATAGTCATGGAAGAGGTAACACTTAGTCATTTTATTGATAAAATGTGTAAAATTTAGTAGGGATTTACCATACTCAGGTGGAGCATCCCACACCATGCTAAAATGGTCAACTCTTATAGAGTTTGAGAGAGGGCGAGAGAAAGAGAAGTCCAAGAGTCACAAGGACACTTGTCAAGCTGATGTAAGGAGTTAATTATGAATGTGAGAATTAAATGACATTAACAATTAAATTTTTGTAATTCCAAGTGTCCATACAAGTAATCAAAGCTATGCAAATTGGCATAAAACTACTTGTGCACATAAAAATTGTGTTCATGATTAGGCCTATTTGAGTGTCTTGTAACTAATTTGGAGAAAGTATAATGATTTAAATGTAAGTTATGGACATAATACATGTCTCTCCATGAATTATTTTCATGTCTAGTCTTATGAAATTAATAAAAAAAGAACCATCATCATATGTTGTCCTAAAAACTTCCCTTCCATTCACCTTGCACAATTGGCCTCCAAATTGGAATCAATTGTCCATGAAAATATGTGAGGTGCAGTGTATGAAACTTTTTAAGATCCTCCATGGCATTAGAAGCATCAGGTGTAACTTAAAATTGAATTTACCTAATGAGACTACCAAGGAGGTATGTCTTCTTCAAGCAAAGTTGAGATTGCTAAGTTAAGGTAAGATGGAAGGTTTATACCCAAGAGAAGATCTTATGCCTAAACACACCCCATCTTCCCTCATTCAAGATATTCCTAAATAGCCTCCTATATTTCACTCTCAATCTAATTTGACATATTTTTCAAGATAAATAAATGGGAGGAAATCCTCAAGTAAAATTATTTTAAGGTGCCCCTAATAATTCCAAGGATATGGAAGATCTTGAAAAGTTTAATACATTTCCTACCACTTATCTTCATGGAAAACTAATGCCAATTAGGAGGCCAAGTGTGCAAGGTGC
Organism: Torreya grandis; assembly: GCA_037957365.1. Taxonomy (NCBI): domain Eukaryota; kingdom Viridiplantae; phylum Streptophyta; class Pinopsida; order Cupressales; family Taxaceae; genus Torreya; species Torreya grandis. The sequence continues at coordinate 2,731,468 of JARHVA010000257.1, forward strand.
ATGGAAGGGTAGTTTTTATAACAATAGATGATGACGGTTCTTTTTTAGTTGATTCCAAAAGATCATACATGCAACCAATGCATGAAGAGGCATGTATAATGTCCTTAAAATTCATTACAATCATTATACTTTCTCCAAATAAGCTAAACATCATTCAAATAGACCTAATCTTGAATGAAAATTTTATGTGCACATAAAGGAGTTTTTTGCCACTTTGGTGTCATATTTTGACCTAAAATTCAAAATAGGTCAATAGGTTGACCTCGACAAGTTAATTTTTTTTCACTACCGAGCATAACCACCGATATTTTTTTTGAATTTGATAAAGACCAATGGGTAAGGCTAAGTTTGATAGGCATTCAAATACCCCCATGAATTTTTTTTATTTTTCATAACATTATTATTTTCTCTATTTTAAATTCCCATTGGTGTGTTACACTATTTTTCTTACTAATCACACTTTTATAACCCCCCTCTATTGTGAGTTTCTGTAGACACACTTGCATGTTTTCACTCATATCTTGAGCATCTTTTAGAGTTTTTTGGTGCTTTCTATTATGTTATGAATCTAGATCAAAGTTATTAAGTGCAATATACTTAGTTTTTTTATATATCATAAAATGTGACTATTTTTGAAAATTTTAGAGGTCTTCTTAGCATGCAAACATTACCTAACTTTCAAGGTACTTTTATCCACACTCAAATCACATTTTAAGGTGTCATTTTATGAAAGTGTGTTATTTTTCACCAAGAATACATATTTGTAATTTTAATTTTAGTCATATTATATATAAATGGATATTTTGTTCTATTTTTTAATTTTAAATCAAAATTACAGTCTAGTGATTTTTTTTTTAAACTGTATAATTATAAGAATTTAGGGGTTTTCCTATGATATGGGCCATGAATTTTAGTTAATGTACACTCTATATTAAATGCATTTTTGGCTAAGATCGATGTCATTTTTGCATGTGATTTACGAGTTATTTTTGATAGATGATTCATTTTTAATGTGTTTTTACATACATGATGATTCTTTTTGCCATTTTCCATACTCTTCCATTAGCCCATGAAATGCATTCATATTTTGACACACTATTCATTTGTGTTAAGTATAATTGAGATCCCTTTCTTAGTACCTTGCCTTCTTCTATGGAGACATTTTTTTGTTCCCTTAGTTTTGGAGCACCTCTCTTGATGGCTTATTTGATAGGTCGACATTCTCATTATTTGGAGATATTCTAGTGAATCCCAATGTCTTCCTTATTTATTTTTGGTGTTTTTGTCTATGGGTTATAGTTTAATCAAACTAATATATAAAGTTCCATGGGGGTTTGATTATTCAACCTTCTCTACCTTCATGCATTTGTATGCTCTATTTTGGGTACCTTTTCAATTCTTTAGTTATTTATCTCTTCCATCACCACCATGGGCCATCTTCATTGAGATATTTTTATCTATTATTTTGACTCCATTTTTTTGATAGTTGATAGTCTCCCATAGCTTGAAATGTAGCTATTCTGGTTAATTCCAGTGTCATCTTATCTTTTTTGATAGTTTGACAATCTCTTTCAATGTGATACAGAGCTATTTTGGTGTATATAGTGTCAGATTTTTTGATGTTAGAATAGTGTATTTAGACCACTCATGTAGACCTTTTTCTTCCACTTCACCCAATCAGTATTATGGGGGTGTGGTGTACATTTTGCTTCTTCTATGTTGAGTTCTCCTTTCACATGCAATACTCTTTTATACTTTCATCAGCACTAATAATCTTCTTGATTGAAGTTATTCTAGTGAAATCTAGTGTCAATTATTTTTGTGATTGAGTAGTGGATTCATACCACTCATATATACTGAGTTCCTTCATGACTTGTGATTACATGGAGTGAAACCTTATTCAACATCATTTTTGGGGGTATTTTTTATATCTCTCTTCTTATTTGTTCTCTTTTTGTTGTGGGGGGAGTTTTTCCTATAGTTTTTCTCTCTTTTTCTCTACTTTATAATAGTTATGTATATGTTTCACTTTGTTGAGTATTTTCTATATTTCTCATTTGTACATTGGTATATTTTTAGGCATTTTATTTATCATAATCTATATGAGGATTATTTTACTTAACTCCATGGCATTCTTGGTGATTCTTATAGTGACATTAGAATGGTATCCCCACCAGTGACACTAGTGTGGAATCCCTACCAGTCATTATGATCACTTATCACTATTATGTTGGAGGGTTTTCAAGTAATGATCCTTAAGTTTATCATTATACCTTGCATTTTGGAATGCACTATTCATATTTATTGATCTTTGTATTCAACACCATTCTTAATTTCACTCAGTGGTTACAGTGACTTGACATCCATGTACTTTGGTAAGATAGATTGGCATCCATAGGGACACATGGATTCACACTACATCCTCTATCATTATCCCCTAACTTCACTTGAGACAAGGTGTTAGAGTATCTTTTACTCATGCTTGATAGGTTCTAGCTAGGTTATTAGTCTTTGCCTAGTCGTATCCTATGTGTGGATTTATCCCACATTACTTAGACTAGTTTGCATCTTGTTTCTCCTTGCCTTTTTAAGCAAGGGATATACATTATAGTATATCTCTTTTACATATCCTTTGAAATGATTTTGTGAATTAAAATTATTTTGTTCAGTTGGTTTAGTCTCTTATTTATGATGAAGCATCTATAGATGTGGTAATGAGCTCTTGGAGAGATATTGGCTGAAGAGTTTTGTGAAATCTTTCACTCACTCACTCACTCACTCCTTAGGCACACCTCTCTATTTTTATGGATCACCATGAGGATTTGGAGTATTGGGATTATGACACATGGTGTTATTCCACTAACTTTATTACCTAGGGGGATTCAACATTATATGGGCATCTTTGGGATGTCAGGTGTTAGGATCATGACATGTGGAATCATCCTACTAACCCATTGCTCTAAGAGTTTTTTGAATTGTATAAATTATTATGGAGATTTGGGTCATCATGATCATGATACATGGATGAAACCAAATAAACCAATTACTTTGAAACTTAATGACGTCATTTTACCTAGGTGAGTTTTGAAGAAAAATGACTAAGTCTTTACAAAGATTTCTAATAGGCCTAGTGCCATTGGGAGAGTGAACAATACCATCAGGAATTTTTTTGAAGAGTCAACTAAGTGTCAAGATGATTTAAAAGGATATGAACTTGCCAATACATATGAATGACTACCATGTGGCATCAGGGGCATTATACTAGAGCCCTTTCATACTAATAACCTGGGAACCCATCAATATGTTACCTGGGGCTAGTTAAAATTTAACATAGTGCATTGAAACCATCAATAGGAAAAAGGCCCAAAAATGACTAAGGCATGAAATATTTTTGATATTCAACTCCTCCTTAGATCTTCAAAACTTTTTATTCAAAACTAAAGTTACAATTAGAAACTGTGATTGCTTTTGTGTAAAAGGCCTAAAGACCATCCCTTCTTGAAATTTCATTAAGTAAAAGAATTAGCTATTTTTCATGGATTTTGACTACAATTTGGAAATTATGGATGCCTTCACCTAAATATTGAATCTTAGAAAGAATATTTTTGATCTATGGTGACCAAAAATGGTCAATAGGTCCTATGGATAATTAATTAGAATAGGTACAACAAGCATACCAAAATTACCTTAACCTAGTTGACAATTTTAATGCAATGGCTATTTCAAACATGCCACTTATAAAGTTAAATCCTTTAATATTGCCACAAATAGAGTATTTGGGATATACAAACCAAAACATAAACCTTTTTATCCAAAGCATTCTCATTGGTGATATATTTAATATCCTAATTTTGATAGAAGAAACTATTGCTCAAATAGAAGACCTCAAACAAAGTAAAGTGGATAGCACATAAGTGTATTCTAATGTAAACTAAAGTGGGTTTAATATACTACCAATCAACACACAATATATCCATCCAACCAATACCATGAGTGGTTTACAATAACAAGGGATAGGTACACCTATTTATCAATCATAACAAGCAACCTCCACTCTTCAACCAGCTACTTCCTTGAGTATGCAATAAGGGGCAATGAGCCAAAAATAATAGACCAACATATAACCTCAATAAGTGAAGAACATTATGCTACCTTAATAGGGGAAATAAATGTTCTACCAGAATAATCATAGACCAATATAAATCAAAAATAAAAAACATTTCTTAATCCATAATATGTTTCTATTGGTCAAAAAGTGTTATTTTTTCAATAACAACAAAGTCCAAACCAATAAAAAGTGCCAAACCAAAAATAGGTATTTAAAAAATAAAAAAGTTCTAATGTACAATAGGTACTAGGAAATAGTTACCTTTCACCAAATAGATATCGCATATACAAAAAGGATCCAACCTTTAACACATTTAACAACATATATTTAGTTAGCAATGTGTTTAATTTATACAATAGGGTTCAATAAGTAGACAAAAAGTTCTCAACCAACCTCAACAATACCAAAATATACCATCTAGCTAAATGTGATTACCAAAAATACAATTTTATAACCAAGGATACATATCCAACCCTCACTAGAATGTTTTCCAATAGAAGCATATTCCATATCAATAATATAATCCTAATGCATATATATGTATACCTGGTTATTCAACCAATCAATTCAACATTCCATAATATGACATTCTTATATACCCCAATCAAGGTAATCCACCTTTGGTTGTAAAATCCCAACAACAATAGGCCATTCCATCTAAATTCCTTTCCTAAGAGTTACAACAAATGAGGGATGAAATTCAAGTCATTCAAACTAGAAAAAAAAAGTTCAAGTTAGATGAAATATGCTCGTATCTATTCAACATAGATTATATTCAAATTCCATTTCCTTCATGTTATGATCAACCCAAATTTGAAAAATACAAGGACAAATATGACCCCAAAGAGTCTCTAATTTTTTTATTGCTTGACAACTAGTGGCATATAATGACATATTTGTTTCTTCTCTTTATAAGAAGTTTGGTGGATAGGCCTTGGAATGGATTTTGAAATTACTAAAGAATTCTATACCTAAATCTTTTTAAGAAGTTTTCAAACAAAATTCATATAATATTGAACAATAAATTATAGTTGTGGACTTGGGACAAGAAAAATAGAAGAATGGTGAGAGATTTACTACTTACTTACAATGGTGGAAAGCACTGGTGAGCTAGTTCACTCATATTTATCCAAACAATCAATTAGCCATGATATTTACTAGGAGCCTACATAATGAAATATCTAATCATCTTAAGATTTAATGTGATTATACATTTGAAAATGTTATTACTAAATGGATACAGATTGAGAAGTCCCTTGTTAACAAAGGGATCATCAAGTTATTTTCTTCTAACCAGATCCAAAATCAACATAAAGGCCATTAAAACCAGAATAAAAGCCATAGCCAAAATGAGAACCCTATTCAAATAAGAATTTCAAAACCACATTAGGCCAATAATAATGAAATACCAAAGGCCTACAACTACAACAAGAATGTTATTAGAAATAGGGTCACTGAATCACATCATGTAAGAATAATGAAAACATCAGATATCCATTTACCTCCACCTATTTAGAAACCATCACCTCCATACTTTAGCCAAGGCCTCCACCAAACCAACATTTACAAAATCAAGCCCAATTTTAAGTCCCTCCTTGAAAGATATGACCCTCTATTACCAGATAATTCAGTGAACTCAAGGAACCTATTGAGTTTGTATTATGCATATTGGTTCAGATAAATATGATTAGTTGGCCTATGATGAATTCATTCCTTAAAGGAATTTCTTTTCTATATAGGCACAAATAAAATGAATTTTGTGAGTACCATCATTTCAAAGGACATTATATACATTGGTGTATCCAGTTAAGACATTAGATTGATAATATGGTGGAAAATAGAGAGATACAAAGAGAAACCTATAACAATGTTGTAGGACAAATCTCAAGTAGTCATGTTGCCACCATTACCATTAATTCCCAGCCAACTAATAATAAACCAAGACCTTTACCTAACAATGCCTATCAACCAAACAATTCCTATGAACTTCTTTATGATATTAATTTTTCTTCAGATCATGCTAGTACTTCGAAGGCTCAAAACCACCCTAGAATTACCATCTTAGGCCCTATTACCTCCCTAGGCAATTTCCAAAACCCTATACTAGATTAAGATTATATAATGGCAAATCAATGTGCCAAGATCACCATCAAAATACTATAGCCAAATACCATGAATGATCCCATTCATACCTCCATGCCTATCAAAAAGAAGCTAACTACCAAAAATGAAGGGAAAACCTATGATATTATGGAGAAACTAAAGAAGACACTTTCACAAATATCTATCATAGATTTGATGCTTACACTTAACATCCATAAAGACATAATAAATAAGTGTTTGAGTCAATCCCTCATACCTAATGACATAACACTAGATAAAACTCAAGACATGGTAGGATATTTGGCCCCTGGCCAACATCTTACCTTTGATCAAAGTGACATGTCATCCTTCGGATTATTGTATAATAAGCCATTATACATTGAGGTAGTATAACAAACCATAAGGTTAAACACATTCTTGTAGATAATGGATTAGGCCTAAACATTTTGTCCCTCAAATTGATAAAGCCTATTAGATATGCAATGATTGATCTATAATTAGATACCATTGTTATCAAGGCATATGACAATGAGGAATGAGAATCACAAGGTGCTATCATATTGCTAATGGTCATTGGGCCTTTGACCCATGACATTCTATTCCATGTTTTAGACCTAGAATTATCTTAAATTTTACTATTGTTCTGACCCTAGATCCATGAAATTAGGGCCATACTTTCACATTACATTAGTGTATGAAATTTTCCTATTTAGCTATGGAAGTGACTATACCAACTGATCTCTACCCTTATCAGTATTGTAAACATCTCAAGGCTAAATAAAAGATCTATAATTATCATTTTGGATTGAATAATATGCCAAAATATGATGGAGGAAGAGTTGAGAAAGCCAATTCTAATGAATCAAGACCATAAGCCAATTACATTGACCCTAATGACTCATCTTCTACCTCATCTACAACCATACCAAACATTGCCAATCACTTTTATATGTCTAATAATGGTATTTGATAATATAATACCATTTAATCCTTTCACATTTCCATGTTGCCACATAATCTAAAATACTATTGGATACCCAAGGGCAAAACTACTCTCATGGAGTGGCAGACAAAGGGAAACTCTCAACTAAACAAACCCATTATTTTCAAAGTAGGCTCTATCCTAAGACAAGATCCTTTACCTAAAGATGATTTATGGATTTATACTAATGAGTTATCAGAATATTACAAAAGCATAAAGAATATTATTCTTAATTAGATTATGGATCACCTATATTATGAAAGAATACGCCTAGTGATACATTATTAAGGAATGATCAAACTAGTCTCAATGACCAAGTATAAGGGAACCCATGGCATTGGATTTAAACTACCTCAGAGTGACCACACAACTTATTCAAGTTATAACAACATCAAATAGTAAAGATAGTGTTGATAGTGATGTAGGTTTTAATTATAGAATTTATGATGACCTAATTAACATAAATTTATCTAACCCCTATGTGATTTGTACTATTAGCTTTATTTCTTAGCTTCACCTCTTACCCTTTATCACTCAAAATTGATATACTATGACTAAAAAGATGTGATAATTCCATTATATTAGTTTGAAATTGATGAGGCCATTTGAAAATTTTTGGGGAAATCTACCAAAAGGAGGAGTATAATAAACTCTAGGAGGTGTTTGTTTGACTCTCTTGACTAGATATGAGGATACTCTATCTCTTCTTCTAGAAGGCATATACAATTCAATGAAATGAAAAGCAATAACTCTTGAAGATGATCTCATTTGTCTTATAATATAGATGAGAAATTGATCTTTGAAAACCAAAAATTCTTGTAGTCACTAGGTGATATGTAGAGTGTCTTCAACATGGTTGATCAAGAATATAGCCAAACTTTTGGTTAAATCTTTGATTAGGTCCCACTGAGCATGCTAAAAATTGTTATGACTCTAAATGTACACCCATTAAACTGGAAGAATTAGTTTAGTGGAATAATGGGAACATCCCCAAGGTTGTGTGACCCTTTCACTCCATGGGATGGATCTTTGAAGAACGCCAACTTCCTTCTAATCTATGTGAATTTGATTTAAGATCAAGATGTAGGCCTAAAAAATCTGAAAAGAATATACAACTAGTCCTAAATATTAAAAAACTCTATTTTGGGAAAAGGGAGGAGGAATGATGAAAGGAAAATAATGATGATGCACTAAGACTAGATATAGTAGATCTAAAACCTTTGAATAACACACTATAGATATAAGAATATGAGACAATATCACATATGCTCTAAAATAAACACTCCAATTGCATAAGTAATTTACATGAAAGTGTAAGTCACAATAAAACACTAAGAGGGATGAAAAACTATCCACAAATAGTGACTATATAGACCTATGTAGACACATCATACAACCTGTGAAAGAGATTCAAATTATGTATATAGGTGTGAAGGAATGGATAATAATGAGAGGGATAAAGATTATCCAAAAAATAGAGGTCAACAAACCAAATAAATACATAGAATGCAAGAACATGAAGGGAGGTGAACTCAATTATCATAAAAATGTAAGGATCAGGTGGTAAAGAGGCTCCTTGAGAGTAAATTTTGGCAACATTACTATGCCTAAAAATGTCAACCCTTTTACAATGTAAGACTCAAGATTTTATAGGTAATGGGAAGCCCATAGGTCATTAATTATAATAGAGAATATAAATAAAATAAATAAATTAAATTTAAAGCTTGGGACACATGATATTTTTGACAATTAGATAAGGATGGCCAAAATCAAGTGTAATTATAATTGTGACCTAAAATTATGGTGGTGATTACTTTGATCCTACATCTATCAACTCATCTTCTTTCTCTCATTAGTTGTGCAATAACCAATTCTTAATCATTCAACTACTAAATCTAAATTTGGACACTTCATGTATATGGATGTAACTAGATATCTCTAGAAATTCCTCACCTTAGAACCACTATTTTTGCTTTAAATGTTGTATTCTATAGATTTTCATGCCATATTTAACATTTAAGGCTCTTCTTTGTCTTGAATGCTTTGTGATTAATCCTGATGCATGTGCCATACTTTGGTGGGTGTTGTTACTCAATTTTGCACTAACTTCCACCACATTTTTGATCATTTTTAGTTGAGAAAATAATATGCACTTGATTTTATGAGTTGAGTTAGATGCATAGTCAATCCTTAGTTTTTGACAGTTTTGATAGCTAAACTAGCCATGAAATTTAGGATCATGACTTGTTGGTTACATAGAAAACATGTCCTCAACACTAGTGAGTCCTTACCATGGGGTTTCTCCTCACTCCTTCACTTTACGGTATCCCCATTATCTATTTACTTGGTCACCACTTCCCTTTCTTACTTCATGCAACTTATGCGCTTGGTGCCTACTACCTCCACGTGGATCTTTCTTATTTAGTAGGATGTGCAGCTGATAATTTAAATAGGTTTAGACTATTATCCTATGATGAAGTGATATTTTTCCACACAACAACATATCACTCACTATTAAATTATCTTATTACTCATGTTTCCTCAGTTCTATCTAGGTTATTAGTTTTTACCTAATTTTGTCCTATGTGTGGATTTATCCTACATTTCTTAGACTAGTTTGCATCTTATTTCTCCTTGCCTATTAAATAAAGGGATGTACATTACAATAAACATCTTTTCAATATCCTTTGAAATGATTTTGTGAATAAAAATTATTTTGTTCAGTTGGTTTATTCTTTTGTGTATGTTGAAACATCTATGGATGTGGTAATGATCTATTAGAGAGATCTTAGTTGAAGATTTTTTGTGAACTCTTTCATGGTATCAAATCCACGCTCCAATAGTCACTTCTTAAGTTTGGCTTGTAGATATCTATTGCTTTGATATCCTTGGACAATAACTTGTGTATTGAGATCTATGAATTTGTAGTATTCATATCTATGTTTGTATTTTAAGGATTTAAATTTTGGATCTACATTTTTTACAATTCATATAGTCTCTTATGTTGTTTTATTTCTTTCATGGCACCGATCCAATCAGCATTCTCTTTAGATATATGCCTTAGATATATAGGATTTGTATAGGCTTTATTTTTTTGTAGACCTTAAATTTTTTGTTAGACCTTTGTTTTGTTATTGAAAAATATTCAATTTTGAGAGCACGCTACATTTTAGATCTGATCAACATTTTTTAGCATGTTCATTGAAGCTATGAAAGATGGTTTAACCTTTCAATTTGATCAAATTGGTCACCTAACAATCTAGATCTATTCAATAAACTTGTTGGTTGTTGAATAGTTTTTGGGAAATATTCCTACTTTGAAGCAAATCTAACCATACAAATGAATCTAAAGGGGTCAATTTAGTGAGGGTAGATGTTCATTTGGTGGAAAATAAAGCTATGGTGCTCCTAGAGTTGTCATTTTACCCAGTCAATTCTAATCATCTATTTGGTAAATGAATTTGATTTTTTTTGGGATTTTTTTTATAAAAATTTTTAGCCCATTCTTTTCAATTTTTTTGAGGGGTTGATATTTTAAAAGTCAAAAAAATTATCAAAGTTTATTTTTTGGAAGGTGGGGGGCTTGTTCTTTTTTATATATATTAAAACATTTTTTTAACTTTTTAAAAAAAATTCAAAAAAATATATAGGGTCAAGATTATTACTCGACCCCTTCCCCTATTTCTATTCCCCTCATAAGCCCCTACCTCCTTTACTAGCTATCACCCTTTTCCACTCAGATCAACCCATGTTCAGTTTCCACCTCATCCTTACATTGAGCTTGTATCATGACTACTACCACCCACATGCACCTATGCCTAGCTTAACTACCACTCCCCTATTGCACTTCCATTCATTACCATTTCATGTGTAAGGCCTTCCCAAAATGCCCTACCTAGCATGCACAAAACAACCAATATAGAAAAATAAAACATGATTTTCTTTTGTAGATTTCAAACATTGGAATTTCCACTTTATGATTATTTGAGGCATTGGAAATGTGCATTGGTGTTGGAATTATATGATCAAATTGTAGCTTTGACCCTTGATCTCAAATGAAACATTGGAAATGGCTTGGTTTCTACACTAAAATTGGAATTATACTTTAACCATTGAAATATTGAACATGTGATTTGTTTTCAAATCCAACCATCAAACCAACAACATTTTTTGACTGCTACCAACCTACCTAGACCACCAATTTTGAAATTTCCACATCATTTTTTATATTTTAAACAAATTTTATTTTTATGAAAAAATTAATTATAGTTTGTCAATAAGCTGGTGAATTGGTCTATTTTATTTTGGTAAGCCTTTGGTGTGGAGAGGTCATTCGGGTTGACCCTGATAAGTTATTTTTTTTACACTACAGAGCCTAACCAGCTATATTTTTTTACATTTCATGAAGATCAAACCCCCCATGGAAAACATTTTTTATGTAACATTTTTGTTTTCTCCATTTTGACTTCCCATTGGTGTGTTACGCTGTTTTTCATACTGATCACACTTTTGTAGGCCCCCTCCATTGAGAGTTTCTACAAACAAACTTGCACATTTTTGCTCATATCTTGAGCATCTTTTGGATTTTTGTGGTGCTTTATATTGCATTGTGAAGCTAGATCCAAAATATTTAGTAAAATTTTATTTTATACATCATAAAATTGACTTTTTTTCAAATTTTTTGAAGGTCTTCTTGGCATATAAACATCACCAAACTTTTTGGGTAATTTTCTTCACACTCAGGGCACCCTTTAGGGTGCCATTTTTTTTGAAAGTGTGTTATTTTTCACCAAGAACATAGATTTTTAATTTAATATGAGTCATATTATATAAAAATATTTTGTTCTATTTCATATTTTACCTCAAATGCAATCTATTGAAGAATTTTTGTAAAACTACATAATTATAAGTAGTTAGGGGGTTTCTTGTGCTATGGGCCTTGAATTTAACTTTATGCATGCACTATATCAGATGTATTTTTGACTAAGCTCAATTTACTTTTTTAATATTCTTTAAATGTTGTTATTTTTGTCTATTGATCCCATTTTGGTATGTTTTTGCATAAATGATAGCTCTTTTTGCCATTTTCTAGACTCTTCCATCAACCACAACATGCATTCATGTTTTGACACACTAGTCATTTATGTTAAGTATCTTCAAGGCTCATTTATTATCAACTCGTCTTATTTTATGGAGACATTTTATCGCTTCCATTTTTTGGAGTAACTCTTTTGATGGATTTTTTAATAGATTGACAGTCATTATTTAAAGCTATTCTATTAAATCCCATTGTCTTCCTTATTTCCTTTTGTTTTTTTTTGTGTATAGGTTATATTTTAATCATACTAATTTATAAACTGCTATGGGGGGGGTGTTGATGATTCAACCTTGTCTACCTTCATGCATTTGTGTGCTCTATTTTGGGTACCTTTTCAATTATTTCGTTACTTGTCTCTTACATCACCACCATGGGACATCTTCATTGAGAGATTTTTATTTGTATTTTCAAAACCGTGTTTTTGATATTTGATAGTCTCCCATAGTTTGAAGTGTAGCTATTTTAGTTAATCCCAGTGTCATTTTATATTTTCTTAATAGTTTGACAATCTCTTTTAGTGTGATATGGATCTATTTTGTTGTATATAGTGTTATATTATTTGGTGTTTGAGTAGTGGATTCAAACCACTCATGTATACCATTTTCCTCCACTCCACTCAGTCAACAGTATGGGGGTGTGGTGTACATTCTACTTCTTTGGTGTTGAGCATTCCTTGTACATGTAGTACTCTTTCATACTTTCATCACCACTGATAGCCTTATTGATTTAAGTTATTCTAATGAAGTTTAGTGTTATTTGTTTTTGTGATCAAGTAGTGGATTTAGACCACTCATACTGATTCAGTTCCTTTATGACTTATGAGTACTTGGAGTAAATACTTATTCAACATCATATTTTGGGGGATTTTTATAGCTCTCTCTTCTTTTTTCTCTCTCTCTTTTTAGGTGGGGAAGTTTTTACTATGGGTTTTCTCTCTTTTTTTCCTCTTTATGAGAGTTATGTATATGTTGCACTTTATTGAGTTCTAGATTCTTATTTTATACATGGGTATAATATTTAGGTACTTTTCTTTCCAAAACCCATATGAGTATTTTTTTACTTGAATCCATGGTCTTCTTGGTGATTCTTATAGTGATATAAATGTGGTGGCCCCACTAGTAACACCAATTTGTCATCCCCACCAATTTTTGTACTTACTTCTCACCATCATGTTGGAGGGTGTTCCAGTAATACTTCCTAAGGTTTATCATTATACCCTATATTATGGAGTATAGTTTTCATATTTAATGATCCTCATATTCAACACCATTGTAACTCTCACTTGGTGGTTATAGTGACTTGACATCCATTTACTTCAGTAAAATAGATTGGCATCCATAGGGACACATGAATTCACACTACATACTCTATTATTATCTCCTATCTTCACTTGAGGGGGGTGTTAGAGTATCTTATTACTCATGTTTGATAGGTTCTAGATAGGTTATTAGTCTATACCTACTTTTGTCTTATGTTTGGATTTATCCTACATTACTCAGATTAGCTTGCATCTTATTTCTCCTTGCCTCTTTAAGAAAGGGATCTACATTGTAATATAAATATTTTTCATATCCTTTTCAATTATTTTGTGAATAATATTTTTTTTGTTCAATTGGTTTATTCTCTTATATATGCTGAAGCGTCTATGGTTATGGTAATGAGCTCTTAGAGAGATCTTGGGTGAATAGTTTTGTGAACTCTTTCACTCACTCGTTACCAAGATGCACCTCTTTATTTTTATGAATTATTGAGAGGATTTGGAGTATTTTTATTATTACACATGTAATCATCCCACTAAATTTCTTACTTAGGGGGCTTCTACATTATATGGACATCTCTAAGATGTTAGGTGTTAGGATCATGACACATGGACTAATCTTGCTAACCCACTACTCTAAAGGTTTTTTTGAATTGTAAAATTAATTTTAGAAATTTGAGTTATCAGGATCATGTTGTGTGTAATAAACCCACTAACTTAATTATTTTGTCACTTAGTGATGTCATTTTACCTGCGTGAATTTTGAATAGGCCTAGGACCGTTAGGAGAGTGACTAGTGGTATCGAGATTTTTTTTGAAGAATAAACTAAGTGTCAAGATGTTTTGAAAAGTATATTAACTCACCAAGACCTATTAATGACTACCATATGAAATCAAGATCATTAAATCAGATCCCTTTCATACTAACAAGCTAGGAACCCATCAAGATGTTACTTGGGGCTAGTCAATTTCAACATAGTGCCTTGAAACTATCATTGGCAAAAAGGCTAAAAAATTACTAAGGGATGAATTTTTTTTAATATTAAACTCCTTTTGAGGTCTTAAAAACTAAAATTACAACTAGAAACTAATTGCTTTTGTGTGAAAGGACTGAAGAACATCCCTTCTTGAAATTTCACTAAGTAAAAGACAGCTATTTTTCATGGATTTTGACTAAAATTTGGAAATATTTCATGCCTACACCTAAAGATTGAATCTTGGAAATAATGGTGCTCATCGATGGTGAAAATAAATGGTCAATAGGTCCTACAGATAAATAATTAGAATATGTAAATCAAGCATACCAAAATTACCTTAACCTAGCTGATAATTTCAATGCAATGGTGTTTTCAAACATGCCACTTATAATGTTAACTCCTTTAACAAGGCCAAAAATAGAATATTTAATCTATGAAAACCAAAAAATAAACCCATTTAGCCAAAACATGCTCATTGGTGACATGTTTAATGCCCCAATTTTGCTAGAAGAAACTATCACTCAAATAGAAGATCTCACACAAAATGTAGTGGATAAAACATAAGTGCATTCTAATTTAAACCAAAGTGGGTCTATTATACTACCAATTAACAAAAAACATATTCATCCAACCAATACCATGTTTGGTTTACAACAACAAGGGATAGGTACACTTATTTATCAAACACAACAAGAAACCTTCAATCTTCAACCAACTGCTTCATTAAGTACACACTAGGGGGAAATGAGCCAAAAATAATAGACCAACATATCACCTCAACAAGTATATAACATTGTACCACCTCAATAGGGGAAACAAATGTTTTTCCAAAAAAAGCATAGACTAATATAACTCAATAATAAAAAACATTTCCTAATCCACAACATGTTTATATTGGTCAAAAAGTGCCATTTGGTCAATAAAAACAAATTCTAAACCAACAATAGGTGACAAACTAACATGTTTTAAACTAAAAACAAGGCTATAATGTAAAAAAGGTATTAGGTACTAGGTAATAATTAAATTTCACCGAATGGGTATCACACATAAAATAAGGATTCAACCTTTAACACATTAAAAAACATATATTTATTTAGCAATGTGTTCCCTTTATATAATAGGGTTCAATGATTAGACAACAAGTTCCCACCCAAACTCAACAAGACCAATGTATCCCACCAAGCCAAATGTGATTACCATAATTGAAATTTACCAACCAAGGTTACATAGTCAACCCTAGCTATAAGTTTTTACAATAGAAACATATTCCATATCAACAATACAATCTTAATGTATAGATGCGTATACTTGGTCATTCAACCAATTAGACAAACATTCTACAGTTTGCCATTCCTATAAACCCCAATCAATGTAATCCACCTTTGGTCACACAACCCCAACAACAATAGGCCACTCCATCCAACTTCTTTTCCTAAGATTTATAAAAAATTAGGGATACAATTCAAGCTATTCAGACAATAAAACAAACAAATAAGTTCAATTTAGATGAAATATGCTCATATCTATTCAACATGGCCTATATTCAAATACTATTTCCTTCATGTTAGGAGCCACCTAAATCTAAAAAATACAAGGGCAAAGGTTACTAGAAAGAGAATCCCAAATATTTTTTTTCTTTCCAACTAGTGACATACAATGACATATATTTGTTTCTTCTCTTTCTAATAAGTATAGACAGACAAGCCTTGGAATGAATTTTGAAATTACTAAATAATTATATACCTAAATATTTCTAATAAGTCTTTACAAATTTTTTCATATAATATTAAACAATAAATTATAATTGTGGACTTGGGACAATCAAAATAGAATAATGGTGAGAGCTTCACTACTTACAATGTTGGAAAACACTAGTGTGTTAGTTCACTCATAATTTTATATACAATCAATTAGCCATGATATTTACTATGAACCTAAATAATGAAATATCCTATCATCTTAAGGTGTAATGTGATCATACATATTAAGAGGTTATTGAGAAAGGGATATATATTGAGAAATCCATTATTAACAAAGGGATCATCAAGTTATCTTCTTCTAAGAAGAGCTAAAATCAACATAAAGGCCAATAAAACTAGAACCAAATCCATAGCCAAAATGAGAACCCTATTCAAATATCATCTTTAATACCACCTTAGGCCAATAATAATGCAATACCAAAAACCTACAACCATAAAAAGAATGTTGTTGAAAATGGGGTCACTCACATAACGTAAAAATAGTGCAAACATTGGCTATCCAATTACCTCCACCTATTAGAAACCATCACCTCCATACATTCAACCAAGCCCTCCACAAAACCAAAATTTAAAAAATAAATCCCAATTATAAGCCCTTCCTCCAAAGAGAAGACCACCTATTATCAAATAATTTAGTGACCTCATGGATCCTATTGAGTTTGTTTTTTGTAAATTGGTTTAGATAAATATGATTAGTTGGCCTATGTTAAAGTTATTCCTTGATGGAATTCCTTTTCTATATTGGTATAAATAATATTAATTTTGTGAGTACCAATATTTCAAAGGACATTATATACATTGGTGCATCTAGTTAAGGCATCATATTTAGAATATGGTAGAAAATAGAGAGATACAAAGAGCCACCCATGCTCCTAAGATCAATCATAACTTGGGAATATATAAAAATCTATTTCCCCAACACAATAATAACAATAAAGGGAAATAATACAAATATCAACAAAAACAATGATAGATGAATCCGCCACAAAACCAACAAGAAGAACACTAGCGATAATAATAATAATAATAATATAATGGTCGAAAACCAAGGTAAAATTGACCAAACTAACCAAGAAATCCATCATGCCATCATGTATACTTATAAAAATGTTTTAGGACACATATTAGGTGGTCATGTTTCCACCATTAACATTAATGCCTAACCAACTAACAATAGACCAAGACCCTTACCTAGCAATGCCTATCAGTGAAACAATACCTATGAACTTACTTATGAGAATATTTTTTCTATAAATTTTGTTAGTATCCAAAAGGCTCAATATTTCCCTAAAAATTCCATTCTAAGCCCTATTACCTCCCTAGCCAATTTCCAAAACCATGTACTATATTGAGATTATGTAATGGAAACTCAATAAGCCAAGATCACCATCAAAATATTGTATCCAAATGCCATGAATGAGCTCATTCATACCTCTATGCCTATAAAAACCAAGCCAAATACCAAAAATGAAGGGAAGACCTATGATATTATGGAGCAGCTAAAGAAGACACATGTAAATATCCATGATAGATTTGTTGCATACATCTAACATCCATGAAGACATACTAAACAAGTATTTGAGCTAATCCCTCATACCTAATGACAAAACACTAGATAAATATCAATCCATGGTAGGACATTTGGCCCTTGGCTAATGTCTTAACTTTTATCAAATATACATGTCATCCTTGGTCCCATTGTATAATAAACCATAAGGTTAAACACATCCTTGTAGATAATTGTTTAGGACTAAATATTGTGTCCTTCAAGTTGATAAAGCATATTAGATATACAATGGTTGATTTATAGCTAGACACCATTTATAGTGAAGAATGAGAATCACAAGGTACTATCATCTTGCTAGTGGTCATTGGTCCTTTGACAGATGACATTGTATGCCATGTTTTGGAATTAGAATTATCTTAAATTTTTCTATTGGGATAACCCTATATCCATGAAATTAGGGCCATACCTTCCACATTACATCAATTTATAAAATTTCCCCATTTAGGGATGTAAGTGACTATACCAACTGATCTCTATCCTTTTTAATATTATAAACATCTCAAGGCTAAATATAAGAGATATAACTATCATTTTGTCTTTAATACTATGCCTAAATTTGATGGAGGAAGAGTTGAGAAAGCCAAATCTATTGAATCAAGACTAGAAGCCAATTACATTGACCCTAAAGACTTAGCTTCTACCTCATCTATAGCTCTACTAGATATTTTTAATCACTTTTATATGTCTAAAAAATGTATTACAGAATACAATACCATTGACTCCTTCCACATTACCAATTTCCCACATAATATAAAATCTTATGAGAGACCCAAGGCCAAAACTAATTGCATGGAGTTGTAGACAAAGGGAAAATCTTAGATCAATAAACCCATTGTTTTCAATTTGGCCTTGGCTTAAGACTAGACCCCTTACCTAAATATGATGCATGGCTTTATACTAATGATTTAGCTAAATATTACCAATGTAGAAAGTATCTTATTCTTGATCATATTATGGATCACCTATAAATGAATGAAGATTCATAGGGATACATTATCAAGGAATGATCAAGCTACTCTCAATGACCAAGTATAAGGAAACCCATGGTATTGTATTTAAACTACCTCAGGGTGACCACACATACCTTATTCAAGTTCTAACACCATTGAATAGTAAAGATGATGTTGGCAATGATGCAAGGTTTAATTATAGCATTTATGATGACCTTACCAATACAAATTTATTTAATCCATATGCCATTTGTACCTTTAGCCTTATTTCTCAGGTTCACCTCTTACCCTTTATCACCCATAGTTGATATAGTAAGACCGACAAGATTTGATAATGCCATTATATGAGTTTGAAAATGATGAGGCCATTTACAATTTTTTGGGATTAAGGAATCACATTCCTTTTTGAGATCACAAGCAAGGATTTTCTATTAGATTGAATCATGCTACCTATTTTGGGGAGCAAGTGAAATTCCTTTGCCAAAAACAAAAATAAAATCAAACATTGAGGTATAAAAGTGAACACCTCTTTGAGGTGCTTTCTAACTAGGGTAAAGGTAAATAAAAAGTTAAGTCTCTTGATGAAAACCTATTTCAGGCACCATTATATGGGGATGTTCATCCCTCTTTGTATGAAGCACAAGAGATGTATATTCCAAGGCCTATTTATGGATCTAAAATTAATACTAAGGAATGACAAGCTTTTTTACATATTGTTCAATAGTGCACTAAGGTATTTGTTGTATAAAATTTACTAGAATTAAGAGATTTTGATTTATCCTATTTAGGAGAATTAGATGAGCCAATATGTCTAGAGGATGTTGCCATTTCCAACCAATTTACCTCCTTATCAATTATTTTATAATATGGTTATAAACTTATTATGGAGGACACCAGAGGACCCAAAGTGGATCAAATTAGGCATGTCCTTCATTGAAGATGAATGTGAAGTCTTTACCACCCTTCTAATGGAGTTTGTTGACATATTTGGTTGGGCCTATCTAGACATGTTAGGTTTAATCCCACCTTGGTTGTACACTATCTTGTTGTACATCTTGATGCCAAATCAATGAAACAAAATCTATGAAGAATACATCCTTGTATTATTTTGCTAGTCAACAAAGAGTTGGAGAAACTCTTATATTCAAGATAAATTAGATAAATTAATTATTTAGAATGGATTTATAACACTGTACCAATGAGAAAAAACTAGAAGGTATCAAAATATGAAATAATTTATAGGATATTAACAAATCCTAACTAAAAGATAACTTTCCTCTACCAAATATTGACATGATTGTTAATTATACAACTAGATATGAAATAATTTCACTTATGGATGGATTTTAAGGATATAACCAAATCATAATTATAGTAAAAGACCAACACAAGAAAATGTTCACACTATGTGGGGAATGTTTTCTTATCAGTTAATGGCATTTGGATTTAAGAGTGCAAGATCTACATACCAACAAATCATGAGAGTGATTTACCATGATATGATGCATGACATCATCAAAGACTATGTCAATGACATCTTAGGTAAATTAAATACCCATGCTGACCATCTATATGTGCTTTAGATAATCTTTGTGAGAATTTGAGAGTGCAATGTTAGGTTAAACCCTAAGAAATGTTTATTTGGTGTAACTCCTAGAAAAATTTTAGGCTTCATTATATTTTGTTTGGAAATTGATGTTGATCCAGTCAAAGTTGAAGCTATTACTAAAATGCCACTACTATCTACCTTTAATAAACTCTATACTTTTCAAGATAAGATCTAGTCAATCTGACACTTTTTTGTGCCCTTAACCTATAGTGCATCTAGAGATATGTGTGTCTAAATTTTGGATTATACATCTTCATATTAGCTTATATTTATCTATGTTCTTAGTATGGTTAGCCTATGGAATAACCATGGCTAATTAGAGAATATATAAGAGGTATTGGTTAGTCTTATAGGATCATATTGTGAATTTTGTTCTTATTGCATTGTTATGGAGGTTACCCCTTCAAAATGGATCGGTGAATTGTTCTACTCTTTTACCAATTATTATTGTGGATCTATTTATTTTTCTCTTAATTATACCATATATTACTCAACTATTTTGAATCATCTAAGTAATTTCTTTACAAGTGGTATTAGAGCATCGATTTGGGCAAGTTTTTGCAATGCACTTTTTTGGATCCAGTGTCCTAAGCACTAAAAGGCCAAAAAAAATGTAACTTGTGATCTAGTAGGATTTAATTTTTTTCATCACGATAGTTTTATTCATGAGGATTTTTACCTTATGAAAACTAGTAGTCATTGGATTCATCTCTCTGAGCTGATCACAATGGTATTTTCTACTCATATACTTTTTTGGGTCATTTTTTTCACCCTTGTACACAAATTCTCTTTTCCAAAAACAAAATTAAGTTTAAATCTTAATTTCAAATAGTGTCCTAATTTTACACGATGAATTCTAGCCTCTATCTCAGTTAGATCAATCAATTTTTTGCTAAAACTTATTTTCTTCCCCTTATTAATATTTTTAGAAAGGTCATAAATGTTATCTAGTTTACATAAATTAGTATCTTAATTATTGCATATTTGTTTACTGATTTTACTACTCAGACCCTTTAACTAAATTTGGAATAATACACCAATATTCCAAAAAAATTAAATCATTTGGGGAATCCAACTTCATTTGCACATAAAAAAACCCTAAAGTAAATTTTCTACTAATTTTTCCAATATTTTTATAATTTTTTACCTACATAATAAAATTATAAGTTAGCTTTAAATTTCAAAATTTCTTAGTAATTTAAAAATAATTATCTTTCAAACCCTAGTTGTCCATACTAGGTCTCAATATTTTCCCTGTAATTTTCCAATAATTTTTTGATTTTTTACTAGCACATTAAAATAAAAAAATCATCTAAATTTCAAAATTTAATAGTAATTTTTATAAATATTTATTTTTGAAAACACTAGTCGCATCTACTAGGTCTATTTAAATCACCAATTTTTTAATAAACTCTTGACTTTTTACTTGCATATTTCACTCAAAAATCCACTTTAAATTTCAAAATTTCGTAATAATTTTCAAAATAATCATCTTTCAAACCCTAGCTACATTTACTAACTCCTATTTACTTCTTAAGGTATCACCTTACATCTAAAATCAGATTTTAAAAATTGATCTCACTTGTTTTCAAATATTTCTTACATTTCTAGCAAATAATGAGACCATATTTGGTCCTCTCATGTACATGAATTATGAAGTTTACCACATGTTAGTAAAAATATTCATTCTTTGCATTTCATGCTTACTTTTCATAATATGGGATGATATTAACAAAATCATTGTTAAACATAGTAATATACCTCTCCTTCAAAGCAAAGTTTACTTATCTTTAATACAAGATTTCATCTCTTGCTTTCTATCTCTCATATGGGAAATTTTTCAAGTTTATCATGTTAAACACATTAAAAATTTCATAGCACATGAAAAAAATTATGTTTTATATCCCTTTGTTTCTATTTCTCATATGTGAAAATTTTTGATTTTATCTTTCTAAACATATTAGAAATATCATATCACATATCAAAGTTCTCTATGCATTAACACACAGTTCCATCCTCTCTATCCCTTGCTTGTTATCTCTCATGTGGAATGGTATTTATAAACATATTTTTATAGAAATTATAACTTCAATTACATGCATTGTATCCCACATACATGGTTTCTACCTAGAGGATCCATTGCATAAGCTAACAACCACCTGTCAAGTTTTAATGTCATATCTTATGTATAGGAAATAGTTTCCATCTCCTTCTCTACCCCAGGAGGGTGGTAACTAATTTAACTATGACTAGGTCCATGTTATCACCCCTATAAAATGTGAGGCAAACCATAATATTTTTCTTAATGCATACAATTAGCCTATAGCCTCTTCAAAACCTCTTCAACATATGTGCTTACATGTCCAATCGGAAGCAACTAGGGTTTGCACTTGTAAGACTCTAAGCGATCAAATCAATAGTATGAGCAAGTTAATTTTAGATTTACAAATGTAGAATTAGATATTACATAAAAATATCAAAACATTGGAAAATAAAATTATAATACAAAAGACTTAAAGGCATCTTAGTGTCAATCATGTAAATGCACCTTCACCTAGTCAATTGGTTGCAAGCAATGTTACATATCAAAACAAGAAATCACAACAAAGTAACTCTACAACTAGTGATTAAAAATTCATTAAATGATCAATTAAAAATTCAAGTGAGGTATTAAGGGAAATGATTAAATTTAACTTAATCAAAGTACCTCTTCTACATCTAGTGAGAAGATCTAGATATTATTGTGTATATCATAGAATGTATGGGGATCACATAGATTCATGTTTGTCATTCAATAAACATATACAATATATAATTTATAATGAGGAACATATACAAGGTAAATTAGTCAAATAATCCATAGTGACATAGAAACACATTCACAAAGGGTCAAATTTAGAAATAGTACAAAAGTGGTTACCAAAGCATACTTTGAACAACAAAAGGATCGAAATAAAAAAGTAAGACAAGAAATAGTACCATAATAACATGAAAAGAATGAAAATGATGCAAATATCCTCTCCAAAATGAGGCTCAACTTTCAAAATGTATGCGTTTGGTCATAAATATATACAACAGTTTGATTATCAAGGTCAAGGGTTGGGAAAGCATGCTCAAGGCATCACTACTATTCTATTAGTTTATAATGTTTGTCACCAAGATTTAGGATTTATTGAACATCATAATTCAAATAATTCACAAACACAATTTATCAAAATAAAAGATTTAGTTATAATAAAAGTCAACACTAGCATTCCACTAGTTCAAAATCAAGATCATAATGATAAGTGGAAAAATATAGGTTATTATGATTTCTAAGATACTAATAATGAATATGAATATTTAGAGTCATATTCATAACTATTTCCTCATGATTCAAAATAATGTATGATTCATTTGTTTGATAAAGGACACCATGATAGGTAGTCTCTCATGAGATTCATTGGTTAGTATCATTTCTTCTAAGCTTACTTATACATAGTTTCTCTTCAATTTATTGTACATAGTCTCCTAATTATTGATTGTACATAGCTTACATAAAAAATAATGAAAAAATTCAAATATTTAAAAATTAAAAAACATGTAAATAATTCAAAAAACACCAAAAATATTTTGATTGTATGCATCATCCATGTTTTACATTTGTACTATCATGCTAGACTTATATTTTTTATTCTATGCTATTGTTTGTCAATTTATCTACATTATCATACTTCACTTGATCTTCTTTGAGTGTGTGTAGTGAAATCTAGATCCTTGATTGATTCACTTTACCCATTGAGGGGGAATCTTATTTTATACAATCGAGACACATATTTATATGTCTTCCCCTGGGGGCATCTTCTACATGACTACACCATCTAGGTTGTGTCATTTCTACACCACACACTCTAATTATCATGTTGATGTACATTAATTACTATCTTACCTAGATTACTCTATCAAAACTCACTAGTATATAGTACTTGTGTATTTCTTATCATATACATAGTCTTGTACTCACATGCCTTGTATACTTTTAGTTCTGTCCTTGATTAGATTAGATGTGATTGTATTTCCAATTATTACATGCTTTAATTTATTGCTTAACATAGCTATATTTTTTTGCATTTCTCAGTTCATATTTTGTCTTTTATGTGACTTAGGACATTTTGCAATGTCCTTTATTTGTACTCTTTTATGTGATTATGGCCCTCGTTCCAACACTTATTTATTTCAATTATATATGTATGTGGCATTTGAACATGACTTGTTGCTTGCTTTCTAGTTTGAGTGACATGTACCATATCGCTTATTTGTTTGTCCCCTTGGCCCATTTTTTACACTTCTTGCTTCTTGCCTTGTGTGTTTTTTGCTTGTTTTCTTCTCATTGTTTGCAATGACATGATCCACATCATGTATGATCTTAGATGCCATGATGGACATCATGCTCCATCCCTCCTTGCCAACTAAAAACTAACCAAACTTCTTGTTTTAATTTAGTATGTTGTACATGCTATTACATTGTTATATCTATCTATGAATACCCCTATTGATCTAAAAACCTTCATTTCAAATATTGCTATATCTAGAGATATCTTATCAATTATAATTACTATATCATGTATCATTGCAACATAACATACTTATAGATATATTTATTTTGAGGGTAGTCATTACAAGGTTTTCATTCCTACCCTAAGAAGAAGGGGCAATAAATAAGGGTTTTGTCATAGAGATCAGATCTCCAAATGGTCAAAACTCCAACTTTTAAAATACCTAGAATAACAACTAGATAACAAAATAGTTAAAACAAACTAGGTAGACAATGAGAATATCATAATAGTTACTAGTTGGCCCAATAAAATAGTGCCCAACTTGGACTACAATTTTAGTGTCACTAGTGTCCACTTTTGGTTCTCTTATCAAAATAACAAAAAATAGACTTTCTAGAAGTAGGTAGAAAAGTAGGTTCAACTATAGTGTTACAAAGCTAGATAGTTTAGAATCAGTAGTTTTTAGTATACTTTCACTCATAGAATATAGATATCGGGAGAATAATGCATGGTATGATGGACTCACTTCTAGTTTTAGACATGATAGTTGACATGACTTTCAAATCAGAATCTAGGTTTTAGACACTAGTGATTTTGGGTAATGTGCATAGCACATTTGTTTCTTTTTTTTTTTGAGTTCAACATTACCCAAGCATTCTTAGTAGTTGTATTCCTTATTCTATCTATAAGTGTTGGCATCATTTTGTAATGGCTTCCATACAAGCCTAACTTTTACATTCTCAAGTTTCTAAGTTCCTGAATGGCTTTCATACAAGCCTATTACACTAGTTCAGAGTGGATTTCATAAAATCATAATCTCCATCTTTAAAAATGGCCAAGAGTGGCCTTGTTTCTAGCATATATTTACCTATCCATGTCAATGTTATTAGATCACACTACATTCATGGGCTTTAAGAGCCATCCCATATGACACATATTTTATACTGATATCAATTCATAGCTTCACTTCATTGGGAAATGATGGATCCAAAGGACTAGTTAGCCTTTGTATTCTTGAGCCACTTATTTATAGGGATTAGACACACAATTTAAACATTGATCAACACATGCATGATCACCTAGTTTCACATAGTGGGTGATGATAGAGCTAAAGGGATAGCCTTTGCATTCTTGAGCCACACTTAGGGAATTGAGCACTCATCTATGTTAATAATATTACCCTTGGTACAACATCATCCAACATTACTCAACATAATAATAGGTTTTGTATTGGTTTGTGTAACCAATGAGGTGTATTCATTCCTTTCTCTTCCTCTCTCTCTCTCTCTTACATAACCTTGTATGTTCTTGTTTTAGATATAACATATCTAGCAAGAACTGATCTACTTTCTATTTTCTCTAGTAGATTAACACTTCACATCATACTCTCTCTATGCACACCCATCATCACACAGCTTTATGAGATTCACCCTTGCAGGTAAGTTAATGTATGCTTTCTATTTTTATTTTATCCTAGTATTTTGCTTTGTTACATCACTTAAATAAAGGGGGGGGTGCAAATGTAGTCATATAAAGTGAGAAAATTGGTAACTTGAGAATGGATAGTAACACCCAACCATTAGGTCCCTCTTCCTTTCTCTCATGACCCTCATAGGCATCTTTTCACTAATTACAAGTCATCCATAGCCTTCTAAACTTATCCCAACTGAGCTAGACCCCTCTTTCCATGATATATCCATCCCATATTCTTAGGATAATAGCACCACACCAGGAAGATAGCACTAATGGCACTCCTATCCACTTTCAATGCTCTTTTCTAAGTCCATTTTTGGCCCCAATGGTCAATTTCTTCTAGTTATCCATCCTTCTCCTTATCAGCCTAACATAAGTACATTAAAACCATGACCAATAGATCCCTATAAAATCCCATTAAAAGATCATTTTTAAAGGGTTGAAAATTATCACTTAACAAGAAAGAATATAAGCAAGACTACTCAAGTAATCTTCCCTATTCTCTATATATAGCTAGTTAACACACTTACAAGTTTATTCAAGTCCATATACTAATCCCTAGCGACCTCAAGCACATCTAGTTTAATATTCTAAATTTTTATACACATAATTACATAAATCACATCAAGTGGGAGAACTACATATGGCTTGATCCCTCTTAAGAGTATTGGTATGTAGGTAACGTACCCACATAAGGGGTGTAGATCAATGTCTATTTAATATTACACACACTAACCCCCCTATTTCTTGAAATTGTTTAAATCATTATGGAACATAGAGTTTGAAGAAAAAAATACACTACAAGGAGTTTTAAAAACTTCCAACTACTAAAACTTCCTAAATAAGGTCACACATAAATAGTGAACAAAACCTAGAAAGCTTAGATCCTTAGGACAATAGTGGTAGAGTGGACTATAGCACTAGTGCCACTCCTATCTAGTTATAACACTCTTATCTAATCACAAAATGAATTTCAAATCTTAGTTTGTGATAGTGTCCTACTCTTACACAGTGAATTATAGCGTCTATCTTAGTCAGATCAATTGGTTTCTAGCTAAGTCTTATTTTCTTCCCCTTATTACTAGTTTTAAAAAGGTCATAATTATAATCTAGTTTACATAAATTAGTAGATTAATTATTGCATATTTAATTATTTATTTTACTACTTAGACTTGTTAACTAAATTAGGAATAATACACCAATATTCTCAAAAATATTAAATCAAAGATCAATTAGAACAAATATTTAGGTAATTGGCAAACTTTTCATCTTAGCCACTATAAAATACTCCACCACTTTAGTTTTCTTCTCCTACTCCAAATAATGCCAATACCAATTATGGCCCTAAGATGGTGTTGCAAAAAGTGATGTTGTACAAGTTCGATGGTAATTATCCACTCTCTTGTCTCACTCAAATTTAAAATTTATTTAATCTACATAAAACTCCATATTTTTAAAAAGTGGTTATGGCCTCTCTCTATCTAGAACTTGAGCCATTCATTTGGTATCATTGGTTGTGTGCTCAAAATAAAAAGAAGGGTGTCCCAATTTTATATTTGGTATTGTCAAAGGAGTTGTAGCTCCACTATTTTAACCATGCCTCTAAAAATTACTTTAGTTAGCTAGCTAAGTAATGGAAAACTAGGATTATTAAGGACTACATTCATTAATTTTATAATCTCTTCTTATGTGTGGTAGACATCACTGAGGAAAATTTGACTGACCTATTTTTGGGTGGCCTCAATGATAACATCTAACTAGAAGTTCGCATGTTTCATCTCAATAATTTATCTAAGGCAATACCAAAGACATGCATGGTTAAGGAAAAATAGTTGATTAGATGAAGATCTTTCACCAATGTTAGTGAACACACCTTTCTAACACCATCATTTCCTCATCCCACCAAATTGAAAAGTAAACAAGTGGAAGAAAAGAGATCAAAAGGTTTATGTTTTGGCTATGATAGTAAATACAACAAAGGGCATCGTTGTGCTAAAAATAAGCTATTTTATGTTGATGGTATAAATGATAAGGAAGAAGATGAGGAGGCTTCATGAGAAGGGTTAGAAGGACCTAAAGATGAATCTAAAGATTCTCAACCTACTATTTCCTATCATGCACTTTCAAGCATTAGTACTCCTCAAACTCTTAGGGTGGTGGGGTTCTTGAATAAATAAAAGGTGAATGTGTTAATTGATTATGGGATTACACATAGCTTCATCAATAGTAAGTTGGATACTCATTTTAATTGTTTTATTTACCCATCTCTAGAATTTTAGGTCTTGATTGCAGATGGTGATACAATCAACTATTTTGGAAAATGTCATAGTATTAAGCTTACTATGGGAGAATATTTGTTAGATTCCCCTATGTTTGTTATTCCTATGGGATGAGTTGACATTGTTTTATGTGTAGTGGATCACCACTTTGAGCACTATTATGATGAACTTCTAAGAATTATTCATGAGTTTCTATTTAGAAGGATGGAATTTTGAACTACATGGATTATGGGCTAAATCTCCACAACTGGTTAGTTCCCATCAGCTGACAAAGATTCTTAGAAAAGGTGTAAAATGTTTTATGGCATGCTTATTTTCCAAGGAGGTTCAACCAATTAAGGACTCTACATGTCCTAATTTGAAAATGGTGTTGGATGACCATTATATTATTTTTGGTGACATGCCAAAAGGACTTCCTCCAATTCATACACATAATCATGTCATTAGACTCATTCTAATAAGTACACCTCCTAATATAAGACCTTATAAGTATCCCCATGCCCAAAAAAGTGAAATTGAAAATATGGTACAATAGATGTTAGAGGCATGAATCACTCAACATATTCAATGTGAATATTCCTCCCTGGTGGTCATGTTGCAGAATAAGGATGATAGTTGGAGGATGTGTCCAGACTATAGAGAACTCAATAAATAGACCATCAAAGATAAGTTTTTTATTTCAGTAATTGATGATTTTGTAGATGAATTACATGGTGATATTTATTTTACCAAGTTATATCTTAGCTCTAGATATCATAAAATTTGTATCCATGACTAGGACATACCTAAAATATATTTTAGAACTCACGAAGGCCATTATGAATTTATGGTCATGCCTTTTGGCCTCATAAATGTGCCATATACATTTTAGAGTTTGATGAATACTATTTTCAAGTCAATTTTGAGAAAGTTTGTATTAGTGTTTTTTGATGATATCCTCATCTACATAAAAGATTTGTAAGACCATTTAAAGCATGTGAAATAGGTACTTTCAATTATGGAACAATATCAGCTTTATGCGAAATCTTCCAAATGTGCTTTTTTGTAGGTAGAGTACTTGGGTCATATTATTTAGCATGAAGGAGTGAAAGTTGATCCTAATAAAATCCAAAAAATGATGGAATATCATGTTCAAAATACATTTAAGAACCTCCATATATTTTTGGGTTTTTTTAATGATATCCTCATCTACATCAAAAATTTAGAAGACCATTTGAAGCATGTGAAATACGTGCTTTCAGTTATAGAACAACATCAACTTTATGCCAAAACTTTTGAATGTGATTTTAGTGTCCAAGAGGTGGACTACTTGGGTCATATTATTTCACATAAAGGAGTGAATTTTTATCTTAAGAAAATCCAAGAAATGATGGAGTGGTAGGTTTTCAAGACCCTCAAGAACCTCCATAGATTTCTTGGGTTAACTGGTTACTATCATAGGTTTATCACAAATTATGGTAGAATTACAACACCAATCACCTCTTTATTTAATAAACACTCTTTTAAATGGACATATTTAACTACCAAGGCATTTAAATAGTTGAAAATAATTATGTGCACAACTCTAGTTTTGGCTACTCCTAATTTTGCAAAAACTTTTGTTGTGGACTATGACACATCAAGACATGTCATGGGGGATATACTCATCCAAAAAGGTATACCAATTTAATTTGAAAGTCACAAACTTAAGTGGGAAAATAGGCTAAAAAAATATATGAAAAAGAGATGATGGCTATTTTGCATGCAGTGAAGCAATGGAGACCATATTTGATGGGCTATCATTTTAAGGTAAAGACTAATCATGATAGCCTAAAATAATTTTATAATAATGATTGTCATATAAATAAAAATAAAAATAAGTGGCTAAAATGTTAGGCTATGATTTTGAAATAGTGTATAGGAAAGGAAAAGAGTATGTGGTGGCAGATTCTCTCTCTCAATAGGATGAATCAATTGAGGCATTATTATGCACCATGTGGTAGGTAGTTTGGTTAGAGGAAGGAAGATCAGAATGGGAGAATGAAAGTGATACAAAGGATTTGATTCACAATCTTTAGTAGGGTTATAATAAATCTAAAAAATTACATGGAAAGGAAAAACATTATGGTATAAAGATAGAGTATACCTCTATAAGCAGTCTCCCCTCAAACATATAATTCTGTAAGAACTCTATGCCCCTCCACTTGGAGGGAACTTGATATTTTTGAAAACATATCATATAATCAAGTAAGATTTATTTTGGCAAGGACTAAAATGGGATATTCAATAATATGTGGCTGAATGAATGATATGACAATAAAATAAAGGTGAAACCTATAAGACCTAGGTATTTTTTAGCTTTTATCCATCCCTATCTATTGTTGGGAAGAGGTTTTCATGGATTTCATTACAAGGTTACCAAGGTTTGAGGGTATAATTTTTATCATGGTAGTTATGTATTGACTCACCAAGTATGATATTTTTCTCTCCTTATCATAAACATTTGTTGCCATTACAGTAACTTTTGCTTTTCTCAATATATTTCAAACAATGCATGACACTCCAAACATCATTGTAAGTGATCTAATATTTACTAATAACTTTTGGATTGAATTATTTACATATTTGGGTACCTAGTTGGCTCATATCTCATCCTATCATCCTCAATTTATTAGACAAATAGAGGTAGTCAAAAAATCTCTCGAAGGGTATCTTTGTTGTTTTGATTCTAAAAAATAGCTTAAATGGGTTCATTAGATGCCACTTTATGACTGATAGTATAACACTTATTTTCACACTTCTTCTAAGGTGTCTCCTTTTATGGCATATTATGAGTATCACCCCCATCCATCAATTTAGTTTTGATAATGCATCCTAAGATTTGAGCTATTGAATAACACATTAACCATCAATAGGAGGTTTTATTCAATTTGAGATAGAATCTAGCAATAACATAAAATCAAATGAAGTAACAAATAGATCAACACCATAGTGAGTGGAATTTTGACATAAGTGATTGGGTATTTGTGCATTTCCATCCATATAAGTAGATGTATTTGAATCAATAGAAAAAGATAACAAGATATCACCTAAGTATTATGGTCCTTGCTAGATCTTATAGAACATTGGTAGTATAGCTTACAAGTTAGAATTACCCTCAGCCACTCGCATACATCTAGTATTCTATGTATCTTTCTTGAATAAATTAATTAGATATAGAATTTCCACTTAATAGTGAGTTACCTAAACTAGATGAATAAGGTAGAGTCATTCTATATCTTAAGGAGATATTTCAGAAGTGCACTAAGCAATTGTAGACCAGATCTATTAACTAATATTTGATCCAATGGAAAAACATGCATTCTTAAGATGCAACATGGGAGGATAAATCATTACTACATAAACATCCTAGTTTAATTAAAAATTTAGGATGCCATTATTTTTAAGGGGAGGGTCATGTTATTCCATTAACATATAGTTCATTTAGGGATATGTGTGTCTGACTTGTAGCTTACACATATTCATATTAGCTTGTTGAATTTCTTGATGTTCTTAGTATGGTCAGCTATGTAATAACCATGGATAAGTAGAGTATATATAAGAGGTAGTGGTTAGTATTTTAGGATCATATATTCAATTCTATTCTTATTGCATTATTGTTGAGGTTTGCCTCTCAAAGTGGCTTAGTCATAATATTGAATTATTCTACTTTTTCACCAATTGTTATTGTGGATTTGCTTATTCTTATCTTAATTATGCCTTATATTATTATACTATTGTGAATCATCTAAGTAATTTCCTTACATGATTCATATCATAGTTGGCCAAAAATGTCATCCATTCACACACTTACTGAAGAAGGGAATTTCTTTCTCCTAGAATGAAGAGTGCTAGAAAGGATTTGAACATCTCAAGGAATATCTAGACAATCTACATGTTTTATTTCCACCTATGTTGGACAAGCCATTGTTACTTTACCTATCAATGACTAAAAATTCCCTAGGGCACTTTTGGCAAAACACGATGAATAAGGTAAAGAACATTCCATGTATTATCTAATCCAAACAATGGTCGAATAAGAGAATAATTACATGTGTATTGAAAAATATTGTTTAGAAATGGTGTTTATAACACAAAATTTTCATCATTACATGATGAATAACAAGACCAATATTATTACCAAATTAGATCTGATCAAGTATCTACTTTCTAAAACAACTTTACAAGGCTACAAGGTAAAATAAATCATGCTTTTGAGTGATTTTGAAATTGAATATGCCAATTAGAATGCCATTAAGGGAAAAAGACTCGCATATCAGCTCATAAAAGATCCTCTTCATGATACCTGTAGACACCGAAAATGTGTTTGCACCTTGGTCATCTTTCGTTCTCCCCTCTTGTCCACCTCGACCCATATCCTAACCCTTGTCTTAGCCCCCTCCATTTATCAAATTAAAATAATTAAATATTTGGCCCCTTTCCACCTCACCCTTGCCACCTTGGATCCCCTCCTTGGATCCCCCCACCTCTCTCCTAGATTTTATTACCCAAATCTCCCCTTTATCCTTCCTCTCGCATCTATTTATATCTTCCTCAACCATTTTCCCATGGCCCCTTGACCCAACAGCGTGCAAGAACAGACAGAGGCTAATTTTAGCCTCTATGCCCGTTCTGCCCTCGCTGACATCGGTCATTATTCGGCTAACATCGATGGTTTTGCCGCCATCGGCAACCTTCAAAATGGTTTTTTGCAACCATTCTGCCCCCGTGAACATAATCCTCTTGACGCTCTAGGCATTCGTATTCTCCTTTCTCTCCACCTCATACAGCAACAACAGTAGGTACAGGCACTCTACATCAGTCATTTATTCTGGCAACAGGTCTTTTACAGCTCCAACAACAAGCTCCTCCATTCTTCAATCAACAAGTAGGAGGTAAGCAATTTCATTGTTTCATTCCATTATTTCATTTGATTTTAGTTATCTATCCTATCTACTATCTACCACTTGCCCTGTCCTTCCCCTGAGAGGCTGAAAAGCCTTCTTAGACCCTATCTCTCGTCCATCTTCCTTTTGCCCTGTCACCCTTTCAGTCCAGTCCCAGACAATATTCTCAGTCCCTCAGACCCAAGACAAGTTCCTTAGACCTTCAAGCAATCCTTCAAACCTCTAAATAGACCTTCCTGACCCTCAGACAAAACCACAGTCTAACGTACGCATCCATAGACCTTGTCCATAGTCCTAAAACCTGGCCTGACCCGTCCCTGACTACTACCCTAACTGACCTCAGCCAGTACCCCTACCGACGTCGGTAGTCTAACCGACGTCGGTGACCTTCCTGACCGACATCGGCAACACCCCTGACACCGGCAATTGTGTAAAGGCAGACATCTTCTAAATAGGTACGCATTTGTCTTAAGTTCTTTCTTTTTGTTTTTCATCATTTATCACTTTCTATCTCTGATCAGCATTTTGGTTTTTAATAGTGGACTGACATCCTCCAAGAAGCCTTTGCGCTTCTAGGACCAAGCTCTTGCTTGGCAGTCCACCCTTTTGTCTTCTAACATTCTTCATGTTTAGTGTCTCTCTTTTAGGTGTCATTCCTCCATAGCCAAAGAGGAGTTCTCACAATGTCTGAATTCTGGTGCACAACGTCTACAATCTAGGTATGTACAAACCCTCATCCATTTTCTTTAAGTTTCTCATTTCTCTATCTTTTGAATGTAGAAAGTGATTTAGCATAGAAACATTCTGGCACGCTCAGTGGGACCCTAGGGTCTCCCTTGGGTTTCTTTCCTTCTTTTCATATAGGGTGCATTAGGATCCTCCATTTTCACCTCTTCCTTCTTTTCTAAATGACATTATAAGCAGGAATAAAAAGAACTTTTCTTTTCTTTTCTTGCATTTCTAGACTAGTCAAAAATCATATTCCTCAACCCTTTCTCGACTTGCTTTCATCCGAACTTAACATTTTGACTTGGGGCTTAAAACACTTTGCATTCCATTTCTGCTTGTGCTTGCATTAGTCCACACTTAGTAATTAACAAAACGCATATTGAATTAATCGTAGATCACTTGATGTTACACAACCTAAACCACTTGCACTAAATCTAAACATCAAACTTACTTGAGACAAGGCCCGACTGGGATTTCATCCCCCAACGGATACCTTACCCATCCTGGTGATCCTACTTGGATTTCATCACCAAGGGGAAATCCCACTCTACTCTCTGGCAGAGTCTAAACTATAGGGAAAGTATATTTTGGCTAAGTGAGACCAGCTTACCACTAGACTCATGAAGTGAGGGAAGCTTGCTCCTTAGCACCAGGCCATGTACGAAACCTAACCTAGACTTCTTGAGTGCCTAAACAAAACTCGAAACCATCCATAGACTACCTCTTCTAGGACCCGACTCAAAATCCAAGTCTTCCTACACACATTTCTAAGGCATAAGCCACCATAATCCTAATAAATTTCTAGGAATTTAAAGCTTAGGATTTGCTTGTGCTCTTCATATTTTTTCTTCCCATCTCCTTGTTTGAGCTTGTGAGGACATCCTTTCTTGCCTTGAATGGTTTTGACTCGTAGTCAAGCCAAGGGTCTAGTCAACCATGCGAGGCATCAACCACTTCCCTCTACCCCGTCCACAACCAGTCCTATAATGGAGTTCCACTTAGAGATTGAAAGAACTCCTACTCGTCTAACCCCGCCCCAGACTCCTATTGTCCTAGAAGGGGACCAAGATTTTGCATGATTCTTAGACCTCAATGTCAAAGCCTTGCAACACTATCTTGTGCATAGCCAAATGCAAGACTCCTTGGGCAATCCGATTTATGGAATGCCGACCTCTCTTGTCGCGACTACGACCATATTGACAGCGTCTATAGTTCAACCTTTAGACACCCAAGCTATCACCTCGACCAATGACCAGACCTTGACCAACCTTCCAAGTGTGGCCTCTCCCTCCATCTTTGGGCTCACTTCCATAGGGGTTTTGGCCCCTTATCAACCTCAGCCCAGTCAACCGCTCTCTACTCCCTTTCAAAATCTAGTCATCTCTATTTTGCCTACCCTGGCCCCTATCAACACTAGGGTGGCTACCTATCCATTGGCCCTTATTACCACAATCCAACCTCTCATGGCAACATCAGGCCTAGCTATGCCCTCTACCCAACCACCCTTATTCTCCTTTTCTATCCCTACAACTAGTTATCCCTATGTTGCGCCCTTACAGGGATAACCAACTACGTCATATGCCTCCTCTAGCCTCTTCCAAGCACCCTACAACCTAGGGGGTGTGCCACCTGCCAGTTCGTTAGCAGATATCATCAAAATGCTGATGGACAAGATGTCTAGCCTAGAGACCTCCATTTTAGGCTCACGCAATGCTC
Organism: Torreya grandis; assembly: GCA_037957365.1. NCBI lineage: Eukaryota > Viridiplantae > Streptophyta > Pinopsida > Cupressales > Taxaceae > Torreya > Torreya grandis. The sequence goes on from JARHVA010000257.1 coordinate 2,767,537, forward strand.
TCTCATATGAACAAATTTGTAATGAGCCTATTCATCCTTCTGTCCTGATCAGGCCATATCCCAGCCAGTGGGAACTTCCTAAGTTTTCTTGCTTTCAAAGCAAGGAAGACCCACAACAACACTTACGGGCATTCAGACATGCCTATTACCTTATTACCCATGATGATGCACTGCTCTTACACACATTTCCTATGTCCCTCTCTGGTGCTGCACTTGACTGGTACAGCTCCCTTGCCAGCCATTCCCTCTTCACATTCACATAGCTAGCCCAGCTCTTTCTTGATCATTTCTCCATCAACATCACTAAGAAGGTCTCAATCACAGACCTCTATTATATTCGTCAATTTGAGGATGAATCCATAGCTGACTTTGTTGCTCGATGGAGAGACCTCATCAATCAACTCTCTTTTTCCTTACCCCAACCTGAACTTATTGAAATTTTCTCCCAAGCCTGTGCCAGACATATTTCTTCCACCTTGAGGGTTCAGATCTTCCGCACCTTTGATGAAGCCTTCACGATGGCCCATAAGCTTGAATTGCATGCCATTGAGGAGAATAAAGTCAAGTTGCAGAGTAAGAATCCCAACTCTAAGACCAATGACTCCTCTTCTTCTAAACCATCATCATCTAATCCTAAGTCTAAAGCTTCAGCTAATGCTATGGTTGTTAGACCTTTATCCTCTTCACCTTCAGACAATCAGCCTGAGCCATCCACATCTTAGAGCGCCACCTACCAATTCTAGTAGAGATACGTACAATGATAGTATACTCCTCTCAGAGAATCATACGCGTCTATGCTGGAAAAGCTTGTTAAATAGGGGGTTCTCAATCTCCCGTAGATTCGACCACCTCCACAATTTGATCCCTCACACGCCATCCCAGCGTGGTATAGGGAAAATGACTTTTGCAACTTCCACCGTGTTAAAAGACATGACACAGGAAATTGAAAAACCCTTAAAAACATAATCTAAGACATGCTTGAAAAGGGTGACCTCATCCTAGACAATCCTAATGCACCCCCTAATCAGGCCATCAACATCTTCAAGCAACCATTCCCCAATCATTCACCAACCCAAAACAATGTCTGGACCTTAATTGATGACACTCATGAACACAACATTCGAACAATCAATACGGTCTCGCCCTTCATCCCCGACCAACCTCAAGAGGTTAGTCCATCTATCAGTCCATCACATGTGGACGAACCTCTTTCCCTGGTTAGTTCTCTATTGACCTCTCATATCTTGGAGGACACCTCAACCTTACTGGCACCACTAGTCTCACCATCCTCCTTCTTGCTACCTATGGAGGACTCGACCCTTCCTACTCCTCAACTGCAAGTGGAGGGCACCATCATCCCTACCCTTTACCTGCTTGAGGAGCCTCATTCTCCAGTTTCTTCTCCACCTAAGGAAGAACCTGCCTCTCCTTTGTCTCCAATCGAGGACAAATCTATCACGACTTCATCATGCCATGGGACCAAGACTGCTACCCCCATCCCATCTTCGGCCCTGTAACCGTCAACATCTTCTCAAGAACCCAAATCTCATCCAACATCTTCTCAACCATTTTCTCGACTAGTGGAGAAAATCAGACTTCTTCCTTCAAGGAAAGTGAAGCATCAGGGATTGTGGGAGCATCTTAAAGCTCTTCAACATGCCCATGCCCTCTCATCTCATGCTACCAATCCTCCCAAGATAGAATCTCCCAAGACTCTCAACAAAGACAAGACTCCTACTTCTAAACCCACATCTACCCCATATAAACCTATTAAATCACTTGGCGTTTACCCTGTCTCTACCCTCACTCACCCGCAAGTGAAGGTGGACTTAGACTAGACCTTGACCAGTAGTAGTCTTCCAACCAAGTCAAAGAAGACTGGTAGACCATAGAAGCGAATGCCTCCTCCCCTGCCTCCATTGCCTTCCATTTTAGGCCCCCATCCTTCGACCCTGACTAGAGTCCTTCCCACCCTGACCTCCAATCAAAACCAGTTTCCTCCTTTGCTTCCTTTACCTACCTCCAGCCTACCTTCTCCCAAAAAGGTGGTACCTCTCATGAAGAAAGTACCATCTCCACCTGTCACTGCACCATCAAACCAAAAAGTGGTACGGAAGCCTCCCCCAACTCTGCCTAAGTAAAAGTCACCTACCTCACACATATCAACTAGCACAGACCCTTTAGTGGGCTCATACTCGTTGATATTACATTGACTTCTACAAACTTTTAGCATAACCCTTCCACCCATCAAGCCTTTCCAACCTCTCGGGTCTAAGCCCTCCTAGTTTGACGACACAAAGATTTGCTTATACCATCATACGCCAAGACACGATACCAAGACTTGTTGTGCCCTCAAGGCCATCATTCACCGCTATATGGAGAAGGACACTCTTCTCATTGAGGACACTCTTGACCAAACCTCGACACCTTCCCATCCAACCTCTTCAACCACATCAACATCTCACCAGCAGGCCATGACCCCTTCTTCACCTCCTATCTTTGAAATTAATGCTATCCATATAACCACTAGGTCGTAAAAGAACAAGGTGAAAGAAAAAGCTGCCATTCCTTGGACCTATCCTTTCATCAAGCCACGTCTAGCGCCCAAGCCTAAAATTTCTATCCTTGGCACATCTCAACCTTCTTCTTCTTCCTCTTCTGGGCCGATTCATGACTCCATGTTGAAACAGCTTCACCAGACGCCTGTGAAGATGTCCCTTTATGACCTCATCCAAACCTTGCCTCAGCATCATCAAGCCCTCATCTGAGCCTTGCAGGTAGTAGAGGTCTAACCTGAGGACCCCGAACCACTCGCTGCCCTCATCCATTCTTTATCTCCTGTTGCCTCCATCACATTCAGTGATTCTGAGATTCCCACATCCAACACGGAAGATCAGGACACCACCCTCTTCATCACTAACTATGTTGATCGAACATGCATTAAATGCATTATGATCGACAAAGGTGCCAACATCATCATTATCTCTACCCATGCCTTTGATCAGTTGGCTCTTCCCAAGAATTGCGTCTCCAAAACTGATGCAATCTTACACTCCTTCAATGACACCACTGCCACGACCATTGGCACAATCATTCTTCACATTCACATTGGTCCACATACAGTCTTGGAGCTCTTCTATATCATTGAAGGAGAGTTTCAATACAACATGTTGCTGGGCTGACCCTGGATTTGTGCCATGGCCTGTGTCCCCTCCACCCTCCACCATTGTGTGAAATTCGAGCATGACAGGCAAGTCCACACCATTCCCGCTGACCCTTCACCCTTCAAAACTTGTAACACAACCTACCATCCAAATGACGTCCTTATTCTTATCAAGCCATCAACCTCAGCACTGCCTCCATCCGTAGAAGCTTTGACTAGTTTGCAACCGGCGGTCGCCCTCACCCCTCCTCTTCAAGCAACGACCAAAGACCCCATGGAAGACATCTTCCAATGACTTTCACTGGGGGAATATTGCTTGCTAGCCTTAGACATGTTCTAAACTCCACAAGAGTATGGATGCCTTCATCTCAGCCTTAGTTATGACCATCAAATCGAGATGGTGGTGCCTTATGGTCCTTCTCACCTCTGACCCAATCTTGTCTATGGGGGGCTCAATCAAGCTCCTACTGATGGCAATCCTCTCTCTTCACCTCAACCTTTCACATCAGACTTCTCGTTTCTTGGCAACCCCACCTTTGCATGCACTTACCTTTACAGGTGTGTATGGAAGGGTTTTGGTTTCAGATGCTATGAGCAAGGATCCCATTAGCCTATTGAGCCTCTCAATGATGATGATGCCAAGAAATGGTATGGCCTGGGATATCATGACCCCACTCAGGCCCCTTCAGACCTTTATCCCGAGCCACCCATTGACCAATCTCCTCCAGGCTCACCCATTTCTCCTTCTTCACCTACGGAGTCGGTGGTTTCCATCCCTCCTAGTTTTTTTTCCATAAACACCATCCACCTAGAACCCCTGACCTATCAGCTCAATGGGGTGTCCAGGTCTTTCCCTCTCATTTATCCCAGCATGATAGAGGATGAGTCAGCGACCATTCACATTGTCCACTGCATCGATGATGATGCCATTCTATCCTACATAGGCACTGATGACTCTTTCATCTAGCGCTCCCTCCCTTCTGAGACCTAGGTTATGTTAAATGAATCAACCATTGACATCAACCTCCCTTCTTCTGATGTTCCTCATGTCTCAAAGATTGGCCAATCTTTAGATGCTTAGGAACAATTAGACTACACCCAGTTCCTCTCTGACCATAGCAAGGCCTTTGCCTGGACTTACAGTGACATGCCCAGCATGGACCCCACCATTGCTACCCATAATATTGTCACCAAACTAGAGGCTAAGCTTGTTAGGCAAAAGCTTTAAAAGATGCATCCTCGTGTTGCACTCCTTGTCAAAGAGGAGCTTCAGTGCCTTCTTTCTGTCTCCCTCATCCAGCCCATCGATTATCCACAGTGGGTCTCTAACATCGTCCTAGTCACCAAAGCAACTGGGGGGATTTAGATCTACACAAACTATCATGACCTTAACCTAGCCTATCCCAAAGATGACTTCCCTTTTCTTGACATTGACCAGCTTGTTGATCTCATGGCCGGTCATGAGATGCTATCTCTCATGGACGAGTTTTCAAGATATATCCAGATCTTGATTGCACCAGAAGATCAGCACAAGACTACCTTTATCACCCCATGGGGGACTTTCTGCTATCGAGTCATGCCTTTGGGCTTGAAGAATGCAGGCGCCACTTATCATCGTGCCATGACTTATATTTTCCATGATCTCCTCCACAAAATCATGGAGGACTATGTGGATGACCTTCTCAACAAGTCCAAGCTTTGCCGTGACCATTTGACCATTCTCAAGATCATCTTCTCTCACCTTCTTCAATACAATGTCTGCCTTAACCCCAAGAAATGCATCTTTGGGGTCCTCTTAGGCAAGCTCCTCAACTTCATCATTTCCTTTTGTGGCATCGAGATAGATCCTGCCAAGATCTGTGCTATCCTTGAGATGCTACCCCCGACCAATCTCAAGCAGCTTCACAGTCTACAAGGGAAGCTCCAGTCCATTCGCCATTTCATCTTACAGCTTTTAGACCGCTACCAGCCTTTCATCATCTCCTTAAGAAGAATGTCTCCTTTAAATGGGATGAGGACTATCAAGAGGCTTTTGAAGCCCTCAAAAGCTATCTAGTCTCTCCACGAGTCCTCATTCCACCTAAAGATGACCAAGCCTTCTACCTTTACATCTCTGCCACCAACCATTCGTTAGGTGCCATGATCACACATCGAGATAAGCATCACCATGAGCAAGCAATTTACTACATCAGCCGAATGCTGGTCGACTATAAAACTCGGTATACTCATACCAAGAAACTCTATTTGGCATTAGTCTTCACCACTACCAAGCTCCACCACTATCTTCTCAACCACAAGACCTTTGTCATCACTCACACTGACCCTCTCAAGTATATGCACTCCAAGCCATATCAAAATCAACGTATGGCTCGGTGGCTCATGCTGCTCACTGAGTTTGACCTCTAATTCATCCATCAAAAATCTATCAAGGGGCAAACCATTGCTGACCAATTGGCAGATGCCCCTCTTCCTGACAATCAACCTTCACAGTGTGAGTTTCTTGATGAATCTATCACCGCACTTTCCACCGATGACACCGTCTACCAAATGACTATGCTCTTTGATGGCTCCAAATGTCAACTCAGTGGGGGTGCGAGAGTCATTCTCATCCCACTCAAAGGTGAGCCCATGCCTCTATCTTTCAAGCTCGACTTTGATTGTACCAATAATATGGCTGAATACGAGGCCTTCATTTTGGGACTTCAGACTGCCTTTTCTCTCGGTATCAAGTCCATCAACATCTTCAGCGACTCACAACTTGTCATCAATCAAGTCAATGGTTCATACCTCTATAAAAATGAAGTTTTGCATAGGTATAAAAATTGTGCTAACCTTCTTCTAGCATCTTTTGACCATTACCTCTTGCAGATTGTTCCTCGATCCACGAATAAGTTTGCTGACACCATGGCTTCTCTTGCTTCGCATATCCCATCCTCATCATCATCATCTCAACTTTTTGTCACAGTGCATCATGTGCCATTTCCTTCATACATCTCTCCTCACATTAATTATATCATCACTATCAATTCTAGTCCATGAGATGATTGGTATAAGCAACTAGTGGACTACTTGTCTCTTTCTGTCATTCCTCCCAACCTCTCTAGCAATGCGTGGCAAGCTTTCATCAAGCGTACAGCTTGTTATACTATGCTAGGGGGTCTTCTCTATAAGTGAGGCTTTGACGGCCTCCTCCTCCACTGTCTCACCTCCATTGAAGCCTCTCATGCCATAAAACAAGTCCATGACAGGATTTGTGGTGGACACTTTAATGGGAACTCGGTTGCCAAGTGCATCCTTCACCTGGGTTATTATTGGCCCACTCTTCATCAAGACTGTAGTGACTACGTTCGGCATTGCATCAAGTGTTAGCAGCACTCTAACTTGCTTCATCTCCCTAGCCACACCTTACAAGTCGCTCAAGATTTCTAGCCTTTTTCTCAGTGGGGCTTAGATCTCATCGGTGAGATTAACCCTCATTCATCTCTTCATCATCAGTCCATCATCACCGCCACTAAATATTTCACCAAGTGGGTGGAAGCCATTCCTCTCATCTCCACAAAAGCCGATAAAATTGTCGACTTCATCAGTAGCCATATCATCTATCATTTTGGTGTCCCTCCCAAAATCATCACCGACAATGGCAAGTCCTTCAAAAACAAGACTGTCCAAAAGCTATGCGACTCATTCGGCATCAAACTCAGCTTCTCTTCGCCTTACTACCCACAAGCAAATGGGTAGGCTAAGGCTTCTAACAAAATTTTGACTAAAATTCTCATGAAGGTGGTTAATGACACAGGAAGGGACTGGCACATTCATATTCCCTTCACTTTGTGGGCCTACCGCACTAGCATCTAAACCTCTACAGGTGGTACTCCTTTCACCTCTCATGTATGGAATAGAGGCTATCATACCTCTCAAAGTACAGATCTCATCTCTCTGCATCTCTCTGCATGACATTCTATCTAATGATGACTTTCATCAAGATCACTTAGCTCAACTTGAGTTACTTGATGAGCGTCATCTTGCTGCCCTCAATCACCTCCATGCCTATCAAAATCGCATTAAGCGAGCCTATGACAAAAATCTAAGAGAATGAGATTTCAACAGCGAAGACCTCATCCTCAAAGAGAATCAGCATGTGACCAATATGAAGCAAAGTAAACGAGGCAAATTCGCCCCTAATTGGCTCAAACCTTTCATCATCATGCACAAGTATGGGTCAGGGACTTATCATCTGTCCTCTCTTGATGGACAGCCAGAACCTGAGCCTCTTAATGCATTGCATCTGTGACCATTCTTTTGTTAGTCAAGTATTCATCCACTTGACATTTAACTTGAACTCGTCCCTTGAGCAATCCCTATCCTTCTAATCCTCATTCCTTTCAACCCTATTCCCCTAAACAAATCCTCTATAAACCCTTTTATGACACATGGATACTTTGTCCTAATAAAAGGGAGCCCTTGAACTTCTATAGTCTTGTCCATGACTCTAAATTTTGTCAAAAAAAAAGATGTCAAAACATATCCAAGGTCACAAAAACAAATCAAAAGACAAACTGCTCCTTGAAAGGACAACTATACTATCATTGTTGTAGCTAATAGACTGCTCCCTTGAAGGACAACTATTCAAACTTATATAAAGCAAAAATATAGACCACTCCCTCAAAGGATGGGTATGACTAAATCTTGCTACAAACAACACCTTTTTTAGAAGCTTCCTGCATCGATTAGCTTCACAAATGACCACAAAGCAAATGACATCTCTATGTAGACTTCCCGCATCAATCAGTCTGCCAAAAAATTAAAAAAAAATAAAAAATGGGTCATGGACTTGGCTTGTAGTTGTCTCAGGGTCTCCTATAAAAGGGGCAAAGTTATCCCTGCTCTTAAAATGGGTTACCCCATCCTCCTCCTATCACCTGCTCAAGGGACTTCGAGCTCACTTTAATGTCAAAGTGATTCCATTACCGTTCTAACACAATTCATGGTCAAAGACACAATGCATGAATGGGGCTCTTGGTTCTAACAACCCCTATCTATGCTATCATTCTAGTCCTTGTCAATGAAAGAGCAATTTGCCTTTCACCTTCTTTTCACCTTTGGTCACCAAACCCAAACCATTTTCAGACCAGCATCATGACACCATCATCATCATAGTCCATTTTCACATAGTTTCTATGGACAACAATACACATGGAAACTATCGACCAGACACAATTTATGTGAAGCATAAACCAATACTTGATGAAGCATAAATAGTCCCCATTTCATTTTTAGCATACATCCATCACGACTATGGACAATTGCTAGGGATGAAAGACCATCGACCAATGTTATAAAATACACCATTTGGAAAAGGCTGTAGCATCATCTTATCCTCATCATTTCGACACATGACCAAACCAATCATCGACCAATCTTCTCAACTAGTTCAAACTACATTGGTCTAAGGCCCTAAGACTAGGGATATGTAGGCAGCACTTAGATGACACGATGTCTTCTGGGGTTAGCTCGACCACCCTCATTTGTTCATCTCTCTGATGGGCAAACCGTTCCTCCTCTTGACCATGACCTTGACCTCATCCAAAACCAATCCTCGACCTTGACCTTGACCAAGACAAGTCTATCAACCACTTTAACCAAGTCCAATCCATCCCTTTGACCCTTCCTCCCTTTTAGGGAGAACTACATTGGCCTAAGGCCCTTCACACAAGGGCTATGTAGGCAGCACTCAGTGTTCTGAGGTCAGCTCGGCCACATCCTTTCGTCCATCCATCCACCTTGACCAAAGACCATTGTAGATCATGCCTATCTCTCCTAACCATGACTACTTCCAAGCCAATGTTGCCTTGGTTGTTTTTACATGTATGCTACCCCACGACTGGTTAGCAAATTGTGCACAGACTATTTTTGACCTTCACAAGTATAAGATCGCGAGCCGGTTGATCCCTACTACTTGTGGCATTTTTGTGTTCTAGGATCACTTCCTAAGCCCAGGATACCTGGAACATGATGACCATTTAGAGCTTCAGCTTAGATTGAATAACCTGATCAATAGATGACTAAATGTTGGGGCCCATTATTTCAATTTTAGCACTCCTCGACCCTCGACATGCGACAATTTGACCTGACCATCCCGTGAAGTGGTATACGCGTAATCACGACTATTACAACATTTTTGCTCACCCTCTCTCTATCCATCTCTTTGTCAAATCGACACTCAATCTCTGGTTCCCTTCCCTTGACTCTCGCTTGGAGGGGGGAACACCTCATCCCATTCCTGGGGCAACTAACTCCTATTTTTGTCTTGCAGTTTGTCAAGAACAACCAACAAGACAAAAAGGGGCAAATGTAGACACCAAAAATGTGTCTGCACCTTGGTCATCTTTCGTTCTCCTCCCTTATCCACCTCAACCCATATCCTAACCCTTGTCTTAGCCCCCTCCATTTATCAAATTAAAATAATTAAATATTTGGCCCCTTTCCACCTCACCCTTGCCACCTTGGATCCCCTCCTTGGATCCCCCCACCTCTCTCCTAGCTTTTATTACCCAAATCTCCCCTTTATCCTTCCTCCCACATCCATTTATGTCCTCCTCAACCATTTTACCATGGCCCCTTGACCTGACAGCATGCAAAAATGGATAGAGGCTAATTTTAGCCTCTGTGTCTATTCTGCCCTCGCCGATGTTGGTCATTATTTGGCCGACATTGGCGGTTCTACCACCGTCGGCAACCTTCAAAATGGTTTTCTACAACCATTCTACCCCCACAAATATAATCCTCTTAACACTCCAAACATTCGTATTCTCCTTTCTCTCCACCTCGTACAGTAATAGCAGGAGGTACAGACACTCTACATCAGTCATTTCTTCTGGCAACAGGTCTTCTGCAGCTTCAACAATAAGCTCCTCCATTATTCAATCAACAAGCAGGAGGTAAGCAATTTCATTATTTCATTCCATTATTTCATTTGATTTTAGTTATCTATCCTATCTACTATCTACCACTTGCCCTGTTCTTCCCCTGAGAGGTTGAAAAGCCTTCTCAGACCCTGTCTCTCGTCTATCTTCCTTTTACCCTGTCACCCTTTCAGTCCAGTCCCAGACAATATTCTCAGTCCCTCAGACCCAAGACAAGTTCCTCAGACCTCCAAGCAATCCTTTAAACCTCTGAACAGACCTCCCTGACCCTCAGCCAAAACCATAGTCCAACCTGCGTGTCCATAGACCCTATCCATAGTCCTGAAACCTGGCCCGACCGTCCCTGACTACTGCCCTGACCGACCTCGGCCAGTACCCCTATCGACGTCAGCAGTCTAACCGACATCGGTGACCTTACTTACTGACACTGGTAACACCCCCGATGCTGGCAACTGTGTAAAGGCAGACAACTTTTAAATAGGTACACATTTGTCTTAAGTTCTTTCTTTTTGTTTTTCATCATTTATCACATTCTGTCTCTGATTAGCATTCTGGTTTTTAATAGTGGACTGACATCCTCTAAGAAGCCTTTGTGCTTCTAGGACCAATCTCTTGCTTGGCAGTCCACCCTTTTGTCTTCTAACATTCTTCGTGTTTAGTGTCTTTCTCTTTTAGGTGTCATTCCTTTACAGCCAAAGAGGAGTTCTCACAACATCTAAATTCTGGTGCGCAACGTCTACAATCCGAGTACTTACAAACCCTCATCCATTTTCTTTAAGTTTCTCATTTCTCTATCTTTTGAATGTAGAAAGTGATTTAGCGTAGAAACAATACCCAACCTATTAAATTTAGATTTATAGATGAATCCATTATGACCATAGAAGTAAAAATAAAGCACCTCTTGAGGCAAAAAAGTGGAAGATGTACTTTGATAGTTCACTCATATCTCAAAGATCATGTGCCAACATATTGTTTATCAAACCATAAGGGGATATTATTACTAAGTAATTTCATATTAGTTTTCCATATAATAATAACATGGATAATTATGAAACACTCATTATAGGGATTCTCTAAGTAGTGCAATTAAACATTCAACATTTATTAGTTCACAATGATTCACAACTAATTATCAATTAAGTCATAGAATAATACAAGACTAAGGATGAGAATTTGGTACCATATAAAGACATGGTTTATACTCTTAAAAATAAAATTTCCAACATTTAGTTTAAATGGATACCTAGAGTTAGAAATAAAATAATTAATGCATGGTCACTTTTGGCTCCAAGATTATGATTAAAATAGTTTTTAGCTATTACCAATTTTTTATGGAACATTTTTTAGCACCAACACATGAAAAATTAGTCATCAAGATGGTTTGGGACATTATTGGTCCCAATTCTCTTTAGTATTATGACATATATGCCTATTTCCAAGACTAAATTATTCCACTTGACCTATAACATAAGAAACAAAAATCCTTCATCTACAAAGCCACCCATGTTACTTTACTAGGACCAACCATGTATTTTAAAAGATACGATTGAACTTTGATTTATCATTTACCTTTGGTAGAATCTAGATTAGTGTTAAAGGAATTTTATGGAGTGTGTGGAACCCACACTAGTGGGGAAATCTTAGTGTTTCTCTACATTTTTGTTAATTACATTTAGAAGAAAGAAGAAACTAAAGTTAAAGGCTAGGGGTTTGTATGTTACCTGGATTAAGTTGCACACCGTATCCAAGCGTTGTAGGAGCTCCTCTTTGGCTATGGAGGAAAACACCTGTAGATAAGAATAAGACTTAAACAAAGAAAATGTTAGAAGATGATAAGGTGGACTACCAAGCTACGCGCTTGGTCCCGAAAGCATAAAGCTCTATGTGGGATGACAGTCCACTATTTAAAACAAAGAGATTTGTATAAAATGAAATGATAAAAGACTTATAGAAATGAAAAGGTAAAATATTATGTACCTATTTCCTATAGTTTGTGTGTCTCAGTAGGCTGGTCAAAGGTTGTGTCTGGTCTTTGGGCTATTTAGATTGGTTTTCTGGTTTGCACAGTCGTTGACATTGGTTATTTTGCCGATGTCACTAGTAAATAGTGCCAACATCAGTTATACTACCGATGTCAGTAGGGGCAATAGGTCTTTGGATGGGTTTTAAGTTATTTTTGTGATGGACAAAAGAGTCTAGGAATTAGGTGGTTTGTGCAGGGTTACAGGAATGAGAATAGGGTCTGAAGAAGGGTAAAGGTAAAAGGTAGGTGTGAGAATAGGGTAAGAGTTAGAGGAAGGCTTTTCAGCCCTTCCATAGAGGAAGTTAGGTTTCTTTTACAGTATTCAGAAATAGTAAATAAAAACTAATTACCAAGTTATTCTAAAACTTTGAAATGGAGACCAGAAGAATACTTAGCTTTTTGGTGAAGACTCGAGGGTTTCAAGATGCTTATTCCTATTACGACTGATGTCAAAGACCTCATACAATGTTTTCAATCCAATGTCTAGAGTGACTTCTATAGGGTTTCTATAGCCTAGAGAGTGATAATCAAATTTTGATGCTTAGTCTTAGAGCATGTGTGTCGATATGTGAAGAGGCTGGGGGAAACTCAAGGTTAGAACCTAGTTTATTTAACTGACATCGATGATTCCATCGGCGTCAGTCGATAGTCGATCGACGTTGGTGGCTAAAGAATGGGTAAAAGGGCTATTTTTAGCTCTTTGCCCATTTCTCCATCTGCCAAGTGCATTTGCCATTGGATAATGGTCAAAATATGGGTTTATTAGGCATGAGAATTAGTTAGAGAGTTAGAATAGGTCTTAGGTAGTTAGGATATGAAGGAATTAGTCTCAGGGTGACTCATAGGGTAAGAAATGGTCTTAGGGCGAGGTGTCTAAGTGAGGTGTCCTAGGTGAGGAGTGTAGGTGAGGTCATTAATTTAAAATAAGTAATTTATTTTAAATTAATAAGATGTATAAGTGTTTAGAAGGGGACCAAGGGGGGATTGACATAATATTGGTGTCTACATTTGCCCCTTTTTGTCTTGTGGTTTGTCTTCATGAACCACAAGACAAAAATAGATGTTGGTTTCCCCAGGTAGGGGATGAGGTATTCCCTCTCAAAGTGAGAGTTGAGAGAAGGGAATCCAAAATTGGGTGCTGATTTGATAGGTAGTAGATGGGTAAGGTGAAGTTAGAGTGTGAACATTGTAATAGTTGAGATTGTGCGTATACCACTTCACATGATAGGTAGGTCAAATTATTATAGGAAAGGTTGAGGAGCACTAAAATTAAAGTAACCAGTCTCCAGCTTATTAGTGGTAGCTGATTGGGTTAATTGATCAAAGTTATAGCTCTAATGGTTGAGGAGGACTAAAATCAAACTAACTAGTCCCCAGCTTTTTGGTTATAGCTGATTGGGTTAGATTGATCAAAGTTGTAACTCCAATGGTCATCATGTTCCAAGTATCTTAGGCTAGGAAGTGCTCCTGGAAAACATGAAAATGTGACAAATATTGGGGATCAACTTGGACACGATCTAATAATAGGTGTGAGGGTCGTGGATAATTTGCTAACTATTCGTGAGGTAGCATATGCAGTCAAAACAACCAAGGTAGAGTTGTCTCAAAAGTGGTCATGGTCTAAGGAGATAGTCATGATCTCTAAGTTCATTTGTCGAGTCGGGCTAAGATATAAGTGATCTCAAATGTTTGTTTGTTGTGGTTAGGGAGATGTATGTGATCTCCAATGTGCCCCATGAGAAGTCTAGGTGAGTCCTACAGTGTTAGGGCTGGTTGTTTGGGCAAGATTTTAGGTAGTTGAAAAGAAGGCTTATGTTTTGAGGTTGCCAACATTGGTTAGGAAACCGATGTCAGTCATGTATAAAGTAATTAACTACCGACATCGGTGGAAATTAATCAATGTCAATAGCCTAGGGCATGATTTTGCCAACGTCGGTGGCCTACCAAACCTGACAAAAGCAGATTAGTGGCCCACCAAAAGTCATTTATAACTATTGAAGTGGTTAAAAAGTGAGCTCCAAGGTGTTTAGTGTGATAGAGACTTTTAGTTGTCCATGGTAGTAGTGCTCGGTGTTAGTTGTGAGTGGTTAGGAGTGTTGGTGAGTTTGGAGTGTTGGAGAGTTATGGGAGGCATTTTTGGGCCACTAGGGACTTAATTGAGGAGATGAGGTAGACAGAGATGGTGGAGGTTGGAGGAGGCCCTATAAGAGGACACCCATTACACCACCTCGGTGGTGATGATGATATGAGGTAGGGTGTTTTATTTAAGTTTTTAATTGTTTTTGAATTGAATTTTATTTTTGTTATTTTTTGTGTTTTTAGCTGTAGATCGAGGGGGAAGGTAATTAGAAGGGTGGGTAGGTTAGGTAGGGTTATTTAGGTAGTTTTAGGAGGGTTTGGGGGGGGTTTTGGTTGCAAAAATGGGGAAGCCCTAATTTTTAGGGCTCACCCCATTTGGCCATCGGGCTGAACCAGTCACCGACGTCAATAGTTCTATCAACATCAGCCAACCAGTGACTGACATTGGTTATATAGGTCCTGATGTTAATTAGGTAGGTGTCATCACCAGTACTCTAACTGATGTCAGTTGCCTTAAAAAATTGTTTAGGCTTTAAAAAAGCTGAAAATGATAGTCCAGAGAGCCTAAGTCATGCTGAGACACTCTTAGGTTTAGTGATATGCATATAGGTTTGGCTAATTGGTCCATTAGGTAGATGAATGGGTGAATGGCTTAGATAACCTTAGAAGACCCCATGTTAATTGAGTGTTACCTACATAGCCCCTATTTTAAGGGACTCAAGCTAATGTAGTTCTCCCAGAAGGGAAGAAGAGTCAAAAGAAGTTGGTAGTTGGTTTGCTAATTTTGTTATGTATGTGTTGGTTAGATGTAGGTGAGGTAGACATTGATGCTGCGAGACCATCTCCCAACATTGTTGATGTAGATGTGTCGAGACATTATAGGAGAGGAGTGGGCACAAATGGCCATTATAGGGCTTGATGGGCTGCGGCGATATTGTCGAGTGGCTAGAGATGTTAGCTTGATAGTGGCCTTGATTGAGTGGTGGGATCATACCACCAGCACCTTTCACTTGCCCACCAGAGAGTTGATAGTTATAGTTGAGGACATGTATCAGATTTTGTAGTTGCCAATACATAGGGTAGATATATATGCATGCTCGAGAGAGGAGCATGATATTCATATGGTGACACTGTTTAGGGAGTACGCTGATGAGG
This sequence comes from Torreya grandis, assembly GCA_037957365.1. Lineage (NCBI taxonomy): Eukaryota > Viridiplantae > Streptophyta > Pinopsida > Cupressales > Taxaceae > Torreya > Torreya grandis. The sequence goes on from JARHVA010000257.1 coordinate 2,782,880, forward strand.
CATCCTACCATTCAAAAAGTTTTAATTATGAGCCAATTTATGCTACAGATGAGGATGAGCATCAACTTGCCATCTTGATGATGATTAGCATCATAGTTTATACCCTTCCTGATGCAGAGGGAGGGAGATTTCTGATTGTGATGACTGGGGTTTTGATGGACATGGTTGAGCAGTAGATAGTTTTTATGTGGGCTCTAGTCTTTTCAGCCCAATTATACAAGAAGCTATGGGGGATTACCCAGTGGCGATGGTATAAATTGTGTATGGGCCACCTCTTACACTATTAGGCATATGAGCACATAGTGGTGACATGACCTCTCAGCCTCCCAGCAACTATCCAGGCCAGCTTCAGAGTTGGTTTTAGATGGTGGTGAGAGGTCATGGCATAGACACGTGTGGATGGCATTGTCTGGGATATTGATTATTATAGGGGGTACTAGATGCCCTGATCCTAATAGATATTATTTGGAGGCTGTACCTACTATATCAGGCATTCAAAGATCAAGCAGAGTAGTTGGTGGGTGTCTAGAGCTTACAATGGGTGAGGGGCAAGTGAGTTGGCAAGCTCGAGAGAGTCCCTATTAAGAGAGTGCAACAGTAATATGGGATATTATAGGAAATTCCACCTACTTTCTCACATTACAAATGAGATGACATTGAGGCACCCCTTCCACTGCTAGAGGAGATAGAGTAGCCAGATTTTGAGGAGATACCCGATGGTCCATGTGTGGTAGATCTGGGATGTACGATGGCCTACTTAGCTTGGTAGTAAGTCACTATGCAAGGATTTAGAGGGGACCACCTCCCAATCTACAGACGGTCAAAAAAGAGAGGGAGGCCACCATCCATGAGAGAGATGCAAAATGAGCACAGGTGGCAATGCTTCAAGGGCAGGTGGTAGTGTTTCAGGGGTAGGTGATAGTGTTGACAGCATAGGTGGCTACCTTAATAGGGTAGGTTACTACATTACAGGGGTAGTTGGCTATAGCTCAAGCACATGTATTTTTAGGATAGGGTTTTGGAGGGTAGGGCCCTATTCAATCACTAACACAATAGCTAGTACAGCCACCACCACAGCAACCACCTCAGCCACAGCCATAGAGTTCACTACAGGGCATGGCATCTGGATCGATGGGTCCACCATAGATTATACCTATATTTAGGTATAATACTATGTTGGATGAGATTACATATTGTGAGGGTGCCATCAGGGGATTTTTATAGATCTAGTGATATTTTGAGATGTGAGCTCAATAGAGATTTGAGTCGCATGCCACTGCCTCCAGTTCTCAGAGATGGTGACTGTCAGAGAGTGGAGATGATTCGACATCTTCACGACCACGACCATGACCACAGCCTTGATGGATGTTTTAGTTTTTATTCGAGATGTATATATATACCAGATTGCATGTCATTGATGTGAGATGTACATATATTTTGAGAGAGACATGTATATATTATACTGTTTTAGATATTTTTGATGTATACCTATACTTGACAGTTATATATATATATATATGAGATGAGATGTTTGAGATATTATCATGTTATGGATGTGACTTGTTGTGGTTATGTTAGTGTTTTTAGCATTTCCCATATGTTTGATGGTACATGCTTGAAATGATGAGTGTATGATGATGTTATAGCCTTTTCCATATTCTATGATGGTGTATTCTATAACATAGGTTATGTAGTTTTTCATCCTTAGCAATTTTCCATATTGGTGATGGTGTATGCTAAAATTGATGAGGGTATGATGATGTTATAGCCTTTTCCATATTGTGTGATGGTGTATGTTATAACATAGGTTATGTTGTTTTTCATCCTTAGCAATTTTACATATTGGTGATGGTGTGTGCTAAAAATGAAATGAGTTTATTTATGCTTTAGCAGGTTTCCATATTAGTGATGGTTTATGCTTGACATAAATTGTGTTTGGTTGATAGTTTCCATGTGTATTTTTTTCCATAGAAACTAGTGTGAATGGGATATGATAATTTATATAACACAAATTGATATTTGCATTAAATAAATCATGAAGTTATGTTAGTGGTTTAGGAAATGTTTTGGTTGGCATGTTATGCTTTGGCATGTGACGAAGGTGTGCAAGAAGTGAAAGGGCATGTTGCTCTTTCATTGACAAGGACCATAATGATATCATAGATAGGGTTGTTGCAAACAAAATCCCTATTCATGCATTACATCGTTGACCATTGGTTTGTGTTAGAGAAGTACTCTAATCACTTGATATTAAGTGAGCTCAAAATCCCTTGAGTATTTTGGGGTAATAGGTGTGATTATGTGATATGTGAGGATAGTATAACCTTGTTTAGTAGGGATATCTTTGCCCCTTTTATAGGTGACCCTGAGAATGACTATAGGCAAGTCCATGACTTAATAGTTTGTCAGTCAATTTTTTTTTTGTTGGTAGACTGATCAATGCAGGAAGCCTACTTGGGGATGTTGTTTTATTTTGTGGTCATGTGAAGATGATGGATGTGGGAAGCTTCTGAGAGGGTGTTGTTTGTTGTAAAATTTGGGAATAGCCATCCTTCGAGGGAATGGTCTATAGTTTACTTTGTATGCTTGGAGTTCATTGAATAGCTATCCTTTAAGGGAGCAGTTTATTAATTACAGCAATGATGCAACTGTCCTTTGAGGGAGTAGTCTACATTTATAGTTTATGACCTTTGTATGTTTTGTTAAGCATCCCAATTTTATGTTTTATTTGTTGACTGAATTTTTAGTCATGGACAAGACTATAGAGGTTTAAGGGTTTCCCTTTTAGTAAGACAAAGTATAAATGCAAAAAGGGTTAACTAATGTTTGTGGGGAAAAAGGGTTGAAAGAAATAGGAATGAGGATGATAGAGGTTGCTCAAGGGATGAGCTCAAGTTAAACATCAAGTGAATGAGTACTCGATTAATCAATAGAATGGTCATAGATGTAAGGCATTAAGGGGCTCAAGTTCTAGTCAACCTTCAAGAGAAGATAGATGATAAGTACCTGATCCATACTTGTGTGTTATGATATAAGGTCTAAGCCAATTAGGAGCAAACTTGCCTCGTTTACTTCTTTCCATATTGGTCACGTGTTGGTTTTCTTTAAGGACAAGATCCCCAATTTTGAAATCTTGATCTTTAAGATTTTTTTTATAGGCATGCTTGATATGGTCTTGGTAGATATGAAGATGATTAAGAAGTTGGTTGATGCTTGGTCGATGCTTGGTTGAGGTTGTGATAGTTAGTACAAAGTCGAATTCCCCCAGTTGCTTTTGTGACAGGGACAATGTTTGACACCCATTGCAGATAATCAATGGGTTGGATAAATGAGATGGAGAGAAGACATTGAAGCTCCTATTTGACAAGGAGTGGGATGCGAGGATGCATCTTGTGAAGCTTTTTCCTAATAGGTTTAGTTTGAGAGGACAGGATCTTGATCTTCTAGGTTGTACTCTGGAATCTCAGAATCACTGAAGGTGACTGAGGCAATGATTGGTAATGATTTGACTAAAGAAACTAGTGGTTGGGGGTCTTTAGGTTGGACCTAAACTACTTGTAAATCTTTAATCAAAGCTTGGTGATGTTGTGGAGAGCTTTGTATTAGGTTATACAAAGACGTCTTCACAGGTGTTTGATGAAGTTATTTCACCATGGAGTCACGAATTGGCTTTGAAGATGTTGGTTGAGATGTACCCAAAATTGAAATCTTGGGTTTTGGTGGTTGAGAAGGCTTGGCAAATGGATATGTCCAAGGGATAGAAACCTTCTCTTTTCCTTTATCCTTTAAGGTTTGTGACCTGGTGGCCACATTAATGGTGTTGATTTTGAGTAAAGGGGGAGAAGGTGGTAGAAGGACCATAGTCTGATGATGAGATCCCGATGAAGGTGAGGAGGTTTGAGAGGTATGGGTGGTGTCAATAGTTTGTCAAAGGGGTGGTCAAGAGGATCCTTAATGAAAAGGGTGTCCTTTTTTAGGTGTTGGTGAATGAGAACCTTAAGAGTGCAGCAACGCTCAGTGTCATGCCTAGGTGTGTAATGATACGCACAGATTTGAGTGTCTTCGTACCAAGATGGTTTTGGTCTAATAGGTTGGTATGGCTTAATTGGTGGGAAAATGATGCTATAAGACTACAACACTTGGCGTAAAAGTAAAGCATAGGAACCCGCTAATGGGTCTACATGTTTTATTGCAGTAGGGGTTGACAACTTCTATTTAGAATTTGTAGGAGGAGTTTTTCATAACATCTTTTTGTTTGGTGGTGTGACCACACACGTAAATGGCAGTTTTTTAATCAGAGGTGTCAAATTTTTTGGAGGAAATATATGTTTGATGGGTAGAGGGAGTAATGGAGGTGATTTGTTTTTGTGAGGTGTTGGAGTAGGGAGCACTCCTATTAAAGTGGAAGGATGTGGACCCAAGATAGAGGGCAATGGTGAAGGTGGGGGAGGAGTTCTCCGATGTGGTTTAGTAGTCTTCTTTAGTTTGGTGTGAGGAGCACTATTGTGTGGGGTGAGGTTCAAGTCTACTTTCACTTGTGGGTGAGTGAGGTTTGATAGAGGGTGAACACCAAGAGATTTAATTTACTTTGGCATGGTGAATGCCATTGAGGGTTTAGGTTCAGACATGGATGGTTAAGCTTTTGATGATTTAGAGGTGGAAGCCTGATCCTCCTCAAAAACTTTGGGGTGAATTGTCACAGAAGGGTCGGCAATATAAGATGAAGCAGGATGTGTAAGATAAGGAGCCTTAAGTCACTCCCATAGCACCTCATGTTTTAGGTTCCTCAAATGGAGAAATCCTAAGTTTTCTGCCAATCAAGAAAAGGGTTTAGGTGATGTCATGCGAGGCCTTGAAATTGGTATTTTGGAGGATTTGGGTGATTGTGAGAGTGGAAACATGTTGGACATAGCAATCTTGGGCCAAAGGTGAGAGAAAACCGTCACTAAATCTTCCTCAGCCAATGTGGGTGAGGCGACAAGTTCTTCTCTCGATGGAGAAGGGATTAGAGAATTTGGCTCTTCAAGAGGATAGAGCATAGGTATGATCATGCCTTCCATGTGTGGTTTAGGAGCATGAAAAGTATGATCCTCCATTGGTGATAAGAGGGATGAGGGCAAGGCCACTGGCATTGGTACCGTCAAGGCATCCTCCAATATGGGAGAGGTCAAAGTAGACTCTCCTACGTGTGAAAGGGGGGCTGATGGAGGACTATCCTCCATTGATGGAGGACAAATAAGAGAGGAAGGCTCCTCTAAAGGGTGAAGTAGAGGGATTATGGCTCCTTCTACATGAGGGTGTGGAGTATGAATGGTAACTTCTTCCAATGGTAGAAGAAGAGGGAAGATTGGGGCAAGAAGAATAGGTAATACAGGTTCCTCATGAGGTTGAAGAATGGGTAGAGGATGTGTTTGATGTTGTGGGGATGATATGGGTAAAATAGGCTCTTCTACCCATGGTGGAGAAATAGGTTGACTAACTCTTCAAACTATGGGAGAGGTTGGTTAGGAATGAAAGGAGAGACCATGTCGACCGTGCATATGTTGTGCTCTTGGGGGTCATTAGTCATGGTCTAAACATTGTTCTGACTTGGGGAATGGTTAGGAAATGGTTGCCTAAAGACATCCATGTTTTGGTTGGCCAGCACATTAGGGTTATCTAAAACAAGGTCCCCTTTGTCTAAAATGTCTTGAACAACATTTTTGAAGGTTTTACAATTGTCAGTGTCATGACCCTTGACACAGTGATAGTTACAAAAGTCATTTTCCCTATACCATGCAGGGATGGCTTGTGAGGGGTTAAATTGGATAGGTCAAATTTGAGGGAGATTGAGGACCCCCTACTTGACTAGTTTATCCAATACGAAAGCGTATGATTCTCCTCTTGGAGTGTATTGACATTATACATACTGCTATTGAAATTGTCTTGTAATGTTTTGTGATGTGGAAGGTTCAGATTGGTTAGTGGTAGAAGATTATGACCTAAGGACTACAACATTTGATGATCCCTTGGACTTGGAGTGGGAAGATGAAGGTTGGGAAGATGAAGGGTAATTGGATTTTGCATTGGTATTTTTACTATGCAATTTGAATCTATCCTCTTCGACTACGCAGAGTTTAAGATTTCGGGCCATTGTGAAAGCTTCATCAAATGTGTGGAAATTTTGAACCCATAAAGTAGATGAGATGTGCTTGGCACATGCTCTTGAAAAGAGCTCAATGAGCTCAGGTTGAGGTAGTGAAAAGGAGAGTTGGTTGATTAAACCTCTCCAATGGGCAACAAAGTTAGCTTTTGATTCATCGTCAAATTGTTTAATAGAATATAGGTCTGTGATGGAGACCTTCTTAGTGATGTTGATTAAGAAGTGGTTGAGGAATAGTTGAGCTAGTTAAGTGAAGGTAAAGAGAGAATGACTAGTAATGGAGCTATACCAGTCAAGGGTGGCACCAAAAAGTGACATGGGGAATGTGCAAAGTAATAATGCATCATCGTGTGCTATAAGGTAACAAGCGTGTCTAAACACTCTTAGATGTTGTTGTGGGTACTCTTTACTCTAAAAGCAAGTAAATTTTGGGAGTTCCCACTGGATAGGGTATGGCCGAATAGGGACTGAAGGGTGGATAGGTTCATTATAGATTTGTTCATATGAAAGAACACTCCTTAAACCTAAAATAGATGTCTCAAGATTGGACATCTTATCCATCAACATCTTAATTAGATCAGTTGATGGATTGGTAGGAGGGACACCCCTAAGTTATAGGGTACCTGGAAGGTGTTGAGAGGGGTGTATGATGTACTTGGTTGCATTTGTGTAGGTGCAACATATTGGTAGTTCATCATAAGGATTGATGTTGAGGCCAAAGGGGTTTGTGCCATGAAGTTGGAGGGCACAACTTGACTAGATGCCACCAAGGGTGGTTGAATGGCGATGAGACTAGTTAAATGATGAGTAGCCACTCTCGTGTTTATGGGCATAAGAGTGGTGGGATAGAGACAATCAAGTTCTAGAAATGTGTTGAACTTGGTTGAATTATTTGTGGTTGAGGGGGTACAAAAACCCCGACGGAGGTAGGTCCAGAAATAGAAGGGGAGGCCAAATCTTAAACATTGGCCATGGTTGGGTTAGTGGTTGAGGCAATGGCCTGAGTGACCATAGGTTGGGTAACAGAGGCTATTGATATTATTGCCATTTCAACCAAGGAAGTTGGCATCCCATAAATAGGATTACCTAAAGGATATCGCATTTGGCTTCTAATGAGATAGTGTTAGAGAGCCTTGACATTATGGTCAAGGAATCTCTCAAATTCTTGATTCCCTTTGGGAACAATAGGAGGTTGATTTGGGGTAGGTTGGATAGGAGTACGCTCAGTGTCTGAAGTATACTCCATTTGGTGACTTGATATGAAAGGCAAAGGTGGAAGTGGATGTTGACTCACATGGTCAACAAGAGATTTGGCTTGACTGTGTGTCAGAACCATTCAAGGCAAAAGGGGTTCAGGTTCCAAAAACTATGTGTTTCAAATTCAAAAAACTAGAATTTGTGTTTAACAGCAAAAAAGTTGGGTTTTAAGCTTGTTGTTTGGAAAGAAAATTTGTTGATAGTGATCGATGTTGGTTCACTTAACCGATGTCAATTATAAAATGTTGCCGAGGTCGGTGAAGATGAGTTGTCGACATCAGTGGAAAAATTGATGTCAGTTTCTGTGTAATTCCTAAAACACAAAAAATTGAGAGTTTTTGGAAGGAGAAATTTTGAATTATTTTTAGATTTTAGAATGATGCGACCTTACCAACTCAAACAATCAGATAAAAAGAATAGAAAATATGATTTGGAAAGCAACCTCTAAAATGTTAGATTTTTAGGAATAAATTTTAGAGTCATGGTGGCTTATGCCTTAGAAGAATGTGTTTGGGAATTGGGATTTTAGAACAGGTCCTAAAGAGGAAGTGTATGGCTGGTTTCAGATTTATGTTTTGGTACTCAAAGATTTGTGTTAGGTTCAGTACGTGGCTTAGTGCTGGGGATTGCTCCCTTCACTTCACAAACCTAGATCCAAGCTGGGCCGCTTAGCTAATATATACTTTGCCTATAGTTTATACTCTACCATTAAACAAAGTGGGTCCTCCCCTTGGTAGTGAAGTCTAAGTAGGATCGCCAAGAAGGGTAAGGTATCTGCTAGGTGATGAAATCCTAGATGGGCCTTGTCTCAAGTATGTTTAAATGTTTAATTTGATGTGATTGTGGTTTGGTTGTGTAACATTTGTGCACTATGATTTATTCATAATGTTCTTAATTACTAAGTGGATTAAATATGCATTCAAGCAAGAATGAAATGCAATAGTTTTTTTTAAACCCAAATTGAAATATTTTGTTCAGATGCAAATAATTGGAGAAAAGGTTAAGAGTATGAATTTTTCACTACTCTAAAATGCAGGCAAGAAGTGAGAAGAAGAAAAAGAAAGATGTTCTTTTTAACTTCCGCTAATGGTTTCTTTTCGAAATAAAGAGATAGAAGAAGGATGCAAGAAGAGAATATTTTCCTAATGCATCTATATGAATGTTTGATTTTTATAAGAATGAACCCAAGGAAAACTCCAGGGGTCCCATTGGGCATGCCAAAATGTTTCTCTACATTTTTGTTAATTACATTTAGAAGAAAGAAGAAATTAAAGTTAAAGGTTAGGGGTTTGTACGTTACCCGAATTAAGTTGCACACCATATCCAAGCGTTGTAGGAGCTCCTCTTTGTCTATGGAGGAAAACACCTGTAGATAAGAATAAGACTTAAACAAAGAAAATGTTAGAAGATGATAGGGTGGACTGCCAAGCTACACGCTTGGTCCCAAAAGCGTAAAGCTCTGTGAGGGATGACAGTCCACTATTTAAAACAAAGAGATTTGTATAAAATGAAATGATAAAAGACTTACAGAAATGAAAAGGTAGAATATTGTGTACCTATTCCCTATAGTCTGTGTGTCTTAGTAGGCTGGTCAAAGGTTGCGTCTAGTCTTTGGGCTATTTAGATTGGTTTTTTCGTTTGCACAGTCATCGACGTCAGTTATTCTACCGATGTCGGTAGTAAATAGTGTCGATGTCGGTTATACTACCGATGTCGGTAGGGGCAATAGGTCTTTAGACAGGTTTTAGGTTGTTTTTGTGATGGACAAAAGAGTCTGGGAATTAGGTGGTTTGTGTAGGGTTGCGAGAAGGAGAATAGGGTCTGAATAAGGGTAAAGGTAAAAGGTAGGTGTGAGAATAGGGTAAGAGTTAGAGGAAGGCTTTTCAGCCCTTCCATGGAGGAAGTCAAGTTTCTTTTACAATATTCAAAAATAGTAAATAAAAACTAATTACCAAGTTATTCTAGAACTTTGAAATGGAGACTAGAAGAATACTTAGCTTTTTGGTGAAGACTCAAGGGTCTTAGGATGCTTATTCCTATTGTGGCTAATGTTGAAAACCTTGTACAATGTTTTCAATCCAATGTTTGGAGTGACTTCTGTAGAGTTTCTGTAGCCTGGAGAGTGATAATCAAATTTTGATGCTTAGTCTCAGAGCATGCGTGTCAATATGCGAAGAGGGCGAGGGAAACTCAAGGTTAGAACCTAGTTTATGTAACCAACGTTAGTGATTCTGTCAGTGTCGGTTGATAGTTGAGCGACATTGGTGGCTAGAGAATGGGTAAAAGGGATATTTTTAGCTCTTAGCCTGTTTCTCCATCTGACAAGTGCATTTTCCATTGGAGAATGGTCAAAAGATGGGTTTATTAGGCACGAGAATTAGTTAGAGAGTTGGAATAGGTATTAGGTAGTTAGGATATGAAGGACTTAGTCTTAGGGTGACTCATAGGGTAAGAAATGGTCTTAGGGTGAGGTGTCCTAGGTGAGGTCATTAATTTAAAATAAGTAATTTATTTTAAATTAATAAGATGTATAAGTGTTTATAAGGGGACCAAGGGGGGTTGACATAATATTGGTGTCTACACTTAGCCCAAAAATTACTTCAAACTGGTTATTATTGATTGATTATGGAAATAGATGCAACTACATATGTGAAGAGGTGTGTAAAGTGTCAGAATCATGTTAATCTAATTCATGTTCTAACCAAGACACTAAAACTAATGATAACACCATGTCCATTATCAATATGGGGATTGACCTCATAAGTAAAATTAATCATATGTCCTTAGATGTCCATAAACATGTTCTCATTTCTACTGGATATTTCACTAAGTGGGTGGAAGCCATTTCCCTCATTTATGTCAATGATAAGGAGATATCCAAGTTTATATTTAACCATCTTCTTTTCCATTATGGTATCCCCTTTGACATTATATCTGATAATGGTGAATCATTTTTTTTTAAAAATATGTGAAATCACTTTGTATCTAATACTGTATCAAACAACATTTCTCTACCGCCTATTACCCACAAGGCAACAAACAAGATGAGGCTTATAACAATACCACTATAAATATTATGAATAATATTATCAATGATGTTGGTCATAATTAACACTTGTAGTTATTTAATGCACTTTGGGATTACTGTACCACATTATTTACTCTAATAAATGATACCCCTATTCATTGGTTTACAACACTAAGGCCATTCTTATTATTGGGGTCAAGTTGCCTTCTCTCTAAATTTCATTGCAACACATCATTGATGATGAGGACTATAAATTAGCTCACTTGAAAGAGATAAACTTACTTTTTGGAAAGTGCATAAACACCTTAAATAACCTTTAGAATTATTATAAAAAATTATGAGGCCAATACAAATGGCACATTAAACATCATGAATTTGATCTTGGTGACCTTATGTTAATGAAAAATTATAAGAATGTCAATGCTAAGACAAATAAGATAGTAAAGTTCCAACCTAACTAGTTTGGACTCTATGTACTTATTGTTGTGAGCAAGGAATTTTACATAGAGGGGAGATTATTATTTTATTGGTTAAAAAATCAAATAAAAACAAACACACTAAAAATTAACACCTCTAGCCTTGACACTCAAGGAGTTAGAGAACTACACAATTAACTAACAAAAATGAAAGAAAAATAAGAGATTTTATCTTCCAGGAAGGCAAGCATTATGAGTTAGCAATGGAATTATGTTGTCATATATGTGCTCAATAAATATTTGTTGATGAAGATCCATTGTTGCACCTCTCCTTGGCACCTTGTTACTATTGGTTGGATTTTGCTTGGCTTGGTTTATGAAATGGGCATGGTAACACTACAATGAAGATTTTTGGAGGTATTTTAGCATAATACCATTTCACATAAAAATATTAAAGATCAATAAGTGAGGCCTTGTATTCATAGCCTCCAAAGTTAACTCTAACCCAAGTGTAATTAGGTTAGAATTAACCATGATTGAGTTCAAACTAACCCAATTATTAGTTAAATTAATGAGGGGACATGCAATTAATATTTAGAATAGAGATCCCATTTATTAGGCATGGCTCTCTAATTCTAAATTTATTGCATTTTAGGGAGATATTTTGAATTACTTGACTTTGAGGATCATGATGTGATCATGACCTTATATTTATTGAATTTTATGTTTACAATGGTTTTTCACTAATTTCACATGGAAAATTCACTTAAGCATTTAATTTGGTTTAATTAGTTGATTCATTTTGCTTACCATTTTAGCATTTTAGGAATTGTTGAAGTGACCCACTTAATGGGTTCAAAAGCTAAATTGCCAATTGTTAGGTCACAAAGTGACTAGATATGAATCCATGAGAGCTTGATGTTGTGTATAGGATAATACCTCAAATAGGGGTGCCTCAACATAATTCAGAGCACTAACGTCTAATGTGCAGATGAAGTTGGGACATTTAATGATTCTTAGGCTTAATTTTCACTATTTGATATAAATCCATCTAAAGTCCAATTGGAAGCTAGTTTTGGCAAAAATGAGGTGTCTATAGTTTTCCCCTATTTGTGAAGGCATTAAAAACTATAAGTAGAGTAACAAATTCTCATAGAATGAAAAAAATATTAATTATTAATGACCCAAAAGCAATGGATGAGACTTGGATGCCCCATCAATGGAGTAGGTAGAAAATAAGGTTGGTTATCATTCCATCAAAAATAAAGAAATGATTGGAACTAAAGGTAAAAGGGGGTGAAAAAGATTGATTTTAACAAAGGTAGTTATAATCAGTGTCATAATGAGATGCACCAATTGGGTAGATTAAAAGGATGATTTTCCCAAAGGTAGTTATAATCATCAACATAGAAAAAAGGCCCCTATAGAGTAGATAGAGATAATGATTTACCCAAAGGTGGTTATAATCATTATCACAATGAAAACATGCCCCGATAGGGAAAGAAAATGGCAATGATTTGCCTAAAGGTAGTTATAATCATTAACATCTAGATAGATCAAAACAAAATGATTTTCCCAGAGGTGGTTATAATCATTGGCACTAAGGTTGGGGATAATATGTAAAATTGGCAAAAATTGAATTATATATTGAATATGTACTCACATAGTGATAATAAGTTAGTATATTGGATAGGCATGAATTCAAGTTACCTACTAATTTAGAGATGCACATCCTAACAAATAGGGATTAAAATTCATATATGATTTAATTACTATATATGTGGGTAATATTTGGATAAGTTAGTAAGTTGTCAGGGAAAAATATAGAAGTACCATGACATCATTTATTATTAGATCATCCAAACTAATTTTTATTTTATCACGTGATAGTATGCACCATGATGACCTAGACTTAATATATATAAGGACTAACACTCAATCCAATAAATAATTGAAAATAATGCACTAATTAATAAAAACATGATGACAATGTTGATGTATAAATATGGATGGACTTAAGTATAATGTGCAAGGAATCACCCAATGAAAACATATCGACTAATTCAAGGCATAATAATAAAAGTAAATAAATAAGCAAGTAAACAAAATAAAACACCAATAAATAGAAACATAATAAAACAACAATAAACAAAAAGTGAACAAAACAATTAAAACAAAAATGTGGAGACCCAAAAAATGGTTAATCACAATGTTAATGAAAATAGAAAACAAATTATTCATGCATGTGTAATAGAGGTGTTAGGCTTGGTGATAGGGTGATACATAAACTAGATAACAACAATGCAAGTATAACAATGTAGGAATAAAGGATGAAAATTATTGCCGATAGACTATAAATAAACAACAACATAAAATAATAAAATGGGGGAATAGAAAAAAAGAAGGGGTAGCCGAGCTAACTCCAGATGCACTAGGAAAGTGGATGTTGCCTACATAGTTTCATAGATGCAAGTTCCAACATAAACTTCAGGCCAAATAAAGTTCTCCTAGGATATGATATAAAATAAAATTTATGATAATTAAATATGATTTATGTGTAGAGGAATATCAAAATGGTCTTTAAAAATGGTGAGTGCATAAGAAAATCTAAGGGTACAATAATGCATCTACTTCAAATGAATAATGCACACAATGGTGAATCAAAAAATGATGAGAGTGTAAGATGAAGCCAAGTGGTCATTAGTGTATCAAAGTAAAATAAAGATTATCATAATATAACCTCAAAAAATTGTGAGAGTATATGGATAAGGCCAATAAAGATGGGGAAACTAAAGGACTTATGATTACTTATGCAATAGCTAGGAGTCCTAGAATCCTTAAGGTAAAGAAATGGTCAAAAAGAAAGGAAGGTATGATTGAGCTAACTATAGATACCCATGTTCCAAGTGATACCTACATAGTCCATGTAGGCCTTAGGCCAATATAGTCCTCTCATAAATGGGAGAAAAAAGACCAAAGTGGTCTAAAAATAGACTAAATAAATAATATGGCCTAACTCAAAAATTTTGAAAGCTTTATATCTCATGTGGAAATTTTACACCAATTTTCATGATTTTGTTATTTTTTAGGAATTTTTAGGTAATTTAAAAATGTTTTTGGTATTTTATAAGTGGCTCAAATCAATTGATAATGATGAGAAACAAAATGGTCCAACTCACAAAATGACAAAAGTGTCCAAACTTAAAATGTTCACAAAATGGTGAGAGTGTGGGAAAGGGTGACTGAGCTAACCTCAAAGTAAATTGATAACTAACTACATAGTACCATTAGGACCTCAAGTCACTTAAAATATTCATTATAGTGGAGGATTCATACTAGGTATTAAAATTTTTGTGAATTAGGAAAATGACACAGTATAGCATAGGAATGACAAGGTGAGGTGGTAATGCATAGTAATGTTTTTGCTCCTAATTTTCCCATAGGTACTTATAATTAGAAAAAAAATTACATAATTCAATAATACTAATTCTCCCAAAGGAATTTATAAGTAGTATCATTAAAAAATATGTATAACATGTCAACACTGAATAATGCAATTGCCAAACCACTATCATACTAGTCTAAGCTACTATTTCTATCCAGAACATTGAATCAACTACAAAATTTGTGTTTGAATCTCCTTGATTAAGGTGAAAAAATAAAAAATGGAGTGGAATCAAGATAAAAAGGGTGGGGAGTGAGGGTGAAAACAAATAAGGTAAATAATGAAGGTATGGTAGGAACGGTAATGTGGTATATTACAAAGAAGGTGATGGTAGGGTATAATGTAAATGAGATTCATAGACAATAACCTATGTCTCTCAAGAGAAATAATTATTGAGATGTATGATGTTCATTATCTCATCAATTTCATCTCTATCTAGTCTATAGAGCATGTATGCTCTAGATCCATAATTTAAAATAATGATGTAAGAGCCTATCCAATTGGGATTGAACTTGCCTTTCTTATTTTTATCGACCATCGTGTTATTATAGTTTTTTGAGCACAATATCACCAATATAGAACTCTATATGTTTAATGCACTAGTTATATTGAACACATAGCCTATTTTTATATGCTTTAAGGCTATTTATATCATCCATGTGGTTATCATCTGATAACACTAGCTCTTACAGGCAAGCTACTTTGTAATCTTCATCATCTAGGATATCTTTCAATGAGATATGTAGAAAAAGTAACTCGACCCCTATGGGAAGAATGAATTTAGTACCATAGCCTAGGGAATATGGCATGGATCCTATTAGGGTATGGTAATTGGTATGATATGATCATAAGGATAAGAAGATCTATAAGTGCTAATCATGACCAACATCATTGAAAATATTTGTAAGGATGTTGAAAATGGTCTTATTAGATGACTTTGCTTGGCCATTACCTTGGGGGTTATTGAAAGAATAATTACTAGGGGGTTAATTAGTTATTAAAAAAGCTTTATTTCAATTAAAATTTTACATTCATGAACCATGAAATCAACATAGTGATCTAGCAATGCATAAAGAACCACTCACATGATCATGAAACAAGAGAACACATATATGAGTGGCAAACCCTGAAGGAGAAGAAATCCCATTGTGATATCTACAAATGGACTATTATACTATGTAAAAAAAGACCAAATTTATTTTATCACCAACTCAACTTGGAAAACCAACCCCAATAAAGTCAAGCACCTACTTGGCAAGGCTTTATCAAGCATCTACTTGTAAGGAAGCACCAATTCCCTAAGTGACTCAACACCAACTCAACCACCTCATGGTTTTGATCACCTTATAAAATTCATTTTACTCAATAAAAAATAATTACCACCATTATTATCTTATATTATGGTTTAAAACTCATTTCAATACCTCCTTCTACTCAGCCATGCATCACTTTTTTCACTTATTTTCATAGTTTCAAAGAGGCCTAAAATACATTGTATATATACTAGTATCATGGTCACACACCACTTGGTCAGCCACACACCTTTAAAATCTTAGGTTAAACACATAATAGGTCTTAATAAATATTATGAACATGATTTAATCACAATTTTAACCCCTTTTGGTTTGACACAACTCAATTAAGCCTTACTCCTCCTTTAGGTCTCATGGAGACCTGATTACATTATGTCTTCCATATTAATGATTCAAATTGATCTTCTTAGGCCCAAATGGAATTATTAAACAATTAAAAAATCAATCAACCACTTATCTAATGAAATATTATGACCTCTTCCATGTTTTATTAGACCTACATTCTTCATTCATTTAATGAAATCTCCTTTAGGATAAACTGCCCTCTTTAGCCTATGTACCTCAAAAGTTTATCTTATAATAATGAAGCTTAAAAAACCTTAAGCTACTCAAAAATGACAAATTAAACATGAATAAATATTTTCCATGACCTTAGGTTCATCATCAAATGCTTGGAACACCTTCTCTTAGTAAATAAGGGTTCATGAACATCTTTTGAACTCACTTAGAACTACCAAATCACCTCAAAAAATTATCATTAATAATTAGACCTCCAACACATATGTATACACTTTTCATGACTCTTTATACATAAAAAAATCTCAATTATATCTCTATAACATCCTCAAATATAAAATTCATATGGTCTAATGGAAAATATTAGTTTGCAAACCAATTTCTTGACCTTATGTCTCATAGTTCTATCTGGAATAGATAATCCATTTTATGAGCAAAATTTTCACCACATACACTAACCTTAAAATATTATCCAAATCATGATCATGAATTAAAATTCATAAATAAATTCTTCATTCACTTTTATTCCATCAATCTATCATACATAGACCCTCAAATCTATTTCTTCATAGCTACTTGGGTTTTACATTATCCACACCATTAGGTTTGTCTGTGACTAGCTTACTTGGATACCAATTTAGATAACTCAAATACTATAAACTATCCAAATAACATCATGGACATATAAAATTAGTCTCTATATTATTCTTCCATCCATGTACTCTTCTTGACCAATTCAACTTTTGAGAGCTATAATAATTTATTGACAAATAAGCATGTACCTATAATTTTTATCTCTCGTCTAACTAACCACCACCACTATAGGTACTTGGGAGAGTTTAATACATGACCCAATATATTATCTATGCATTTTAATCCATATTTATTTGATTTGAACAAAATCTTTCACATTGTATTCTTATTAGGGTTCTAGGGAGGTTTAACACATGTTTTGGTGTTAAAAATTGTTCATAAAGGACTTCACTTGAATCCAAAACTAATCCATGGAGATCTTAGCTAAGACCCCTACCCATCTCTCCTAAACAACTTAGACTCCCATGTATAGGTTTCACATGCTTATGAACAACTTAAAGTTCTTCTATAGGTTTTGAGACCCTCAAATAATGAGCTCTAGAAGGTCTAAAAGACTTTTCATGCATTTTACTTCAAAAAATAACTTCAAACTTCATGATCATACCTAAAAAAACTTATCTCACCTCTCTCTATGCTCTCATGTGCACACTTTCCTTGAAATATGATCTTCATACCTCATTAGGCTAGATAGGGTCTAAGAGTGGTCTGGGTGTAGACATAAACTTAAGATCCTACCCTTATAGGTTCACCATGAAACTCTATTGAATTATTCTATACCTTACTCACATTATCAAACAATTCCATACAACCTTCACATGCTTGTGTTCATTCATTTCACCATGCACATACCTATTCATGTCATGACTATGCTTCCTATGAACTTGATATCAATGACATGTACCTTCCATGCTAACATTAAAAATGATATCAATCATGTATAAATAATAACATTAGTTGTATTTAAATTCTCTCCTTTTATTTTCTTGATGAAAATAATCTTGCATGCACCTTATCACATCACACACATCAAACTATGCTTAATTACCTTTGAAATCAACCTTCACAAGATGCACCTTTGACACCAATGACAATACTCAATATTCTCCCCCTTTGTCATTTACAGAAACCAATCTCAAAAAATTCTCTTAACAGGATATTTCTCCCCAAATTTGAACTTTTTCCCCATTTGACATTAATGACAAATAGGTACCTACAACTTCTTGGATCAGACATCTTACAACCGAAAAACTTAAGACATAAGATTATGAGTATATGAAGCATCATATAAACATGCTCCCCCTATCTCTATATACACCTCCTTAAAAAATACCTAGATACACAAGACCACTCACATTCATTCATCCACCTTGACTTCATAGAAATGGATAATATCCATCTTCATTTCCCTGCTTAAGATCCACACACATCCACCATGATCCCAACCTTGGCCACATTATTTAACATAGCTTCATGTCTCTACATACCTTATTGTCATTAAACACCTACTCTTGGAGCTAATGAACCACTTTATTATCTCCCCTTAAGAACTTGTCTTCCTTAATGATTGTTAGGGGAAGGAACTATACCCAATTCCTATCTTAGATGTTCAAATGTTGTCTTTGGAAGTGGATTGGATAGAATATATATATAATCTGATCCTTCATAGATACATACTCAAGCTTAACATTTTGTTCACTTACCTATTCTCTTAAGAAATGATACCTGATGGAAATGTGATTCATCCTTGAGTGAATGACTAGATTTTTTGATATGATTATTGCACTTGTATTGTCACAAAATATAGGACTAGGACTATCATACTCCACTTTTTAGTCTTTCAAGGTCTACCTAATCAATAAGACTTGAGTTTAACATGCAGATGATACAATGTACTTATCCTTACAAGTATATCATGCCACTTATGGTTATTTCTTACTTATCCATGATACTAAGCACTCTCCTAATAATAAATATCCTCCACTAGTGTTCTTCCTATCATCTAGACTCCCTACCTAGTTTGCATCTTTATAAGCTATTAAATTAAAATCCCTAATACTTGGATACCATACCCCAAAATCCATATCCTCCTTGAGATATGTAAATATCCCTTTGAATTCTTTCATGATATTAGGTTTAGAGGTAGTAGGGTATAACAAACTTCCAATCATTGACCTGCATGATGTCTGAGTAACCTCTGGAGATTCATCCTTATTACTTAACTTACACCTTGTGATCATAGGTGCGTTAACTACCTTGTAATATTCCTTCTCAAATTTATTCAATATATCTCTTATTTACTTACCTTGTGAAATGAATATACCTCTTTCTAATTGAATGTTTTTTAACCCAAGGAAGAATGATAGTTCTCCTAGTAAGGAGACCTCAAACTCCTTACTCATCACATCTTTAAAGGCCTTAGTCATTCTCTTATTGTTTTCAAAAAACATGTCATCCACATAGACAACCACTATCAAATGATGATCATTTTTTGTCTTTATGTAAAGATTACTATCTAAAACTTCTCTCTTGAATCCTTGGTCTAATAGGTACTTGTCCAATCTAGCATACCAAGTTCTAGGAGTTTGATTTAGACCATAAAGAGACTTTTTCAATTTACATAGTCCTTGTTCCCTTGATAATGAAAAACCCTTAGGTTTCTCTATGTATACCTCCTATTCTATGTTCCCATTCAAAAAATTATATTAACATCCATCTAATACACCATGAACCCTTTGAAGCCTATATATGCTAAATATAATCTGATAGCCTCCAGTTTTGCTACTAGACTAAAGGTCTCTTAAAAGTATACCCATTATACTTGTGCATAATCTCTACCTATCTATCTAGCCTTGCTCATAGTGAATTCTCCATCTTCATTTAATTTTTTCTTAAACACCCATTTTGTACCAATGACATTTTTGTCTTTAGGCCTACGAACTAGTTCCCAAGTTTAATTCTTTTCTATTTGGTCTAACTCCTCGTTCTTAACACCTATAACAAACATGTCTTTGCTTGATTCTACAAGCTTATTAGGTTCAAGCTTATAAAATAGAGTAACATTATCTTGATTTAGGTTAATTAACAACTTTCTCCTTGTTTACATACTTACATCCTTGTTGCCAATGATTTATCATTCAAGATGGTCTCTCTGAATATATCTTGAAGTACATTTTGAATCTTGTCTTTCCTAAACTTATTCTTCTTCCTCATTTATATATATTGTTTCTTCTTAGTTCTTGAATTATAAATTATATGATGCATCCTTTGACTAAGAGTGTGACTTATTAGAACTAGTCTCATCAATATTCACATTAGTGCTTTCCAATATCTTCTACAACCTATTATCATAGCATCTATAGGTTGAGCTTACTGATGAGTATCCCAAGAATATTCATTCATCAGACCTTGAATCAAAATTACCTAAGTCTTCCTCATCTATTTTTTAAAGAATTTCCTTTCAAACACTGTAAAATGTTCCACATTAACAGGTATACCTTTTTATAGTTCAATAGGGTTTTATTTTCATTAATACTTATCTATCATCTATTCAAAATTTAGACCATAGTGCTGACTACCTCTCTCCATTATCCATAAGATAATATTTATTAATTTAGCATAGTCCTTCCCATTTATTAAGCTATTCTATTCTTTCTTTCCACTACCCCATTTTGTTGAGGTGTCATAGCTATTAATAACTATCTCCTTATCCCATGGACCTCACATAAATCATCAAATTCATTAGACAAAAAATCTCCTCCTCTGTTCGAACTTAGGCATTTAATCTTTACATTTATTTCATTCTCAACTAGAGCCTTGAATTCCTTGAACTTATCAATTTCTTCTGACTTTTCTTTTAAGAATGCTACCTAAGTCATTCTTGTGTAGCCATCTATGAGTAACATGAAATATCTATCTCCTTAAATGTTTTGGATTATTGTAGGTCCACATAGATCAGTCTGTATTAGCTCTAAAGGTATTTTAGTATAATAATCATTATACTTAAACCTCTTTCTAGTTTTCTTACCATGTTGACATGCCTTTCAAAGTGTATTTATAGGTTTGATGATTTTGGGCATATTATTCATAGACTTATTAGATATGATCTTGAACATATTATCAAATTTTAGGTGGCCCAACCTTATATTCCATAGCCAAAATTTATCCATATTGATCATAAAGCATCTCTCCTTCTTTATCTCATTCAAGACATAGAGATTATTCTCAATCCTTTTAACATTGGAAATTAGCCTTCCTAATTTGGTTCTCTTTATATCACACTCTCTATCATGAAAGATCAATGTGTGTCCTTGGTTTCACATTTGACATACACTAAGCAAGTTATATTTCAAGCCTTACACATAAAACACATTCTCTATCTTGGTCTTCCCATTTTCCAAACTCAAGATACCCTTGACAATAATATTTTTAGTTGTGTTATATCTAAATCTCACTATCCCTACAACTTTATTCTTCAATGAAATGAATTTGAACATGTCCCCTCTAATGTGGCTTAAGAAACCAATATATATATATATATATATATATATATATATATATATATATATACCACTTAATGTCTTCATCTTAGATATGAAATGCCATTTAAGCTACCATAGATTATTCTCATTTAGTCTTATGCTCCTCCTTCACCTTATTCACAATACTTGACTTTTTGATCCACTTATTAGTGGCATGACTATGTTCCTTTTTGTCTTAACTAATCTTCCTTATATGCCTCATCTTAAAATCCCTTGAAATATGTCCTCTCTGATTATAGTTGTAACACAAATTTTTTATTCTACTATTTAAATGAGCATTCATCCTATTTTTCCATGAGTAATTGATTCTAGTATGATTTCTATAATCCATAGCTCTATATCTATATTGATTACATGAGAAATAGTAACCAATGAAAGAATTCACATAACTTGTTTGTATTATAGGATTATATTTTGATGACTATTGAATGATTCATCTATACCTTTGTTGTATTTTTAAGGGGTTATATTATTTTTGACTTATTGATGGTCAATTTGGGTCTCAAATTTGAGATTTTCTACATAAGTGTTTACTCTATCATTACCATCACTTCTTGATAGTCCATTGTCCTTTGAGGTCTGACTATCCTTGTTTTATTTTTGGTCTTATTTGAACCCAAGACTTATCTTAGCATGTGGAGACCTATAAATATTCAAAATATCACCAAGGATTTCAATGCTCTTTTCAAATTTCTAATGTGTCTTTAATTTAACTCTACTGTTAGGTTGTGGAGTTAAAAGCTTCATTGATGCAGACATTGGAGGAGGTTGCTGAGTGTCACAGTCACCGGTGTCAGTTAGGACAATCGACGTCAGTCAGGTATAGATAGGAATCTATTGACATTGATCAGTGATCAACCAATGTCAGTCATCTTCAGACAAACAGAGACTGACGTCAGTCACCCGTGCGGTTCCAAAATTGCTAGTTTACCAATAGTTAGTTAACAAATCGGTTGTTTGCATGTTGAAAGGATAATTTTAGTCTTGAGCTATGGATCTAATTATTGTAATTGGATGTCTAATTATTTTTTTCATGAGATCTATATAAGAGACTCATGGGCTGTATTGTAAAGTGTGAGGGATCAAAGCAGGGATTCCCTAAGGTGCTAGATAGAGAGAGCAAGCTTGGCTCCTCATAGTACCATAGTGCCAAGTGTGTATGATCAAGTAGATCTATGGGAGAGCAAGGTCTGGTAGAAGATCCACAGGGGTAATAGTTTGGAGGACAAGGGTTCTTCATGGTATGTAAGATCAAGTTGGTCTGTAGGGTGTGCAAGATCAGGTTGGAGATCTACATGTGGTAAGGTTGGTTGATCTACAGGTGTGTGTGTGTGTGTGAAAGATTTAGGTTGGTAGGTGTGCAGAACCAGGTTGATTTACATGTGTGCAAGATTAGGGAGGTTAGCAACACAATAGGTAGCAAGATCAAGTGAGATCTACTTGGAGTACGTTGCGTACTTGGAGTATGTGTGTATACTCAGACTTGGAGTACTTTGGAGTATGTGGAGACCTATAAATATTCAAAATATCACCAAGGATTTCAATGCTCTTTTCAAATTTTTGACGTGTCTTCAATTTAATTCTACCCTCAAAAAATCCATTTCTATTCTATACTTGGTGAATTCTTCTTCCTTTGGCTTAAGAATTTCAGTGACAATCTCAACCTAATTTTTTAACTATTTAATGATCTCTTCATGTTCATTGTCATTTTTACTTCATCTCTTTTCAAAGAAACTAATTTTTTCCTCAAAATCCTTAACTAATTATCTCAATTTATGATTCTTCCTTATTTCAAACTTTAAATCTTCTAGAGAACTCACCAATTCTACCTCAAGGTTCACTTCAACCTCTTCTTCATCTTACACAAGACTTTTCTCTTTTGAACAACCTTCATTATCTATTTCTATGGCCATGAATAGAGTTTCATTGATATCATAGTCAATATTTTCATCCTCACTATTATATATAATTCAATCACTTATATTAAAGGAGTTACTATCCTCATTGGTATAAAAACTTCTCTTGTTCTTGAAAGATCCTTTCCTACCTTCATACTTCTTTAAAAACTTTTTTCTCTTTTCAAACTTATAGCAATTATTGTCCTCACCATGATATTAACCATGCTCTCCATCATGCTCATTCTTATCCTTATTAGGACACTTGGATTGAAATTGGAAAATCTTACCATAGTTAAATCACTAAAATGGCAACTTGCCCTTATACTTACTTGATCGTTTCCTTAGTTTTCTAACAAACATGTCTTCTATCTTGTCATCCTAAATATCTATATTAGTATCATCCTTGACATTTTTACCTTATGAAATTTTCTCAGATTTGAATGCAACTTCCATCTTGGAGTACCTTCTATCACTCATTCTCATTTCATAGGCAATCAAGATGCCATGAAGCTCACCCATCTATGGTTTTTTGAGATCGTTGATCTCATCCACAACAAAGACTTTTGAATCAAAATTAGATGTCAGAGATATTAATACCTTTTATACTCTATTTATTCTTCCAATTTTTATCTTAGAATTATTTTAAAATTTACCACTTCATCTACTCTCAACAGCTAAGAAACAATGTTTTCATCCTCCTTCATTCTTAGACTTTCAAACTACATTTGGTGGGTCTATAATCTTTCCAACTTGACTTCGGTGTCTCCTTCATATATGGGTTATAACTTTTCCCAAATATATTTAGTTGAATAAAAATACATGACCTTTAAAGATTCTACCTTTGAAAGACCACATAGGATGGAATTCATGGCCTTAGAGTTGTTTTTACTTGCCTTCTTTCTTGATGTATCAATTGGTGGTGTAGGGGGTGGAGTGTATCCATCAACAACTATTTTACATATGTCATATCCCAAATACATTAAATAATTATTCATTAAAATACTCCAAAAGGCATATTTAGTACCACTAAAGAGATGGGACTTGTTAGTTGAGAAAGCTCCTTGTACTTGATGACTAGACATACTTGTGTTTCTAGGATCTCCTTTAAGCTACTAGGCATGCTTCAAAGGACCAAGCTTTGACACCAATTATTGGAAGCATAATTAACAAGATGGGGGTGAATTAGTGTTTAAATAATATTTATATAGATTATAATTTAAAAGTTATGACCTATGAAAGCAACATAGTGATTTAGCAATGTATAAATAACCATTCACATAAGCATGAAATAAGAGAACACATATATGAATGGGAAAAACTCAAGGGGAAGAAAACCCACTATGATATTTAAAAATGTTATAATGTCCTACAAAAAAAAGAAAAAATTTAGTTCAACACCAATTCATCTTGGATCACCAACCCAAATAAAGTCAAGCACCCACTTTAATAGGATTTAACAAACATCTACTTGCAAGGAAGCACCAACTCCCTAAGTGACTCAGCCACCTCAAAATTTTGATCACCTTCTAAACTTTTTTTTACTCAATATATTAATGATGACCACACCTCTAATATTTTTTTATGGACTAAAATTCATTTTAGTACCTCCTTTTGCTCAACCATGCATCATTTTTTGACTTATTTTTGACCTTTCAAATAGGCCTAAACTACCTTATATATACTAGTCTCATGGTCACACACATTGTGGTTGGATAGACACCTTAAAATCATTAAGTAGGCCACAAAATAGGTCTTAGGACATCTTATTAACATGGTTCAATCATAATTTTAACCCCTTTTCATCTACCACAACTCAATTAGGCCTTACTACTTTAGGCCTCATGGAGACCTAATTGCATTAGGTCTTCCCTCTTAATGGTAAAGCTTGATATTTTTAGGCCTAGATGGCCTTATAAAACAATTAAAAAACCATTCAAAAATTTATCCAATTAAATCTTATGACCTCCTTCACTATTTATTAGACCTACATCTTTCATTCATACCATGGAAGCTCCTTTAGGACAAACTGCCCTATTAGTCCTATGTACCTCAAAAGTCTATCTTACAATAATGAATATTAAACACCATTAAGATACTAAAAAATGAAAAATTAAACATGAATACATATTATAAATGACCTGATGTTCATCACTAAATTCTTATAATACCTTCACTCATGAAATAAGAGCTCAAGAACATCTCTATAACTCGCTTATTCAGAACTGCCAAATCACCTCAAAAATTAGTCATGAAGAATTAAAACTCCAAGACCTATGTAGACACTTGTAATGAATCCTAATACATGTAAATAGTTCTATGAGATATCCAAAACATCCTCAAATAGAAAATTCATATGGTCTTTTGGAAAATATTATTCTTGTAGACAAATTTCTTGACCTTATGTCTCACAATCCTATTTGAACTAGACAAGCCATTTTGTGAGCAATATTTTCACCATATACACTAACCTAAAAAGCTTATCCAAAACATGATCAGAAATTATAAGTCATAAATAAATTCTCCATGAAATTTTATTACATCAATGTATCATGCATAGACCCTCAAATCTATCTCTTCATCTCTGCCTGGGTTTTATATTATTTGTACCATTAGGTCTATCTATGATTGGCTTACTTTGATGACCAATTTAGAGAACTTTAAGACTATAACCTATCCAAAAAACATCATAGAAATGTAAAATGAGTATATATATTCTTCTACCATCTATTTTCTCTTCTTGACTAATTCAAATTTTGAGAGCTACAATAATTTCTTGATAAATAATCTTGTACCTATATATTTTCTCTCTCATCTAAATAACCAACACCACCTAGAGGGACCTAGGAGATTTAGATACATTCTCTAGTATATTATATATGAATTTTAATCCATATTGATCTGATTTGAAAAAAAAAATTCAAATCATGTCCTTATTAGGGTTTTAGGGATGTTTAACGTGTCATGTTTTGGTGTTAATGATTGTTCATAAAGGACTGCCACTTGAATACAAAACTAATCCTTTGAGATATTATATATGGCCATTACACATCCCCCATAAATAAATAAATCTCCAATTCATAGTTTTCATGTGATTATAAACAATTGAAAGTGCTTCTTTGGGTTTTGAGACCCTCAAATAGTGAGCTCAAGAAGGCCTAAAAGACTTTTCATGCATTTTACTTCAAACCATAACTTCAAATTCCATGATCATACCTAAAAAATATTATCTCACATCTATCCATGATCTCATGTGCATAATTTACTTGAAATTTGGTCTTCATACCTCACTAGGCTAGGTAGGGTTTAGGAGTGGTCTAGGTGTAGACATAGAATGAAGGTCATACCCCTTTAGGCTTACACTAAAACTCTCATGAATGATTTTATACCTTAATCACATTCTCAAAAAATGGCATACAACCTTATAACACCTATGTTCACTCATTTCACCATGCACGTACCTCTTTATGTCATGAATATGCTTATTATTCACTTGACATCAATGACATTTATCTTCCATGTTGACATTAATAATGCTATAAATCATGTAGACATAAGATATTAACTATATTAAAATTATCTCCTTCTCTTTATCTCATCACAAAACACTACCATGAACCTTATCACATCACACACTACCAAATATCCTTAATGACTTTTGACATCAACCTTCACAAGATGCACGTTTGACATCAATGATAATACTCAATAAGGGTAATATGTAGTAGAAAAATGCTAAGTAATGTTGTATTTAGAACATAGTGCTTTGACATCCTTATTTTTTAATTATTTTCCATTATTAGATACAATTTTGGATGGGATACCATAGTGGCGTATGAGATGGTTGAATATAAATTTGGAAATCTATTTTCCAATCATATGAAGTGTATAGGTTCAACCCACTTAGTGAAATAATCAACAATGGTAAAGAAGTGTTTGTGGCCATCAAAAGAGGTGGGGTTAATCTTCCCAATGAGATTGATTCCCCATGTTTAAAAAAACCATGGTGTAATAATAGGTTTGAGTGTTCTAACCAAAGTATGAATCAAATTGGCATGCCTTTGATGATTGTCACACTTTTTGACATAAGTTATTGTATCTGATTCTATAGTTGGCCAATAGTAACCAATACATAGGATATTTTTGTCCAAAATAACCCTACTGGTATGGGATCCACATACTCCATGAATTTCCCTCAATAATAATGTGGCTTCTATGAAATTTAAATAATGAAGTAGAGTTGCATCAAAACTTTTGTGGTAAAGGGTTGGACCAAGTAAGGTATATTGAGAGGCTAGGTGTATAAAGGCCTTTCATTGTTTGTATGATAGCTCTAGTAGCATGATGTGATTTTTAAGGTAATTATATAGGTATAAATATCAAATAAAACTGGGACCAATAATAATATAGATCATTTTAATGGTTGAAGGTTCATGATCAAGTGTTAAAATATGTCCAATGAGGAACTAATAATATTTAGCCTTATCTATGTTGTGGATTAAATAACTAATGGTAGACATGGCATCTATTGTCCTATTATAGGCTTGAGGTATGTGCTCAAATTGTATATGGGAAATTTGATGTTTGAGAGTGTTTATGATGGCCTTTTATGATACCAACTTGTCATCTTTAGTCTGAAAGTGGTCTATAACCTAGTTGATGATTAACTAAGAATCATAAAAAACCATGGATGATAAATATTACATTATACTACCTAATGAATCCCTATAATGAGTTATTCATATTTAGCTATGTTATTAGTGTAAATAAATCTGATATAAAAAGATTTGGGAATGAGATCCCCCTATGGCATAATAAACAATATGCATTCCCCTAATCTATAAGAAGTGAATGATCCATCAAAATATAGCTTCTATTTCTGCTACTCAGGAGGTGTTTCTATGATGGTCATGATGGTCTTGTCTAGGAATTGAAATATAAGTGGTTCAATATCTAGAAGGGGAGCTTCAACAAACTATTCTTCAATGACTAATCCCTTTATGGCCTTTTGATTGACATACTTAATCTCAAACTTACTCAATAACATGATCCATTTAGAAATGTGGCCTTTTAAAGTTGTCTTTGATAATAGATACTTGAGTAAATCTACTTTGTCAATGATTATGGCCTTGTTGTTAAGCATGTAATGACGTAGCTTTTGGGTTGTAAATACCATAACTAAACAATACTTTTCTATTATCATATAGTTGTGTTCATATGTGACCAGTGTATGACTTAAATAATACATGGCATGTTATTTTCCATTTTCATCATGTTGAGCTAAAATTTCCTCCAAGGCATTGTTAATGGTAGATAAGTATAGGAAAAATGGCCTCACTAGCATTGGTGGTAACAAAATAAGTCGATTGGAAAAATATTCTTTCAATTGATGAAAGTCTATTTGACATTATCTATCTCAAATAAATTTAACACCTTTCTTCGACAAGTGAGTGAAGGGATGGAATTTATTAGCCAACTAAAAAGTGAATCATTTGATATACTTGATTTTACCCTATAAACTACAAAGCTACTTTAAAGTGGAAGGTGGAAACATCTAGATAATGGTTTGTACCTTTTCTTGATTAACTTTAATGCCTTAGTGAGAGACAATAAAGCCTTATATATTTATTAAAGTGACACTAGAGAGGCACTTGTTGGGATAAAGTCTAACCTTTTACTCATGATG
This sequence comes from Torreya grandis, assembly GCA_037957365.1. Lineage (NCBI taxonomy): Eukaryota > Viridiplantae > Streptophyta > Pinopsida > Cupressales > Taxaceae > Torreya > Torreya grandis. The sequence goes on from JARHVA010000257.1 coordinate 2,811,710, forward strand.
CCTTTCAAATATTCTTCATAGCATAACTAAATTATCTATATAGGTCTTTGATTTACCCAATATATCATCGATATAGCATTATATAATATTATGCATCATGTCATGAAATATAATGGTCATAACTCTTTTATATTTGGCCCCAACATTCTTAAGGTTGAAAAACATAACCTAATAGAAAAATCTTCCCCATGGAATGGTTAATGTTATCTTGTGTTGAAATTCTAGTGCAATCCTAATATGATTGTATCCTAAAAATCCATCTATGAGGGATAACATTTCATACCTAGTTGTGGAGTCAACTATCATGTTGATATTTGGTAGAGGAAAGCCATCCTTAGGTCAATACTTATTGATTTATAAAATAAATTTAGATTTTTATTCCTTATGGATTTTTACTAAGAGGCACAATATTTTAGATTCACTCTAAATAGTCAATTGGTTGAATGCATATCATTTTCAAGAGTTTTTACAACTCTTTCTTTACTAATAAAAAAATATGGGGATACATCTTTCAAAATTTCTATTTCACGTGTTTAGCATCAAGATGTGTAACAAGGTGGTGTATGACTAATTCAAGGTCCAAACATGGCATTTTTGAATAGCCCTAGGTAAAAATGTCAACAAAATCCCTCAAAATGGTAGTAAAAACTTCACATTCCTTCTCAATGAGGAATGTACCTAATTTGATCCACTTCATGTTGTCTAGAGTCATGATGTTAACTTTCATAATATCTTCTACTAGGAGAATCGATCCATCTTATAGAATGGTTAAAAAGGATGTGAATTGGCCTATAATGGAAAAGTCCTCTAGTTAGACTAGTTATTCAATATCCCCCAAGAAAGATAAATCTGAACCCCCTACCAGTAAAAATGACCATGTAATAAATGTTGTAAGACATTATTAGACTATTTAATTAAAGGCATGTTTTCCCCCATACCTCCTCCTTCATAGGCTTGATTATACATGATCCTATTAGGGATGGGATATTTTGTATTATGGTATAAATTGACCAATTAGTCATTATATAACTAAGAATCATTATTATCTAGTGGGTCCTCTTCTTGGCTAGTGGTCAGCATGAAAATAATAGGTATTAGGCTATGAAACTTGCCTTTTCCCTTCTATTATTAGTCCATGCAAGAAAATTTAGCTTTAAATCTTCCATAAGAATTGGGGTTCTATAGAATCTTGGCAATGTTGAATGTGTCATGAGTCAAATACTCTCCTAGACCATTGTATTAAATGGTGAATGATTAGACATTTTATGAGGAGGCATATGTGAAGATGAGAAAAGGATATCAAGGTATATACAATTGGCCTATATTAATTCATCAAGTATTTATTCATTTTTATCCTTTTTGGGTTCTAATTCTAGGCCAAAATGGTAGTTGTAAATTTCATGTATATCCTTTAAATTATTCTAGTATTCATAAGGATATAGATCTCCATGGATCGTGACCTCCATCCCTGAGTGAGGGAATTTTAATACATTGGTGTAATGTCAAAGTGATTGTACCAATTTCATGTATCCATGGTCTACCAAAAATAAAATTATATGATAGGTCTAGGTCTAGCACATGGCATAATGTATCATGGGTCAATGGACCAATGACCATTATCAAGATTATGGTTCATTGTGATTCCTATTACTCATTGTTTTACACTTTGATAGTGATAGTTTATGGTTTTAGATTAGTTTTTATATATCCCATATGTTTAATGAGATTTAGAGACATAATATTCAAGCCTAATCCATTGTATATGAGGAAATGTTTGAATTTATGCCACATGATGACAAATTCAATGTATAATGGGTTGTTATGGAGAGGCCAATGGATAACATATCACTTTTTTTGGAGGTCAATTATTATATTAGGATATTCTTATGGATGGTAAACATATGTATAAAATCTAGAATGGATATTTGTTTAGGTGTATTCTAGAGTTGTTTCACAATGTCATAAATCTTTTCCTTAACATTGACATTTTGATTGTCCATAGCCAACATAGTGGGTTGGATCAGTTCATTGGTAGGAGGTTGTGGGAACAGGATGGTAATCTTAGACTGCCAAGTTGTGATTACAAAATCAGGATTGGATAAGGATCATTGATAGTAAAAAACAAAGAAGATGGGATAGAGAGGATAATTCCTTATTTTTGGTGCACTTATTGGTGGTCATGGGGATATGCAGAGTTACTGGCATAAGGCCTGGAAATGATAATCCTTGTTTGTTGTTATGCATGGCTATGGTCATAGTTCAAGGAAGGATTAATTTCATAGATAGGTTGATTGGTATTGTTAAGCAATGGTCCTAGTCTATTAGTAATTGGTATAGGATTTATGGTAATGTTAGAAACATGACCACCTGTAATATGACCTAAAAATTTATTATAGTCATGTGAAACTATGTGATAATTATTTTGGTTGTTAGGATCATTTTGCCCTTGGTTCCTCCTATTCGGTTGACATTGTTGTTGTTGTTGATATTATTTTTATTATCATAACTTTTGTTGATACTATTATTATTTTTGTTATTCTTTTAGTCTTCATTTTTTCTATTTTGATTGGCATTATTATGTTGTGGAAAAGGATTTTGGTAGATACCCAGTTTTGATTGGACATAGATGTTCTATTAAGTAACTAGATTTCTCCATTTCACAACATATTTTCAATAAGGTGCTTCAAATTCACACAATGGAGTATATAATTTCCATGAACATGATGGTATTCACAAAAATCATGATCTTTGTGTTGAGAAGTTTTATTATTCATGTCAAGGTAAAGATGGATGTTATTGATGTCAAGGTGCATCTAGTAAAGAGGCATGTTGAAGTGGTATGTGATAATGAAACTAAGTGAAAAAGTGATAAAAGAGAATATGAAGGAAACTTATTGTCTATATATTGAGATAGAATTTAAAGGTAACCTAATGATTATTCTAAGGTTGATATCAAAGTTTAGTACAAATTAAGTATGTTTATGTACTAGTCCTTGAGTATGAGTTTCTTGAGAAGCCTAGTCATAACACACATAGTCATATCATGATTATGTGCATGATGAACATGAAGAAGTGTGTAAATATGCATGCCACTATCTAATAATCATGGTATATTAGTAAGATGATTTCATAAAAGCATAATAGGATGTTTTAATACACTTGATCATGTATATAAATCCTTGAAACACTCAGGAGAGCTTCAAGGTGATTTTACAGGGGTAAGACCTAAAGATCTATCATGCAACTAGACTAGTCCTTGACTCTACCTGACTTAATGAGGGATCATGGGGTGTTGTTAATACTTATGAATAATGAAAATTATTTTTGGAGCATTTGAGAATTTACTTGAACATGTGAGTGAGGTATAAAGTGCATGGATATTGGCTATAAGGTCTATTTCAAGGCCTAATAAGACTTGTAGGTCAAAAGCCTAAAGAGCAAAGAGAGATATGGTTGCTTAATGAGGTATCAAAATAAATTAAAAAGGTAATTATGTACAAATTAAAATGGATTTAGGTGTGTCATACTGGTTTAGGTATGTTGACCAAGTCTGAGGTTAGAGTATGCAAAAAAGGCATGGAATATGGTTTTGAGGTTTCCTGTGTGCACAAAATAAAGGATTCTCATCCTAAAAAGAAATTTATTGTACTCATTGGTATGTGTAACCTATGTATTTTAACCTAATAAAATCATGTTATATGGGGAAGTATCCTATCCCAAAGTTATAGTTATTAATTTCTAGATTAAGAGCCTAGTATTTATGAATGATTTTTAAGACTATAAAATGGTCTTAACCCTCTATAAAACCCTTAAAGTGAAATGATATGAAATATTTTGATATAAATGGATAAAAATATATTTGATTACCTATTTTTATGATGGTATAATTTTTTTAATCTCCCAAGTACCTGCAAGTGGCATTGGTCTATCATGAGAGTGAGTGGACCCTATAGGAAAAGCCATGTTTCTTGGAAATTCGTTATAGTAGGCACAATTCAACGTTTCAAATAATATAAGTAATTTGAGGTTGAATATTTAAACTTATATATTATTCCAATGATGTTTTATTAAAACTTTAGATACCTCAAATATATAAAACTGGTCATAAAAATTGACATATCACTAAAAAGGCCTAGTGATGCAGACAGTGAGAAAAACTAGGCAAAAGTGGGAATGAGATTAGGGATGGATCCAATTAGTAAAATTTAATATTATTTTTATTATTTTTATTTAAATGGATATGTTTATAATTTTTCTTATAATTTGACCCATCTAGTGCAGATGAGATAATGAGGGTGTAAGGGTGTGAGATTAGTTTACAAGTTCAATATTGCCACTTGACCATGGTATATTTATATATAAAAGTTACCTAATGATATCACGTGATAATATACATTCATATAGTGTCTCCAAAATTTTATATAAAATATTTTTAATTATTTATCACCATGACTATGTTTGAACGTGTTTTGACAAGTTTGAGTAAGCAAGTGGTAATGATGAGTTAGAGCCTTTGTTCCCTTCGCTAAAGCATAAAATGCATATATTATTATTTTTTAGAAAATTATTTCCATATCCATACTTTCAAAAATATTTTAATTTACTATAAGAGGATTAGAACATAGAATCCAAAATGGCTTGTCTGACTGAGTAAGGCTTTTAATAGAGGAGGTCAATAGATTGATCTATAAGACCAATAGTTGTCATTTGTTCTTATGATAATTTTTATGTAAGTTTATTTTTGGATGATGTAATATAATAATAATTAATTTTAATCCCTTAATATTTTTCCTAAAAGTGTCAAAAGTTCAAGGTTCCATTATTGTGTTTTGATACCAATTAACAGTTCTGAATAAGCTACTTGTAGAGAAGGATTTGATCACTTTTTCATTGAGTTGTGAGGTATAATGAACATTATGATGACCCTAAGGTCATTAATATTATATGTATATGTTATTTTTTCCATGGTTATTTTTCAAATTTGTGTTTATGTTTCAATTATTTTAGACAGACTTTCTAGGTATACATAGGGCTAATATGAACTATTCTAATGATGTGCTCCAAGTAGTGATTTGAGTTAAAAAGTGTTATTGATAATAGATGAGATTATAATATTTATATTTGGATTACATATGATGTTATTGTTTTGTGTAAATTATTTTAGTGTTCTCCAAAATATCAAAGGGTAACATGTGCTTATTAGGCCTTCATGAGACCTAAAAGAGAGATAAGGCCTATTTGAGAAAGGTCAGACCTAAAGGGACACAAAGAAAGGTTTATACATGTATATAAAGTGTTTTAAGATTCATTACACGTCTCCTAAGAGGATAAGATTTTTTAGATGACTAATATGATCATGAACAAGAAAATCTTATACACACACACACACACACACACACACACACACACACACACACACACACACACACACACACACACACACACACACACACACACACACACACACACACACACACACACACACACACACACACACGCACGCACGCACATGCACACGCACACGCACACACACACACACACACACACACACACACACACACAAACACACACACAAGGCATTTTAAGCCTAAAGGTGTAAGATGTGTGTGTAGATGTGAAGCAAAGAATAAAAAGGATTATGTGAGAATACACAGCTGGTGAAACATATCAAATAAATGATATAAATTAATAATAAAAATCTATATGGTTTTATGAATATTTTCATGATAGTTTCAAGCCATAGAAGGGATAATTAAGCGAAGAAGGCAAATGACAATTCTAACTTATATGAAAGGCATATTTGAGTGTGACAGAGAAAAAGAAGACCATCATCAATTTTGAGAGGGAATAAATAACAAGGTGAATAGTTTTAGTGTGTTGATTGAGTGTGTGATTGATCATTAAGGGGGTTGTAGCTTTCTAGCAAGTTGGTACTTGTTAAATTCAAGTTGGTGCTTGATAAATTTAGGAGTTTTTGCTCCTTGTTAGGTTGGTGATCAACTAAATTTGATTCATAGTATTATAGGATATGATATACAAGTTATGTTTTAGTGGTTTTCATTCCCCTTGAGGGTTTCCCACATACATATTATGTTCATATGTTTCATTCTCTTATGGATTGACGTTTATGCTTGCTAAAATAAACATGTTTGTATAAATAATCTATGATTACTTAAGTAAAATTGTTTAAAGTATTGAATATTTATTCACCCCCCTAATTAATTTTCTTTCCAACATTTTTTATCAGATCTTGGTCTTTTGAATTAGGTCTAAAGGCCTAAAGGAATATCCTAGAAGCTAGAATGGCTAGTCAGCAAGCTCAAGATGGTTTCTCTAATATTAAGGCTTCATTGTTCAATTGATCTAACTATGAATTTTAGAATGTCAAAATAAATATATATTTGATATCACAAGGACATTGTATTTGGATGTTAGTTATGGATGGTTATTCTACTCCTCTTATTCCACCAATTTATGTATAAGGTAAGAAGGCTATTGAAAACAACTCCAAGGTAATTAATGCTATTATTTGTGGCCTATAAAAGGTATAGCTTGTGAAGGTAATGAATTTTGATTCAACCAAAGAGATATGAGACAAATTGAAGACCATATATGAAGGTGACACCAAGGAAAATATGGCCAAGTTGTAGACCCACATAAGATAGTTTAAAATCCTAAAAATGAGAGAAGATGAAACCATTTCATCCTACCTATTGAATGTTGATCATGTTGTCAATATCATTAGATTATTGGGATAATAAGTCAAAGAATCTATTCTCAAAAATTGTTAAGATCACTAACTTCTAAATTTGACTCTAAGGTATCTGCAGTAGCAGAGATGTAATATTTGTACAAGTTAGATATGGATGGGCTTCATGGCATCTTGAATTACTATGACATGAGAACCAATGAAGGAATACCTACCAATAAATAATAAACTTTCAAAGTTTATAATAAGTCAAAATCTAAGAAGATCAAGGATGAAGAATTCTCAGATGTTGATGAAACTCAACTGATATCTATGTTTACAAAGAATTTGAGGTTTATATCTAGTAAGTACAAAGGTAAGTTGCCATTAAAATGTTTCAACTATGGATATATTTGTCACTTTGAATATAAGTTTCATAACAAGGATAAATATGAGCATAATGAAGAACATGATTAACATCATGGAGATGACAAGAAGACCTATAAGCCCAATAATAATGAGTTTATAAAGTATGAAGGAATGAAAGGAACATTCAATAACAAGAAAGTATTCTACATTAAGGAAGATAATTCATCTAATGCAAGTGACTCAAGTGAATCTGATAGTGATGATGATAGTCATGAACTTGATCATTACAATAATGAAACCTTATTTATGGCCATAGAATTAGACAATGAGGGTTGTTCAAGTGCAAAAAAATTATGGTTGATGTGAAATTAGATGAAGAATAAGATAAAGTAGATATTGAGGTAGAATTAGTAAGTAACCTAGAGGAATTGAAGTTATAAAGGAAAAATAATCACAAACTAAGAACACTAATTAGGTACTATGAGGAGTAGATTGGATTATTTGAGGAAACACTAAGTAACACTTCCTAAGAGTATGATGAGATCATTAATAAAGTTGAGACACAAATGGAGGTATTCAATTCAATCCTAAAAGATAGATAAGAAAAGTGTACTTGGTATGAAATTAAATTGGAATAATTGAAAGATAATTTGAATCATGCATCCAACAAGGTGAGAATCTTTGTGAAGTTTGAAAGGAACATTGAGGCATTATATGATATATTGAGTTGTCAAAAGTATACTTGGTTTCAAAGAAGACCAAAAGAAGGAATCTCAAGTGAAGGAGAAAACTATTGAAGATAAGAATGTCATCATGAAAATAACTATCAAAAAACCTAATGCTATAAAGTATGCCAATTTATTCAATGATTACTATTTTGTGTGCAATTAACTTGGTCATAGAGCAAAAGAGTGTAGAAGACACTCTAAGAATGAATAATCATGTGACTATGGAAGAATTCATACCTTGCAATAGTCAAAAAGTATGTATAAGGTGTTTTTATATAGTTATCATGATGTAGGACACATTGAAAGGTTTTGTTATAACAAGGTCATAAGATCATCAATTCAAAATAAGAGGCTTGAAGCCTATAGAGTGCTATAAAGAAGACAACTGAATGTTTGGAAACCAAAGATAATGAATATGAGTAATGATCATTCCATAATCTCAAGTAGACTATTTTATGTGATAAGCATGCCTTAAACAAGAAAACAAGTTAGGAATGATTGTTATTAGCCACATTGATCAAATGGATGATGAATATATTAAACCTATAATGTAGATCAAACCTAAAAGGGTATTGAAGGAAATTCAATCATATGAGATCATGGAGATCTAGGATTCTCTTGAACAAGTAATTTTTTAATTCCCTATAAGAAGTGGTGAATCCATTAGGATTCATGGATACATTATTTAGGTAGCATAAGCATAATGGATGCTTAGTTTGAGGGGGAGATATTCAAGTTTGTGACTAAGTCTATTTTGCATTGAGAAGTGGTCTTGTTATCAAGATTAATCTAAAGAAGGTTTGCCTATATTCATGGGGATGATGTTGACTTATTGGTTAAAATAATATGTGTTAAGATCAATTAATAAGAAGGTATGGATTCATATGATATTTATAAAACACGCTTTGTCATTAATGTCAAAGGGTGAGAAAGTCTAAGAAGTGAGGATTGACCGAATTTGGGGAGTTGAATGTGGGCATTTTGAGGAATATTTTTACATAAATGACAAAGGGGGGGTTTTTTGATAAGTGTTGTCATTGATTTCAAGGTCCATATGGATGTAATTAATGTCAAGGTTCATCTGGTAAAGAGGCATGGTGAAGTGGTATGTGACAAGGAAGCCAAGTGACAGAGTGACAAGAGAGAATTCGAAGGAAACCTATTATATATCTATTAAGAGAGAATTTCAAGGAAACTTGATTATTTTGAGGTTTATATCATGATTAATTATAAGGTAAACATTTTTATGTATTATTCCTTGAATATGAGGTTTTTGATAAGCCTAGTCATAATAAGCATAGTCATATCATGAGAATGTACATGATAATCATGAAGAAGTGTGTACAAATGTATGCCACTATTTAAGAATCATGTTTTCTTAGTAATATGAATTTGTAGAGGCATAATATAATTTTTATGAAAATTGATCATGTATATTAAGCCTTGAATCACTTAAGAGAGCTTCAAGGTGAGTTTATAGGGGTAAGACCTAAATATCTATCATGGAACTAAGTAGTCCTTGGCTTTGCCTAACCTAATGAGGGGTCATGAGGTGTTATAAATAACTATGAAGGATTTAAATCAGTGTTTAATAATGTGATAAGTTTAGTGAACATGAAATTGAGGTGGAAAGTGCATGGACAACGGCTAGAAGGTCTATTTCAAGTCCTAGTAAGACTTATAGGTTAAAAATCTAAAGAGCAAAGAGAGAGATGATGACCCAATGGGGTATCAAGATTAGTTTATAAGGTAAACATGGATATATGAACATTGATAGAGGTGTGTCATATTTTTTTAGGTATGTTGACCAAGTATAAGGTCAAAGTATGTAAGAAAAGGCATGGAATATAGTTTTGAGGTTTCCTGTGTGCACAGGGTAATCAACTCGAGAAGAACTTGATTATACTCAATGGCCTATGTAACCTCTACATGAGAACCTAAAACATTCATGAGAGATTGGGAAGGGTCTTATCTCAAATTTATAAGTATTAGATTTTGTATTAAGTGCCTAAGCTTTATGAATGAGTGTAAAGACTATAAGATGGTCTTAACCCTCTCTAAAACTATAAAAATGACATAATATGGAGTATTTTGATAGAATACAAATATTTTGGATGACCTAATTTGATGATTTGAGCATGTAGTGAAATATCCTAGGTACCTACACTCCTAGGTGGCATTTATCTATTATGAGAGTGAGTGGAATCTATAGGAAAAGCCACATTTCTAAAAATATTGTTGTAGTAAGTAGAGTTAACAGAGTTAAAGATGATAAGTGGATTAAGGTTGAAAATTGAGACATATATATTATGCCCATGATTGTTTATGAGTAGGTTTTAAACCTTAAATATGTAAAACTAGTCATGAAAGTTAACCTATTGCTAAAAATGCCTATTGATGCAGATAATGAGACAAACCAAGTAGAAGTGGGAATGAGATTAGGGATGTGTTTTCATGGATTAAATATGGATAAAAATTCATGGAATTTTTTTTAAAGACCTGTAATACACTTTAATATTAGATATATGATTTTAGTGTCAGTGGATATGTTGAGAATGTTAATTATAAATTTACCTATCTAGTGTAGAAGAGATAGTGAAGGTGTAAGGTTGTGAGATTGGTTTGAAAGATCAATAATATCACTTCACCATGTTATATTTATATATAATAGTTACCTAATGATATAATGGGATAATCCACATGCATTAGGTGTCTCTAAAAGTGTTTAAACTAGATTTGAAAGTCATTCTCACAATGACTGTGTTTGAAGGTGTTTTGACAAGTTTGAGTAAGCAAGTGGGAATGATGAGTTGGAGGATCTCTAACTTAGATGAAGAATAAAATGAATATATATATATATATATAGAAACATGATTTACCTATCCATGATTTTAAAAATCTTGGAATTGGCTATAAGTAGATTATAACATAGAATCCAAAATGGTTTGCCTAATTGAGTAAGGTCTGTAGGAGAGGAGGTCAATAGATTGGTCTATAAGACCAATAGTTACCATTTTTTATGATGATAATTTAGATTTAAATTTATCTAAGCATGATGTAAGATCATAATCATGCATTTTAAGACCTTTTCCAATAGGTGTTAAAAGTTCAATTTTCCATGACTGTGTTTTGAGACCAATTAATAGTTCTAAGTAAGCTACTTGTAGAGAAAGATTTGAGCACTTTTACCTTGATTTATGAGGTTTAATTCACATTTTTATGACCTTGAGGTCATGAGTCTTCTTTGTATATGTTTTTTTATGGTTTTTTGGAAATTATTTTCTTATGCTTCAATTGTTTTAGATAGACTTTTTGGGTATACACAGGGATAATATGAACTATTATAATGATATAATCCAAGTAGTGATCTAAGTTAAAAAATGTTATTGAGTCAAGTATTGATGTGATTATTCCATAATTATGTGATCCAAGTAGTTATGTGATTCTTCCATGTAAAGTGTTTTAATGTTATTCAAAATATCAAAGGGTAACATGTGTTAGTTAGGCCTTTGTGAGACCTAAAAGAGAGATAAGGCCTATTTGAGAAATGTCAAACCTAAATGGAATAAAATAATTGTTAATACATGTCTATGAAGTGTTCTAATATCCATTCCATGTTAAAACTAAGAGGATAAGAGTGTTTGATTGACTAATAAGGTCATGAACAAGAAAGTCTTGTATATATACTAGGTTTTTTTAGGCCTAAAGGTGTGAGATGTGTGGGTAGATGTGATTTGAAGAAGAAAAAGGATTTTGTGAGCTTAAAAAATTCAGGAAAAATATCAAATAAATGACAGGAATTATTCATATATATTTACAAAGTTTTATGAATGCTTTCATGATAGTTGCAAACGATAGAAGGGCTAATTGAGTGAAGAAGGCAAAGGACAATTTTAACTTGTGTGAAAGGTAGATTTGAATGTGATAGATCAAAATAAAATCATAATCAGTTGTGAGAGGGAAAAAATAACAAGGTGAAATTTTTTATAATGTTGATTGAGTTGGTGTTTAATCAAGAAGGGGTTTTTATGCTCCCAACAAGTTGGTGTTTGATAAATTTAGTGGTTAGTGATCCTTGTTGGGTTGGTGCTCAACTAAATATGATTCATGGTATTATAAGATGTGTTTTATGGGGTTTTATGCCTCTTAAGGGTTTCCCAAATACATATTGTGTTCATGTGTTTCATGCTCTTGTGGATTGATGCTTATGTTTGCTAAGATGCACATGCTTGTCTAAATAATCTATGATTACTTAATTAACATTGTTTAAAGTGTTGAAGACTAATTCACCCCCTCTTAGTCATTTTTATTCTAACACTTTGTACTAGTTTGGATATAGTATACCCTTAAGATAGTGTTTTATAATCAACAAACTAATCATAGTGGCTGTGGATAGCTTATGAAACATTGCTTCAAAGGGATCACCAAGGTTGATAAAGACTCTAAGAGAGGGTCTTTTTCTCAAAATATGGGTTTGAAAAGGTGGAAGATGTGGTATTTGAGGTGTTGGTCTAAGTTTTTCTATAGGCTACACTTGTTGAATAGGCTAGTAATTCAAAATAGGTTGTATTTGTGGCATTGGTTGAGTAAAAGGTGTTTACACCATTTGGATGTGATGTGACTTAATTAATCCATTACCAAAAATGTTCTTATTGTGGTTGTATTTATTTGGGTTTTCATAGTTATTAGCTTGAGTGGGTGAAGATGTTTTTTCATGAAATGTATTAGGGTTCTGATTTGGTCCTATAATTTGGTTCTAATTCTGATTTAAGGAGGTCAATTTGATAATCCTTTTATTGATAAAGGCATTTTCAATTTTCAAACCTTTGTCAATGATATATTTGAAGGCATGTGCACACTAAAGTTCCAAATGATAGGATATCTTACTAAGAATTTTTTTAGTAAACATAATGGCCAATAGTTTATCTTCTAAGTTATGGGTAAAGTGATTAATAAGTGCTTTCCATATCTATAAGTAGCTTATGAATCTCTCTCCATATTTATTATTTGCCTCAGTTGAATCTACTAATGAAATCACATGCTCAACATTATAGGACAAAGGTTACACAAATTTGTTTAAGCTATTGTCAAAATTAGATAATGATTTTTTTTATAACTCGAGGAACCACTCCAAATCCTATCTAGCTATACTTTGAGACAAACAAAGAGTAGGTAAATGTCACTATAAGCCACTAGCTAGAAAACAAAAAATAGCTCTATTAAATGTGCTTTAGGCTCTCCTTTACACTTATACTTGTTAAATTTAGGTGGTTCATAACTTGGAATTAATGTTATCTAAAGATACTCCATGTTAGATGGGTATGAACACATGTCATCTAATTTTAATTTCTTGGTCTACTTCCCTATTTAGATGATAGTAATTGTGTCTTTCTTTTTTTACAATTCTTGGACCAGGAAACTTGATGGTGCACTTGGTTTTGGGTGGGTGGTTATAGGTGGATTACCTTGATCGAGATATAATGGAGGTATGGAGTGTTATAGAATGTTTGTTTGATGGGTGAATTGACTAGGAATATGCATCCATAGATTGGGATGTGGCTATTGATATTTCACACATTGTTGGTAAGGATTCTTGTTTGAATTTAGTAGATGGCATTTTATATGAGGGAATTAAGGCTATGATGGAAGGATATGAATTTATGAATTATATTGTGCTTTTTGAGTTTGAGTAGGGACTTGATGCCAATTAGTTGAACATGGCTAAATAAAGGGATCATGTTGTTGATCAAGGACCTATAATTGAATCTGTGTCATTTGATGAGTAAAATTCAATTGTTTCCTAATAAGTACTAGATAGACATTGGTACCTCTATGTTATGAAAACACATATTGTTGAGAACTAGATGTTTTTGGGTGTTTGACATGTGTTTTTGACCAATAGAAATACATTGTTGATTAGACAACATTTGTGATTATAGAGGTATATTGGTCTACAACTATTGATGTATGTTTGTAACTACCTATTAAGGTGGAACATTTATTTTCCCCTACTGAGGTGGCATGGTGTTCTACCTCTACTAGGGTGGCAAATTGGATTGTGCCTATTGTCTTGGAATAATAACCATAACCTATTGAGGTGGGATAACATTCTCACTTATTGTTGAGGCAAAACATTATCTAGTGCTTGATTAATTATCCCATATTGTTGTGTGCTTGAAGAATAAGTTGGTTTAGGATAATAAGTAACCTGATGTGGTTGGAAAGTAGGAATTCCTACCCCCTATTATTGTGAACCACTCATGGTATTGACTAGATGCACTTATTGTGGATTATTTATTGGTGCATTTGTCTCCCTTTGGCCTGGGTTCGAAGACACTTGCATGCTATTCATCATGTTTATCACATTGTCTTGAGTGGAAGTCACAATTACTTCTTAAATGAAAGGGAAATTGAAAATGTCACCTACTGAAGTGATTTGGGAAAATGAGTCTACACATAGATTAGTTTGACCTATCAAATTGATAAACACTCATATTGAAGGAGTTAACTCTATGAGTGGAGAATTTGATATGGCCATGTCATTACAATTTCATGCTAGGTTTAAATAGGTTTGATATGATTATTAAATTTGTGTGAATTGATCCTCCATGGGTCCATTTCCTATTATAATTATATTTTGATATTGGTATGAAACTGCCATGAGTGTTTGAGGATAACTAGTAAAGGCCTGTTTGATCATTTGGGTATACGGTACATTTATTAGCACTCTAACTAGACTAGGTAGGTTTTCATGAGGGATGTATGTTAGAAACTTAGCCCCTACCTCCATGGATTTGACTAAAAATTCATCCTTATTTTCAAACAAGTGATGATAAAATAAGTATGGTTCATATATCAACAATGTAGTGACATAGTATGGTTGGACATGGACTTGATTGACAATAAGTGACACAATAGCTAGATATTGATCCACTTGGTCTTGGTCTTTCTCTTAATATCGAGGTGTGTTAACCAAGTAGTGTAATAATGGATCTTGAATTTATTCCACATATTGAGTAGTGTAAAGAGGATATGGATATGTTTGACATTACATCATCACCATATGGATCTTGAACAAAGTTAGCATTCATGACCAAATTATCATAATTTGAATTATACATGGTTCCACTATGAGTGTAATGAGGTAAATCCAAATTAATGACTAAAGTTTTATGAATAAAAGGTAAAGAGTTATAAAATCTATTAAAATATTGTTTAAATAGAAAATGGTCCAAACTTGGAAACTCTAGGAACTTGCTATAAAGGCAAATGGTCTAATCTTGGCCTAGGAATGGAATTGTTCTCTAGAATTGTCAATGATAAACTTGGTCTAAAATATCTTGAATATCTAATGTCTAATGTCTTGCATAAATAATCAAGTGAAATACAAATCTAAATGCCAATCTTGGTAAAAAAGTGTTTGAAACAATTGTGATCTAGGTATAAAAGTAGAAAATGATGTTAGGTCTATGGAAATAAGGCACAAAGATAGACTTGAAACAAACCAAGTTAAAAATGGTAAATGCTAGGTCTTTGGGAGTAAGGTAAAAATCTAGACTTGGGATCAACTAGGTCTAAAATAAAAGGTAAAATTATAGGTCTTTGGAAACATGTAGAAAAAACTAGAATTGGAACAACTAGGTCTAAAATAAAAGGTAAAATGCTACATCTTTAAAAACACATCACAAAGCTAGACTTGGAAAAACTAGGTCTCAAAAAAAGGTAAAAAGAAACTGATCTAATCATTTAAAATAGTTAGAATCAAGATAGGCATATGGATTCAAATTCAAATTTGACCATTGGTAAAAGACATTGGACTTTAGGCATATGCATAAAAATAGTTAAGAAATTCAATCCCAAGTAAGCAAAAAGTGAGGATGAAGAGTAAAACATTCAATCCCAAGTGATGAACAAGACTCAAATTTAAAATAATCTCACATAAATTTTTACTTGGAGAGATATTTTTGACCGTAGTTATAATAAATAAAAGAGATGCAAGGCATATGGAAAATACCAATTTTGGAATCTAGGGATAAAAGATCATTAAAGCAAGCAAGGAATTAGTCCAAGTTACATAATCCAAAAGTGAGAGGTAATCGTCTAAGATAAAATTAAGTGAGGCATAGACATAAACCAGTAAAAATTTAATCTTAAATTTACAAGACCAATATTTAACTTGGCTTAGAAAACTTAGGATATAAAATAAACAATATTCTAGGAAAAAATAGATGGCATGATGATACCAATCATAGACTAAAAGGCACACATTAATTCAAACTTCGAATTGGCACAAGGCAAAAGGTGTTAAAATAAAATGAGTAGAGTAATGATTTTATCTCAATAAAAAGGTATAAAAAATGGTTTATTTGAAACAATCTAAGGTAGATACTTGGAAAAAGCTTGGGTAGTGTAACAATTCCCATTTCAAACAAGTGACACACATAAAAAGCTTGAAAAATGACAAAGACAAAGTGTGATATCAAATGGATTGAATAACACCTCTTTTAGGCCAAAAGCAGTGTATAAACATGTAACTTGTTCATGACTCATTTTGGATGTGGTTTTTTTACAAATAAGAATAGGTTTTGATCTAAAATAATGCAAGTAAAAGGAAAAAACAAAATAACACCCAAGTGTATCATCATATTCCTAAAAAATAACAAGGTGGCTTCGTATCATCAAATTTTATCTATATAATCCTTAAGAAGAAATAATTTTTTAATATAAAAATTTAGATGCACATGAAAAGTAGGGTTTTTAGACCCCCTCTTTTCTCAAGAGTTCATATAACAACATGAAATTTTGGGATACTTGCCCTGCATTCACAATATTTCTATGGCAAGTGGGTTTTGTATAAAAATTATAATTTTTGTACATTCTAAATGGTCCCATATGTGTGATTAACTCTAGGTCACAACATGTCATTTGGATCCAAATTAATTGGATTTTTGTAAAATGGTCTTGTCTTTTTTATAACCACTACATCTATCAATTGTAGTGTAGTGAGATGTCTAGATCAAGCCATTATTTTAAGATAGTCATTAACATAGGTACTTTAATAACTCAAACTACCATCCTAGTGATTCACAAAGTCAACTTTTATACCCCACCATGGAGTGGGGTTGACATGATGTCGAGAGATGAATTACTAGGTCAAAGCTTCCC
This sequence comes from Torreya grandis, assembly GCA_037957365.1. Classification (NCBI taxonomy): domain Eukaryota; kingdom Viridiplantae; phylum Streptophyta; class Pinopsida; order Cupressales; family Taxaceae; genus Torreya; species Torreya grandis. The sequence goes on from JARHVA010000257.1 coordinate 2,828,660, forward strand.
TAAAGAACTTATGGGGAGGAGATGAAATCCTAATCACAATCCAAGATGCAAGAAAGTAAAGATAGGACTTTAAGGTCTTTTTAGGATCACTCAAATATTGGTGAGTGCCTTAGCAACATTCCTTGTATGCTTGGACTAAGTGAAAAAAAGAAATATATGAATCACTTTTGAGTCACCCAAGTTCTTTAAAGGGGATGGGAAGATAGTATACAGGCTAAGTTTATTTTCTAAGAACAACACAAACAAGTAAATTTAAACACCCAATATAAGTGTGATTTAAAAACTTAAAGTGATAAAAATGTCTTTCGTTGGCTTTTGAGTCTTATAAAAAGTGTTATGGGGTATTTTTGTTGCTTGGCAAAGGTGGCATTCCTATAAATTAGCTCAAAAGGCATAAAATCACTCTATGAAACAATTTTGTAGTTACATAGTAAATTATAAACTGTAAAATTGTTCAATTACAAAAACACAATAAAAAACTAGAATACTTAAAAGTCACAGTGGGTAATTTCACCATTTTTAAATGTCTTCACAACTCATTTTGAAGATTTCACTACTTTGGCATACAATTTCATAGTTCAAGTAGATAAATTCATAGATTAGGAAAACTTCATGATTCTAGGAAACCTATAATAAAACATAGACACATAGTGACGATTTTGCATATTTGTGGTGATTTCATGATTAGAAAAACTGATTTCACTACTCAATAGGATGAATTTATAGCTAGTTATAATGAATTCATATCCTCAAAATACAATTTCACTCCCCTAAAATATGATTTCACTAATAAAAACAAAAAAAATACTATTGGAATTGATGAATTCAAAAATATGAACCAATTTTGCAGTTAGTTTTAAAAAAGTAAGGGAAAAGACCTATTTTCTTGTAGAATGAATTCATTGTTTACTCGATAGTTTTACCATTTCCAAGCTCAATTTTACTTATTCATAGATTTTGGGCTAAACCATAGTAGTTTTAGAATTTTTTGAGACAAATTTAGAGATTTGGATGATGATTTTGTAGTTTATCTTGTTGGATTTGCAATTACGCAATCAAGAATTTGTGAATATGAAGTCACGAGGAAAAAATAAAAAAGTTAGTAAAAATATCAAGAAATTAAGCTCTATAATGAAATCTTGTTGGTTCCAAAAGGCTCCCAAAATACTCGATTCATGCTTTTGGGGTACATGGTCCCATCGAGCATGCCATTAATGTGATCAAGGAATTTGACATAAAGGGGAGATTAGTATTGTGTTAATTAAGAAATCAAATCAAAACAAACACACCAAAAACTAACACCTCTAGCCTTAACACTTAAAGAGATAGAGAAATACATATTTAATTAAAAAAATAAAATATTTTACCTTCCATGAGAGTAAGTGTTATGCATTGGAAATGGAATGATGTGCTCAACTATGTGCTCAAGAAATATTTATTAATGAAGCTCCATTTCTCCACCTCTCCTTGGCACCTTGGTAATGTTGGTTCACTTTAGCTTGGATTATATTATGAAATGGGCATGAAAACACTACATTAAAGATGTTTTGAGTTATTTTTGGCATAATAACATTACATATAAGAAAATTTAATGATAAATGGGTGAGGCTTTATATTTATATCCTCCAAATTTAACTCTAACCCAAGTGTAATTAGTTATATTTAATCGTGATTGAGTTCAAACTAACCCTAAGTGAGTTAAGTCTAACCCAAGTTGATTTGAGGAGGTGACATGTAATTAACATTTGGGATATATATCCCAATTATTAGGCACGGCTCTCCATTTCTAAATTTATTACATTTTAGAGATATAATTTAAATTACTTAACTTTGAGGATGATGATGTGATCATGACCTCATATTTATTGAATTTTATCTTAAAAAATTATTTTCACTTATTTCCCATGGAAAATTCACTCAATAATTTAATGTGGTTTGATTAGTTGATTCATTCTGGTTAGCATTTTAACATTTTATCAATTGTTAAAGTGCCCTATTTAATGGGTTTAAAGGCCAAACTACTAGTTTTTAGGTTGTAAGGTGACTAGAGATGAATCCATGAGAGGTTACTATTACATACATGATAATACCTCAAATAGGGATTCATCAACATGATTCTAAGAAATAATGTCCAATATGCAAATGAAATTGGGGCATTCAATGATTCTTAGGCTTAATTTTCACTATTTGGTAGAAATCCATTTGAAGTCTAGTTGGAAGTCAATTTTGGCTAGAATGGGGTGTCTATAATTGCTAACTATGGTTTTGGAGCATATAAGATCACCATGCCAAAAAGAGATGAAATTGACAAAATGATTAACATAATTCACCTCAAACATTTTTACACCTGAGGGTCTCAAATTATTATCTACAAATATCATCTAAATTATGCCATATTATACCTATTATTTTTATCATACCCTATACAATTTTATCATAGCTTAACCTATTTTCCATCCAGTTATTTTTACCTAACCCATGCCTATCACATTTTCCTTGGTTATAATTCATTTGTAATTCATGCACATTTAGTGGTTGTTGACAAATTTAGTTCTAGAGTTTATTTAAGATTCAAATGTTTGAATGGTAGTATATGAAAGTAGTATGATATTGGTCTTGGAAATTACATTCTTCATTTATTAATATATTGTATATCGATACTAGTGCTACTAATTATAACTACCTATGATAAATTTAATACCACCTACCCTTGTCATTGTTTCCTAATTATAACTACCTTTGGTTAATTTAGGAACAATACATTTACCATTCATTATCTCATTATCTATCCATCAAGGTTGACTTGCCTTACCATTTGCCTATATCTAAACTTATTGATACTTAGTCAAATGCCTTTTATATATAAAAAACTATAATGACTTGATGTCCTCAAGGACTATGTAGGTATTTTTCAATTTCTATTGAGGTTAGCTTAGTCACCCCTTTGTCATACTCTCACCATTTTGCAAGCATATTTAATCCACACTCTCACCATTTTATCAGTTTGATTTGTGTTGTATCTCATAATTCTCCATTGATTTGAGATACTAAAACACCCAAAACATTGAAATCAATTCCTCACTTTCACCATTGTAGGTAAAACTAAAATGATTTGAGTTCTTGAGGGTTTATGTATGTAGTGATAAATTTACATTGAGGTTAGATTAGTCACCCCTTTACCTTGATCTCACAATTTTGTAATATTATTTAACCCACACTCTCACTATTTTATGAGTTTGGGTCATGTTGTATCTCATAATTCTCTATTGAGTTGAGATACCAAAACAACCAAAGCATTAGAAGTAGTTCCTCACTTTCACCACTATAGGTGTAATTATAGTGACTTGAGGTCCTTTTGAGACTATACAAACATTTTTCAATTTACATTGAGATCAACTTAGTCACCTCTTTGCCATGCACTCACTATTTTACGAGCACCTTGAGCCACACTCTCAACTTTTTTATGGGTTGGACCATTATGTATCTTATAATTATCCATTGAGTTGAGATGCCTAGAAATTTTTTAAAACATTCAAAATGTTTAAAAACCCCTAAATATTTGAAAAGACCTAGGAAAATCCTTAAAATCATAAAATAATAAATATTGTCTTAGGATTTCCATGTGACATATAAATCCCTAAAAATTTTCTGGGATGGCCACTCTTACCTATCCAACTTCATTTCTAAGATACCTTGGCCTTTCCCTCTCATTTATAGGAGAACTACATCAGCTTGAGGTCTACATAGATTATGTAGGAAGAACTTGGATACATGGGGTATCTCAAGTTAGCTCAACTACCAATATCATTTTATTCATGACCACTTATTTGGCTTAAATATTTTGGGTCCTATAACTATTTCACAAGTAATCACTTATCCTTCAATTTTCTCATTCTTATTGGTCTTATCCCAATACTATCACCATTTAATGAGCCACCTCAACTAATGCTCTCATTGTTTATGAGCTCATTCTCATTCCAATCCATAGATGTAGCAAACACTGTGGATTATCAATTCATTTGATAATTGGATGCTCATCTTTTGTCTTTTAGTGTGGATTTAGCCTAAACCATGCTCTCATGCTTCAATGATTTGTTTGTGTTGACACTTTCATGACTGTGAGAATCATTCACCTCTTTTTTATGCACTCATCATTTTTCAAGACCATTCCCATTTTCATCTACTAGTAAAATCAATTTTTTTTTATCATTTTTTATATCGCATATCCTAAGAGAACTACATTTGGCTTGATGTTTATGTTGGACCTAATGTCCATAGGACTATGTAGGCAATGTCCACTTGCCTAGTGAATCTTGAGTCATCTTGGATACCCATTATTTTTATTCTATTTCACCCATACATTTGTGTCATTGTCTCCTATAACCTAGGGGAAATGTTTTCCATCTTGTTTGTGTCATTATTCCTTATAGCCTAGGGGCAACTATTTTTCGTCGTAGTTGGTTGTTGTTATTCCTTATAGCCTAGGGAAAACCTTGTGCCATTTGTTCTTGTATTTTTTTACCTATGTTATTTATACCTATCCTATGGGTCACACTGTTTCCAAGAGTAACACCTCTATTATAGATGCATGCATAATTTGTATTTTATTTGTACTAACATTGTGACTAACCATTGTTTATAAATTGTCATTTGTTTTATCCTAGTTTTTTATTTTTTATCTTAGTTTGTTTATTTACCACTGTGTGTTTAAAATAATTTATTTATTTATAATTTTCTTTTCTTTTATTTTTTTGTTTGTTTATTGTGTTTATTTTTTCCTATTATTTGTGTTGTTTATCTTGGCCTAGTTTGTATAGTGTTGTTTGTTTGGTTTTTTTTTGTTTTTTTTTGTTTTTGGCCTTTTGGGTTTCTTGGTTGTCATTGGGATATTGCATTTTATTTAAACTTAAGTCTTAATTATCCATATAATGTGCTTAAGTTGTGAATGTATGTATTTAGTATTACACTTGGTTAATTTATTATGTTAACACTTGGGATTTGATTATTCTTATCTTATTCCTAGGTTTTTTATATTTGCATTTGAAATTTATTTTTCATGCTTAGGGTATATATTTTCATTATGTTTTTTTATAAATATGATGCATAATATCACAAATTACAATAAAAATTAGGCATACAGAGACTATCAGATTAATGCAATGGCAATAATTCTATAAGATATAAACTAGCCAACCACCGAAACACTTACATGAATCCAATGAGTAATAAATAGATAAACATGACTTATAATGTGCATCTCTAAATAAGCATACATATGAGCCATATTAAATGAGAAGATAAAAAATAGAGCAACATCTCATATACATGGCATAACTAATAAATGAATAGAGCATACAAGAGCATAAACATCAACAATGCTAAACATCCATAATGTTAATCAATGTTAAGCAAGAGATAAACATTAAAATAAACATGGCATCATGCATATATCACATAAGTATCATATACATGTACATCAGCATCGAAGGAACCAAAACTAAATGTCAATGTATCTAAAATTTCATATACATTATATATATACATATATATATATATATATATACATATATATATATATATATATATATACATATATATATATATACATATATATATATATATACATATATATATATATACATATATATATATATATACATATATATATATATATATATACATATATATATATATACATATATATATATACATACATATATATATATACATACATATATATATATATATATATATATATATATATATATATATATATATATATATATATATATATATATATATATATATATAGCTTCAAGTCAATCAATTCATTAGTCATAGTCATAACCACTAGTACCACCTGGGCTATTAAGGCCACCTCTAGTGATAGGTCCCATGGACACCCATATCCAATATTGATCATAGGCATCTTAAAATTTTATCATTTTGGGATATAACACAATGGTGTCTAAAAATACATCAATATGATGATATAAGTATAATGTGCCAAAATGATAAAATTGCAAGATGCCTATGATTAATATTGGATATGTGTGTCCATGGGACCTATCACTGAAGGTGGTCCTAGTAGCCTAGGTGGTACTTGTGGTTATGACTATGACTAATGAAATGATTGACTTGAAGCCCTTCTAACATGTGTCATAGTCTAAGACTAACCTGATCTATTAATTTTTCTCTGAGAATCCCAAACCTCAAATGAAGTAACCTATTGGTCCCTAGGAACTATGGTCTCATAGACTCTATGGTAGTTTGAGGCGTCATCCTTAGATCAAAAGCTATAAATAATCATTTGAAAAAATCCTACCTATATATTATATTTAAGAGCCTCATATCACTCATGCCTATGCTATTAAACATAAGATAATCCTTGATCCCTATCACTACTGGTATGTTCCCTCTCTATAGTAAACTAGGCCTATACTTATACCATCTTGGTAATCTTAACCTTCAATCAGGTAATATTCAATTGAAGGCAAGTCATATCATTGTCTCACATGTCCAAGTACCTTGTAAGTCATCCAATTATCACTCTAAGCTAGATATCCCCCCCACCTTGGTGGTGATCTCCTCTTCGAGCATGCCTACATCCTGACTTGCCTTAACTATATTGGAAGGCCCTTCCTAACTTGGAAAAACTAGTGTGTTTGTAACACCTATAGTTTTTAATGTATCAAAATCATAGATAGGTCATCATCTCCACCATTATCCCCATCATAATTTCCTCTACCATCCTTGCCATCAAATCCATAATCATCACCCTCCTTACCTCCACTAATTTTCCCAGTACTCTTGTTATCACTAGATGTCTTAGCCTCAATCTCATTGATGTTTATAAGCTTCTTTATACTTACCTGAATAATAAATTTAATCCTTAAAGGTAACACCTATACCCATTAATTAAATGTATTAAAATAACCCTTATTTCTACTGTACCCCTACATTGGCCCAAATAACCTATGGTATACTAAGATAACTATTAGTGTATATGCTTCTTTGAATGATAGGAATGTCTAAATTGATCTCCTATGTGACATATATAAACCACATGGACCCATTTGGTACATCTTATGTAAAGATAAACTACTAGAGTACCTGATCAGGGTGGTACTCCTTAATGATGTGAGAGATGTCTACCACTAATAGAATACTTTGTAATCATATTAACACTATACTAGGCATATATGAACCACTAAAAATGATACTAAAGGTAAGGTATCTAGATGAAAAAATATGGGGTGAGATCCTCATACATTATAAGGTATAAATATATCTCCCCTTATTCCCTTATTATCCTACCCTAGTGTATACCTAGAAATATGCCAATGGCTCCTCGGGGTCCTAGACTTATCACTAACCTATTGCTCATTCTATAAAAAATTGTTCCCATCCCTAAACCATTAGTAGAATGGAGGTCCAAATGCTATATCCCCTATGATAATCCACCTTGTGTTGATATTTATAAAGTTGAGCTAGGATAGTTGGCCCCCATGTAAACCATGTCACCTCATCTATCATGTTGCAAACTACACGTCCAAGGCCCATGTAAAAGTATCAACCAATCTTGTCAAGAAGCAATATCCTACTAACAAAACTACACCTCCAAGGCCCATGTAAAAGTATCAGCCACACTTATCAAGAAGTAATATCTTTATAACAATAACCATAAGAACCACAACCTCCCTATTGATAAGTGTTGGTGGTGAAAGATATCTAATGGGTAGGTCATCAGGATGAATGTTTATATATGTCTCAATCAAGTCTATGTCTACCTTCCCTTAAATGATGGGAATACCCTAATAGCTAACCAAATCATCCAATATAACCTTATAATATGATGAAAGTTCTAGAAGAGCCTCTATTCTTATATTGGTAATTTAAGGATATGTCAAGTATCCTCAAGTTTAACTATCACCTCTTCAATAAGTAGATGGAAAGTGGAAGTCTCACTGTGATAACATTCAGCCAATGCACTCAAATATGCTCTATCTAATCAGATGACTGACGTCTACATTATATCATGTATATACAAGGCTTGTAAAAATACAACCATCCCCTCCATCTAGATATAAAGGGTATGAAAATAATGGGAATGTCACTCTCGACAAGTCAAGATAGCTAGCTTCTCTTGCAAACATAGATAAGTTAGCATCAACCTAACTCTATATTGATATTAGAGCCTATGCCTAGCCTACTAATCTTGTTTTCCACTCTTTTCTAAAGGTTGGACCCCTATCAAGTCCCTAATTGAGGTGTTTTTGGATTCTAAGGCAAAGTCACCATTTTCCCAAATGGCAAAGTCACCATTTTGGTGATTTCTCACCTTTTTAGGTGAAACCACCATTTTCATTTTCAGAAAAAAGGGTGACTTCACCTAAAATAGGTGAAATCAACTATTTTAGGGATTTCAAAATATTTTAGGTGATTCTACCATTTGTAAGAATGGTGACTTTGTGAAAAGTCATCGATTTCCTTGGTAAAGTCATCATTTGGCCTAAAATGCAAATGACAACTTCACTATTTTTATCCTAAACCAAACATAAAATGCAATGAAAATAACATTGATGAAAAATTTGGGAGTGCTCACCAATGGTCCATCATGTGGTGGTCACATATGCTCCCTCACTTGATCTAAACCATTTCTCCTAACTAGTCTATGCAAAAAACCATAGCTTAGAAATTCAAATGAATTGTTTGTCACCCTATGGGTGAATATATAGACATAGATTTGAAGTTTTGCCCTCGTAAGGCCTAAAGTTCATTCCACACACTTTAAGAAGTGTATTTTTCACATTTATGGTCTATTTTATGTGCCATTTGATACTACATGCCTTAGTTTTTAGCCATGTTATAACCAAACCATCTTTTTAAGCCCCTTTTGAGACCCATTTAATAACATTATTTTTATACCTATACCATTTGTTTTTGAAAATGTGCATATTCATGATCACACATAGGCTAAAAACATGTTGTTACTCTTTGCCATCTTGTTGTACATCTATTTTATAGATTTTTTACATTAGCTCCCCTTTTCAATTTGCCCAAGTACAAAAAATTATTTTTTGATCAATCAATGATATTTATTGCCTTTTTGGTGAAAAAGCATTTTATATCATGCATTTCAAACATGTGAATGATTATAACCACCTTTGAGTAAATCATTCTTTTTTGACCAACTTGATGATTATAACCCCTTTGTTGTTCACTCCAAAGTCCTAGTTCATTAAATACCAATGAGATTGGGCATTTCATAAAGAGGAAGATGGAAAAAATGATGGACTTTCTTCCTTTATTTAAGGATTGATTTAAGATCATCCCAAGGGATGGTTGTGGGTGGTTGACTTCATAATGAAGTCTACATGAATAGTCTCCAAGAGATGTGGTTCCACCACCAAAAGTTGAATATGAGATTCTTGCACATAAATATAACTATAAAAAGTTATTATTAAAGTTTATGCATTATACTCCTCTATTTATAAACACAAGGGGAAAGGGTAGTTCAGTCTTTGAAAACAAACAAAAAAATAAAGGGGAGAGTAAGGCAAAAAAGATAGCCTCTAGATTCAGAATGAAATCAATACATTAACCATCAAACCAAGTGTCATTGAGAATAAAATAAAGGACCCGAGATCTCTCATTTTAAAATTTTAATATAGGGGTTTCCCATTTTGAGGAAAAGGGGGCATTTTGTCTAGAATAAATGGAATTTTTTTTGAAAAAGTGATGACAAACACTTAGAACCCAAGCAATTAATTTTCCTCCACTACACAGAACACATATTATAATAAAGATATTCATGCACATCAGAAAAGAGATGTCACAAAAGTATCATAATAGAAAGTGGATTACTAATATTTCATCATATATATGGTCACCAATGTGTGTAAGAAGTGATTTTTATTTTTTCTTTAATTCTATATTTCATTCCAGAGATAGAGGTTGGACAAGTTACCAGGCTCCTTTAAAGGTGTTAATGGCTTGATGGCTTAGAGTGGAATGACAAAAGCATTGTTATACTACCATATGGGTTTCCATATCCCTATAATATATACTTATGGTCACTTAAAGCCTTGTTTCACTTTTATCTAGGCCATAAATCCTAGAATGGAGGTTGCCTATATAGCCCTTTCGAGAAAGACTCAAAATTTAGATTCTTTACATTTTTCTTGTATATTTTTGAGCTTCCTTGTGAAAATATTTATTCATTTAGTATCATTAATTAAGGGTTTGAGACCAATCCAAGGGTAAAAAGATGATGAGAAAGCCTTGAATACCCAACCAATCTTTGATTAGGTTGAACAGTCTCATATTTTCCTGAGATGTTACATTAAGTGTAACTTGGTAGATCTATAAAGATGTGGGATGTCCTAAAATCACCTTGTTTATCTTAAAATCATTTTCATCCTAGATCTAAAATTTTAACAAGGTATGATTACCATCCTTGACATACATGGATTGAAGATTCAACTTGGGTCTTTTTGCTTCTCATCAATTTTTCTTAGGCCTTGACCATCACCTAGAGTGGCCACTAACATGTATGGGCATTATAAAAACAACAAAAAATAAGAGGCCGACCGAAAGGACAAAACACAAAACAAAAGTAGACACATAATGAAAGTAACACACAACATAATAAAATTTATCTAATATATACATTACAAACTCTTGTCTTGATTACTTAGAAATTACGCTAGATGAGGAAGCTAAGAAATAATGATTAAGGAATTATTCATTTACTAGAAGTAGAAACTCATTTCCATTAATATCCTTGAGATGGAAGAAAATATGACCTAGTATTTTTGCTTGTTGGTATGGGCCAATCCAAATGGGCTAAAATTTTGAATGTTGGCCTTTATTCTCATGAGCCTTTTCCCACATTAGGACTAGCTCATAGACTCTAAAGGTCTTCATCTCATCTCTCTTATTGACCCACCTTTTGACTATATACTAGTGTTTTATGAAGCTTAATATAGCTTCATCTTAGGTTTCCTCTAACTAAATTATGTCCAAGTGTCTAGAATTTACTTTATCATTCAGTTCTATGAATTGTTGCTTGAATTTATAAGTTGAAAACCTAAGCATGACTGGCATGATTGGCTACAGTCCATAAAATATAAGGAATAGAAATATTTTGAGGAATTTTTTATACCTAGGGTGGTTTTCACATAAAGTGAAATTTAGAAATGAGTGCCATTCCCAGGGATTCTTTCTATATGAATTATTGATGGAATCTATTGAATTCTTGTTGGTGGACTCATCTAATTTATTCCCTTATGGGTAATGATTGGATGAGAATATTAATATGATTCCATTATCATAGGACCATTTTGTGAATTCTATTGATTAAAAGGTAGGATTATTATAACACATCAAAGAGATAGGGACCTCAAAATGGGTGGTTATTAATGAGTCCAAAATATGACTCATTTTTACCATTAGTTTCCTTCACTTTTCCTTAATTAGCTCTCCTATGGACTAAACATTGCAAGGATCTTAGGCTTGTATTCAATATTAATATAGTAAATAGATTCTCTATCTTGATTAATGCAATTAAATTCTAAGTTAATTATTATGTCACTTTATTATAACTCATTACATGTTTAGTTTCCTAATTTTGTGTATATATAGACAATACAACAATATATAGAGAATAAAGACATTTTTGATGATCTTAAACTTCTCATGAGGTAATACACATGAAGGATTTTGGTACAACTAAAAAGATACAAACTCACCCAATCTATTTTGAATCCAGATACAGACTTGATTAATAGCTATAGACTCACCCAATCTATATCTATGGACTTGCTCAATAGATACAAACTCACTCAAATATAACTATGGACTTGTTCACATGACCTTCTAAACTCTACTAAAGCATTCCATCATCCTTACCATCATGGTGTCATTATTATAGACTAACTCAACATTGAATATCCTTGAATCATGCCAATATATATTTTACCAAGATCATTATAGACTTCTTCAGAATTGATACAAACTCAGCTAGAATTGTTGTGGACTCTCCTAGTCTATATCTTGAAACTGCAACATTAAAGAGATATATTTTCTTGTTTTGTCATAATACTTGAATAATAATTTTTCCAATTATTATTTATAGTATTAATATAAATAACATTATATAAATAAGTTTCCTCTATTTTTAGCATAAAGTATTTCAGTTATATATGTGTGTTTCCTTATTGTATAATCAAGTATTTATAGATTAGATTAGATTAAGAAAAAATACTTAAAATATCAACAACCCCCAAAACCATTCTTGAAAAACTACAACCATAAATCTTACTATAGATATATTTGGATGCTACCACTAGTTTGAGTGATATTAATAGAAAAGTTTATTAAACGAAGGGGCATATGACACCCACCATTTTTGGTGCCATTGTAAGGGATAATTAGGTTTTATTAAGGTAACTATTATGACATTAATATTAACCCTTATATATATCTATTTAGTCTCCCTCTGACTAAGCCATAATATTAGGACAACCCCATGCTATGGGTAAGCTATGATGGGGCAAAACCTTTGAAGAAGGCTAGCTTCCTTTTGATGGACTACAAAAACTAAAGTCATCACAGAGAAAATGGTTACAAAGAGGGAAAGGGTTGCTAATAAGGATAAAAGGTGATGCACCAAAAAAAATGGGAAACTCCCATAATCATGAACCCACACTAGATATGTAGAAGGCAATGCTAGCTTACACAACCTCACAATCTCATTGAATACATAAGTGTTTCATGGACTAGGTTCATGTAGAACACTAATACAGACCTACAATAGCTTGAAAACACCCTAAAAGAGGTAAAAATGAATGAAAATGGATGAGGAATATTCTCCTTCACTCTACCATCATGAATGACTCACTCAACATAGATCTAAGGCAATAAATAGGTAAAGAAAGTCTTTTATTACATCAAAAAGAAGTTCTTACAAATGATTGGCATGGTTTAGCCTAATCAAGAGGAGAATATATTGTAATAGCTTAGAGAGTCCCCTACTCTTCAAGATCAAAGAGTCTTTGTGAGAGTCTAGAATCTGAGAGAGAGCTTACAAATGGGAAATAATAGGTGGTATAGAGAAAGGGTAAATAAAGAGGAAGCACACCATCCAAGATTATTATATGAGATTCCACCATATTTTAATGAATTCCCCACCATATTTTGATCAAAATAGGACTAACCCTTAATTAAAAAGTAAGCTTTCATTTGCTCTAATAAGTATTCAAGCTCTTCTCATTGGCTAAAAATACACTAGAAGACAAGAGTCTATTTTGTAAATGATGAGTCATTATCCTTTCAAGGAATAAAGATTCTTAAGAGTTAAATAGAAATGAATTCTCCACAATACTCTCCAATCCTCAAATCTACTTTGCTTTGGTCTTCCAAACCACCTTCCACTTGCTTTCACTATTTAGATAAAGTATTCACACCATGAATCTGGATAGAGCCATGGCATGTCTACTTTGATTAGTTGGAAGTAATTGATTTTTCAAGGATATAACCATGTTTATAGATGAGTCATTTTTCCATAACCATATATCTACCCCATTTCAATATCTAAGCATAGGTCTTTATTATAGATTGAAAATTAATCTAATTTATTAGTTTTCATATAGTCATTATATCAATGAAGATCCACATATATTTAGTCTTTCTTCAAAAAAATTTATCCCATCTTTGATATTTGCATTGGGACCTAAAAGACTTATTTTACCTTAACTAAGCTTTAATGGTGATGTTTGATCCTAAAATATCTACTTTGGTTCAACCTAGATCATCTTCAAACTTAGCTACTATGTTTTTTCTTGTCTAGGTCATAAATAACTTCATCAACCTCCACCAGAAGTCTCATAGGCTCACTTTTGTTCATTGGCCATCAACTTATTAGTTTTGGTCTATCAAATTTAGACACTTGGTAGCCTCACACTTGATTTTAGATCTATTGACTTATTTACCTTGCTCACATCATTGATCTTTCTCTGTATGAATGAACATGAGCCATAGATCTTCTGATAGTTTAACATGCACATGACACTTCTCACATGTATATTTTCTCTTAGGATTTGCTAACCTTTTGACCCACTGATCGCCATAAGATTTACTTTATACAAGTGAATTTGTTTCATTGGTCTTCTTAGATCTAATAACTCTATTTTTCCTTTTGTAGCATTGGATTTATTGTGAGATCACAAAATCATGCCACTTGCTAACCACACATTTGTCCTTGGAAACTTTTAAATCCAAATGGTTATTTTATGAGGCTTAAACGTAATGTCTACACACATGTTTCACTCTAAAATTCTAACTTTAAAGACTTATATATTGAGATAACAAGCTCATCAAGACATAAAACTATAGAGGATGATCTTTGTAATAAATACATTGATCCTGTGTGATCCTTAGGTTTTGGGAGCTTTCTTGAGCATACTTATGAAATTCATAAGTAAACCAAACTATTCATTTTCACATGACATATAAGATGGTTTTTTTCATTTAGATTTGTGCTAGGAACTATTGCTTGATCTTTCAAAACTTTAATGAATCTCTGAGGCCTATGCAAACTCATTCTATGATCTTAACTACATTGATCACCATGAGAACTTGATTCCTCAAAATTTGACAAACAACACTTTAAGTTTACTTTAAGTGTTTCAAAATATTTTCAAGCTACATGTGATGTTTGGACCACTCATTCCATCCAAATTTTTTTTTAGTTCATCCATTTAGGTAGAGGCTTTGTATGTAGGCCAAAATTGGTCGACATTTTTTGTGACGTCTTGGGGTTATATGCCTACTATTCAAGAGACTAGTAGCCATGAACTGATCCATTAGGTACACTGATTCATAGTCTTTTATCTCAACTAATGTGAAATTGACTCAAAATTGACCACTTCTAAAATTTTCTTTTAAAAAAATAGGAACAACAAAAAACAAAACAAAGTTCCCAAGGTACTTTGGAAAAGGAAACTTATAATAAGAAAAGAATGGGAAAAAACACTTATAAGAAAATAATAAATATACTCTAATATGTATAGGTATATAGCCTACAAGTATCTTTCTCCTGGGTCAAATGGAAAATATTTAGAATCACTCACTTGTGGTGAACCAAGATGGAAAACACCTTACTTTTGAAGTCTCATGATAAATGAGCTAAGATGTCTGAGTGCTAACTCTTTTGGCATACTTTCAAGAGGATAAAATAGGACAAACATGTCTCTAATGTATAAATATTGGTCCATTTCTTCAAGGATTAATCTAAAATGGACTATAGGAGTGCCTTCAATCTCATCATTTTATCAAACCTCTAAATATGAAGATTGACAATTTAGTCTTAGACAAAAAATCTCTAGTCATCCCAAAAGGTAGCTTCCTCTTGGTCATCTAGGACAATGCCAACTTCAACACCATCCTTGCTTTTTTCACTTTGAAAGGATCCATATGGTAGTTATTCAACCCATCTAAGGTTCAAAATGTCATGTTCTTATGGATTTGGATCTGACCATTCTCCTTCATTATTGAAGACATCAGTAGTGCCTTCAATGGAAAATTTATCTTGAGACTAGTCAGCTTTGATAACCTAATTTATAAGTTCATTTTCATACTATAGAGGAGGCATAGTCTAGTTTAGAACCTCTATTTGATCCATGAATTCATGGTATAGTTGTTTCCATACTTCATCTTGACCTTCTTTTTTCTCTATTTCTTCTTCAACTTCATACTTATCAACCTATTGGTTGACTTCTACAACCACATCAATTTTTGAACTTTTCTCATCCTCATCTTCAACCCCACCAAATTCCATCTCTTGGAGCAAATCAAAATCTCCTTTGCTCTCAGCTACAATCTAAATACCCATTTCTTCAAATATGAAGGCATCAATATTACCCTCAGGCTTTAATTCATCATTGCCAAAGCCATGCCATGATAGTTAGTCCAAACTTGATTTCTCCTCTTGTAAATATATTGGGATACCTATCATGATATCTTCATCATAGACACTTACATTGTCTTCTTTAGGTTCACTTATGCTTACAAAATCCTCTTCTATTCTTTGAAAAATAGGCTCTTTATCTAAGAGGGAGATGGTGGGAGGGTGAACAAGTTCACTTTGCTTGCAACTTAAGAGAGTATCCTTCTATATACAAACTTTCAAGGATATATTTGGTAGCTCTTTGGGGAGGGATATATATTCATGTAAATTTTTTATGGCAAGCTTATTGAATTGAACTAACACCTATTTTTATTGAAGTGGTTTCTAGATTACCTTAGCTACCATTTCCTGTTTCTTCTTTATGCCTTTATTGATTGATTTATATGAAGGGAAAGAATAAGGATTAGATACCTTCTCCTTTTCATAAATGGGTGTAGGAGAGGGTGGTTTCAAAAGTGAGGGTATGACCTAGTCAATGTCATTAACATAGGAGAAGATCCATGATGGGATGGCTTGATATTCTTCATCTGAATGGCCCTTAATGATTGTCTTGACTCTTGGTATAGATGAGTTTTGACAAGGTGGGATAAGGCACTATATTTGAGCATGAATAAGAGTAGGAGAGGATAGTTAAGGTATAGGGTTGGCTGATCTCTTTCTCAAAACAATTGAGTCATTTTTCCTCTTATTTTGGTCTTGCCTAACCAAGTATTCTTCCTAAAACCTTAAGTCTTAATCCTAAACATAAGCTTGGTGTTCAATATTTTGTTGTTACCTATAGTAATCTTATTCCCTATCAACATCTATTAATTCCTTTTCAATATAAATCCATATCTCCCTAAGGCTCTTTTTTGGTTGACAATAGAGAGGAAAATTTTGATAAGGCTGATACATTGAATCTTGAGGGCCACTTGAGGTGAAGCCATGAACATTGCTAACTTGATATAAAGGATAAATAATGAAAGAACATGAAGTTTGATCAAAATGATGGTAATAAATAGAAAATAAAGGTGATTAGGCACCTGAGCTACTTACACCAGCTGATGTTTATAGTGGAGTCTCTATTGGTGTTTGTAAATGTGCCTCTAAAGGCTAATTAGACTAAAAGTCAACACTAATAACCTTTTAGTGGGAGGTAGAACATAGTAATATCACACTAAGAATGCCAAAAACTATTATGACATTATTCTTCACCCTTGGAGAGAGTTCTTTAGGATCCCTATGACTAAGCCATAATATTGGAACAACCGTAGGCTATGGGTAACCTATGATGAGGCTAAACCTCTGGAGAAGGCCAAATTCCTCTTGATGGATCACCTACACTAAAGTTTTAACATATAAAATGGTTAAAATGGGGGAAAATATCCTAAGAAGGACAAAAGGTGATGCACCAAATAAAAATGGGAAACTCCCATAAGCTTGAACCCATACTAGATCTATAGAAGATAATCCTATCTCACACAACTTGAAAATATAGCTGATTTCATAAGTATTTCATGGAATAGGTTTAGGAAGACCATTAATCCAATCTTGTAATATCTTGAAAACATCCTAAAGGACATCAAAAAGGAAGACAATGGATGAGGAAGATTCTCCTTCACTATGCCATCATGCACAACTTACTCATCATAGATATATGGCAAGATATAGGTAAAGAAAGCCTTTTATTATATCAAGAGGTAGTTATTACAAATTACTGATAGGGTTTATCCTAATCAAGAGGATAATATCTTACAATATCATAGAGATTTGACTACTCTTAAAGATCAAAAGTCCTTTTGAGAGTCTAGAATTCAAGAGAGAGATTATAAATGGGAAAGAATGGATGATATATAAAAAGGGTGAAGAGAGATGAAACACACCATCCAAGATAATTAAATGAGATTCCACAATATTTTAATGAATTCACCACCATATTTTGATCAAAATGTGACTAACCCCTCATCAACAAGTTAACCTAATTTTTTTCTAATCAGTCTTCAAGCTCTTCTCATTGGCTAAAAAATACACTAAAAGACAAGAGTTTTTTTTGTAGATGATGAGTCATGATCCTTTTAAGGAAGAAATATCCTTAAGATCTAAATAGAATTGAATGTTCTACTATACTCTCTAATCCCAAAATTTTATTTGCTTTGGTAATCCATGCCACCTTCCACTTGCATTCACAATTTAGACAAAGTCTTCCTACCTTGAATCTAGATAGATCCATGCCATTTTTACTTTGAGCAGTGGTAAGTACCTACTTTGTCAAAGATATCACCATATAGATAAATGAGATAGTTCTCTCTAACCATATATTTATCCCATTTTAATATTTGAGCATAAGTATTTACTATAGATTGAAAACCAATCCAATGTATTAGTTTTTGTATAGTCATTATGTCAATGAAGATCCATAGATATTTAGTCTTGCTTCAATAACTCCTAGTCCATCTTTGATCTCTGCATTAAGCCCTAAAAGACCTATTTTACCTCTACTAATCTTTAATGGTGATGTTTGATCCTAAAATATCTACTCTAGTTCAACCTAGATCATCTTCAAACCTAGTTCGTATTCATTTGCTTTCCTAGGTCAAAAATGACTTCATCGACCTTCAATGGAAATATCCTAGGCTCACCTTTATTCATTGATTATCAACTTAATGATTTGGGCCTATCAAATTTAAACACTTGGTGGCCTCATTCTTGATATGAGCTCTACTGACTTATTGACTTTGTTCTCACCATTGATATTTATTTTTATGAATGAATGTGAGCCATATATATTATATTAGTTTAACATGATCAAGCCACTTGTCACCCACAAATTTTCTCTTAGGATCCACTAACCTTTTGACCCACTACTCACTATCAGATTTACTTTATATGCATGAATGCACTTCATTGATTTGCCTGGACCCATTGACTCTATCTTTGCCTGCATGCTATTAGATCTAATATGAGCTCACAAGATCATGACACTTGTCATCCACATGTTCATCCTTGGGAACTTTTGAATTGAAATGGATATTTTATGAGGCTTAAACTTGACATATACATGCATGTTTCATTTTACAAGTATAAATTTAAAGGCTTATATCTTGAGATAGTAATCTCATCAAGACATGAAATTCTTAAAGGATGATCTTGGAACTAAATACACTAATCCCATGTGATCTTTTGGCTTTGGGAGGCTTCTTGAGCATACTTATAAAATTCACAAGTAAACCAACCTATGCATTCATGCATGACATGTAAGATGGTTTGGTTCATTTAGACTTGTGTTAAGAACTATTGTTTGATCTTTCAAATCTTAGATGAGTCTCTGAGTCCTATACAAACTTATTCCATAATCCTAACTGCATTGATGACCATGAGAACTTGCTTCCTCAAAATTTGAAAAACTACACTTTAATCCTACTTAAAGTGTTTCAAAATATTTGTAAGTTACCTATGATCTTTGGACAACTCATTCCATCCAAAACTTTTTTCAACTCATCCATTTAAATAGAAGTTTTGTATGTAGGACAAAATTGACTAGTAGTAACCCTTATTAGTCTACATTAAAGTAATAAAAATATTAAAAAATAGATAAAAAACAAAAAAAAATCCTTAAATTTATGAACTAAACTAGAGATGCCAAAGAATGATTCATCTCCAAAGATCTTGAGTTAGGAATATAGGAGGAAAAAATAAATTATTTGACTAAGAGATATAAGAGTGAGAAAAACACTTGAATCATGCTTAGAGAATCCTTTTTATTTATCCATAGAAATGGGGTCATCCTCAAAACTAAATTCTATATGAAGAATCAAATTTGTGAGATCTTCTCTTATAGGAAGAATTGACCTTGAGGATTCTTTGTCTAGAATAATAGGTCTCAGATTGTAATCTCTTCAAGATTAAGAGGAAGAAATAAAATGGATCTCTAAAAAAGTTTGGGAATTAGAAGAAAAAATAACCTTGGTTGATAATCAAGGAAATGTAAAAAATCTTGAAGAGATTAAGATGTAACAAGATATAGCCTTTTCCTTCCCGATAGTCATAGATCCAATAGATCAAACCATTATGAAGAATATTTGACCTTCAAATGTTCCCACTTTTAGGGGTAAATCCTTAGAAGATTTATATCAATTATTGTTTGATTTCAAAGTGTTATGTTGACCTATGATTATATAAATGATAATCAGAAACTCAGATTTCTCCCTTCTACACCAAAGGATGAAACCATGAGATGGTTCATAGGCCTTCTAAGTAGCTATATTAATACATGGAGAGACATAGAAATTTCATTTATTGACAAATATCAACATTAATATAGAGTAAGGGACATGAAATAAGACTTCTTTAAGATTAATTAGAATTAAGATGAAACTTTACAATATTATATAGATAGGTTCACATTTGTTCACAAACATAGTGGTTATCCACTTACAGAAGAAGAAGTTAGGATGATATTCCTTAAGGGATTGGATTATTACTCTATATATTCTTTAAACTTGATGTGTAGAGGAGACATTTCAAAATTAACATTTCACCAAATCTTAGATTTATGTACTAACGATTATAAGACAAAACCAAACATCAGGAAAGGAAAACTAGGTAAGTCTAATTAAGTTAGTCAATTGATGGAGGAGTTTTCCAATTTGAAATTGACATTTTGGTCTATTTGAATACTAAAGTATATGGCCTTCAAGCCAAATCTAATTATAACATAGAAACTTTACCCATTTACTAGCTAAAATGTAAGTTAAAGCATGATCTCAAAGAATGTCTTCTGGATAAAATAGAGATACATGGGATATGTGATAGTAAAGACCATGTCACAACCCATTTCATTTATGTCCCTATTTTAAAAATATAATTGAAACATAATACCTACCCCATAAAAGACCCAAATTACATTCAAAGATAGAATCTATTTCTATAAAACTAGACCTAAGGTTAGTTTCATTTAATGAATTGAATTAATTCATGGCTGACACCCTATATTACTTAGGACCTCAAATTATGAGAGGATAAGTACATACACCACCAAAAAAATAAAGAATAGATGATGCCTAAACCTTGGGTGATGACTTAACAACCATGGATGCTACAACCATAGTCATAAACATGGGGAAATACACAGTGGAATGCCAATCAATAGTTTAACTCCTAAAGAAGGTTTCCACCATAACACATTTTGATGGCACCTTCTGTCACTCAAGCTATAGAATAGGTTAATCAGCCATAATTGGCTAGTCAATTGGTGTCTAACCCCAAGAATAAACCATCAGCCCCTAATTATGTAAATGAACAAGGAAAAAATATGAATGTAAGAGCTATTGAGTTTACAAACATTCATCTTAGATTAGATAGAATATTTCAAGAACCAACTATCACCATCTTAGACTTATCCAATGAAAAATTAAAAATATATCCACCTTAACCAAGAGTCATAAAAGATGAATCAAATAAAAAGATAGAGAAGATTGAGGAACATGTTATTTCTCCTCTACCTATTATTTTCGTTGACATACTAACAAAAGTTGAGAATAGGCAAAATTCTAATTTATTTCAATAACTAAGATAACTAGATATTGATATACCCTTATTACAAGGTATCAAACATATTCCATAATTGAATATAGTCATTAAATTCCTATGTGTTAAGACACCTGGTAAAAAGAAACAATATCCTAAAATAATACACATAGACGATAAACTAACTAGTCTTTTATCAAGAAAATTACTTCAACCCAAATATATAGACCCAGGTAGTCTAATCATAATAGTAACCATAGGGAAAAAAATACCCAATTTTCTAGTAGATTTGGGTTCAATAGTTAAGGTAATGATAACTAATACTATATAGACACTATCCCTCATGATAATAAATTCTACCTCCACCATTATTCAAATGGTTGATCAGTAAGTTACTAAACCAAAAGGCACTATAGAGTATAGTGCTACAATAATTGAGTTATGGGAGTATCTAGTAGATTTTATAGTGATGCAACTCAAAACTAAGAAACTGGAGTATCCTCTCATTTTAGGAAGACCCTAGTTAGACACTGTAGCAGTATTAATAGAGATTGTAGTTTAGGGGATATGACTATTTCAAATGGTCTGAAATCAAAATTAATATCTTTATATCCTCTTGCAAAACCCTTAATAGATTACACTAAAAAATTATGGGTGGATGAACCATAAATAAATAAGAATAGTCTTTCATCTCTAACCATGATAACTATATAAGTAAACATGGGAGAATTAATTGATGAGTTAGTATAAAATATGGAAGAATCCACTAGCCTTATGAGCCTAGATATGGACTCTATCAGTCCATCAACTACAAAATCTTCTAGTCCATCAACTACAAACTTAACTAGACTAGTTTCTATAGACTCATTATTTAGGCATAAATCTCATCTTTGATATTCAACATATGACCATAGATCATTGAAAGAAAGTATTTGGAATTGGGTAGGAAAAAAACCAACTAATTGTCTAACTACATTTCATTGTACATTTGCTAGAATAATTCCCCTAAGAGATGGATTTGTAAAAAATGTAACTATATCTCATATGTTATTACCCCATCCATATCCTCTTAACTTATTAATGAGTGAATTTGAATAGGTAGAGTCTATCCATCCTAACACCGAACAAGTTATGGTATTACTAGGAAATACATTAAACATAAACAACTGGTTAACCCATGATCAAGAAGTAAAGTTTTATGAAGTCTTCAGAAATCATACCAATTATTTTTCTTGGGATTAAAAATACATAAGAGTAATTCATCCTAGTGTATGTATCCATCACATTTACACAAATTAAGATAAACCAATTAGACAACCACAAAGATGGATAAACTACTATTAAGGGATATAGTAAAAATTGAGATTGAGAAATCACTAGATTTGGGATTCATTTATCCCATTTTAATATCTAATGGTAATTATACCCAAGAAAAATAGGAAATGGAGAGTGTGTGTAAATTATTGAGAGCTAAAAAAATCCACTATGAGGGATTATTTCACTCTTCCTTTTAATTAATCATGTGCTTACTAATATGGTAGGATAAAAATTTTATTTCTTGGATGGATTTAATGGATATAATGAGTGGTAGTGGAAAATCAAGACAAAAACACTTTCACCTTCCCATGGGGAACATTTTCCTATAGAGTCTTACCATTTGGCCTTTGTAATACTCCAACTACATTCCAATGAGAAATTTTAACCATATTCTCTAATATTACTAATGACTATGTAGAAGTTTACATGGATGACTTCACTATTCATGGAGACATTTCATGAAGCCTTACACAATATAAATAATGTCCTTTTCATATCTACATTAATGCCTATAATTATGTAATGGGATAAATTATAGGATAATAGTATGAAAATGACCATATGTATCCTATTTATTACATCATTAAAAACCTCACACCTACTAAGAAAAATTACACAACCACAGAAAAATAATTCCTCACTATGATCTTTGCCATCAATAAATTCAAAAACTATATTATAGGATATAAGGTCTTTATATACACAAACCATTTAGCCATAAGGTATCTCATGAATAAGCCTATAGTATGAATAAGAATCGTAAGGTGGTAATTAATTTTATAGGAATTTTATATAACCATTTTTGATAAACTAGGTAAGTTTATGTGGTTTCAAGCTTTTTGTCTAAGATAAATATTGTAGGTGATGAGGACATAGTTGAAGACAAATTTCTTGATGAACTATTTTTTGTTTTAGCTGAATCACCATGGTTTGATGATATAGCCAATAATTTGGCCAAAGGTAATTTTTCTTATCATTTCATTCATAAATAAAGGAAATGTTAAAGATTTATTTTAAAGTGGATTAATGGTATGCTATATAAATATGGACCTGGTCAAGTCTTTCTCAGGTGTGTAGTAGATAATTAAACCTATGAAATCATTAGATATTGTCATGATGAACTAGGAGGAGGTCATTATTTAATAAAAATAACTATGCATAAGATCCTAGGAGCTAGATATTATTTGTCATCCCTTCACAAGCATGTAAAGAAGTACATTAGGTAGTGTGATCTATGTCAAAGGATGGGATAACCTACACTATCATCAAAGATTCCTCATCATACCTAGGTAGTCTTAGAACCATTTGAGAAGTGGGAGATATAATTTTTTGGTCCTATAGATCATGCATCCTAAGGTAAGGAGTAATTCCTGGTATGTAAAAACTATGCCACTAAGTGGGTTGAGGTCTAAGATTTGTGTTTTTCTAGATAATAAGTGATAACATATTTGTGTGTTTCAAGATCATGCAATGGTTGGGTGCACCTAGAGAGATAATATTAAATTAGGGACCACAATTTATCTCTAATATGATTAAACACTTCATGGAAATATACCAGGTCAACCATAAGAAATCCCCCTTACTATCCACAATCTAATGGTCAAGTATAATTTACCAACAAAGAACTAGAAAACATTCTAATCAAGATAGTCATTTGTAGTAGAAAAGATTGGGCAACCTGAGTACTATAAGTAGTATGGGCATACAAAACTACATGGAAAATAACCACTAATTTTCACCTTATGAATTGATGTATGGTAAGAAATGTTTAATCTCCACTAAATTTAAATTTTAAACATTAGAAACAATAATGGAGGTAGGCGTTGATTTATATAAGTCACAACAAGATATGATCTTCCAATTAAATATCTTGATGAGATGAGGACAAAATATTTAAAATAAATAGAAATTATGTAGAACTATAGAAAAGTGTGGAATGATTCCCACATCAAAAAGATAATATTTCAAGGAGACTAGGCATTCTTGTTTGACTTTGAGTTTAAGCAATTCAAAGGAAAATTGAAAGCAAGATGGCTAGGATCATATCAAATAGAAAAGGTCTTTGATAATGGATTAGTACAAATAATAAAAATATATGAGAATCAAAAGACTTTGTTGGTCAATGGGCATATACTCAAAATATACAAAAATCTTGTCAATAAAGAAGAATTTGTTCAAAACATCAAAAATGAAGTTGTTTTCATGAAATAACCTAGTTCTTTGATGATAATAACTCCTTGATGGCATACTATGTATAATAATAAGTGGACCACTCCTTAGTTTCCCTCTTCCAATATATGTATATGTATATGTATATATGTATACACACACATATGCATATACATACATACATACATAATTAAGAAATGAAAATAAAAATTAATGGTTAAGTAGAAGTTACCAATAGGGATCTTGAAAATGTTCTAATCAAGATAGTCAATAGCAGTAGAAAATATTAGGTAGTCCAAGTACCAGAAGCAATATGGGCCTACAACACTACTTGGAAGATAACCACTAGATTTTCACCTTATGAATTGATATGTGGTAAGCAACCTTTAATCTCCATTAAATTTAAATTTTAAATGTCAAAAAAAATAATGGAGGTATGCATTGATTTATATAAGGCATAACAAGATATGATCCTCTAATTAAATGAGCTTGATGAGACGAGGACAAAATATTTAAAATAAATAGAAATGATGCAGCACTAGAGAAAAGTGTGGAATGATTCCCACATCAAAAAGAAAACATTTCAAGAAGGAGACTAGGCATTCTTATTTGACTCCAAATTTTGGAAATTCAAAGGAAAATTGAAAACAAGATGGCTAGGTAATATAAAATAATAAAGGTCTTTGATAATGGATTAGTACAAATAATAAAAATATATGGGAATAAAAATACTTTGTTTTTAAATGGGCATAGACTCAAAATATACCAAAATCTTGTCAATAAAGAGGAATTTGTTCAAAACCTAAGAAATGAAGTTGTTTCCATAGAAGAACCTAGTTCTTCAATGATAACAACTCCTTGATGGCATACTCTACAAAAATAATAAGGGGACCACTTCTTAGTTTCCTTCTTCTAATGTATGTATATGTATATATGTATATATATGTATTTATGTGTGTGTGTGTGTGTGTGTGTGTGTGTGTGTGTGTGTGTGTGTGTGTGTGTGTGTGTGTGTGTGTGTGTGTTTGTGTGTGTGTGTATTGTAGACATTGGAAATCCACACACCATGATTTTGAATGTCATAATTTCCCTGGACCACTTTAGAATCCCCTTGGGACCATTTGATCCTCTAAACCCTAGCTGAACCTAATCCATAGTTAGTTTACCTTAACTAGCTTAATCTAGCCTTTACCCTAGCTTTTACCTAGTTTAGCCTTAACCCTCGACCACAAATGTCAAGTTGATCACTAATAGTCACCCTAACCATTGATGGTCAAGGTCCACCTCCTCAAACACTAACATGTAAACTCACTCACCTTACTTTTCTAAAAATAACTCATCTAAATCCTATTGTGAGCCAACGAATACATCATTTAAATTTAGAAGGACTAGTTTATGTGATGTTGTAAATCTCTTGCCTTGCCTATAAGAAGAAATGAACATAGAGGTAAAATCCATTTGTAGTCATTATCAATATATTGCACATCTAGGATTTTATTTTTGTAGGTCAATCATTATCAATAATCTAATGAACCAGCTACCATTTTAGAGAATCAATTTGCCACCAATTCTCTACCAAGTTCTCAAGTACCATTTCTCTATTGGAATCAAACTAGATTACACCAATAGGTTAACTACCTCAACCATCAACCTAATTGACTTTTTATAAGATAAGTACTTGTTTCTTAGTATTCCTTTACTTGATTTCCATTTTATAATCAACCTAGGTTTTACCCATCTCTCAAGATCCATCTTATGGATCTCATCAATTAGCCTTTTTACCAACCCAGATCCATACACAGTAACTATTGATGGTTGACTTAACCACTGATGGATTATGCAACCACTAATGGTTACTTTGACCACTAATGGTCATCTTAATCATTGATGGTCAGTATAATAATTGATGGTCACTATGGCAGTAAAAAACAACAAGCTAATTTTACCTATCGACACCCAACCAAACCTAATTCTCTATGTTCTTACCTATTCACACACCCCTTTCTAATTTTTTGAAGCATACCCCAACTCCCTAACACTAGTATTCATTAGTTTATCACTAATTTAATTATTTTTGGTCTATTTTCTAAGCAAGCATTCTTGTGTTCAATTTCAGTACCCTTGACATATTAATTCAAGTATCTTCTATTCTATTTATAAATTTAATTGCTTAAAACATGCAGATTGATAGCCCCTAAGGAATCCTTTGATTTTGAGATCTAGATATCACTATGAAATCCATTCAACTATCTACCTAAAAAACAAGTTTGATTTAGTGATTTCTTATCTATAGGTCATCCTCCCAAGCCAAAGATGAGCACTTCAAAATCATATGATTCAACACATGCACTATCACATAGGTTTTTTAGCCATACCTATACTTAGTTTATTTTTTTTGCTATTTCCAAATAATAAGTAGAAATTCATCGAAACATTAAAGCATGCCCTGTGTGACCCTTATGTCCTTAATTGCATTCTTGTTTGCTTGCATTTTCCCTATTTTATGTTTTTTAATGAAATAAAAAGTTTATTTTGGGCTTAGAATTAAGTTCATACATTGACTGCTTGAAAGTTTAGTTCACATGGCTTAACTTAAAAGGAAAATTAATATATTGTAGTTTCACTCTTTGTTTCGCACACTCGACCAGGCCACTTTCACCAATTAAATACCAAAAAACCTTGAGACAAGGCCTGATTAGGATTTTATCACTTAGTGGTAACCTTACCCTTTCTTGGAAAACTCATTTGGAGGTCATTACCAAGGGGAAAGCCAACTCAGCTCTTTGATTGAGTATAATATTTGGATATCAATATATATTGGCTAAGTACCCAACACCTTTATCATTATGGTGTGTGAAGTGAGGGGGTAGGCCTCAATAACAACCATTGTATTGATTCTAATAAAAATAATTTTTGAGTGCAAAAACACAACCTGAAACCAACCTTAGACTACATCTTTAGTACTTTCTCTATAAACCAATTTCAATCACATGTCTTTTTAAGGGGTAAGACAAAAGTGATATTAATTAAAAATATAGGGATTAATGTATATTTTAGAGTGTGATTTGATTTATTTTATCTTTTATTTTCTTCTCTTTGTTTGAGTAGTGAGGTTGTTTATGATTTCTATCTCCCCTATCTTGTATGGTTCTCAATCGCTAGCAATGAAGAGACCTTGTAGAGAAAAACCCATCACCAATCCAACCTACCTCTTCTACCTCTTCATTCATGGACTATGTTTCCAAACTAGTAGACTTTCCTCACCTCTCTAAAAGTCATACATTCCCTTAAGAGGTTCCTTAAAGAGATACAAATTTTCAACTTTCCTAGACAACAATCTTGTAAGCTTGTAACATTATCTTAAAACCATGTCTTACCATATCCCAGCTTCAACCCCACCCAAAGATCCACCTTATGGCATGCCTCTCCACCTCATGTGGAGTACCTCCAGTGCCACATTCATAACCCAACCATTAACTACCCAATTTGCCTCATCAACCAATAACCCCTTTGAGACTACCATAGAGAACCAACCAACTCAAACTACCACTAGCCTTATACCTTCTACTCCTAAAAATAACTCCACCATAGTGGGAATGACTACCTATAACACTACCAAACTTCTTCTATCTACCTCCAACACATTAACCACCACTCTACTTTAAAGCCTTATGGTGTCTATACCCTCTACCTTGCCACCGATTAGTACAAAGGTCATTGCCCTTCCATCAGTCACTGACCCAACTACCACTCCTATCCAACAACTACCCCTTAGACTAACCTTTAGCTACATTACTAATCTACAAGGGAATATACACACTACACAACCACCTACCTTTACCTACCCTTATGTATCTTCTACATAACTATTAACATCCACTTACCAATATTTGGTAGCCTCCCAACCTTCTACCCACTATCAGTATGTATCCCAACCATCCCAATAGTGTGCATTTTATAAGCCTTCAAGTGAATGACCCCAATTAGACCTAATGAATATGCTTATGGAAAAGATGACCACCTTGGAATCATCCTCTTTGGGTGCTCATAACATATTGTCATATAACCAAATATGTAAGTATCCCATCCATCCATCTATACCTATCAAGCCATATCCTCCCTAATGGGAACTTCCCAAGTTCTTTAAATTTCAAAGTAAGAAATATCCCTAAAAACACCTCAGGGAATTTAGGCATGATTGTTATCTCATCACCTATGATGATTCCCTTCTGATATGCACCTTTCCCATTTCTCTAGCTGATCCAACATTGGGTTGGTATAGTGCCATACCATAAGCACTCCCTTTTCTCTTTAACCCAACTAGATCAAACCTTCTTGGACAACTTTTAGATCAATATATCCAATAAATTTTATATCACCAACCTCTAATTTATTTGATAGTTTGAGGACAAATCTATTGCTAATTTTACGGTTCATTAGAGGAGCTTGATTAACCAACTTTCTTTTTACTTGCCTCAACCCAAAATCATATATCTCTTTGCTTGAGCATGTGCCAAGCATATCTCCTCTACACTATGTGTCTAAAGCTTTTGAACTTAGATGAAGCTTTTAACATTGCACATAAGTTAGAGAATCCATCCATTAACTAAAGTAAGCTAAAGCCAAAAAAAATAATTCAACCTATAAAACCAATGAGACCTCTTCCTCCAAGTAAAACAACAAGCCCAATACCAATACCAAGAG
This sequence comes from Torreya grandis, assembly GCA_037957365.1. NCBI lineage: Eukaryota > Viridiplantae > Streptophyta > Pinopsida > Cupressales > Taxaceae > Torreya > Torreya grandis. Next base: position 2,858,325 of record JARHVA010000257.1, read on the forward strand.
CAAAGGAACTATGAATGTTGTTGTCCTAAAATCCACTACTCCACCTTCCATCAACCAATATAATTCCTCTAGTTCCTCAAAATAAAACACAAGGAACTAAAATTGGAACAACCAAAAGTAATTCACTCTACTTGGAGAATCCTATGCATCTATCTTAGAGAAGTTATTAAAATCCAACATTATCCAACTTCCTCCTATCAAACCTCCTCAGTAGTTTCATGTATCTCATCCTTTACCTAGTTAGTTTAATGAGAATGATTCGTGTGCCTTTCATCAGGTTATAGGACATGATGTCAATAGGTGAAACACCTTCAAGATCCTTGTCTAATCCCTCATTGACAAGGGGGAGTTCACATTGGATAACCCCAATGCACCATCTAACCAAGACCTTGATTTATTCAAGCAACCTTTCCCAAATCATGATTCTACTAAGAATAAGAGAAATAACATCAAGTGTTCTCATGATACCCATATGGATAACATGGTGCTTAATGCGCTCATTACCAAACCACCTTGTTTTAAATCTTATAGTCCTCTTCCATTTATTAAGATAGTGAATGTTCCTTCCTTTGGGCACTCACACTGAGTAAGCACCATCTTATCTCCCTCCACTTATTGAGGTAGTGGATTCACTAGACTCCCTTTCAACTAACATATCAAAACAACCAACCATCACTACTGAGTAACTTATTCCCCCTTCATAAAACATTCCCAAGGAAAAAACCCATGTCACTCCTCCCACTGAGGAACAACCTATTTTAGCATTTAATCATTTTATTTAGGAAGATGATGAGGTTACTATCCTTGTGTCCCCACTTAGGGGCCTACCTTTTAGGTCTATCATTTAGGAAATTAAGCTAACCTACAAACCATTCTCTAGGCTAGTGTAGAAATTAGAATTTATCTCCAACCCTAACATAGATTGAGCCAAATTTTATCAGTAATTAGAGCTACCTTATATCACCAAGCACAAACCTCCAACCATACCTTTAGTATACCAACCCACCAATTCTACCATCTAATCTTCTACCATATTAACTACTTTTACCAATCCAACAATTTCTCAACCATCTAAGACACCTAAACCCCAACAACCAAATCACCTTCTCAAACCAAAAATACCAAACCAATCAAGAACCTTGGCAATTTACCCACACCAAACCTTAGTCACACCTTGGTGAAGGTGAAGCTTGTCTTACCAAGACCAACATTCAAATGCCAGACCAAAACAACCAAAGAGAAAAGACCACACAAAGGCTAGAAGGCCCAAATTTTTCCTCCCTCAACCTTACCCTCCATTTTGGTGCCTCATCCCTCTACCTTGAGAAGGAATCCAATCACCTCTACTAAAACCTCACCACCTCTTTTGGTTACACCTTCACAGTTACTCTCTAATGTAACTATTTTCATCATGCCAATAATACCTAAGATATATACCTTGTGACCTTCAACCTCTATCTTATCAATCTCCTTGCCTAAACTAAGGCCATCAACTAAGAACACCACCAAACCTATCTCTAAACAAAATCCCAGTTCAACCATCAAAGCAAAGATCACCACACCTCTACCACATTTAGATGATTTTTACTCAACCATTCTCCATATGTTATTATACCATGATCATTTACCCTTACCTCCCATTAGACCATTTGACCCTCTTGCTTCCAAACCTATCTAGTATAATGACCACCACATGTGTTTTTATCATAGGACACCCAACCATGATATAGAGAAATGTAAGGCTCTCTAAACCATTATCAATTGGTTCTATGATGAGGATGATATATTAATAGATGAACCTCTTACGGATCCCATACCAATCCAACCAACAACCATATCTACCCAACACTTGCATACTCCTCTACTCTCACCTGAGAGTGAAGACATGTCTAACTATTCTACTACTTTAATCTCTCCTTTTATCTATACTATCAATGTGGTCATGAGATCATAACAAAAGGATGAATAGAAGGATAAGGTGTCCATTACTTAAATGTACCCATCTCTAACATCCCAACCAACTTGCACCCAACCATATCCATCCTTGACTAAACCCAAGGTGTCTATCGTAGGTGTCTCTCAATATAACCCCTCAAAATCCATCAAGAGAGTTACCCTCAAAAAACTCCACTAGACTTTAGAAAAAATGAGCCTATATAAGCTAATTTATACATCTCCCCATCACCACAAAGTACTAATAAAGGCTTTAAATTGCATTGAGGTCCAACCCAAGGACTGTTAACCTCTAGCATCCTTTGTTAGTTCCCTTCAAATTTCCAACCTTATTACCTTACAAGATTTATAAATACCTATCATCCACCTTGAGGACCAATATCCCCCTCTTTTATTATTTCTTACATCAACCAAACCCATATCAAATAGGTCATGATTGATGGGGGTGCTATCATTAAAATCATCTCCTCTTATGCCTACAACCAACTCAACTTGCCAAATAATGTCATGTCTAAATATTTGGTTGTCCTTCATTCCTTCAATGATACCATGGCCAATACCTTAGGAATTATCATCTTTCATATCTATTTACGACCCTACATGTTCCCTAAAAATTTCTATGTTGTGGAAGGTAAATTCTAATACATCTTGTTGGGATGAACTTTGATTCATTCCATGGGTTGGGTTCCCTCTACCCTCCACCATTGAATTAATTTTGAACATGAATGCCATACCATCACCATCAAAGCTAACTTGGGTCCCTTTTCAACATGTAGCATGACCTACTACCCTAATGATGTCTTCATACCCCCATCCATCACATTCTTGACAACTAAAACCCAACCTTGAACCACCAAAGTGGATATCATATCCCCTTCTACTAATGAGGCATCAATTAGTTCCTTTATCCCTTCAAACCATATCCCCACCATAGACCCTTTGGAGTCAATGTTACCTCACCTTTCATTGGGGGAGTATCACCTTTTAGCCCTTGACACTTTCTCTACTCCTCACAAGTATAGGAAACTCACAAACCAACCAAGATATGACCCCAATGTCAGGAGTATTATTTCCTTCAGACCTCCCATCATCATACTTGTTTTGTCTATGGAGGACTCAACAAATTCCTTAGTGTTTCTACCACCCCTATTCTACCTTGACCATTCATTGTCAATTTATCTTACCTAGATAAACCAAGCTTCCCCAAGACATACCTCCATTAGTGTGCTTGGAAAGGCTTCAATCTTGGGTGGTATGAGCATGGCCTACAGAATTGGTCACCATCAAAAATAAGAAGCCATATGAGAAACATGGACTAGGTTTCATCTTACCTAATAATAAGAAATCCAAACAACCCACTATTACCATTGTTAAGGAGGATATCCCTTCCTCACTGACCTCACCTCCACTTGCATATACAAATGATGACATCATCCCACCTAACTTTTTTTTCCATAAACATGATCAACCTTGGACATTTAACTTATGAAAAGGAGGGGTGATCATCACCATCCCTTTGACCCATCTTGAGATGATAGGAGAAAACTCTCCTTCCATTAACATTTTTTAGTACTAGGATGATGATTATATTCTCACTTATCTTGGTGCCTCAAATTCCTCCATCCATAAAATCCTTTCTTTGTGATACCTTGACCATGTTGAATGAATCCACTATGGATATCAAATTAGGTACTCAGGATAACCCCCATATTGTCAAAATAGACCAATCATTGAATATTGAGGAACTTCAATACTTCTCCTCTTTCCTCCAAGATTGCAACATAACCTTTTCTTAGTCTTATAGTGATATGCCTAGAATTGACCCTACCATTGTTACCCATAACATAGTCACTCACTATGACACAAAAACTATCAAGAAAAAGCTTTGATGCATACATCCCCACATAGCCCTTCTCATCATAAAAGAGCTTCAATGTCTTTTATGTGTCAACTTTATTCAACTCATTGACTACTCCCAATGGGTCTTAAATGTTGTACCTATCACCAAAGCCACAAGGGGACTATGCATTTGTGTGGACTTTTGTGACTTCAACCTTGATTTCCCCAAAGATGATTTAACTCTAACAAGCATCAATAAGCTTATTGATCTTATAGTCAACCATGAGATATTATCTCTCGAAGATTAGCACAAAACTACCTTCACCACCCCATGGGGAACCTTCTATTATAGAATCATTCCCTTTGGACTAAAGAACATTGGTGAAAGATATGAACATACCATGACCTATATATTCCATGACCTCATCCATAATATTGTCAAAGACTATGTGGATAACCTTCTCATAAAATCAAAACTCTAAAAGGATCACTTGGCCATTCTTTATTAGGAATTAAAAAAACTTTAAAATATATTTAATATTACCATAAATCAAATATAAATTCTGCAATTTCATGAATCATGGAAACATTCCTCAAATCACATATATTATGAAAACATAAATGGAGGGAACAAGATAACAATCACACATAACATAGATCTACCTTGGTTCACCCAATGTGGGATACATCCACTAAGAAAGTCCTCAAATAAAAATGTAATCTAAAACCAAGATTACAATGAAATCTCATAGAGATAGAAAATATACTATAAATATTATGCACAAATAAATGTTTCAATTTCACTTGCACCTACAATTTATTGTATCTCCCAAGCTGCTAAACCACACCCTATAATAAACACCTGTACTTCACAAAAAACATCTGCACTTTGACTCTGATCCTCAAAGCCACACCCTACAAATAAACCATCAACCTATAAAGGCCACACCACACTTGTATATATAAAAAATGAAATAAAATACAAAAAAATAAGGAGAAAATTTCCATGCTTATCCAAGATAAGCATCATCCACTAAGAAAAAAACTTAATTCTATCTCATCAAGGTCATCCAAAAGCCCATCCAAAGATGAACATGCCAAGTTTGTTTCTCCACCTTTAAAGGCATATTTTAAAAAATATGTGATCATAAGAAACTCCTTGAAATAAGGAAGACATCCCATTTTAAAATGAATAACCAATTCCATAAAACATGGAAACATAGAAATTAGATAAAATAAAGAATATTTCACTCACATGTAAAGCAAGGTTCCACAAAAGGTAGAGTAGGGAAAAATATGCGTGCCACAATTTTGGAGCTCTATAGGCCCCAAAAATATACTCTTAAGTTCATGTGATAGCCCCAAAGGGCTCCACACTCAACATTTCTGAGATCATCTTTGAACACCTTATCCATTACCATGTGTGCCTAAACCATAAAAAGTGTATTTTTTGGGTCTTGTTAGGAAATATTCTTGATTTTATTGTTTCCCTTTGTAAAATCAATGTTGATCCTAATAAAATCAAATAAATCCTAGATATACTTCCTCCAACCAACCTTAAGCAACCCCATAGCTTGAAGGGGAAGCTTCAATCCATTCATCATTTCATTTCCCAGCTTTTAGACCAATGCCAACCTTTTCACCACCTTCTAAATAAGGATGTTTATTTTAAATGGGATAATAATTATTAAAAGGCCTTTGATTCACTCAAGAAGTAACTTTTGTCTCCACCTATCCTTACGCCTCCTAAGGATGACCAACCCTTTTACCTTTATATCTCTACCATCAACCATTCCTTAGGGGAAATGTTGGCTTATCAAGATGAAATACATAGATAGAAAATCATATACTATAGTGTAAACATGATTTTGGAGTATGAGACTCAATCTACCCATACTAAGAAAATTTGTTTATATTTAGTCTTCATGACCACCAAACATTTCCACTACCTTCTTAACCATAAAACCTACATCATAACTAACACATACCCACTCAAATACATGCACTATAAGCCATACTAAAACTAATGTATGGCCAAGTGGCTCATGTTCTTAGTAGATTTTGATCTTTAGTTCCTTAATAAAAATTCAATTAAAGGGAAAGTCATTACTTATAAATTAGATGAAGCACCATTATTAGATAATCAACCTCCTCCTCTTGAGTTCCTTAATGAGTCTATGATAACCCTCTATCAGGTGGATTTTACCTATCAAGTCACCATGTTTTTTGATAGATCAAAGTGTTATCATGGTGGGGGATTGAGTATCATCCTTATCCCTTTGATGGTGAAACTCTACCTTTGTCCTTCAAAATTGATTTTGAATGTACCAATAACATGGCTAAGTATGAAGCCCTAGTGATAGGCTTTCAAATTACCTTAGCCTAAAGAGTCAAAAAAATCAAAATCTTTGGTGACTCTCAAATTTTGGTCAATAAAATAAATGGCTCCTACCAATGTAAGAATGATGTTACGTAATAGTAAAAACAAATTGTTGACAAATTGTTATCATCATTTGAGCATTATCGCATCTATTCAACCCCATGATCTACCAATAATTTTGTCAACATCATGGATTCCTTTGCCTCTAAAATCCTATCCCTACCCTTAGATTCCAAGACATCTATTTTTATCCATAGGCTTACCCAAAACTATTATGTCAAACTAGATTCTCTTACCATTTTCAATGTGGAGGAGACCTAAACCAACCTTTGGTATCATCAAACCTTGGACTATCTTAACCCTGACATAGTTTCTTCTAGCATCTCTAGAAATTCTCAAAGAAAATTTATTCAAATTACCTCTCATTACACTATTATGAGAGGAATTATTTATAAATGCAGCTTTGATGGCATACTCCTCCATTGCCTACATAGTCATGAAGCCTCTCATACTATCAAGGAAATGCATGACAGTATCTATTGGAAAAACTTTAGTGGCCTCATTATGGCTAAGCACATCCTTCATCTTGGATATTACTAACCTACCCTTAACTAATATTGTTGTGATTATGTGAAAAAAGTGTGTCAAATGTCAACAACATGCTAATTTTCATCATGCACCTAGCCATAGTCTTCGAGTTTCTATAAAATTCTATCCCTTTTCACAATAAGGTCTAAATTATATTGATGACATTAACCCCCATTCCTCATAGTGACACCACTCTATCATTACCATAACTAAATATTTTACCAAGTGGGTAGAGGCTATTCCTCTAGTCTTGACTAAAGTAGAAATAATTGTTGACTTTATCAACCATCATATAATTTGTTGCTTCAACATTCCTCATAAGATTATCACTAATAATGATAAATCCTTTAAGAAAAAGAAATTATAGGGTCTATGTGATGCATTAAACATCAAGTTAAGCTTCTCCTCACCTTATCACCCCTAAGAAAATGGATAGGTAGAAGCCTCTAAAAAAACTCTTAATAACATGCTAAATAAAATGCTCAATGCATTAGGTCGAGATTTGCATTTTACACATTCCATTCAATTCATGGGCATATCACACTAGCATTAGAACCCTTATGGGTGTTACACCTTTCTCTCTTATTTTTATAATGGAGGCCATCTTACCTCTCAACGTCCAAATTCCATCTCTTTGCATATCTTTTCAAGATCTTGTTTTTGAGAGAGATTATCGTTAACATCATCTAGCTCAACTAGAGATACTTGCCAAGCATTATTTAATAGCCATTACCTACCTCCACATATATCAAGATCATGTAAGCATGCCTACAAAAAAAACCTTAAGGTGAAAGAATTTAATATTGGAGAGCTCATCTTAAAGGAAAACCAACATGTCACTAATATGTAGAAAAACAAGAAGGGAAAGTTTACCTTCAATTGGCTTGGACCCTATGTCATAACCCATAAGTATGGATAAGAGCTTACTAGTTATTTTCTATTGAAGGGTACCTAAAACCTGAGCCCTTGATGCTTCATATTTACATCTCTTCTTTTATTAAAAAGGATCAAATTCACCTTTTGTTTAACTTAAGCTCATCCATTGCTATCCACCCACAGTCCATCTCCCTATTTTAGGGGCAATTGATTAAAAAAGAATCATGTGATTATCCATCATAGCCATAGCCTAATCTTGAACAATGGATACCATGACTATACCCATGGCATGGTTCTCATGGTACTTTACACCCCTTTTAGGATGGATCCTAATGATCATTATCCACTAAACCTTTTTTACACCTGATCACCATTCTTGTGATTTTGGTTTTACCTTCATAAAGGTAAGCCACTAAGCCAACCTAATCAAGTCTATGTCAATAAAAAATAGGAAATATCTACTCTAATGTCAATCCTAGGTCATTCCTAAGCATTCTCAGACTTTTCCCTTAAAGGACAACTACATAAGCATATCTAAAATTACACAAATGTAAGGTAGACTACTCCCTTGAAGGATAACTATAAAAAAAACATTAAACAAAGCTAAAAAGAATCTTGGACCACTCATTTGAAGGATGGATGGGTCAACATTTGTCAAAAACATAACAATTTATTGGAATTTTCCTACATCGATCAACTTCCCATATACAACAACTAGCAAAGGACCCATCATCAAAATCATAGAAAAAATAAGCTAATCTTGAAATCCATAATCATCTCTAAAATAATAAAATAAGGTAGAAGCAATAATTATCTTTCACTAGTAAACTTCCCACATCGATTAGTCTACATAATTTTAGCATAGGCTTGTTTATCTTAGTTCTTTGGAAACCTACAGAAGAGGCATGCTAGTCTCATAACAGGGTTTCATTTTCATCCATCTCTCTTTTACACTATATGTAAGGGATTCTTGAGATTTATTGACATTATGTAGTCAAGATACCTTTTAACCAACTAACAAATGCTAATGCAAAGCATTCTAAGGGCTTATGTTCATTAATCTTATCCAACTTTGTTTTTATTCTAATCCTTATCAAAGAAGAAGCATTATGCCCTCTTCTTATCATATCATGAATAGTTTATATTTCCATTATGAAATTGCTCTCTTGGTTATATCCTTTATTCTTCCATCTAGTGTTGTTAATTAAACCACCTCATTTGTTTCCTCATAAACATTAACCCTAAGCATAAACATTAACCATAAGAATAACTATACAAAGCATGATAATCACATCCATAAATAATTAAATGATCAACCATTTTCCACCACATGTCTAAATATAATGAAATCTAAATACTCATTTAAAATTAGCATGTTGTAAGCAATCAAGAAGCATAAACATAAACCAAAAGCATCTCATTCCTGGCTAAGAATATATTAGTGTCTACACAACCATAAAATAAGCTAAATCCATAAGAAATGTAAACATAAAAAAATAAGAAATAAACACCAAATTCAAGTCAAACCATGGACATGAGCATAATCAAAGATCACATATATAACTTGTAGGTCAACTAACATCATCATGTGTATAGATAAATAACACATGTGGTAATGTGTAATCCTCTCTCTCAATGCATGTACATATCACTACTTCAACATGTAGGTTAGTATCAAAATCATGTATGTCTATATATATATGTCATAACATAGTATATCATGCCCCTAGGGCACTACTACCACTATTGTTGGAATAATTGTCATTGATGTCAAAAGAATTGTAACGAATATGAATGTAAATGTCAAATGGAATTGTTACCAGAAGTGAATGAAAGTGTTGATAGAAGTGAATGGAATTGTTTCTAGAAGTGAATAGAAGTGTTTCTGGAAGTGAACGGAATTATTACTAGAAGTGAACATAAATGTTGACAAAAATGTTAACAGAATTGTCGATGGAAATGTCAATGGTCACATCTTTTGGTGAAGAGGTATCTATTGGATGGGACACATCCTTTAAAGGCTATACAAGGGAGAAGAGATGTGTAAGTATAACAATAATTTTGTTTGAATGAATATCATATAAGTGTGAGAGAGAAGGAAGAGAGGAAGAGCATAAAATGAAATAGAATATCTCTTAAGAAAAGAAGTATGAAGGGTAGATTTATTTTAATGAAGAATATTCTTTGAGAATTGTGAAAGAGAAGAGAGCATAAAGTATATAAGAAAATTAATGAGAGGTAAATTGTAAGAGAAGCAAAGTCATCATTCAATTGAAGAAGCAATCACAGATGATGGATCAATTTGGCTTGAGGTTCGTGCCTCATAGTCTAGGGGTTGGTGCTCCTCTTGGATGGTGCATGGCAAAGGGGATTGATGTATTTAGTGGGTGGGTTCTCAAAAATTGACAAATTTGGTGCTTGGTTTGGGGATTGGTGTCTCTAGTAGGTTGGTGCGTACAAACATTGTAATAGAGTTATATATATAAAATGAATATTTCTCTATGGTTTTCTCCTGAAAGGGTTTCCATGTAAATCTATGTCTATTTGAATTATGTGGTTTTTAATTGTATTATTTGAATGATTTGAATATATTAATTATAGATTAATTTAAGGTTTTGGATATAAGATTAATAGTTGAAAGAAAAAAATATATCTTATACTGAATCACCCCCCTCTCAGTATAAGTTTATGCTTAACAATTGGTATTAGATCGGGTTCCTTTAGTGTTAACACAACTACTAGAAGGTAGATCTTGGAAAGAAAATATGGTAGGATCTCAAGTGATGGATGGTTTCTCTACTAACAAGGCTCTTTTATTTAATGGAATGAATTATGCATTTTGGAGCATAATGATGAAGACTTACTTGATGGCCCTATGTTTTGATACTTGGAAAGTAGTGGTAATAAGATACACAATGCTAGAAATTGCACCAATTGATGCCACCAAAAAAAAGGCCAGTGAGAACAATACAAAAGCTATGAATCCAATCTTATGTGGGCTTTCAAAAAATGAGTTTGTTAAGGTTATGCATTATGAATCTAAAAAAGATATCTAGGATAAACTCAACACTATTTATGAAGGTGATATTAAGGTGAGAAAAGCAAAACTCCAAACCCACCGAAGGTAGTTTGAAAGTTAAAAAATGAAGAATAATGAAAAAATTGATGGGTATCTTCTTCATGTTGATGAGATTGTTAATGTCATTCAAAGACTCAGAGACAAAATTTAAGAATATGTAATTATTTAGAAAGTCTTGAGATCCCTATCTTTGAGATTTGATGTAAAGGTCTCTACCATTGAAGAAATGAAGGATTTAAACATGATGAAAATGGATGAGGTCCATGGAATTATTATGGCATATGAAATGAGAACTGAATCTGAGAGATAGTTGAAGAAGGAAGCATCATTCAAGGTCTCGAAGAAAGAGAAGATCAAAGAACTAGAATCAAGTGAAAATTCAAGTAGTGAAGAAGATGAAAATGAAGCTCTATTCATTTGGAAGCTAAAGAAAGTATCAAGAAAATATAAAGGAAAGTTGCCATTTAAATGCTTTAATTGTGGTAAAATTGGTCATTTTGTAGCCAAATGTCCAAATAAAGGAAATAGTGATGATGAGGGAAACAAACCATAGTACAAAAGGGGATTCAAGCCAAGAAAAGATTTGAGAAACAAAATAAAATCCTATACTCTAAGAGGTATAGCAGATCATCCAAAGAAAACAAAGAAAGTGATGTTGAGAGTGATAATGAAGAGATTCTGTTCATGGCTATAGAAGAAAATGCCACCACCAGTAAAGATATTTTGGAGGAAGATGAAGACATGGAAGAAGAAGGTGAAGTGAACCTTGAATAATAAATTATTTATGCATTGGAAGAAATGAGAGAATTTAAGAAGAAGAATCAGAAACTAAAGTTATAGCTCTGAAAATATGAAGAAGAGAATCAAGACTTCAAAGTGAAGACATCACAATTCCTTGAGGAATCAAACAAGGTAATTGCTGATCTAAAAGTCCAAATTGAAGAATCAAAGAAAATTAAAGAAGATTTAACAAATCAGATAAATAAGAAAGGAGAAGACTATGAAAGGTATGAATCTTAGATAGATGCTTTAAAAAGGGATTTAGAAAAGGAGAATTTTGAAATAGCAAGTGACTTGAAATCTGAGAAAAGCACTCAAGTTTAGAATAAGATTATAGAGAGTAAAAGATCACCATATAAAAAGTCAAGAATTGGTATGAGAAGGAAAAAGAGAAAGATAAGAGTTATGCTAAAACTCTTAAGGAACTAGTGAAAAAGGAGACCAAGAAGGAAGAAGCCCAGAATCCAAAAACTAGCTCTATCAACAAAGAAAGCAAAGGAGAACAAAACTTTAAAAAACCATTTACTCTAAGATATGCAAATAAAACCAAGTTTGGTAATTATTTTGATGGATATTTTTATTATTGAAATCATTTTGGTCAAAATAAATTAGATTTTAGAAAGAGAGCCAAGGATATTGAAGTCAGGAGTAAAAATAAAGGAACCTATGGAGCTTTAAATAGAAACTACAATTCATTTGATCCCTTATCAAACTTTGATGAAGATATAGTTTGTTACAAGTGAAATAAATATGGACATATAGAATGTTATTTTAGAAGTGGTTTTTAATCTTTAAGACAAGATCAAAAGTTTAAGGCTCCAGTGATAAATAAAAGAGAACCATCAAAGACCTGAAAGAAGAAGCAAGAAGAATCCATGATCATTCAAACAACATTCCATGCTAGAGATGGACAACAATGGTTCATTGATAGTGGATGTTCAAAACACATGAATAGAGATAAAAGTAAATTCATCTCATTAAAAAGGGTCAATGAAGGCATGGTGAAGTTTAAAGAGAATGCTACAGCTAGAATAATAAGAAAAGGTATGCTTAGTCTTGATAATGGAAAAACCAAAATAGAAAATGTGTTATATGTGGAAGGGTTAAAGAATAATCTTCTAAGTTTTAGCCAAATGTGTGATAAAGGACACATACTCAGGTTATTTTTTGAAGGTTATGAGGTTGAAAAAAGATACATGGGAGAACTAATTGCAGATGCTCATAGAACCACAAACAACCTATCATGATTAGAGAAATGAGAGGAGAGAAATGTTGTTTGAGTCAAGTTGAAGAGAGTTGGCTATGACATAGAAGGTTAGGGCACATAAATTTTGATAATCTTATGGAAATTAACAACAAATAGGTTTTGCAAGATATGCCCAAGATAATGAAACCTTCAATCACTCTATGCAATCAATGCCAACATAGGAAGCAAACTAGAGCAAAGTTTAGAATGAAGGAATATTCAACCACCAAACCACTAGAGCTGATTCATATATATCTTTATGATCCTAATAGAACTAAAAGCATGCAAGGCAAGAGCTAATTTATGTTTCTCATTGATGATTATACTAGAATGATGTGGGTAGGCTTTCTAAAAGAAAAATTAGAAGTATTTGAAAAGTTTAAAGCTTTTAAGGCATTAGTAGAAAATTAAAAAGAGTTGAAAATAAAATGCCTAAGGTTAGATCAAGGAGGTGAGTTAATTTCAAATGAATTCATTGAGTTTTGTGAAGATCATGGAATTAAGAGACAATACTTAGTTGTAAGGACTCCACAACAAAATGGAGTGGTGGAAAGGAAAAATTGAACCATTCAAGAGATAGATAGAACTATGTTGAATGAATCTAAGCTATTAGATTGATTCTAGAGAGAAGCATTGATTGAGGGGTAGCTAAAAAAAAATCATCTCATTGAATGACCCTTTGCCATTGATGTCAAAGGGGGAGAATGGCAGTATGGGGAGTTACAACAAGGGGGAGTTACATAAAAGAAGATGAGGAGTTGCAAAAAAGATCTTTTTAAAAGGTTGCCATCAATGACAAAGGGGGAGAATGTTAGAATAATTGTCATTGATGTCAAAGGAATTGTAATGGATATGAATGGAAATGTCAAATGAACTTTTTTATAGATGTGAATGGAAGTGTTGTTAGAAGTGAAAAAAAATGTTATTAAAAGTGAATGGAAGTGTTGCTGGAAGTGAATGGAATTGTTGCCAAAAATGTTGACAGAAATGTTAATAGAATTGTCAATGGAAATGTCGACAGAAATGTCAATGGTCACATATTTTGGTGAAGAGGTATCTCTTGTATGGGACACATCCTTTAAATTATATATAAGGGAGAATATATGTGAAAGTATAACAAGCATTTTATTTGAATGAAGATCATATAAGTGTTAGAGAGAAGGAAGAGAGGAAGAGTAGAAAATGAAATAGAATATCTCTTAAGAAAAGAAGTATGAAGGATAGATTTATTTTAATGAAGAATATTCTTTGAGAATTATGAAATAGAGGATATAAAAAATTATATAAGAAAATTAATGAGAGAGAAAGTGTAAGAGAAGCAAAGTCATCATTTGATTAAAGAAGCAATCACAGATGATGGAATTGATTTGGCTTGGGATCAGTACCTCATAGTTTAGGGGTTGGTGTAATTATGGGTTGGTTCTCACTAATTGGCCAAGTTGGTGCTTGGTGAAGGGGATTAGTGTCTTTAATGGGTGGGTCATCACAAATTGCCTGAGTTGGAGCTTGGTTTGGGGATTGGTGTCTCTAGTAGGTTGGTGCCTGCAAACATTGTAAAAGAGTTATATATATATATATATACATATATATATATATACATATATATATATACATACATATATATATACATATATATATATATATATATATAAGGAATATTTCTTCATGGTTTTCTCCTGAAAGGGTTTCCACACAAATCTATGTCTATTTTTAGTATGTGGTTTTACATTGTATTCTTTGATTGCTTTGAATATATTAATTATGGAGTAATTTGAGGTTTTGGATATAAGATTAATAGTTAAAAGCAAAAAAAATTATCTTATAATGATTCACCCACCTCTTAATATAATCTTGTGCTTAACAACTATATCCACCTATGCTACCCCTACCATCTGGTTCTATCCCTCTTGGGATGCCTACCTATCCCCATACCAAAGTGGCCTACTAACTTAGAGTCACCATATTTTCCCCACCTACTAAACTAGCCCTATACTCATCCCATCAAGGATCTTATGGGTACTATGTAAAAATAATGGCCTTGTAATAACTTAGCTCCTCCACTATGGCCAAATACCATACCATAAGGATCATACTTGGTGGCCCTTCTACTAATGATGTAATGGCTTTTACACTCTATCTCAAGGTATCCCTCTCCTAGGTCACAAAACCTAGAGAGTTCCTCACCTAATATCTCTCACCTATCAGGATAGTAATCTAAACCTGTGATGTCATGATCTAGCCCTATAATGTGGTAACCTATCCCTATGTGATAGCTAGTGTTTCCCCTACTTGATCATTTGGACTACCTCCCTTTACTTATACATGTGGACCTATACCAAATGGATCCACATACATCACCTATTGACCCCCATCATCCCACCCAAAATTAGATGATGCATAAAATACCTAGTACCATACTACATAGACCTGAATAAAACCAACATCATCAACCCCTACTCTATAGGCAATTCCTCATTATCTAGGACCACCTCCTCTGGCTATGGCTCAGGAAGTAAAAACTCAACATCCTCCCTCTTATACCTCAAGAATGGATTTAGGATCCCTTGCACTAGGCCATACTACCTCTAAAATCTATCAAAGGGGATGCGATCCCTCTCACCATCCCTCTTACCATAAATCTATCTCCATCTCTACAGTGATAGTGTATGTCAAGTGTAGTAGGCCCATGTTATAAAATCAACATATGGCATCCACATAACATCGCTAATAACCAAACTATCTAATGCATCTCAAAACTAGTCAATGTCTCTCACACCTCCTCCATCTCCTATCAATGCATAATCTCCCCTCCACCATATGAAGCCCACTATAAAGTGTATCTGGGTGTATCCCTCCCATGGTAGTCCCAATGGTCCCAAAACCCTAATGTGCTCATATGTCCAACAATGCAACATAAACCCCACAATGATACCATAACATTTATGTGCTTATAACCCACATAGCTTTCTCTATATATAAACCAACAAAACTAGAGCCCATTTAAACACTATCCACCCAAGCAACCCAAGCAACATCTACACTAACACTCCCAATAGCAGATAGGGAAACTATCCACTACTCTAATTTGCCAAAATAAAGTAGGAAACTACCATCATCATCATGGTCATCAAACATCTCTCATTTAAATCCCTATGGTATAATATCTTATACCTAAAACCACTAGATTACCACTTGGCATAGGCTTAATCCTCACCATATAGGAGCTCCATCTATTCATTCCTCTCCTCACTCTCAATGTGATATATTATCTCACCTTGAGCAAGAAACCATGTAATATAGTAGACATCCTCTAGTAGGATGCTCATCTCTCCTATCAGTAGTAGGAAGGTGTCTATGGTTGGATCCTATCTCTCAATGAGGGTCATGGTCATTGATGCATCTTGTGGCCTGTGTTGACAGTGCATTATGGATCCAAGTCTTACCTCCTTTATATAATCCCAATTATCTCTAGTCATTCCTCTATGGATCTCTACAAAAACACTCAAAATTTGATCCCTCATTTAGATTTTATCCCATGCCTATAAAATCAAGATTAACATGCATACCTAGTTTTCCATTACCATTTCTCATGACATGACACTTCACTCATATTTCACTCACTACCCATTATGATTACCTATTATACCCTTACCACCACCCACATTTTTTATTTTATTTTACTAAATTAACATCTTGATCAACCTATACCCACCTAAAATACCACCCTCATAATTTCTATAAACATTCTCAAACTACTTCTAAAAACACCTACCCCAATCCATAAACATTTTAATACATCCCTCTTAACTTACACTTTGCATTTTAACTACCCTCCTCCCTTTTCAAAGATTTATTCTATATATTTTTATTTAAATGAGTACACTAATCACTCAACTACCAATAATCCTTATGACCACTGATGGTCAAGTAAGCTTGTTGCTTTGATGGTCTATTATTAATGGTCAATACTGACCATTGATGATCAGGTGAAACCATTGATGGTCACTATGTGTGATCATTGATAGTGAAATCACCTAATCCTACCATCAATAAAACTCATCAAAACGTCCAAATTTAATATAAAAACTATTTAACCCTACCCTATACCCTATCCCTAACCCAAATCCTCTTTCAATTTTAAATTTCACCCTCTAAATTTCCCAATTTTACCCAAAACCTAAATCAGGGCAAAACCCTATCAAAAATGCTACCCAACAACCAAATTCAACTTCACAACAACAATCTCAACAAAAGTAACAATTTTAAAGCACCTCCTACCTTGTTCATTGATTGATGTCAAGGATGAAGACCATTTCTAGCTGCTCAGTTGTGTCATCACCCACCCTACATATTAGTCTAAGGAGATCACCTTAGCATGTGCCTCTAACCAATCAAAAAACACCAACTTAGCTTATTGCTTAGTCAACCCTCATCAGTACTATCATTCACAAAATTCTAAATCACCTAGAGCACAAAAGACATAGGTGTCAATTTGAAAATATGAAAATGACTTTTATTTTAACTTTTTATGTTCCAACCTTTTAGTGTTTCCCCCTAACCATTTATGGTCTAGGTGATTATTGATGATTGATCTTGGGACCCCCTATCCATCGATGGTTAGGAACCCACATTTTAATTTTTTCAAGCACCCACTCCTAAGTGCCATATTTTTAGAGATTACCTTCTCTCAGAAACCCAAACCCACCCATGGAGATTACCCTTCTCCTACCAAACCTTATCATATTATCTTTGATCCATTTTGGCCTAGCTAGCATGCATTTTGTGACACCTTTTACCCATTCCTTTGACCACAGTGATAATAATGCCATGTTGACACTTTTCTAAACTTGTGCCACCTTGCACGTATTTGACCTACTTAGGTCTTCTCAGGAGTACTTCTTACCTTGTATACCCATGACACTTAACCTATTTATGTTTTCAACCAGAGATCTTGGATACCCATGGAACCATTAACCTTGTTTAGGAGATTAATAGGTGTACCTCGCTATCATGCCTAAATGTGGTCATGTGGTACACTCATCACTTGTCCCTTAACATCAACCTTTATTGTTTTCAACTATGGAAACCTTATCTTTACACAATATTGGCTATTACACCTTTTATCTCTCTTTGCATGCCTATTTGTGCCTTAGTGCCCAATCTATCACCCACCCTCATGACCTTCACCTTTATTTTCAACCATGTCAAACCTATACCTAATTATAATTTATCTCATCAAATCTCAATTTAAAGGGGGAACACCTGTCATACTCAAGGCAACAGGACATTCGATCAACATCAATTTTTATTGTACAACTAGTTGATTCAAGGATGCATAATAAAAAGGGGAAAAATGTCGACACCAAAAATTTGCACACTATGATTTAAAATGTTGTAGTTCCCTTGGACCACCTTAGGACCCCCTTGGGACCATTTGACTCTCTAAACCTTAGCTAAACCTAACCTATAGTTAGTTTAACTTAACTGGATTAACCTAGCCTTTACCATAGCTTTTACCTATTTTACCCTTTACCCTTGACCATCAACAGTTAGGTTAACCATCAAGAGTCACCCTGACCATTGATGATCAAGGTCCACCTCCTCAACCACTAACATGTAAAATCACCCACCTTGTTTTTATAAAAATAACTCATCTAAATCTTATTGTGAGCCATTGTATATATGAGTTAAATTTAAGATGCCTAGTTCACATGCTATTGCAAATCTCTTACCTTGTCTATAAGAAGAGAGGATTAGAGAGGTGAAATCCATTTGTAATCATTATTAAGATCTTGTACATCTAGGTGTTTCCTTTTGTAATTCAATCATTATCATTAATCTAATAAACTAGCTACCATGTTAGAGAGTCAATTTTCCACTACCTTCTCACCAAGTTCTTAACTACCATTATTCTATTAGAATCAAGATAGATTCCACTAATAGTTTAACTACCTCAATTATATACCCAATTGACTTCTTGTAAGATAAGTACTTGTTTCTTACTATTCCTTTACTTTATTTCTAATTTAAAATCAACCTAGGTCTTACTCATCTCTTAGGATCCATCTTTTGGATTTCATCAATCAACCTTTTGACCAATCTAGAATCCATACACATTAACCATTGATGGCTGATTTAATCACTAATAGTTTATGAAACCATCAATGGTCACCTTGACCACTGAGGATCACCTTAATCACTGATGATCATCTCAACCATTGATGATCACTATGGTAGTAAAAACTAGTAAGCTAATTTCCCCTACCGACACCCAACCAAACCTAATTCTCTA
The DNA here is from genome assembly GCA_037957365.1 of Torreya grandis. Lineage (NCBI taxonomy): Eukaryota > Viridiplantae > Streptophyta > Pinopsida > Cupressales > Taxaceae > Torreya > Torreya grandis. The sequence continues at coordinate 2,877,358 of JARHVA010000257.1, forward strand.
TGTTCCTACCTATTCATAGAACCCTTTTTGATTTTTTGAAGCATACCCCAATTCCATAGCACTATTATTCATTATTTTATCACTAATTCAATCATTTCTAGTCTATTTTCTAAGTAATCATTCTTGTGTTAAAGTTTATACCTTTGAAAAATTAATGCAAGTATATTCTATTCTATTTATAAATTGAATTATTTAAAATGTGTGGATTGATAACCCTTGAGGAATCCCTCACTTTTAGGATCTAACTATTGCTAGGTAATACACTTAACTATCTATCTAACAAACAAGTTTTCTTTAGTGATTTCTTATTCTTAGGTCATCATCCTAAGCTAAAGAGGAGTTCTTCACAATCTTTTGATTCAATACATGCACTATCAATTATGTTTTCCAACAATACCTATACTTATTTTCTTCTTTTCCCTCTTTCTAAATAATAAGTATAAATTCATTGAAAATAAAAATAAAAATAAAAATTCAATAGTGAAAATCCTTTTCAAGATACTATTAACAATGTTTATTAGAAAACTAGCTTGTTGGCTCATCATGCATTGAAGAAAGAGCCTTGAATTGAAAACCAGTGATGGCTAGTCAAGGGAAAAATAAAAAATATAAAAAACCAAAAACCAACACAATATGATCAATTTGTTTCAAGCAATAATTTAATTTTTGTTTTCATTTGTACACATTTCTTAAGAATAACTCATGCATGTTTTCTCTATTTAGAAAGGGTGGTAGGAAAAGAACAAAGACTATGATTATGATTAGGTAAGTTGAGTATTTTATTTATCTACATTATTTAGTATAATTTATTTTTATTCATGTATATTCACCATGAGGAGTGGTTTAAGTAACTCTGGCCTAAGGACATCCTACTAAATGTCAAAATAATTGTCATGATAACAACACTTAGTGATATGGAAAAGTAACAAAAAAAAAGAGAAAATGTGTCATATCAACTTTATCCACATGCACGAACTATCTACCAACCCAATCCATAGCACTCCAAATCAGGATGACATAGGAGTCAACACACATGTCTAATAAGTGTGGGAAAATATCAAATCTTTTAAGTTAGTTTCATTAAATTCCCTCATGATGTATCATCATTACTTCTGATTGCATTAGTAGATACTAAGAAAATATTCATAAATAGACCATTTTTTACTCTTTTCATTTTCATTGAGAGTTGTGTTTCTATTACCACTATTGTTATCACCTACCATACTAATGCCTGCCTCTAGACAATTGATATAACTACCATGAGATAGAGAAATGGGTTTGAACCTAAATCTTTGGACATGCTAATGAAGATTGACATCTCCATATATATCTTTGAGGAAGTTAGATGGCTTCCTTTTCTACATAAATTCTAAGGATATGATATAAAATTTGGTTAAGGATTTCATTGCACACATGAAAGAAGATTCCACCATGGCTAGGGTATCAAAATCCTAGTTTCTAATAGAATAATCAATGAAATATTAGGAATCACTAAAGAAGGTAAGAAGTTATCAGGAAGAACCCTTTTTTATGAGTTGATAACACAATTTAATGGTAATAAACTATTTGTAGCATGCATACATAATTATCAAGGAAAGGCCAAAGGCATTAGTAGGTAAACCCTACCATAAACCTAGAGGTCTATTGCCTTTTGGTTCATTAAATAATTTATATATGAAGGGTAATGCAGTGTTATGGGTTATGAGGCCATGGGGATCATTATTCAACTCAAATAGGGATAATAATAAACTTAACATAGATTTAACCTATCATTGTACCTATATGAAGCCATTCAAGTTTTGGCTATCAATAGGTCAACTCCAACTCACCACTATTAACTCATTCATTTGATTATACAACATCATTTTATACAATAAATTCAAAAATCCTAGAAGAGCTTTTAGAAATATAAAACCAATTATCCTTTAACACATATTCCAATTGCTTCTAAAGAAACACTAAAACCAAAATTAGAATCTTCCTCTTCTAGGTTTTTATCTACTAAAAAGAGATAGACCAAATCACAAGCCACACCTATGGCTCAATAGAGTTCTTATTAGATTATAGCTAAAAAAAATTAAGACGTAGGGATTCATAGTTTCCCTTTACCCCTAAATCTCAATACATTCATTCAAAAATTGCAACATAGGCACCTAAAACATTTGGTGATCCACAATCACAAGAAAATAAGGGTACTCATTTAGAGGAACCCATTTATCCTATGCAAACTAAAAAGAGATGAATAAAATTGATAATATAATATGTTTATGAGTAAATAGATGAAGTTTCAACCCTTGATAGCCTATAGTAAAACCTCCATTTTTTCTACCCACAATAGGAGACACAACATTATTATAGGAAGATCTAGTCACAACAACAATTCCTAAATCAGTAGAAGAAGTTCTTGTTGAAAAATACATTGAGGAAGAAAACATAACAATAGAATAAATTATAGAACAAGAAGAAACAACTTATCCTTCCTCTCCAACTCATTACACCAAACCTATACTAGACAAGGGAAAGGGCCTTATGGTCTCTAAGGAAAAAAAAATCTTCCATTACTACAAAGGATCCATAACTACAACTTATTCTTACACTATTTAAAGTTGATGCCATCATAAGACAACAAGTTACATATATTACCAACCTCTTTGCCTAATTACAATGTAAGGACACTCTTATTTATTCTTTAACTCAAGGTTTAAATAATTTTAAGAATAAGGCTCGATACCATGTAAATGAAATCAATATGCTTGAGTAAAAAGTCACTCAATATGATGATGATATGATAGACTCTTAGATATATATTAATGAGGTGGAAAAATAATTTTTTTGGCCAAAACATCAAATTTATAAATCTTAGCAACAAACCTTGATCCTTCATTAATATCTTTTTATGCAAGCTTCATTCACCTGCAAACATTTTTTTGACTAGGATTTCCAAAGCAATGTCTCCCATTATAATTATTTACAAAATTGGAATCAAGTCTATTTGGAGTTAAAGGAACTCAAGAAATAAAATAAAACTTTTGAAAAATAAAAACATGCATTAAGGAAAGACCTAGAGAAGGAAAAACAACAAATCTATAAAGTTGAAATCAATCTCCAAGCTTCTTATCAAATAGGGGAACATCTTTTGGCCTATATAGCTCCTTCCCCTTCCTAAAATATATATCTACATGAACAATTATATAAGTGAAAGTTACTTAGAATATCATTTGTTCTACCTTATAATATTTAGGATCTCCCTATGTTTTTAACATCTTTCAAGATTTTATCCTAAAACAACATGATTTATTATGTGAATTCTACTTGTGCAACATGATATTAGGGGATTACAATAAATTCATGATTAAATTATATGTGGGATAAGTCTAGTTGATAGACCTATAAAAATCAATTGGCATGGAAATCTAGGCATGATGAGTATGTATAAAAATCAAAGACCACATGATTATGCATCAGAATTGATTTTATTAGTGTGAGAATGTTACTGGTTAACTTCAGATCTACCTTTTTGTTAAATCAAAACATCAAGGATCATTATCTACAAGTTTTGTATGATTGTATTATTTCTATTGATTTATTTACCATATGACATTTTGATACTATATTTACTTTTAATATTAGGTGTTGGGATAAAATGACAATCCCACTAGAAATAAGGGAGGTCATGTCTCCAACTAATTTAATATGGAGCATCCAAAGATCACAAATAGTAATGGACATGATTGTTAATGTAATCAACTAAGGAGGAAAATAATTATGGATAGGTATGAGATTCAGACCACCACTCCTTATTCCTATTCCACCCTCATACAAATGGGCTCTTAAAGTAGATGATGTAAACATATAATGGTTTCAATAATACATAAGATAACCATTAGGATGATGAATTCAATGTGTATAACCTTAGCCAACACATGGAATACAAACTTCATAGCTATGATGGGACAAACAGGAGTTTGTAAATGGACATTCAAAAGGTAAAGTGTGGGGGAAATAATGAGTCCAAAATATGACTCATTTTTACCATCAATTTCATTCATTTTTCCTAAATTAACTTTCTTCTGGACTAAGAATTGCAATGATCTTAGGATTGTATTTAATATTAATGTAGTAAATAGATGATCTATCTTACTTAATACAACTAAAGTCTAAGTTACCGAATCCATCAATTTATTCTAACTCTTTGCATGTTTAATTTCCCAATTTTGTGTATATATAGATAATACAATAATATATAGAGAATAAAGAACAACTTTGAGGATATTCAACTTATCATGAGGCAAAGCACATGAAGTATTTTGTTACATCTAGAAAGATAAGGACTCACCTAGTCTATCCTAGATCCATCTATAGACTTACCTAGTCTATATCTAAGGACTCACCTAGTAGCTATAGACTCACTTAGATGTAGTTACAAACTTGTTCAAATAACATTCTAACATCCACTAAAGCATTCCATCATCCTTACCAGCATGGTGGATTTAATACATATTCTCTTAATGTTGATGACTCCTGAAAGATGCCGCTACAAACTCTACTAGAATCACTATGGACTCTACTAAAACTAGTACAAACTCTACCAAAATTGCTACAGACTCTCCTAGTCTAGATCCTAAACCTGTAGCATTAAATAAATATTCTTTCCTCTTTTGTAAAAATACTTTTAGAAAAATTTGTAATTTTTATTAATAATATTACTATAAATAACAATCTATAAATAGATTTCCTATATTTAAGTCATTGTATATATATCAACAATCTTTTATAAAAAATCGATCTAATAGATCTAATAATGTATTGTTAGTATATTCTTAGTGGATTTTGTAATGTGTGGATCTTTATGTTGTAAAAACCAATTGCCTATCCTAATATCCATTATAATTAGGAGATTTATCTTGTTAGAAAAAAATTAATTATTGAGATATAGGGATCTATAGTTATACCATTATATATAGGTAGATCTCTGTGTCATAGAGAGAGTGGAATTATTGATTTGTTCAATTGATATTTTAATACAAAAGTTGCATCTATATTTATGTATTTCATTTTGATTAATTAATGAATATATCTATAGTTTACAATTACTAAGTTTCTTTACATTTCTATTTTGAAAGGTGAACAAGGGACAACTGGCCTCAAGAATAAAGAATGTGTTTTTATGATATTTTATGTTTTAAATTATTTATAGTTTTATAAATTATAAGTGTATTTTAGTCTTAAAATTTCAAGGAATTATCTTTAAATTCTCATATTAAATTTAGTTCCAAAAAATAATGTGTTTTCTTTTCAACAGTGTTTTTTTCTTTTCAGTAGTGTGTTTTCCTTTCAATAGTGTGGTTATCTTTTAGTAGTGTGTTTCATTTCACCAAGTTAGATTGATTTCATTTCCATCATAGAGTGTTTTAATTTTATATTTATGCTTATTTATTGCATAATCAAGTCTTTTTGGATTATATTATATTAATATAAAACACCTAGAAGATCAGGAACTCCCAAACCATTCTTATAAACCTACAACAATAAACCTTACTATAGATAGATTTAAATATCACCCCTAGTTCGAATGACATCAATAGAAAAGTTAATTAAATAAATGGATAGATGACATATATTAGTTATGATGTTTTCTAAGAGATTGATGAATTTAGTACTGGTGCTTCCTTTATTTGAAATTTCTTGAAACTACCTTGATTAATAATTTGTGCCTATGAGGACAAACTTATGGCTAACCGATGAATTAGGGTTAATGATCCCCATGAAATCTAGTCCCCATTAGGAAAATGGTGTTGAATCCACAATGGGGTACACTCACATTACTGCATGAGTTTCCATTTTATAAAAGGTCTAGCATTGATGGAAAAAGTGATCATGGGTGTGAACATCTTTGAACAATGTATGCCAATAATATCCTAACTAAAGAACTTTGTGCACCATGGTGTTTTCTAGAAGATGATTGGTTCCCAATTTTTCATGTAAACTTTCCATTATTTATTTAGCTTCCTCTTGTGACACACACCAAAGGTAGATTAATTCATGGTTCTTTATAGATATAAATCCCTTATTTAACATATATAATGCATCCTTCAACTAGAGGGCCCTATTTTATGTGTGGTTAAGTCCCAGAGATACATTTTCATAGAGTAAGAAGTGTAGGACTAGGGCATACCATAGTGATTGTAGTACTCTCCCTTGGTCCACTTGGTGTACCATGATTCTTATATCTATCTTAGTTATTAAATGGGTAAGTCCCTATCCTATAACTAGTTTGTTCAATTTGATTTCCAAGTCATACTCCTAAAATTTTGTCATCCATTAGCCTCTACATTCACCCAACTCATTCTCCCTTGGAATTTCATTTATTTTTGGGTCTCAGATAATTACATGCACTTTATTCTTAAGGATGTAGTGCCTAAATTTATTTATTGCCTTGACTAGGTCATATGCATGTATATCTATTATAGAATACCTCAACTCCATATCCTTAATGTTGGTGTCCATAAAAGCAACGAGGTGATATTATCCTTATAACCTATGGGTGAGGCAAGTAGTAATGGTGTGTTTGGTAGCAAAGGGGTAGATATATGAATATTATACATAGTCTTAGATGATGAGAACTGGGGCTTGCATAATGGAATCTTTGATATCCTAGAAAGCTTTATTTGATTCAGTATGCCATTCTACTTTTGCATCCTATTTCAACATTTAAATTAAGTGTTTTACTATTTTAGCAAATCCAAAAATAAACTTACACATAAAGTTAATTTTACCAAATAAATATTTTAGTTATTTCTTACTATTAGGTAAAGGAAGTTTATATATTACATCATCCCTTTTGGGATCAATAGTAATACCTTATTTTGTGATTATTTAATCAAGAATATTACCTTAGGTGATAATAAACACACACTTATTTTTGTTTTAGGAAATACCATACCTTTTGAATCTCTCAAATACTTTCTCCAAATGTCACATGTGATTTGACCTTTATTTTAAAAATAAAGTTAGGTCATCTATATAGATTATTATACAGTTACCTATCAGTCCCTCAAAATCAAAGTACATTCCTCTTTAGAAAGTAACACCCACATTGATAAACCTAAAAGGCATTCATTTATAAGCAAATGTAACCCACTTGGTGGTGAAGGAAGTATTAGTCCTATCTTTAGAGTTGAGTAAGACTTAGTTGTATTCAAAGAAGCCATATAAAAAGGACATCATTTGAGACCCACTCACCATTTGGATCACCTCATCAAGGAAAGGAAATGGGTAACTGTCATTATCCAAGGCCTTATTTAAGTTTTGTAAGTCAACACATAAACATATTTATCCATTTTTATTTCACATAGGCACCATATTTGACACCAAGGTGGAGTGGTAGACTGAGAAAATTATCCCTATAGAAAGAAACTTATGGACTTATTTGTGTATTAGGGATTCCATGATTGGGTTTATTGACCTCTGTCTTTGCCTAACCAGTTTTTGATTGGGTTTGAGGGGAATAGTTTGAGTGATCACTCTCAAGTCAAAGATATTAAGGTATATATATTCCATGAAATTACATCCTTATATCTCAATAATAACCCTTGTAACTGATCCAATTCATAGCCCATCTAATAGGACCTACATTGACCATCTGAGGTTTTTTACAGGAACAAGGTTGATGAGTCAACACTTTTGGTCCTCAAACTTGGGTTTTTTCACTTGGAAGGTGGGGTATAGAGCATTGAATACTCTTTATAATTAGATCATCTATTTTGGGATCTAGTTTCTATGAATATTTAGGATCCCATTTTTATCTATCTCATTCCTTAGGTGTCTATGTCTTTCTCATCTATAACTTGGGTTTCAAATATATCCTCATTACTGAGATATTAGATGATCTACTAGTTATCATCAAAGACCTAAAAGTTTGTAAAATTATAGGGGATAGAGGGAAATGGAACAAGCTCCATAGAGAACTCTTATAACTCATTATCATCTAGAAGAGTTAAGTTATCTATTGTAGATACTAGTAAGTTGGCTACTCGGCTTTCCTTTTAGGGAATAGGGATTATATTAAATGTGTTAAATATCTAGATTAGGTCCCAATCCCTATGATTATACATTCTAAGTTATGATAGATTGCATTAAAATTTATTTTTTATCTAATCAACCACCAACTGAAAGTCATTAAATGTTCTCAGTTTATTTGCCTTATATTTCAATGAAAATTATAATCGTAGTATCAATGCTTCATACTCTTCTAAATTATTCATGTAATGAAACTAAAACCTATATGATGATAACTAATTTCTCCCTAATAGGTTTATAGATATAAAACTATACCCATTACCTTATTTAGAACATGCCCCATCTATATAGAGAGACCTTAGATCGGGCAGGTTTGGGTTATGACTAGCTTGGTCTTTGGGTGGCTTTATGCTAAATGTGTAGATATATAGGTCTAAAGAAACTAGTTTTATCTTCTCATTAATAGCATTTTACTTGATTATCATTTGTTTCATGTGAGTTTACTTGTCTACCTATATTTAGTTGGCTACTCCCCTCCATGTAAACCATTTATGGAAGAAATTCATGGCCATATACCTATTTAAGGATTTAGATAAATATTTATTGAAGAACATGCCATAAGCTTTAGGAATCTCCACTACTTGGATGTCTATGAAATGTTGGATCCTATGTTCAGACTCTAACTAAATGTGGACATTGAGCAATTCACCTATCACTTTAACTTTAGTCTTGTCTAGTTGGACCACTACCTTATCTAACTGTATAGGGACTAATTTGAGCTTCTCACATATGCCTATTGGAATTACATTGGTTGATCCTCATAAATATACTAAATAGTTATGTAGATTATTTAAAAACAACTAGATGGTTAAGATGAAAGGGGGCACCTCCATATTATTTTTGTGAATGAACACATTGGTATGAGTTATTCTTGGTTTATACTAGGTAGCTTTTGAACCAAGGATTTCAATAGCAGATCACATTGTCTCAGTGATTTGAGAAAGTTGATGAAGTGTGATGTTGGATTTGATATTTTCCATATCATTCATTATGTTATAATTGCCTTTGTTTTGGACTAGTTGGATTTTTATGGGTGCCTTAGGTTATTGAGATCTTAGAGGTAGGGGATCATTCCTAGAATTTTGGTTAGGTAGGGTTGAACCATTATTAGGGGGAGTTTAGGTAGTAAGGGGATATTTTTTTTGCCTATTCTCAAGGTTTTATTTGCTCCTCTAGAATTTATGAAACACTTACACCTCACTAATACCCTCATCTGGCTTATTTTCTTCTTGGCTAGGGAAATTCATGATTTCCAGCACCATATCATTACTAGGGGATTTACCCATGTTAGAATATTTAAAGTGATTGGGTACCACCTCATATTCTTTGATTTACTTCTAAAATATCTCAAAAGTAAAACAAAACTCTATGTAGTCTAGTTTCCCATGAGATATCATATTATGCACTTGACACCAGTTAAGTAAGGCTATCTCAAAGATATTAATTTTAGGTAACCTATTTGGTGAGCATTCCATGGGATTATAAAGATGGTTTAGTTCCTACATGGTATTTTATATGTAAATTTTTTGCTATAACTTTATACATTAGAGTTACTCACCTGCCTTGTAACCTAAGGTTTTTTCACCATTCACTGAAAGACATCCAACTTATTCACTTATGGTATTAGAGGAATTAGTTCATGGTCCCCTATGTTGATAAAATCTAGTTGTTGGTTTAAATAAAGATGACCCAATAGGAGTTTATGTGTTAAATGGAGTGGTTCAAGCATTAGGACATTCTGATTGATGTTGGGTAAGAAGCTCAACATAGGTATTTATGGTAGGACATTAGGAGTGGGGGACATCTTGTGACCTTGAGGGTTTAGTTTCCTATCCAACTTGATGGATCCTACTTAAGCTAATGATATGTTAGTTATGGTAATGTCTTTCCTTAGGAACATGGTTATCTAAGGGTTTAGATAATTCTTATACATTTTAAGAACTAGTTGGTGATTAGGTTAATAAAGCATAGCGACCCGATTGTACATATTTTAAAACCTAACATTGAATTTCTTGATAGTATAGTTTGGTTCCCTTTTAATAACATAAAATTTATAGTAGAGGATACTAGGGTCTATCACTAACCCAATTTGGGTAAGTAAGGAAGTACTTAAATGGTCCCAAGTGGGGATAGAGTCTTCAGGGAGGTTGAGGAACCAATCATATGTTAGGTCCATTAATGTGAAGTGGAAAATATTAGATGCCATATCCTTGTGTTTTATATTTAAGATCCTTAGGGTAGTTTTATAAGAATTTATGCTCTCTTCAACTATCTATACCACACCAAGAGTGAAATGGGGAAGATATCTCTTAAGGTTTCTAGGTAGGTCATGGAAAAATTTGAGGACATTAATTATAGATCCAACTAACTAGGCCATCTTGGAGTGTGAATTTAGAATAGGTTGTGGTGACAAATTAGTTGGAACCAAAGTAGATCTAAGTTGCTTGAGACTAAGTTTTTCTAGAAAATAATGGGAAATTTGTTAAAAAGTGTTATCATTGACATCAAGGTTGATGTCATTGATGTCAAGGTGCATCTAGTTAATATTCATGGTGAGTGGTATTTGAGGTATGAGCTTTTGAGATTGATGTGACAAGGTGTTTTTTTTTAGATTTGTCTTCTCTATTGATTGATGTTAGGATTGATATGAAGGTACAAGTCATGGAATATGTTTGAAGACAACTAATGTTTGCATAGGAATCCATGTGACAAAATGCATTTGAAGGCAAGAGAAAAGTTAAAGGAAACTAATGTCTTATGGTTATATGGAGGCATAGGTCAAGGTGTAAAAGGTATTTAGGTAAATGGAATAAAGATGTATAGGCATATGAAGCTTGGTCATGTGGTTTTATGTCTAAATGAGGCTATGGAAGATTATTTTCATTAGAAAGAGAATGGTTTAGTGATATGATTGAGATGTAATGTCTTATATATTATTGTTTGATGTTTTGTTGAGGTCATGACATAGAAGGAATAGGTCAAGGCATCAAGTGCTTAAGTGGCCTAAGCCTAGTCATGGCATGAAGAGACCTTGTGAGAAGGTTTGGGTATCCTGGCTTGGTGAGATAAGTACACATAAGAATAATTTTTTGTAAGAGGTTGTTTGAACATGTATGTGAGGCATTGGAAAACTCATGAGAGTTTTAAGGTGAGCCTATAGGGATAAGACCTTTAGATAGTGTCTACACCTAAATAATTCCTAGACCCTACTTGAAATAATTAGTTATCATGATCTATTGTCAATGCATGTGAAGGATGTATGATAGTGTTTAAGCATGAGAAATATTGCTTTAGTATGTGAGTGAAGTGGAGAGTGAATGGAAATAAGCATGAAGGTCATTTTTGATGCCTAATGTGGTTTACAAGTCAAAGTCTTATAAGTAAAGAGAAAGAATATGGCCTAATAAGGGTTCATGATCACATTTTAAGGTGTTTGAGATAATTTAAGCATTTTTAGAGGTGAGATATGTTTTTTCAAGATCTTTCATGTAGTTTGAGGTCAAGTTTGAAGTATAAAGCATGAAAAGTGGGTTTTAAGTCTCTTAAGTGCACAAAATAAAGTGTTCTCAACCCAAGAAGGATTTTCTTATGCTCATTATCTTGTCAAAAATTTGCATGGGAACCTAAGTAGTTCATGGTATATGGGTAAGGGTCATATCTAAAAATTATATGAATAATTTTTTGGATTGATGGGCTATGCTTTATGAATGATCATTAAGAATGGAAATAGGTTTAAACCTTCATAAAATCCCAATAAAGACATGATGTTGAAGACATTGCTTTAAATTGATCAAGATGGATTAATTTTATTAGGTAAACTATTCGATATTGTAATGGAATATACTAGGTACCTCCATGTGGTATTGGCTAGAGAGAGGAGAGAGAAAATGTTGAGTTATAGGCTTGTTTCTAAAAAACTTTCTATAGAAGTCAAAATTTGCATTGGACATAGTAATAAAATGGATAAAATAAGGTAGAAGATCATGTTTCATTTTCATTAAGGTTTATAGATAGGTTATATCCATAAATAATTCTAAACTAGTCATCCAAATTAGCTAGTCACTAATAGGCCTACTGGTATAAATAGTGAAAAACCTAGGCAATAGTGAGAAGATGAATTGGAATGTGTTATCATGATAGAATGATGAAACCAAGTACATATATGTTTTTAATTAATTTTAAGACATTTTCATATTTTTTATAAGTTTTTTAGGTTAATGAATATAATGAAAAAGTTTCTCACAAGTTGACCTATCTAGTTCAGATGAGATAATGAGATATAAGGTAATGAGATTGGTCTACATGATAGATATTTTCAATTTGAACATATGATATTGGTATTTGAGGTAAATTGAAAGTTATAAGTAAGCATGTTACAGTGATGAGTTTGAGGCTTTATGCCCTGATTTGAAGTGTCTAATGAATATGGTGATATTTTTTAGGTATTTTAGGTTCTTTATAAGTGATTTATTGTCATGGTTTTGTTAATAAATTATGTGTTATCTTCAATTTTTCAAGATGGAATTTTTTATGTGTTCAAAAGCCTAATTTGAATAGTGCTAATGAGGTGTTTCAAGTGGTGGGTGGACTTAAATAGTGTTATATTATTGAATGATGTTTTATAACACCTATTTGATTATTATATGATATTTTCCTATAATTTTTGGAGTTTTAAAGTCTTCTAATTAAGGTGAAGTGTAATGTGTCCTAAATTAGGCCTAATGGAATTATGTCTCCATGAGATTAAAGAAGGATTTGGTCTATTTGATTTATGGAAGACCTAATTTAATGATTTATTATTGATTTTAATGTTTTTTAAGGTATATTTTGTGTCTAATATGAGTGGGAAATTGTTTGTGTTTGACCAATAGGTGTATGATCAAGAGGCTTGTATATATGCAAGGTAGTTTTAGGCCTATTAGAGAGAGAAATGTGTAAGTGAATGAAATATCACATTGTTGAGAATAATAAGGTATTTTAGACCATAATGGGAGTGTATAAAATCTTTAATTAATATTTTATAGTGTATTTGCATATCAATATCATGGTCATATGACCTAATCAGTCTTGATGATACATATTTCAGCAAAGAGGCCTCTATTGTAGTTTGAGAGGGATAAGAGTGTGAAGAGATGAAGAGGTGGTAATCATTTTTTGGTTGAGACACATAGTGTTATAAATGTGATAAAAAACATTGTGTCTTATTTTTTGTTGAGTCATCTATGGGGTTAGTGCCTCTTTTCAAGGTGATTAATAAATCCTAGTCAAGTGGGTACTTAGCTAGTTGGGGTTGGTGCTCCATATTGAGTTGGTGATTCACTAATTTTTTTTTGTATTATAGGAATTTTTTCCATTTGTAGATATAAATTGGTTTTCTTCCCCTTGAGTTTTTCCCACATATGTGACATTTTATTGTGTTTCATGCTTATGTTGATAGTTGTTTATGCTCGCTAGATTAACATGTTTGTTTGAATGGTTCATGAATGATTAGTTAAAATTGATTGAAAAGTTTCTAAGACTGATTCACATCCCATATTAGTCATTGTGATTATAACATTTAGTATCATATCTACTCATTTTAAGTAGGCCTAATATCCTAAAAGACATCCTAGAAGCAAGGATGGTTAAGAAGGTTTCTCTACTATTAAGGCTCCATTATTCAATAAGACTAATTATGCATTTTGGAGCATAAGAATGAGGACATATCTAATATAAATGGGCCATGACATATGGTAGTCATTTGTGTATGGATGCACTCTACCTTATACAACACCAACTGATATAATATGTAAGAATGAAAGTGAGAGCAATTCCAAGGTAATGAATGCCATTATATGTGGCTTATCAAAGGTAGAGTTTGTGAAAGTGATGCACTATGAGTCATCTAAGGTGATATAGGACAAATTAAATAATATATATGAATAAGACACCAATGTGAGGAAGGATAAATTGTAGAACCATAAGGTAGTTTGAAAGTTTGAGTATGAAGGGAGATGAGAGCATTGCATCTGACCTATTAAGGGTTGATAAAATTGTCAATGTCATCAGAGGTTTCAGAGAAGAAGTAAAGACTCTAAAATTATATAAAAGGTATTGATATCCCTAAATCATAAAATTGATTCAAAGGTGTTTGTATTAGAATAAATTCAATAAATACACACACTTCAAATAGATGGGATTCATAACATCTTGACTACCTATGAGAGGAGAATAAGTGAAGGAAGACCTCAAAAGAAGGAAGCAACATTCAAAGCTAAGAAGTCAAAATATAGGAAGGTCAAGGATGAGATATGTTTAGATATTGATGTGATGAATTGATAGCCACATTTTTTAGGAAATTGAGGTTTGGATCTGGTAAGTACAAGGGTAAGTTGCCTTTCAAATGTTTCAACTATGGTAATATTGGTCAATTTGCATCTAAGTTTCCTAACAAGGATAATAATGAGCATGATGGAGAACATGATGAAGATCATGGTGATTATAATAAGGTATATAATCTTGATCAAATCAAGAAATATTTTAGGAAGTATGAAGGTAAGAAGGGGTCATTCAAGAACAAGATAAGTTTATATACCAAAGAAGATAATATCTCATCTGATAGTGATGATAACAATAATGAGCATGACAATAATGCAACCTTATTCATGGATATAAAATAGATAATGAGGGTTGACAAAAATGGAAAGACATTATGAATGATGAATAATTAGATGAAGTAGAGGCTAAAGTGACCCTTGAGGTAGAATTGGTGTGTGCTCTAGAGGATTTGAATTTCCAAAAAAAGAATAATCAAAAACTAATATCATTAGTTAAGGACTATAAGAGTAGATTGGTTTGTTTTAAGAGAGACTGAGTAACACAACCAAGGAACATGATGATATCATCAATCAAGTTAAAACTTAGATAGAGATAGTCACCACTAGCTTAAAGGTTAAGGAAGAAGAATTCACTAGGTATGAATCAGAAATAGAATCCTTAAAGTTAAAATTAGATCAAGGAAATAGCAAGATGAATACCTATAAGAAGTTTGAAAAGAGAATTAAGAGGTCTATATGGAATTTTGAGTAGTCATAAGTCTGTTAATGATAAGGTAGGTCTTGGTTTCAAATTAGATCAAAAAGAGAACTAATAGAATGCTAATGTGAACAAGAAGGTCAACCTCAAATACAATATGAATAAAAAAAATTTAGGCAACCTAGTGCCATAAGGTATGAAGATTCATTCAATAGTTACTATTTCTCATATAGTCATTTTAGTCATAGAGCAAGAGAGTGTAAAAAACCCTCCAAGACTAAGTACTCATAGGAATATGGAAGGAGTCATAGTTCACATTAGTCAAGGTATATGAGGATGTTGTTTGATATAATTGTCTTAACATTGGTCATATTTCAAGATTCTATCATCATGAATCATCAAGAAAAAACAAGAATATTCAAGATCCCAGATTTTAATAAAAAATATAAACCACGGTGTGAAATCCAAAGATAGTTAATGTTAGTCCTAATTAGTCTACAAGCCATAGTAGAATATTTGAAATGGTAGAGCATAGACCAAATGTTGAAGAGTATCAAGATTGTTCATTATTATCTTAGATTGTTAACCACATGAATGATGAAGAGGCCAAGATAAAGAAGCTAATAAATCCAAAAAAGATCCTAAAGGATCATCAATCTTGTGAGATCATGAAGATTTATAAATATCTTGAGTTTGTGTTGTTTTAGTTACCTAAGGTAAGGGGTGAATCTATTAGGATTTATGGAGACACTCATTAGTTAGTGGAATCTTGGTAGCTATAATAAAGAAATGTTAAAGAATATTGATCAATTTTGTTCTATGTTATTAAGTGGTATTGATATAAATATGATTAAAGGAGGTTGAGGATGTTATGAGAGTTGTAATGACTCATGTGGTGATTTAAAGATGTGAAGACAAAGGGGGATTCCCTAATTATTTTTTTGATCTTAATAATATAGTGGCCTAATGTGTGATCAAATTTTTGAGTCATATAAATCATGTTAAGGATAAGGTGGGTGGTCTTGTGATCTGAGTTCATTTGAATGAGGTATGCATGGAGTAAGGGAGAGAGTGATACTATAATGTTTCATATTCTATTTGTTGAGATTTTGTTTCAAGAAGGTTTGATTCTAGATAGTAGTTTGTGGAAGAACCATTTTCATTAATGTCAAAGTTGGAGAAAGAATAGAATGGGGGAGATGATAATGATCAAGTTATAGTGTGTTTACCATCAATGACAAAGGGTTTTTTTTTTTTTTGAAAAGTGTTATCATTGATGTCAAGGTGCATATGGTGAATATTCATGGTGAGTGGTCTTTGAGGTATGAGGTTGTGATATTGATGTCATAAGGTGAGTTTTTTGAGCTTTTTATTCTTTGTTGATTGATGTGATATCAATGTATGGGTCATGGAAGATGTTTAAAGATAACTAATGCTTACATAAGATGCCATGTGACAAGATGAATCTTAAGGTAAGAGATAATTTTAAGGAAACTAATATCTTATGGTTTCATAAAGGCATAGGTCAAGGTGTTAAAGGTATTCAAGTGCATAGAAGAAAGATATCTAGTCATATGAAGCTTGGTAATGTGGTTTTAGGTTTGTATGAGTATGTGGAAGATTATTTTCACCAGAAAGAGAATGGTGCAATAATATGAGTGAGATGTAATTTATTATATATTATTGATTAATTTTTTTGAGGTCATGACATGCAAGGAATAGGTTAAGGAATTAATCGGTTAAGTAGCCTAAGCCTAGTCATGGCATGAAGAGACATTATGAGAAGGTTTGATCATGGTGGATTGGTGAGATAAGTGCACACATGAATTAGTGGTTGTATTATGTTGTTTGAGCATGTATTCAAGTAATTATAACACTAATTAGAGTTTTAGGGTGAGCCTATAGGGGTAAGATCTTTAGACTAAGTTTACATGTAGACCACTCCTAGACCCTACCTAGCCTAATGTGGTATCATGATTTATTTTCAAGGCACGTGAAGGATGTATGTTAGTGTTTAATAATGAGATATGTTTATTGTGTATGTGGATTAGGTGGAGAGTGGATGGAAAGAGGCATGAAGGTTACTTTTGAGGCATAATATAGTTTACAGGTTAAGATCTTGAGAGCAAAGAGAGAGAATGTGGTCTAATGAGGGGTCATGATAAAATTTCAAGGTTTTTGAGATATTTTAAGAATTTTAAGAGGTGAGGTATGTTGTTTCAAAATTTATCATGTAGTTTTAGGTCATAGTGTGAAGGAAAAACATGAAAAGTGTTTTTTAGGTCTCTCGAGTGCATAGAATGAAGTGTTTTCAACCTGAGAACGATTTTCTTGTGCTCATTAGATCATAAATTTTTTTAATGGGAACATAAGTAGTTAATGGTATATGGGTAATGGTCCTATATAAAAAATATAGGAATTAGTTTTTGTATTTAGGGGTTATGCTCTATGAATGATTGTTAAGAGTGGAAACATGTTTAAACCCTCTTAAAACCTTAATAAAGACCTAATGTTGAAGATGTTACTAAAAATTTATTTGTATGGATTTATTTTATTATTTAATATATTTTATATTTTATTGGAATATCTTATGTACCTCTAAGTGGTATTGGTTAGAGAGAGGAGAGAGAAAATGTTGAGTTACAAACTTATTTCTAAAGAAATTATATAAGTTAAAATTTGAATTGGACATAGTAAGAAAATGGATGGAAGAATAAGTTAGAGACCCATTTTTCATGTTAATTAAATTTTATTGATAGGTTATATCCATAAAGAGTGTTAAACTACTCATCCAAGTTAGTTAGTCACTAACATGCCTAATAGTGAAAATAGTGAAAAACCTAGGCAATAATGAGAAGATGAATTATAATGTGTTATCATGATAAAATGATGAAAAAAGTAAAAAAATGTCATTTTTATGAATTTTAAGACATGTTAATGTTTGGTATAAGTTTTTTAGGTTAGTGAATATTGTGAAAAACTTGCTCAAAAGTTGACCTATCTAGTTCAATTGAGACAGTGAGATATAAGTTCATGAGATTAGTTTGTAAGACCAATATTTTACATTTGACCATATTATAATGTTATAATGATATCATATGATAATTTACATGAATCAAAATTCATTTAAATTATCTACATAGGTGTTATAGGTCTAAGTCACCATGACTGTGTTTTGAGGTAAACTGACAGTTTTGAGTAAGCATGTTGCAATAATGAGCTTGAGGATCTATGCCTTGAGTTGAAGTGTATAATTAATATGGTAATATTTTTTAGGTAATTTATGTTATGTATAATTTATTTATTTTCAATTTTATGTGGATAAATTATGTTTTATCTTCAATTATTCAAGAAAAACTTTCTTATGTGTTCAAAGGCCTAATGTGCACAATGCTAATGAAGTGTTTCAAGTGGTGGTTGGAACTAAAAAGTGTCATGGTAATCATAAGATTTTTATTAAGGCATATTTTATTTTTATATGATATTTTCATACCATGGGTGAATTTTTGAAGTGTTCCAAGGAAGGTAAAGTGTAACATGTCCTAAAGTAGGCCTAATGGAATTAGGTCTCCATGAGATCTAAAGAAGGATTTTGTCTATTTGAGTTTTGGGTAACATAATGTAATGATTGATTATTTATTCTAAAATTTTATAAGGCATATTTTATGGAAAATATAATTGTGTAAGTTTGTGTGGCCAACCAAGAGGTGTATGAGCAAAAGGTTTATATATATACACAAGGTAGTTTTAGGCCTATTAGAGAAAGAAATGTGTAAGTGAATGAAATAGAACATTATTAATTAGAAGGTATTTTATACATTCATAGATATGAAATTAAGATATAATAGTGTGTATTCATATGAAGATAAAGGTAATATGACCTAATTAATCTCGAGAATACCTAATTGAGCGAAGAGGTCTACAAAGTAGTTTGAGAGGGATAAGAGTGTGAAGAGATAAATAGGTGCACATCATTTTTTAGTTGAAAAACATAGTTTTATTAATTTCATCAAAAAAATTAAGTGTTTGAGTTGATTCTAAGTCATCTAGGGGGTCAGTGCCTCTTTTCAAGTGGGTTCTTTCTAAAGCCTAGTCAAGTGGGTGTTTAGCTAGATAGGGTTGTTGCTCCATGTGGAATTAGTGTTTCATTAAATTTGGTTTTTTTTATTATATAAATATAGTATATTTGATTATATTAGTGGCTTTTATTCCCATTGAGTTTTTTCCACATATGTGATGCATTCTTGTGTTTCATGTTTATGTGGATAGTTTCTTATGATTTCTAGATCTACATGTTTATTTGAATGGTTTGTGAATTCCTAAGCAAAATTGATTGAAAATTTTCAAATATTGATTCACACCCATATTATTCATTGTGATTCTAACAAAATTACCAATCATCCATGGAGGTACCTAGCCATGGTAATAGGCAAACTAGTTTTTAGGATGATTCATAGTCAAACAATGGTTAATACATTATTATCAATAAGAAAAATTCAAATACACCAATAAAACAATGATAAGTATAAAAATACATGGATTATACCCTCCTTATAGTGCCAACTATTGTTCACTCTAAATTCTTGGTTCTGAAATACCCATGAGATTAGGTATTCCTCAAAAAGGAAGATGGGAATAATTATAGACTTTCATCCTCTATTTTAGGACTGACTCAAGATCAATCTAGGGCATGAATGTGGGTATTTACTTAAAAATGTAGTCTCTTTAAATTATCTCCAAGAGATTTTGTTCCACCACTAAAATTTCAATACAATATTTCTACATAGATATATAATTGTCAAAGGTTATTCTTGAAGTTTATGTATTATGATCCTCTTTTTCTAAACACAAGGGGAAAGGGTAATTCAATATTGAAAAATAAACACAAAAGAGAGGAGAGAGTAAAGTAGAAAAGAGAGACTCCAGATTCAAAATGAAATCAATGCATCAACCATCAAACTATGTGTTATTTCCATAGTTATACCATTGTAGATTGATTTTCAATAAAAGTTAAACCTCAAAGAACACAGAGTAGGAAGAGTTTGAGGAAATAGGATTACATGCCTCAAATATGAAATATCACTAGATATAAGTATTGGGAGTTTATATAAAAATATTAATGAACATCTAATGGTAACATGTATATTAACACACAAATTAACATCACTTGAAAATATAAATGAGAGAGTTCATCAAGTGATTATAATAGATGAGCACATCATAATTCTAACATACATTTAATAACAAGGTATTAGTCCAATTAATCCATCATTTACAAGCATTCAGTATGGAGATGAAAAATAA
Organism: Torreya grandis; assembly: GCA_037957365.1. Lineage (NCBI taxonomy): Eukaryota > Viridiplantae > Streptophyta > Pinopsida > Cupressales > Taxaceae > Torreya > Torreya grandis. Next base: position 2,897,755 of record JARHVA010000257.1, read on the forward strand.
TTGAGATGTAGAATGAGATCTTAGTAAAAAAATAGAATTTTATTCATTACAAAAATAAGTGTTGTTAAAACAATTGATCGTGGCTAACTCTACCATCTGAAGAGATGAAGGAGAAATCAGGGAAAATCTTAGCTATAATGCAACAACACTTTCAAGAAAATTTTATTTGATTCCTATATTATAATATGGATTTGTATTATATGGATAAGGATGGGATTCACCTCTGAATAACATGAGATTTCCATCTTAGGCCATGATGGCCACTCATGCTTATTACAAATGTAATTCAAAATTAAAAACAAACAAAATCCTTTTAGGCCAAGAAAAATATCTATGGGAGACCACCTAGTTGATATGTAGAGGTGGTTTTTAAGATATAACTCCTAAATATTTTGATCTTACATGCCTAGTTTCTAATGCAGTTACCATGAGGTAAAATTATTTGTCCAACTTAGCAAGATTCATCATAGGTTCCATTAATATCACCTTAGCTTAAATCACCAACCTCTAGTACACCTAGAAGGGAGATTCCATTGACACCTAGACACTAAAAACTTGGTTGATGCTTGTCACGGATTATGTTTATATCTCAAGAACTATCCATGCCCCCTCCCTATTTACTTTAGTTACCTTCTCCCTCATGGCCAAGTTAATGTGACCTAGGTGGACTTTGAATTCTTTCCTATCTAAAAAGGTACCATCTTGATGGAATATCACAAAGATGTTGACCTCTTTGAAGTAGGTCAATATATTTTTCCTTCCCTCTTCCAAGGATCCTATTACACTCTAAGCCATAGCTAACCATTCCTCCATAGCTACCTTCATGTTCCCAATGTATTTCTAATACAACACAACAATTGAGGTGGGCATTAGTTTAAATTTTAAGAACATAATTTTTTCATCACCACCAGTAACTTTGTACACTTATAATATATCTCCAAAGTCCTATCCATAAAAGCTCTAGTCCACTAGATAAGCACATTGGTATCTCCCATAGTCTCCATCACCTTCCTTAGAATTAATAAGATTAATAAGAGGGAATCCTTGACCCATCTAATCATTATGGTGGAATAAGAACTCTTCACATGGGATTTTAATGTTTGAACCTAGATTTTCATGTCTTCTAGGAGCTTCTTTGACATATTTTGAGTTGCTTGGAGAATGAAGAGTGGATCCACAACCATCCTTTCCTCCCCAATTTAAGTCCTCACCTTGGTGAGGGAACAAATATCCTAATGGGTTTTCCATACCACCTAGTTCCCATCCTAGGTGAGATTATATTTTAGTGTCCTCTTCTTGCTTCTTGATGTTTAGTCTAAGCTCCAATACATGTCTGTGTCACTTGGGACAATCATATCTAGCACTTGTCACCTTGGGACCATTCCCTAGGTTTTAGGAGGTGTTTTAATAGTGGGAGAGATGGTGGTGAAGGTTGGAGGATGAGGTAGAGGGGATATGGAGGAAGAAGAAGGGGTGAATGAGGAAATAAATAGAGGGGGAGGGGGTATGGAAGTAAAGAGAGGAAGGATGATATGAGAGTCATATGGGAGCATATTTTCCCACCACTACTCTTAGGTCATACCTACTTTAGGGGTAATGAATCCTTGGATAGGTGTGTTTAATAGAAGATAAGAGATTGGCTAGTTGAAGCCAAATCCCTAGGTGTTTGGGGTAGTGGAAAGATGGGGTTAGGTATCAATATATGGAGGTATTATGGCTAAGTATGAAAAAACCATTGAATCTAGGAGTGGTGGCTAGATTATAGAAAAAAGGCCTCTAAACTAAATCTTAAGGGTGAGCTACAATTTTCTTTCTCTTAGGTCTCTTACCTAAGTTAGCTCTAGATGCTATACTAGAAACACTAACAAGGATATCAAGATCCATAAGGGATAGCTATGGAGGTTACTAGACTATCATAGGAAGTTCTAGGAAGACTGATGGGGGTACCATGATAGTTATTACCACTGAAGATGCACTCCCAATGGTTGTAACTGAGGTCATCAATGAAGATATTCTCATAGGTACTTGGATTGAAGGCATTCCTAATGAAGATATTAGGAAGGTTCCAAGTTTTGAAATGGATGGGGTAGAGGTGAACAAATATTTAAGGATTCTTAGGAAGACTTAGGCCAAAGGTACTTGGGTGAATGATAGAGGGGGTGCAATGGGGAAGAGATGAAGCACCACTTAGGGAATTTGTGAAAGGGAAGTATAACTTGTGAGTGTCAATATTTAGGTGAGAAAAACCAACCATAGAATCTATTATAGACTTAAATAGTGATGAGAACATATTGTCTAAGAAGTTAGAATAGGGTAACACCTCTAATTTGGTTGCAACCCTATTAATACTAGATTTATTGTAGGCCTAAATTACATCTTCAAACCCTACTTGTTCATCATTATCAGAGCTTGAGTCCCTAGGTACCTATTAAATTATTTTGAATAGGTCATTACAGTGATTGAAATGAGTCAAGCCTTTTGGAAATAGTTTATACCAATATTTAGGTTTGGACTTAGGGTTTGAGGATGATGTAAACATTATAGAAATATGGAGGCCAATAGGAAGGTACTGAATATAAGGGGAGAAAATTCAAGGGTATGCAACTAAAATTAGAAAGCAAGGAGTTGAATTATTTTTTAGGGTATATAGTGATAAAATTAGTGAGATTCCCTTAGAATATTTATAAAATCATAATTGCATCCCCCTATATTAATGGTGTTTGGTAGCTCACTTGCTATAAATTAAAATTTTATTTGGTGGCTATATCTTCTCTCTTTATTTCCAAATCTAAAGTTAAATTTGAAGTTCACAATCCTCCACCATCAACTAGATTTATCAATAGTTATATGATATTTTAAAGCTATCTAAAAATTTCTAACTTTATATATTGTTAATTCCCAACATATGGTAAGCACATGGTCACATCTCCTTGAGTCTTCCTATTCAACTCCTTCCCAATGCCATGTGTCATCCATTTATTGGTCCTCTTATTAATAGTTGGGGCCTAAGCATAAATTTATACCTCATTTAATACCATTAAGAAGGGTGAGGTGTCACTTAAGGACACATGTCACCATCTAATTATTATTTAGGCTCCATCTATACCCCATTATTACTAGTTTAGGGCCTTAGTTGGCCACCTATTCACATGTTTGGATGTGATACATGGCATATTTTGAGTTGGTTGCATTCTCCAAAGCTCTAACATCTTTGATAGGTTTGGAGGACTGATCTCTCTAAAAACTTAAGATGTGGCATCTTCTAAGTGGTTTGGGCTCTCCCAAGCTCTAAAATCTTTGACAAGTCTATGGGATTGACTACTTTAACAACTTATAATGTAGACAATTCTGATTAGGATGGGCTCTCCCAAGATCTGACATCTCTAACATATCCAAGGGAATAGATGTTATGATAATTGATGATGTGGCATCTTTTGAGTGGGTTGGGTTTTCTCAAGATCTAACATATATGATAGGTTTGGGGGACTAGCTGATCTGACAACATTATAATGTGGCATATTCTAAGTGGGCTAGGCTCTCCTAGGCTCTGACATCTCTAAAAAGTTTGGGGGACTGGACATTCTTATAGGTTATGATGTGGCATATTTTTAATGGGTTAAGCTATTTTGATCTTTGACATCTTTAATAAATCTATGATACTAGTTGCTCTGATAGCTTGTGACATGGTATATTCTAAGTGGGCCAAGATCTCCTAGGCTCTAACATCTCTGATAGTATTGTTAGAGTTATTTCTCATGTCTTATAGATTTTATAGATAGTTTTTTACTTTTTCCTACTTTGTCATTTTTTGGATTTATCCCACATTGGTTAGTTTGACTTAATTCTTGTTTGTCCTTGCCTATATATGTAAGGCTTCTCATTTGTAACATATAAAATTTATTTTATGTATATTATATGATAATAAATTTATCTTTACATATCATATTTGTGGTATTAAAACTATTTTTGTCATGATTTTTTTGTTAGTTCTTGAGATCTTGGGCTTGGAACGATCTTATTGACATTCCTTTCATGGTATTAGAACTGGAGGTGTTGCATCCATCCATTTGCAAGATTTATACTATAAGGATTTGTCAATTTATAAAAATTTATTCTCAATAGAGTGGAGGTATTTTGTATATATCTAAGACACATTTAATGGGTCATTTATTAGGCTATGAAAATCTTAGGTTTTACCATAATGTACTCATTATTCTAGATCCACATTTATGTTTGTTTTGGAATCTTTTCAAGCAATTTGTGAATGTTTTTTAATGTTTATAGGCCATACATGCATCAAAATATATATGTTAAATCATAGGGTAATATAAATATTAGTTTTATTACATATAATTTTTTTTATAATCTCCATATACCAATTTGTATAACCCTTATTTTAAAAAACTTGCTTGTTAGTCTGTTGGTAGATATCTACCACTAGTTCATTTTTATCTCACCACAGGTGATATAGATTATAATTTTTTAGATATAAAACATGTTTTTTATATATAATAGTCCCATATTTAATTCCATATAAGTTATAATCATTTTTTATTATGATGTAAATCTCTTTTGGCATCTTGAATATTACTGTAGCAATCTATCTTCATCATCTGGATAACTGGTCAGTTTTCTTCTAGTTAATGCCATCATAGATTTTAGATATGATTCTTGTAGAGGATATTATTTTAGGTATAATTTATTATTTTAATATTTAGGATCTATATTAATTAGGTATTATAACATTTTGAGATGTCACAATATGGCCCATTCAGCTTTTTTTTATGGATTTTGCAATGAAACTTCCTGAAGCTAGATTTCACCCAATTTTGAAAACTAATGATTGGTTTATACTATATAAATTTATATAAATAATTAATTTGAATATTTTTTATATACTAATTAAGTGGTATATCTTTTTTTGTCCCTTAATGCATTTAATTGTGTGTAATGTTTACTTATTTGACCCATTTTAATGATGGAAAACTTGTAAACGCTATAACTTTTGAACTATGACTCAAAATCAAGTATTGTTTTTTTTCAAAAGTGTATGTATTATGATTTTAAATCCATTGGGTTTATTTATATTATAAAATACACTCAATTATAAATTGAAAACTTTGAAGGTCCTTACACTTTTTTGGGGTGTTCATTAATTTCATCAAGAGACATTAAATTGTCATAGGGGGATTTGTATTTTTGAAAAGGTTTTTCTTCTTTAATTTATCATTATTTTTTGACAATGAATTTATTCTTATTTTATCCCATAAACACCTCCAAATAAATAATTTGGAAGATCAAATTATGAATACACTTATAATAGAAAGACATGTGGAGTGTTATGCTTGGTTACATTCCCCACTATACAGATAAGGAAGATATTGCTTGGATTTCATCCATGAAATATGAGGCTCTTTGTTTGATTTGGCTCCATATCTAAGATATTTTTTATTGTTATGTCACATGTGCTACATCACCAAAATAATTTAGGGATGTTATTGCATCCTTATTTGAGAAGGATATTGAGTATTTTGGGTCTTTTGTACCCTTATTTACTCCACCTCCTTTTGTTCCACTTCCTTCTCCTCATATTAGTGAGGATTTATCTTTTGATTATGACACTAATGATTTTAAAGATTTGAGTCTCGATAGTGAGATGGGTGAGGAACTATTGGTACCTCCTTCTTCTCCTCCTAGTGATGATTCACTCTTTATTAGAGACATGAATTAGGATTTATATTCATTTTATGAGGACATACTTCATGATGGTGATCAAGATAAGGCATTATTTCCTGATACACCTTTCACTATTCCTCTTTCTTTAGTTGTTAGTGAGGACTTGCATTTTTATGATGGTTTGTTTGAGGCACCTATTTATCCTCATATAGTTTGTACTCTTATTCATTTCATTTATTAAGAGGACATGATTCTTGAGGATGTGGTACCTTCACCATCACTTTTGGATATCATAGATGATATGCCATCATGAATACCTAAGGATGGACTTTATTGTGCTATAGGTGTTATTGCTTCATTGCCTACTCTTATTTGTGAGGATATGTGTTTTGACAATGATTTACATAAAGTACCTATCATTGTTACACATTATAATTTGGAGCTTGTTGTTTCTCCTACTACTACATGTGTTATTTATCCCAATTTAGATCTAACTACTTATTTAGTTGGTTTCTTTGAGAAACATACTCTTGGATTTAGATCTTGCATACTTCACTCTATGGGAAACGCTCATGGAGGTCTTGAAAGACTGTTAAAGGGTATTATATCTCTATTTTCCATCAATATTTCTATAGGTGATGTGTCCTTAGGACATATTTTTCCTAACACTTAAGAGGAAGGTACATTAATGGGAATAAAATTCTATTTTTGGGACTATTTCACCATTTATGTATATGGTTCCTTACATCCTTTCCATCCATGTAAGATATATAAAACTAATATTCATGTGGGGTGAGACGATTTGTCCTTAAGGGGGATTCCACATAAAGTCTTTCATTCCTTCCTTCTTTTCCTTCTTTTCTCTCTTTTACATCAATTTTTTTTAGGGGGGTAGGTTTATTCCTACAGTTTTTCTTCCTTTATCCACATCACACACACACACACACACACACACACACACACACACACACACACACACACACACATCCATTTTGGAATTATCTCATGTTAAAACACTTAGGCCAACCATAGGGATATGTTTCATTTGTAAATGGGATGACTTTTAGGGAACTAGAAACTTGTGTTGGGATATGACACTTGTATTGATGTAGGCCTTTGAATGGGACACAAGTGTTTTTGAATATAGAAAATAAGCATAGGTATATAACTTGTAGAGAAAAAAGATAAGCAGGTTTACAACATTTTGAGTATGATCGAAGGTTTGAGTCATTGGAATAACAATTTTTAGATTAAGAGATAAGTAATTTAGAATAGAGAGATAATGTATATGAGTATTTCTACATCAGGAAGATCTATAAACTAAAGGTACATCATGATATATATTCACCAAGTGTATAATACCAAGGTGTTATATAATTTATAAATAGTTTCTACACCTAACCAACCCCAAATGTAATTATTTCTTATTCTTCTTATAGAGATCACAAGTCACATCTCCCACATTATCCTCAAGTTCATCTAATATTGATAGTCCATCCAATGAAATTTGGAATAGTATATACAAATTATGATATGATAATGTGTACCTAGAATCACTAATGGTAATATC